>OY997588.1:95526063-96726063 GCA_963921825.1 Erodium maritimum | reverse complement strand
TTAGCGTTTAGAGTTTCTAAACCCGATAAAAACAACTTTCGCAATTTAATTCCAAATTTCGATCTGGTTGTGGATAATGATCCGGGGAACGTTTTAAACCACCCGAACACAAAACCCGATCACCCGAGCACGTGGGCCCCACCCGGCCAAGATAGGCCGTGGGTGGCTAGGGTTCATTGGGGCCCGGCCCACCATGGTGGTGGCCGGCCCTAGCTCCGGCCAGCCACCCTCTATAGTGGCCGGCCACCCCCCATGGTGGCCGGAGCTCCTCCCGAGCTCCCGGTCGCCGGAAAACGTCCTCCTTCACCTCCAAACGTCCCCAAAACGTCTCCAATACTTCCCCAACCTCAATACCACCCTAAACTAATAGTTTCAAACCAAAACCTAATTTTAGAAAATGACAAATCGAAGATCGGTTTGGTGATTACCGTAGAGGGAGACGAGGGGAGTCCGATTCTTGCAACGTTGAGACGATCCAATGGTTGATGACGTGAATAGTGGCACCACAAACCCTAGCCCTCTCTTCTTCTTCTCCTTCTCTCTCTAAACCCTCTCTTCTCATTTCTATTCTTTTTTCTCTTTTTTTTCTTTTGGAATAAATGTTGGCCGAACCCCTACAAGACCCCCACCTCTCATTTCCCCCCCAAAACTAACACCACCACTTGTTGGAGAAGTGGCAAGGTGGGTCCCACACCTTTTGGAAAGATATCTACTAGATATTTTTCAATCAGATTCGCGAAAATCGGACGTTTCGGGCCCCAAACGGGAACTTTTTCCCAAAAATTACGAAACTTCACGGGCTACAAGGAAGCGGCTCAACTAAGACCGCTGCGACGACGGCTAAGCTTTTTGAATCCAAAACGGTCCTCGAATGGACCAAAACTTCGCTCGGTTGACTTTTCCAGCGAAAAGTCAACTTTCCCAAACTGACCAGAAAGTTGCCCTGAGTCCCCCGGAACTCACTTTGGTAGATCAATTTTAGTCTGGTATGACCCTCGGGGTCAACTTTTGGTTTAAATTAGTGTCTGCTTAAAATTTTTAAATTATCCTGTTTTTCGCAGGTTTGACTAGCGTTGACCCGGAGTGGTTATTACATACCCTATCTGTTACCCTAGCTCAAGCTCAGGCTGAGAATCGTAGTTGGGTCCACCAATTTTCAATTATGGCCCGTCACTATGTAGGTGCTCCGCTAATGCACACGATACCCACATATGTCGTCCAAGTCTACTTCCCCGTTTTCCCATGGGTGCTCCGCTAATGTGCACGACACCCATAGGAAGGGGAGGTAGTAAGGTGTTGATAATTGGGAGGTATCGGACATGACCCGTTTCTACTTGTCCGATTGTGTTTAAAACTTCGGTACATCCTTGATGCGATAAGCACATCAACTACATTCCAAATGCAATGATGCCTCAAATTACATCCAATGTAATTCTTCCTTTGAACCCGTCAACTACATCCAATGCAATGGCGGTTCTAAGGGCTCACATACAATGATCAAAAACCAATTTTATCTTTGCATGTGAGGTGATATGCTCGATAAATAAAGTTATAGCATGCAATTCTAAAACACATAGAATTAATCATACATAAAATAAACCAAGCATAAAGCGATAACTGTGCACATAGTAGCCCCTTAGACTAACTCCCACTAGCTTTTTGAGCTCCATCGACTCCAAGCCGATGCCAACACCCGAAAAGCCACCAAATGAACTTTTTGCCCTTTCTTCGTCTTGAGCAAAATATTACAATTTAATACACCACTCGCTGGTCGGGAATAAATAAATATTACAAATAAGTGGTTTGATGACCACACCTTGAACGAGTAATTACACGCTAACTCTAACGTCTCGCAGGCCGTGAAAAGCGATAAATAATTAGAACGAGCTCGGGGCTATTATGTACTGTTGGGTTTTGCCTTAGGCTCAATCAGGTTTCAAGCCCGACTGAGTCTTGGACCCAATAATTAGAAGTATATAAAGAGCATATTAGGGTTAAGAGAAAAATTAGATTTATTTTATCTAGCCTCCTTTTTCTATTCTCTCCCAAACAACCAAAGAGAATAATCGTTCTTCTCGTAGCCGTCTCAATTGTTGAAAGCATCATATCGTTACTCGGTGTGGATACACTAGAGGCTTCGTAGTTTCGGAGCTAAATCAATTTTGTTCTTCATATCAAGTAAGTAATCCTTACATTTTTATCATTGATTTAGATGCAATATTTTTACTTTGGATCGAACGTTTAAATCCGCTGTGAACATGTTGATGTTTTTTCGATCCTTCAATTGGTATCAGAGCCTTTGGTTTTTTGCATTTAAATTATATATACAATTTATTTTTTACATAATAAATATGTTAATATATATACATATTTTCTGAACCTGTTTTGACGGATTGGACAATAATTTTTGTTTTCCTGTATTCGTAAACACTGACATATGTTTGGGACATATTTTGCACAATCAGGATATATATGTTTATTGTCTCCTTGTGCACAAATCAATTATAATATATATAGTATACCTATCATGACATATGCTTTATATACTTTATCCAAATATGTGTTTCTCTGTCCATGGCATATGTGTGTATATATATATATATATATATATATATATATATATATATATATATTGCATATTGTGGGGTAGAGGAGAAATCTATTGAGAACCACTTTTAACATAAGAACTGTGAGAACCAATCTTAACCACACACATTTAAAATCCAACATTCACCATGATGCCACCTCATCATCTCAATTCTACCATAGTTCACGCCACTTTCATCTATTCTCACACAAGCAAGGGCATAATTGTAATAGCATGGTGTCATGTGGACAATTGTTCATTTTTTTTCACCAATTCACTAATTTAATATTTCTCGATTCGTTTGAACTCCGATTAACTTCAAACTTGCGCCAATATTTTTCTTTTTTCAAGGGCTTTAAATCAAGATCAGTCATGAATATATTTTGAAGCACGAAAAATAAAAATTTATATCAAGGTGATAAAAATAATGTTGAGCGTTGATAAATATTCACTAATAAATGTTTTATATCGGAGTACCAAACTAGTGGTAAATGTTGATAAAAAAAAAACATGTAATGAGGTGATAAGAAAGAAATGATGAGGTCATAAAAACCATTTTCAATTTTGATAATAAGTGTGATACACTAGAGTTTAACATTGATAAAAAAAAACTTGTGATGAGGTGATAAAAAACACGTAATTCAATGATAAACCTACTGTTTAGTGTTGATAAAACTAGTGTTCATAAAAAGCACGTGATGAGATGATAAAAATCATGATCAGTTTTGGAGAATGTGATGATAAAACCAGTGCAAAGTGTTGATAAAACCAATGTAAAGTGTTGATAAACCCAGAGCAAAGTGTTGATAAAAATTACCCAGATATAATTTCTTTATAAACCAGCCCTGAAATAATTTTTTTTCGTTCTTCAAAAAAAACATGTGATGGGGGTGATAAAACACACGTAATTGAATGATAAACCTAGTGTTTAGTGTTGATAAAACTAGTGTTCATAAAAAACACGCAATGAGGTGATAAAATCATGATCAGTTTCGAAAAAATGAGGTGATAAAACAAGTGTAAAGTGTTGATAAAACCAGTGTAAAAGTGTTGATAAATCCAGAGCAAAATGTTGATAAAAATTACCCATATTTTTTTTAAAAAAATCTACCCCGAAATATTTTTTTTTCGTGCTTCAAAATATATTCATGACTGATCTTGATTGAAAGCCAATAAAAAAACAAAACTAATGGCGCAAGTTTGAAGCCAATCGGAGTTCAAACGAAGCGGGAAAAATTAAATTAGTGAATTGGTTAAAAAAAAATATGATAGTTTTACTAAAAAACCCTTACCACTTACTAAAAAGTGCTGTTTTTTTTTTGTAGTCAACTACTCAATTGCATCTCATCCATCCATTCCTAAAATAGATGACTTAGATTGGTTTTCGCGGTTCCTACATTAAAACATGGTTCTCACTAGATTTCTCCTCTTGTGGGGTATAACCGTGTATGTATATAATGACATATAGTAGATTATTAATTGTGTTTATATATGTATAAGGCCTAAAAACTTGTTGAAATTAAGTTCATGCTTTTGTGCCTTTTACCCGTGAAACACATATGTCGACTGATCAAGTTTTTTTTTTGTTAACTTTAAGTATGAGTTTTCAAATATTGGAAGATGTATTAAAATTGTTTTAATACAAAAAAAAAGAAGGAAAATGTCTTTTAAAATTATTGAGTTTTAATTGATAAAATATGAGATATTTTGTCAACGGATTTTTCATCCATGTAGATAAATAATATCAATTTTCGTTTACAAGGAACGACCTGACTACCAGGGGACTTGTAGTTCGAAATGAAATGTATTTTTGTTTACAAGGAACGACCTGACTACCAGGGGACTTGTAGTTCAAAGATAAATGTTACTTTTCTCTATTGCATATGATGCAAGTATAAAACTGTATTTTGTTTACAAGGAACGACCTGACTACCAGGGGACGTGTAGTTCAAAATAAATTTTTATTTTTGTTTACAAGGAACGACCTGACTACCAGGAGACTTGTAGTTCAAAGATAAATGTTTTTTCTTCCTCCGGTGTATATGATACAAGTATAAAGTGTATAAATTTTATTTTTGTTTACAAGGAACGACCTGACTACCAAGGGACTTGTAGTTCAAAGATAAATATACTTTTTGATTGCATATGATGCAAATGGAAAGGGAAAGTTATCTTATATTGTACTTATAGTCTGCACTACCCAGAGTGTATAATATTAATTAACTTTGGGAGGAGATGGTATATTCTGTTGCATATGATGCAAGTGAAATTAAAATTATTTAACATTATACTTATAGTATGGACTACCCAGAGGGTATAATATTAATTAATTTTTAGAGAAAATTAATTTATTCTACTACATATGATGCGAGTGTGAAGAAAAGTTATGTAATGTTATACTTATAGTCTGGACTACCCAGAGGGTATGATATTACTTAATTTTCTATCACAAGGATGGATAAACTCAATTGTACTAATAGGACCAACCTGACAACCAGGTGACTATGTAGTATATAGCCTGCTTTGATTATATATTATAAAATCAGGAGAACTTTAATTATGTGTGAGAAACGACTTGACTACCAAGGGGCTTACTCATGTTTTAAAGTTTGTATTATCATTTTGATGAAGTTCATGTCTTAATGATGTATGCTTGTGCTATTGTTGTTTTCCTTTAAGGTTAATTCCTGAAATGATTACTATTTCTCTGCGTGGCATACTAGATGTTAACAAAATGTTTGGTAACAATTTGATAACTGATACCGGAACTTAAGAATTGTTCTCATGCATGAAAAGCTTATCGATGTGATCGATAACCCCATGATGGAATCTTCCTTTGAGTGAGTGGCTGATGTAGTTGCATTAGATGCATGTTCGAAGTACCAGGAACGAAGTACTACTACTCAGTGCATCATTTTGGCTTCCATGAGTCTTGTCCTTTATAGAAAACATGAAACTATGAATGCACCACAGATAATAGAACATCTTAAGAAGATGTAGGAGTATCAGAATATGAATGCTAGATATCAGATATCTGAGTCTCTATTCATGTCTGAATTAAAGCTCTATTAGCTGATGCGCATCCATGTTCTAAAGATAATTGATCTTATAGAATAACTTGAGAAGTAAGAATGCACACTTATAGCAGGATTTGATCTTGCAGTCTCTTGATGATACTTCTGTTATGTTAATTTTAACATGAACATGGTGAATTGTGATATTCATGAATTGCTCAATATGTTGATCAATTATGAAATACAATTCACATCGAGAAAGCGAAAGTATCAGGATCTGTGCATTTGATTGATGAATCTTTAAAGAGTAAGTGGAGAGGCAAATGGATGCCTAAGAGAAAACCGCTTGCACTTGAGAATGTTGTTATGAACACATTCAATAAATTAAAGGTGAACATCTATCAACGGGATGTTGGACGTTTCTTTTGTAAGAAGTAAGGTCATTGGAAGAGAAATAATCAAACAAATCAAGGTTACTTTTAGCTTTTTAGGCTTGGTCCTATCAATGAGAAAAGAGTAAACAAGTTACATGAGGTAGTGTGTCTTAGGCAGTATGATTATGAATCATGCGATACTGGTGAATCTTGTCTCATTGGAAAACTAACAAAATCTCCTTTTACTGGAACCGGAGAAAGAGCTAGTGAAACTTTTAGGACTCATACATACTGATGTATGTGTGCCAATGAAAGTTCGGCTAAAAGTGGATATTCTTACTTTGTTACCTTCACTGACGATATGTCGAGATATGATTTTATATATCTCATGAGACATAAGTCAAAATCTTTTAAAATGTTCAAAATATTTAGAAGTGAAGTTGAGAAACAAACCGGTAAGAATATCAAGGCACTAAGATCTGACCGTGGGGTGAGTATCTCATAGACGATTTTATTGATTATTTCCCACAAGATGGGATCCTATTATAGTGGACTTCGTACCTTATTAGATATGGTGTGATCGATGATGAGATTTATAGATCTTTCTATCTTCCTATGGGGATATGCTTTAGAGGTTGCTGCATATTTGTTAAATAAGGTTCCCACTAAGGCAGTTGCTGAAACACCATATGAGATATGGAAAGGATGGAAAGCTAACCTTAAACATTTAAGCGTTTAGGGTTGTCCAACCTATGTTAAGCGACTACATTTAGACAAGCTTGAGGCTAAGTCCTACAAATGTAGACTTGTTGGTTATGTTAGTCTTAGTGCACGTAGTTCAATCCTAAATGTCCAAATGTATATATCATCTTTATCGATAAAATTAAAGCGGCTTTATATTACTTATGTGTTGGAGTAATATATCGATGTGTGTTTTGATCTATGCCCACCATGCGAATAGAACCATAGATCGAGATAGATCACACTCGATGGGTCCCTAGTCAACAAAGCTTCACTAGAAGCGACTAGTATGAAAAATGGCTCTTTATGGCTTACGTTCTGTTAGTCATTGGAATGGGATTCCGGAGTCTGATCATAGATATCATGTGGGACATGATATTGGACGACCCGCCCTGAATATGTGCCATAGATTAAGTCATGAACATATTCAGTGTCGTAGCTTGTCATGTATCCTTAGACCAAGGAGTCTTTGTGATCGCTATGTAGTCAACAACTGAGTTTGACCTGAGCCTAACGTTGTCCGTAACAGGGCTTCCATAATGGCCAGGATTGGCTTGGGGACGGGCTACATGAGTGACACGAAAGGCGGCTAAGGGATTTATCCCTCATACTGAGGTATGGGAAAGATATCGGTTCTCGGCCACTTGATCGAGAGTGACTGAAAGAATAGCATGGCCATGCACATGATACTGGGTATCATATCTTCAGTCATCTCACATATCAAGGAACGGTGATTGAGAATAATAAGGATGACGGCTCTATGCCTTATCTCAATCAGGATATCGGAGATAAAAGGATAATGACAGGGATGACGGAAAGGTTAGAATCGACAGGGTCGATTCGTTATGCAGTGTCAGGCAATACTAAAGTCTCGTTAGTTGCCACTTAAATAGGATCAAGTAAAATGGGATTTTACGTTGATCTATTGACATGCATAAACCTAAGGGTCACACCGGAGGATGAAACTCATTGACACATTTATGGAGAATGGCCAAAAGGGAGTTGTCTCGGGACATGACCAAAACTGGGTCTTGGGTCATGTGCCCGTACGTGAATAGGACTTTACGGATCGAGACAAGGCTTGGAGTCTTGGGATTGATCGCGTCGGATAATGTTGGACATTTCCGGTATGGAAGGCTTGGAGGCGATGAGCGAATCACGGGACCTCGTTGGAAATGGCCATGGGCCATGTTCCAAGAGGCCCATGAAAGGCCCATGCAACCAAGGCCCATGGAACTAATTAATCAAGTCTTGATTAATTAGTACTAAGTAAGCAAGACAAGGATTAAGGTGTTGGTGATTCACCACCTAACCCAATCTTGTCTTGCCATACTTTGTCCTATTTACACCTTACTTGACACCATACTTGTCCCATGCCTTTAGTTGGACAAGTATGGGTTTTGTTATGTTTAAGTCATCTTTTTTCAACATAATAAACACAAGACAAGAATAGGAAACACATTTTCTCTCCCTCTTCCATGGCCATTTCGGGTTTGGCTAATTTCCACCTCCATTTTTGTGTTCTTGAGTCCTCAAAGAGAAGAACTACGTGGCTTTGATTCCCATGTGGATACGTAGGCGTCTTGGAGACTCAAGCCAATCATTCGTTAACCGGTGTTCTTGTTTTGGTATGAGATAGTGCTGAATTTTTCTCTTGTGAATCCATTCTTTGTTAGTTGTTTCATGGTTTTAATCGTCTCTTGGTTTTTATTGATTTTCCGCTGCGAGTTGGTTCATCTCCAACCCTACCTCGAGACCCAACAGGTTATCCCAAGGAGACTATGGGATACTATTTCTATCATCCTTCTGAACACAAAGTATTTGTGGCTAGGAACGCGACTTTTCTTTTAGAAAAGAAGTTCCTTTATGTTGGAAGAACTGGAAGTAGAAATAGATCTTGATGAAATACAAGATATCAATGAGTCATCACTGACTCAAGAGCATGGGATGCATATTGAGAAACCTTTTTCTTGATGTCTTACAGTTGCCAACGATGGTTCCAACCTCAAACGTTGAGGTAAATGATTTGGTTAATGAACCAATTCAGGAACACGGGTAACAACAGAATCAAGAAGTACAAGAGCCACCTAGAAGATCAATTAGAGAACGTCGTTCACAAAATAGGATGAATCTATTAGTGTGCAATAATAAGGAAAATCATATTGATGATGACCTTATTATTGAAGACGATCCTAAGTGTGTCCAAGAGGCGATGGCTATGTCCAGACCATGAGAAATGGCTTGATGCCGTGAAATCCGAAATAGAGTCAATGAAAATCAATAAAGTATGGACTTTAGTTGATGACTCTAAGGACTTAAAACCTATTGGGTGTAAATAGGTTTTAAGAGAAAGATTGGAGCGGAGGGTAAGGTTGAAACCTTTAAAGCCCGTCTGGTTGCTAAGGGGTATGATAAAAAAGAAGGTATTAATTTTGAAGAAACGTTCTCTCATGTAGCAATACTCAAATCTATTCGTATTTTGCTTGCTATTGTTGCATACTATGATTATGAGATTTAACAAATGGATGTGAAAATGGTTCTCCTTAATGGTGAGCTCAAGGAAGATGTCTATATGACTCAACCTGAAGGTTTCACATTGTCACCTGCTCCTAGTAAAGTATGTGAGCTACAACGATCCATTCATGGATTAAAGAAAGCTTCTCATAGTTGAAAAATTTGTTTTCACACGACAATCGAAAAGTTCGATTTTGTGCGTTGTGAAGAGGAGCCATATGTGTACAAGAAGGTTAGTGGGAGCGTTATTATTTTCCTAGTGTTGTATGTAGATGACATATTCCTAATAGGAAATGATGTGTCAGCCATGCAAGAAACAAAGATTTGGATATCTGAAAAGTTCTCTGTGATAGATGTGGGAGAAGCAACTTATATTATTGGAATAAAGCTCTATAGAGATAGATTATGGAAGTTGCTTGGGATCTCCTTATCTATGTACATTGATACTATCTTAAGAAAGTATCACATGGATAACTCCAAAAAAGGGTACTTACCTATTGGAAATGGAGTTTCTCTTTCTAGGGGATAGTCCTAAGACCCTAGAGGAAATAGAACACATGAGTAGAATCCCATATGTTAACACAGTGGGAGCTATCATGTATACCATGACATGTACGAGACTGGATGTTTCCTATACGCTAGGAGTAGCAAGTAGGTACCAAGGGAATCCGGGTGAGGCGCATTGGAAAGTTCTCATACATATTCTTAAGTTCTTAAGAAGAACTAAAGACCAATTCCTCATATATGGAGATAATGAGCTTAAATTGTTAATCCACATCAATGCAAGTGTTGCATCAGATAAGGATGATAGGAAATCTAATTCTAGTTATGATTTACCTTGAATGGTGGAACAGAAATTTGGAAGAGTTCCAAACAAGCTACCGTAGCTAATTCAGTAACCGAAGTAGAATACATAGCTGCATGTGATGATGCTGAGGGAGGTGTATGGATAAAGAAGTTCTTAACTGAGCTTGGTGTGGTTCCTTCAGTAAAGGAAAGTGTTCCTTTATTATGTGACAATACGACTGTTATTGCACAAGCCAAGGAGCCAAGAGCACACCAGAAATCCAATCACGTTCTTCAGAAGTTTCTTCTGATTATAGAAATAGTTGAACGTGGAGACGTTCAAAATACTGAAGTTGGAAGAAAAGGAAAACGATGCAGGTCCTTTAACTAAGGTGCTTGGTTCAAAGGAGTTTGACAAGCACAAGTCGAATATAAGATTGAAATTCATGAATGTTTGGCTCTAGTCAAATGTTAATCTTCGTGAAACATTTTTTTAGCACATTTCAAATCATGTTTTTCTTATTAGTGGTGACTAATATAATGAATTTTATTGTTATCATATATGAATGTTTATTGACATTGGATATTGTAAGAACCACTCCCAGTCAACGCCAGTCAAATTTGCGAAAAACAGGAAAATTTATAATTTTTAAGCAGACACTAAATTAAACCCAAAATTGACCCCGAGGGTCATACCGGACTTAAGATGACCCTGATATCGACCAAACTGAGTTCCGGGGGGACTCAGGGCAACTTTCTGATCGATTTGGGAAATGTTGACTTTTCGCTGGAAAAGTCAACCGAGCGACGTTTTGGTCCATTCGAGGACCGTTTTGGATCCAAAAAGCTTAGCCGTCGTCGCAGCGGTCTTAGTTGAGTCGTTTCCTTGTAGCCCGTCAAGTTTCGTTATTTCTTGGAAAAAGTGCCCGTTCAGAAATCCCATCTTGCCACTTGTCAAACAAGTAGTGGTGTTAGGTGTTGGACAAGACAAGAGAAGACTACTTTTAGTGTTAGTTTGTAATTAAGTTATAGTTTGATTTTTTAAAAACAAAACAAAAGGGAAAGGAGTTGGAAGTTTCGGCCATTTCAATCAAAAAAGAGAAAAAGGGGTCTTTTTAGAGAGAGAAAGTGAGTTAGAAGAAGAGAGAAAAGGAGAGAAGAAAAGAGAAGGTTTGGTCACTATTCACGAGCATCGAGCCAGGGGTTCGTCTCAACGATAGTAGATTCGTGCTCACATCGTCTTCCTCTACGGTAAGCACCTAATCGATCTTCGTTTTGGTTAAGTTCAAAAATTAGGGTTTGGTTAAAATGAGTAGTTTATGGTGGAAATGAGGTGTGGGGATCGTTGGAGACTTTTTGGGGACGTTTTGGAGTGAAGAGAGACGTTTTCCGGTGACCGGGAGCTCGGGGGGAGCTCCGGCCACCATGTAGGGTGGCCGGCCACCATGTGGGGTGGCTGGCCGGAGCTAGGACCAGCCACCACCATGGTGGGCCGGGCCCAATTTAACCCTAGCAACCCTCGGCCAAGTATGGCCGGGTGGGGCCCACGTGCTCGGGTGATTTAGAACGTTCCCCGAATCATTAATCTACAACCGGATCGAAATTTGGAATTGAATTGTGAAAGTTGTAATTGACGGGTTAAGAAACTTTAAACGTTAATTAAATGAGTCGGAAGTCGGAATTCGATTCCGTCGAGTGCCTAGGAACCTTTGAATTATTCTAAGACCGTAGGAACGAAAACGGGAATTTTCGGAGCCCCGGAAGGGCGTTTCCAAAACCCGGGCAGATTCGCCACGTCGGGCGAATCGGGCCTTTTCGGGTCCCATATCGACAATGTCGAGTAATTGGGGAGTTTGGGAGTGATAGACATTGTCGGGGTTACTTTTGGGCGCCAGGTTTATTAAAATTCAGCATTATGCCTACAAGCTTAAAAGCGTTTAGAATTGTGTTCTTTTAGATCGTGTTGCAGACCGACGGAAAGGAAAGCTAGGCGAGTGACTGAGATCACGCCGGAGCTTGTTGGTTAGCTTTTGGAGAACATATACGAGGTAGGGAAAAGTAGCCGGATCTCGGCCCTTACTAGGGAAAGTTAACAGTAGAATTGCGTGTGACACCGGGGTGTCGTGGGTTAAGTAGGTTTATCGAATATTAGACAGGCATGATACGGGAACGTAGCGATTATTTGAAAAGCATGTGACACTTAGTAGTGTCGTAGGAGCAGAGAACTTATCGATATTAGGAGTACTGGAGGCATATGACCATGCCCGGAGGTTGATTGTGTAACTGTTGTGTCTTGGGTGGCCATGAGAGCCCGTACTTTACTGTTGTGTCTTGGGTGGCCATGAGAGCCCGTACTTTACTATTGTGTCTTGGGCGGCAATGAGTGCCAATGGGGTTGTTGAACCCGTGTCTTTACTGTTGGTGTGTCTTGGGTGGCCATGAGTGCCCGTGGGGTTGTTGAGCCCGTGAGTTATTGTTTGGTGTGTCTTGGGAGGCCGTGAGTGCCCGTGGGGTTGTTGAGCCCGTGAGTTACTGTTGGTGTGTCTTCGGAGGCCGTGAGTGCCCGTGGGGTTGTTGAGCCCGTGAGTTACTGTTGGTGTGTCTTGGGAGGCCGTGAGTGCCCGTGGGGTTGTTGAGCCCGTGAGTTACTGTTGGTGTGTCTTGGGAGGCCTTGAGTTCCCGTGGGGTTATTGAGTCCGTGTTTTACTGTTGGTGTCTTGTGTGGCCATGAGTGCATGTGGAGTGTTGAACCTGTGTTGTTACTGTTGTTGAACTTGCTTGTGATTGAAATTGTGGTTACCTGAGTGAGAGAGGTTACTGAGACAGGTCGTCCGTGTCACGCCCCAATTTCAGCGAACCGAACTCGGGACGCGGACATTTTAAAACAATAAAACAAAGAACCCTGTTTTGGATAAACACTTTAAAATCTCCATTTAATTAATCAAAATAATAATTACAACTTAAAAAAAAACACGTCCCAACACGTGGACAAAAGTACAAGGTATCCGTCACTAGACTCAAAAGACTGAACCCGGACTCCGCTCCTATCTCCACAAGCTTCGAGAGCTCCCCTAGTCCTTCCTGTGATCAGTACCTGTAGGAAAAGCAGCTAGGGGTGAGCGTTCGCTCACCACCACAGATAACAGATTGACTACGGCATAATTAGCAGACAATGCCGGTAACACCCACAACAAACTCAACTCCGGGGATCACTGTCCCCAACTCAAGTACTCTGACTGACAACCACCCACGGTGACCTTCCTCGAACGACTCAACACTCAAACATGTAAGTAGACCGACACAACGATCACGACCTCTTCCAAGGAATCAAAAGAAACTACGCAACACCAAACAAGATCACAAAGGATCGCACACCAAACAAGATCACAAAGGATCGCAAATCAGCTGTTCAGTAACCAATTCTATTTCTCTCGCCCTTTTCGATCCCAGTCGGGCCAGGCGGTCGGCCTGTCAGTAACCATCTATGTATCTCGCCCTTTCCGATCCCAGTCGGTCCAGGCGGTCGACCTGTCTCAGTAACCTCTCTGTCCTTCGCTCTTTCCAACACAAAGTCGGTCCAGGCAGTCGACCTGTCTTACAACTTCTCTGTCCCTCGCTCTTTCCAACACAAAGTCGGTCCAGGCAGTCGACCTGTCTTACAAATTCTCTGTCCCTCGCTCTTTCCAACACAAAGTCGGTCCAGGCAGTCGACCTGTCTTACAACTTCTCGGTCACTCGCTCTTTCCGATCCCAGTCGGTCCAGGCAGTCGACCTGTCTCAGTAACCTCTCTCACTCAGGTAACCACAATCACAATCATAAGCAAGTTCAATAAACAGCAACAACATAGGTTCAGCCCTCCACAGGCACTCATGGCCACCCAAGACACCAACCACAAAACACGGACTCAACAGCCCCACGGGCACTCACAGCCTCCCAAGACACACCAACGATAAAGACACGGGTTCAACAACCCCACAGGCACTCACGGCCTCCCAAGACACACCAACAGTAACTCACAGGCTCAACAATCCCACAGGCACTCACGGCCACTCAAACTACCAACAGTAAAGACACGGGTTCACAACCCCACGGGCACACATGGCCACCCAAAACACCAAAGGTAAAGACACGGATTTGACGACCCCACGGGCACTCATGGCCACCCAAAAATCAACAATAACACACGCTCGCAACTTACCGAGACTCTAACTCGTAAGCCAGCCGAAGAATGCTTGCAACCTCCCCCGAGACTCTAACTCGGTCAGGCCAGCCAAAGACACCAACCTTAGTACACGGGCTCTCATGGCCACCCAAGACTCAACAGTCAAACACGGGCTCTCAAGGCCACCCAAACGCAAACAATAACACGGGCTCTCATGGCCACCCAAGACTCAACAGTCAACCACGGGCTCTCAAGGCCACCCAAACACAAATAATAACACGGGCTCTCATGGCCACCCAAGACTCAACAGTCAAACACGGGCTCTCAAGGCCACCCAAACACAAATAATAACACGGGCTCTCATGGCCACCCAAAACACCAAACAAACAACCTCCGGCTTAACCAAAGCCTTCAACAGTCCTAATATCACTAGTTTCAAAAACAACCTCCGGGCATGGTCATATGCCTCCAGTAATTATAATATCGCTAAGTTTTCTGCTCCTACGACACTACTAAGTGTCACATGCTTTTCCAATAATTACTACGGTTCCGTATCATGCTTTTCTAATAATTAAATAAAACTACTCAACCCACGACACCCCGGTGTCACATGCAATTCTACAGTTAACTTTCCCTAGTCAGGGCCGAGATCCGGCTACTTTTCCCTACCTCGTGCGTGTTCTCCCAAAAGCCAACCACGATCTCCGGTGATGATCTCAGTCACTCACCCAGCTTTCCCTTGCCTCGGTCAGTGGCACGATCTAAAAGAACACAATTTAAAGGTACTTTTAAACTAGTACGAATAAACTGAAAATCATTAAACTCGATGCCCAAACTTAACCCCGACAATGTCGATCATTCCCAAACTTCCCAATTACTCGACATTGTCGATAAGGGACCCGTCAAGGCCCGATTCGCCGGACATGGCGAATCTGCCCGGGTTTTGTAAATTGCCTTCGGGGGCTCCAAAAGCCCCCGTTTTTGTTTCTACGGTCTTAGAATAGTTCAAGGAACCCAATGTACTTGACGGAATCGAATTCCGACTTCCGAGTCAATTAATTAACGTTTAAAGTTTCTAAAACCCGTTAATTACAACTTCTCCAATTTAATTCCAATTTTCGATTCGGTTAAGGATAAAAGGTCCGGGGAACGTTTTAAACCACCCGAACATTAAAACCCGAGCACGTGGGCCCCACCCAACCCACTTGGCCGAGAGCCCTAAGGTTCAAGGGGGGCTCGACCACCATAGTGGTGGCTGGTACCACCTCCGGCCATCCACCCCATGGCCGGCCGGCCACCACCCACGGTGTACGGAGCTCCTCCCGAGCCTCCGGTCACCGGAAAACGTGCAATTAAACCTCCAACACCTCTAAAACGTCTCCAAAAATTACCCCAACACCAAAACCACCTTAAACTAATAGTTTTACAAAAACCTAACTTCCAAAATTAATCAAAACAAGAATCGGTTCGGTGTATACCGTAGAGGAGAACGAGGGGAACGAGATTGCTCCTTGCCTTGAAACGATCCAAAGGTGGGATGACGTGAATAGTGGCAACCAAACCCAACTCCCTCTCTTCTTCTTCTCCTTCTCTCCCTTTCTTCTCTCTTCTTTCTCTTTCTAAAACACTAACTCAATTTCTATTTTTTTTTTTTGACATATGGTCGGCCACCACTCACCCATCACCTCCCATTTCCCCCCCAAAACTAACACCACCACTTGTTGGACAAGTGGCAAGGTGGGTCACACACCTTTTGGAAAATATGTACTTGATATTTTCCAATCAGATTCGCGAAAAACGGACGTTTCGGGCCCCGAACGGGCACTTTTCCCAAGGAATTACGAAACTTGACGGGCTACAAGGAAACGGCTCAACTAAGACCGCTACGACGACGGCTAAGCTTTTTGGATCCAAAACGGTCCTCGAATGGACCAAAACGTCGCTTGGTTGACTTTTCCAGCGAAAAGTCAACTTTTCCCAAATTGATCAGAAAGGGTCCCTGAGTCCCCCGGAACTCACTTTGGTCGATAAAGGGGTCAACTTAAGTCCGGTATGACACTCGGGGTCATTTTAGGTTCACTTAACTGTCAGTCTTAAAAAAATTTAAATTTTCCTGTTTTTCGCAGGTTTGACTGGCGTTGACCGAGAGTGGTTATTACAATCTACCCCCCCTTAAAGGAATTTCATCCGCGAAATTTAGAATAACGCTCATATAAGGTACAACAAACACGTACCCTGATAGGTCTCGCGGTAGGTAGGGGATCCTGGGGCCCGGGAGTCGGTGACTGCATACATTCTCCCCTGTGAGGCCTGCTGCCTCTGACCCGGCGCACTGGCCGCTGAATACCCATAGCTCTGCTGCTGTCTCGGAGTCGGCACGCTCGTAGAAGGCTGTGACGGTCTGGACTGCTGACTCTGACGAGGACGACCCCTGGGCAGCTGTACTATACGCGACTGCTGCGGTCGTTGCGCTGACAGTGCCCTCGAAGGCTCACGGCACCACGCACTGGTGTGCCCAACCCGGCCGCATCGGAAACAGCCGGTCTCGTCGGCTCTCGACTCCGTGCCCTGGCCCGTACGGTTGGTCGCTGGCTGTGTTGTGGGCCGTCCTTCCATTAGACACTCGCGACGGAAGTGGCCTCGCTGGCCGAAGGTATAGCACTTCGGCGCCCTCTCTGACGTGACTGGCCCAACTGATGCCAATGACCCCAGCTGTCTCGCTCCATCCTGATGAGTCGGTGGTCGGAAGAACCCCGTGGTCCTCTGCCTCTGCGAGTCTCGTGAGTCGGACGACCCTGTAAAGCTGGTCGGCCGCTGTCGAACCTCGCGGGTCCTGGCCGCATCCCGGATCCCCTGTTCCACCGTCGTTGCGGTGTCCACGAGATCTGTGTACTTCCGCAGTCTCAAGGCGAGAATCCGGTTCCGAATCACCAGCCTCAGTCCTCCCTGGAACCGCAGGCAACGGTTCTGCTCGGTCATCACCATCTCCGACGCGAATCTGGCCAAAGCTGTGAACCTGGCCTCGTACTCTGCTACCGTCATCTCCTCCTGTTCCAAGTCTAGGAACTGCCGATGTCGCTCCAACCGAGCCGACTCGGGAAAGTACTGTTCCATAAAAACTGTCTGGAAGATGCTGTAGTCATAACCGACCATGTCCTTCACACGCCCCCACCAGTGGTAGGCGCTGTCTCTCAGTTGGTGGGCCGCGAAGGACACCCTGCGACGACCATCCTCGACACCCGATGTATCCAGGTCTCGCGTGACCCGCTCTAGCCACCTCTCGGCTAGGTCGGGGTTCGGCTCCCCGACAAATGTAGGTATCCCGAGCTTCAGGAAGTCTAGTAGTGCTCGGGATGTATGATCCCCTGTCTGAACGGGCCTCACTGGGACCGCGGCTGCCTCTGGGGCTGGTGAAGCCGACTCTCGGTTGGCAATGACTGCCACTAAAGAAGGAGCATAAAGAAGGAGCCCAGCGGGACATTTGACCAAGTCAGCGCATCATGTGGCGTGTTGTGGTTCGATCCTCCATTTTTAATGATTTTTTTACTATTTTATTCATATCTATTCCGTTTTAACTCTGATTGGTTTCGTTCTTTCGCCATTGTTTTTATTTTTCGGAGACTTACAAATCGAGATCAATATTTAATATATTATGAAGCAATAAAAAATATCGACGATTAAGGGTATATAAGGAAATTATTACAATAACTTAGAAATATAAACTAAAGGACAATTAAGGTAAAAATATGATTCGTCTATCCTGGCCCCAAGGCAGATGGATGTTGATCAGCTGCTGAAGACGGTCTGGAATACACCCTCCCCGGTGACACACCCGGCTGTTACTGATCTACTGAATGGTCTGTCCCTGAATCTACTGATTCGTTCCAGGGAAATCGTTATGGGAGAAAGACTCCCCGGTGTAGACTTTTCTTTAAAGTCTGACAATCTGGCTAGGGTTATCCCTGGAGGGGTAACCAATGTACTACAGGATGGAGGGCGTCGGGTATCTAGAGGGCCCTCGGGTTTTACAAAGCCTGACAACCTCGCTAACGTTCGTCCTGTTGGTGATCCTGTTGGCCAAGCTGAACCCGGAGATGTTGTAGTGACCCGGGAGGGGAATGAGAAAGATCCCCAGGAAGGCCCAGGGAAAGGGGGTCAAGAAGTGGAAAGTTCAAGAAGACAACCCTGAAGACAAGGAGCGGGTCGCTGTATGCTCGCCCGCCGAAGTCCAAAAAGTCACTGGATCATTCGACCCTCCAACCAGACATCGATTGGCCGGTATACAAGGAAGGGGACAGGGTAGAGCAGGCGGAGGCACAATAGCCTCCGATGCAGGAATGACCCGACCCGATAGAGTGGGTGGAGTCACCCTCGGACTATACCTATAGACCCGGGACAACCAGTGTTGGGAGGTCCCGGGCAGCCTGCAACAACAGCTCAATATTATTATTATTATTTTCTTTCTCATTATTTGTTTTATTTCTGGAACAATTTGTTTCATGTTTGGTTTAGGACCTTTTACTTTATGTCTTGTTGTTTTTAGACGTTTGTAAGGAGCTGTCTTGAGTTGGTGCCTACGATTTCAAGTAGGCTATTATTATGGGTCCATGAGCGCCGAGCCTTCTACGGTCGGCTCGGACACACATCTGGAACCCGGGGCGGTCACGCCCTGTCTTGTTTGATTACCTATTTGTCACGCCCCGAATTCGGTATAACCGGACCCGGAACGCAAACGATGAAACAGTAAAACACTTTTTAAACATTTTAGTAAACCACTTAAAATTATCACATAAGTTAAACAAAATAATATTTTACAACTTAACTACGTCCAAAACAAGCGGACAAAAACCAAAGCGTACGTCGCTAAACTCCCAAAAAGAAACCCGGACTCCCACTCCCAGCTCTTCAAGCTTCGAGAGTTCCCCTAGTCCGTCTCGCGATCAGAACCTGTAGGAAAAGCAGCTAGGGGTGAGCATTCGCTCACCACCACAGATACCAGACTGACTACGACATACTAGCAGAAAATGCCGGAAACACCAACAACAACCCAAACACCGGGGACTACTGTCCCCAAACTCAAGTAACCCGACTGACACACGAACTGTTACTTTCCCGAACCACCTTAACACCCGGACATGTAATGTAGACCCGACACAGCGGTTACGACCTCCACCAAAGACACAAAAGATAACCACTCAACACCCAAGATCACAAGGATCGCACACCAAACAAGATCACAAAGGATCGCACTCCAGCTGCTCAGTGCCGGTTGCTAACCGGCTGGGCTCGAGACTGCCCCACGCAACTTTCCCTAATCTCCGTCGGGCCAGGCGATCGACCTGTTAGCGATATATTCTGCAATACTTCTCCGATAGCTAGTCGGAAGGGGAGCCGCCCTTCATCGCCGAAGAATGCACAACCTTACCGGTGGTTAACCCGGAAGGCTAGCCAACCCCCACGCGCGCGACCATAGAACCCCTTTTATTGTCAGGCGGGCCCCCAAACTCAGGCAATCACAATTAACACCCAAGGTTCAACACTCCAAAGGACCACCCACGACACACAAACAGTAAAACACGGGTTCAACTCCCCATGGCACTCATGGCCACCCACGACACACCCAACGACACTCATGGCCACCCACGACGCACCAACAGTAATACACGGGTTCAACACCCCAACGACACTCATGGCCACCCACGACGCACCAACAGTAATACACGGGTTCAACACCCCAACGGCACTCATGGCCACCCACGAAACACCAATAGTAAAACACGGGTTCAACACCCCAACGACACTCATGGCCACCCACGACACACCAACAGTAAAACACGAGTTCAACACCCCAACGACACTCATGGCCACCCACGACACACCAATAGTAATACACGTGTTCAACACCCCAACGGCACACATGGCCACCCACGACACACCAACAGTAATACACGGGTTCCACACCCCAACGGAACTCATGGCCACCCACGACAAACCAACAGTAATACACGGGTTAAACACCCCAACGACCCTCATGGCCACCCAAGACACAAACAATAAAATCAACCTCAGGGCACAACTAAAAGCCACCAGTATATCTATTGTTCGATATGTTAACTTATCCTACGACACTCCTAAGTGTCCCATGCAATTCTATTGTTCGATACGTTCTCGTATCATACGACACCAGTAAGTGTCGCCTGCATTTCTAGTGTTCGATAAACTTACTTATCCTACGACACCACTAGGTGTCACATGCATTTCTTCTGTTAACTTTCCCTAGTCAAGGCCGAGATCCGGCTACTTTTCCCTACCTCAAAAGCAATCCAATCCCGCAGCGGACGACCTGGCTAGCTTCCTCCTCCTCCAAAGTCTCCTCCTCCGTCAAGCTCGGGTCCAAAGTCTAAGATTACAAGCAAAACACGAAATAAAGCTGATTCAAGTGTGGATTAAAAAGGGAAATACCCAAACTAATCCCAATCTTTTTTTTACCGATAATAGAATCGGGAAATTTACCTATAGTTTTGCAATGTTCTTAAATGGTACTAAAATCACCCACTAAGCAACCCACCAAGCACTCATTTCTTGGTTGCCTCTTCAGAATCACCACATGCCCACAAATTCTCCTTTGCTTTTATCCTTCCCGTAGCTCAAAACAAGCCAAACAATATGGAGCATTTAATGCTCCATTTTGTTGCCAACAGAAACCAGCTCACGAGTGTACTCAGCAAAAAGGATGATGAAACCAGAAAATAACACTCAAAATCAATTCTTTTTTGCCCCTTTTCTTTTGCTGCCGACCTTCACCCAAAAGTACCATGTATGGTATTGCTTCTTCTAGAGAACAAGATGAGCCTTAAATACTCCATTCCATGTAATGAATTTAATGGTCTCTATTACAACAAGGAAGAGAACAAATCAAGACCATTAACCGGTCCTTGATTCTTGGATGATACAAAGCCGCCAATAACCACCAGACAATTGTTTCTGGTTCTCTCACTTCCGCCAACTCCAATTGATGCTCCAACCTTTTCTCTGTCCAAAACAACTGCCACAGTCCAAGCTTGCCCCCTTTGATGAAGTTTCCGCCCACAAAGCCAAGAACAAAAATTGTTCTTTTTCCCTCTTTGTGCAAGACACAACTGCTCCTCTCTTGATTTTCACCAAACGCTACTAATTATCCATTTGTTTTGTTCAAAATCACCTAACACCACCACTTGTGTGACATGTGCCAAGTGGGTCCCACCCTTTAAACAAAATATCTTGTAGATATTTTTCAGTCAGATTCGCGAAATTCGGCCGACTCGGGCCACGAACGGGCCCATTTTCCAAGAAATTACGAAGCTTCAAGGGCTACAAGGAAACGGCTCAAATAAGACCGCTGTAACGATGGCTAAGCTTTTTGGATCCAAAACGGACCTCGAACGGACCAAAACGTCGCTCGGTTGACTTTTCCCGCAAAAAGTCAACCTTTCCCAAATTGGTCCTAAAGTTGCCTTGAGTCCCCCTAAAACTCACTTTGGTCGATATCGGGGTCAACTTAAGTCCGGTATGACCCTCGGGGTCAAATTTAGGTTCATTTAGGTGTTTGTCCCAAAATTTTAAATTTTCCTGTTTTTCGCCGATTTGACTGGCGTTGACCGGGAGCGGTTCTTACAATATACCCCCCTTAAAGGAATTTCGTCTGCGGAATTTAAAACAGACGTACCTCAGGATTCGAACAGATCGAGGTACTTCGCGCAAACGTCGTCCTCGCGCTCCCAAGTCGACTCAGCCTCGTGGTGCCGCCACTGCACCCGTTCTAAGCGGATAACCTTTCCGCGCACGACCTGCTCCTGTGGATCCATTTCCAAAACTGGTTTCTCCTTATACGAGACATCACCCGTTCCCTCGATATTTGCCCACTCAAAGACGTGCGAGGGGTCCGCATATACTTCCGCAACTGGGAAACGTGGATATTCCTTAGCTGCGGTGGCAGTGCAAGTCGGTATGCAACTGCTCCCACTCCACTCAAGACCTCGAAAGGCCCGATACACCGCGGGCTAATCTGCCTCCGCCGGGGTTGAAACGCACCAGTCCACCTTTCGGACTCACCTCCAGGGATACATGGTCACCGACTACTGACTCGAGAGGTCGGCGCCGTCTGTCAGCATAGCTCCTGCCGACTCTGCGCGGTCTTCAACCGCTCACGGTTCGGCACGACCGACTCAGCTGTCTCTCGGTCCAGTTCTAGACCCGGTAAACCCTCATTCCTCACTTCCGCCCCGCACGTGGGCGACCGACACGGCCTACCATACAACGCTCCGAACGGTGCCATCCTGATAGTGGCCTGAAAGATGTTGTTGTAGGCGAACTCGGCTAACCGCTCACGAAATCCATCGTGACGTGCCCCCATTTCCACTGTGCAACCCGCAGTGGTTGCAATAATCCAGCGGGACGGTGTTGTCGGCTCTCACCTGCTGACGAGTGAGGCACCGCGATACTAACTCCGCAACCGTTCTCCGCATCCCGCTCCACTAGATATGACGCCTGATGTCGCGCTCCTCTTAGTGCTACCCACGTGCACTGTCAGACGCGAATAATGCAACTCTTGCAGCTCGTCGCCTCCACCGTTACACGGTATGAACAAACCTCCACGATATCGTAACTACCGATTAGCACGACGATCCCAGCCCTCGGCGTCAACGCCGCCGTCAACTATCTCTCGGATCTCTGTCGTCTCGATATCCACCGATTGTGCCTCTATCCCCCGGCCAAGAGGGTGGGCTGAGCCACCAAGATGCACATGGACACGCCGCCGGTAACCTCTTCTAGCTCCAACCCGAACGTGCCCAGCTCTCCCATCATGTCCCACTCCCGGACTGAGATGCTAGCAGGACACGGCATCGACTTCCTACTCAAGGCGTCGGCAACCACGTTCGCCTTACCCGGATGGTAGAGTAGCTCAAAGTCGTACTCCTCAAGTAGTTCCATCCATCGCCGCTGGTGCATGTTCAGGTCTCTTTGGGAAAAGATGTACTTGAGGCTCTTGTGACCCGAGAACACCTGAAATCTCTCGCCATACAGATAATACCGCCAGTCTTTCAGCGCGAACACTACTGCTGCTAAATCCAGGTCATGGGTAGGATAGTTGCGCTCGTGCGTCTTCAACTGCCTGGAGCCATAGGAAACCACCTTACCTAACTGCATTAGCACGCAGCCCAGTCCTTCCCCGGACGCGTCACAGTAGACCTCATACCCGATCCTGCGCTCTGGCACTATCAATACTAGAGCGGTAGTCAGACGAGCCTTCAGCTCCGTGAACGCACGTTCACAATCATCAGTCCACACAAACCCGACTCCCTTACGCGTCAAAAGAGTCACTAGACGCGTAAAGTTCTGGACGAACCGCCGATAATAGCCTACCAACCCCAAAAGCTGCGGATCTCAAAGACTCTCGTGGGCTGCGCCCACTTCAAAACCGCGTCGATCTTCGCCGGATCAACCAATATACCATCACCGGACACAATGTGACCGAGGAATTTCACCTCAGCGAGCCAAAACTCGCACTTCTCCAGGTTGGCGTATAACTGATGTGTGCGCAACAGGGTCAGAACAGCCCTCAGATGCTCCTCGTGCGCAGCCTCGTTCTGCGAGTAGGTCAAGATGTCGTCTACAAACACCACCACAAATTTATCTAAGAACGGCCGGAATATACTGTTCGTCCAATCCATGAACGCTGTAGGTGCGTTCGTCAGTCCAAATGGCATCACCAAGAACTCGTAATACCCATAGCGTGTCCGGAATGCAGTCTTTGCAACATCCCCCTCTCGGACTCGCAACTGGTAATATCCGGATCGCAGGTCGATCTTCGAGAAGCATGTCGACCCTCTCAACTGGTCGAACAAGTCGTCAATTCTCGGCATCGGGTATCGGTTCTTCACCGTAACCCGGTTCAGCTTCCGGTAATCTACCCACATCCGAAGCTCTCCACTCTTCTTCTTCACGAAGAGTGCTGGTGCTCCCCACGACGATGTGCTCAGACGGATAAACCCCTTCTCCCGAAACTCCTCGAGCTGACGCTTCAGCTCGGTCAACTCTACTGGCGCGAACCTGTAAGGCGCCATCGATATCGCTGCCGTTCCCGGCATCAAGTCCATCCCGAACTCCACCTCACGAACTAGTGGCAACCCGCTCAACTCCTCAGGAAAGACCTCGGGGAACTCGCACACAACTCGCGGTAACTCGCGGCTCTGCACGGTCGATACTTCCTCCACTGCGGACAATGCCGTCAAGAGAACTCCGCTCTTACTGCCCAGAATACACGAAACCTTTGTGTTGCCTGCTGACACCATCACTCGTCGCCTGTAAGAGTCGATATTAGCTTGGTACTTCGCCCGCCAATCCATTCCCAAGATCACGTCAGAGGCGGTCATTTCGTAAGTATCCTTCCCACGGATACACGCACAAGCTAAGTCGCTGCCGAACCTCACGGACCCTCGCAGTCTCTCTAAGACCTCGCTCCACTACCGTCGTCGTGCCCACCAACTCCGAACATACCCGAATCCTCGGGGTGAGGACTCGATCCAGCATCAGGGCTCTTGAGCCCCTTCTCGAACCTCCTGTATCAGTTCGCTTCTCTAACTTCGCAGGCACGACATACCCTAGTCAACACCACACACCCACCAACCAGCGTGTCCAGACGCAGGGGTGGACTCAACGGCTCTAAACTCAGCCCCAACATCTCAGTACAACTCGACGAAGCAAATGAGTGTGACGCCCCGATATCAAATAAAAAAATGACGCCCAAATCAGAGACCGAACGACCATTCCATTGGTCACCCCGACAAGGTAAAGTGCAGCCCTCACACGATCCTCTATGCATTTACTTATAACTTTCCGCAACCAAAACAGTATTCGCTACTCGTCCCCTGCGGGAAAAGTAGTAAAGGGGATGAGCGTTCTGCTCACCTCCACGGACAACCGCTCGATTAGGTCATACTAGTAAAGTACTAACGACTTACCAATCTAAACAGAGTAAACCACTACCTCAAAACCTGATACCAAAACGTCACACTGCTCACGATATCAATACCTCAAATACTCGCTCACGTAAGGGAAACCTCGAAACGGGGATCATGTTCTCAACTCAGCAAACCACTATTGCTCACAACCTCAATACCCCAATTACCCGATCCCACAGGGGAAACCTCAAATAACCCACTCACGTGAAGGAAACCTCAAACCACCCGTTCACGCGAGGGAAAACCTCGAACACCTGTTCACACAAGGGAAACCTAGTTCGTATGGCGCCGCAGCGCATCAACCTTAACCCCTCTCCGTGGTGAGACTCTCACACCGAGGCGCTGTATCACTACCATATGTTATTGATGAGTCTCGAACCCAAGACCTCACCCTTTAACACCGAACTTACGATCTCTACAACCAACACAAACATGAACACAGCCACTCAAAACCAACACACAAACTGCACAGTCAAGACGGTGGAACAAGACAGGAATCACGGATCTGTGACAGACCCCGTCACGGTCCTGTTTTCCAAATTCGTTTCAGACTCGATTTTTTTACCCCTTTTTACCCTAAAATCAACCTTAAGCGTCACACACGCTCGATCACCAAAATTAACAACTCACGCACAACGACTCACAGACAAATTCAAGTCACCCAACCTCAAACACAAGCCGACAAGGCCAACCAAAATCAAAACACGCCCACCGGGCCAACCAATTTCAAAACACGCCCACCGGGCCAACAAATTTAAACACACCCACCGGGCCAACAAATTTTAAAAACACGCCCACAGGGCCAACCGACATCAAAACACGCCCACCGGGCCAACAAATTTAAAAATACGCCCACAGGGCCAACCAATTTTAAAACCTTTCTCCCTTTCATCATAAAATCTCATTTTTGACATCACGTAGTTACACCCCGGTCCAGGCATCCCCGAACTAACTTGTACCCACTTGATATCCACACTGTCACGTTCGACTACAAGAGCGCTCCTAAGTCGAGTCGCGACAGCTTAAAAACTTTTCACGCAGCATCACACAATCAGTATGCCAGTAATAATAATACTGGACATACACACAACCAGAAACAGGACTCAAGTCATTACGGGTCTACACACGGTTTCCGACTTGCGCAACCAACGCACGACGGGACTTTTACTGACTCGACTCTCCCCACCTAATTGACGTACAGTCTGAGGTGTGAAACCTCGAGCTCTGATACCAAACTGTCACGCCCCAAATTCGGTATAACCGGACCCGGAACGCGAACGATGAAACAGTAAAACACTTTTTAAACATTTTAGTAAACCACTTAAAATTATCAGTTAAGTTAAACAAAATAATATTTTACAACTTAAGTATGTCCAAAACAAGCGGACAAAAACAAAAGCGTATGTCGCTAAACTCCCAAAAAGAAACCCGGACTCCCACTTACAGCTCTTCAAGCTTCGAGAGTTCCCCTAGTCCGTCTCGCGATCAGTACCTGTAGGAAAAGCAGCTAGGGGTGAGCGTTCGCTCACCACCACGGATACCAGACTGACTACGACATACTAGCAGAAAATGTCGGAAACACCAACAACAACCCAAACACCGGGGACTACTATCCCCAAACTCAAGTAACCCGACTGATACACGAAGCGTTACTTTCCCCAACCAAATCAACATCCGGACATGTAATGTAGTCCCGACACAGCGGTTACGACCTCCAACAAAGACACAAAAGATAATCACGCAACACCCAAGATAACAAGGATAGCATAACAAACAAGATCACAAAGGATCGCACTCCAGCTGCTTAGTGCCGGTTGCTAACCGGTTGGGCTCGAGCCTGCCCCACGTAGCTTTCCCCGATCTCTTTCGGGCCAGGCGGTCGGCCTGTTAGCGATATATTCCGCAATACTTCTCCGATAGCTAGTCAGAAGGGGAGCCGCCCTTCATCGCCGAAGAATGCACAAGTTTACCGGTGGTTAACTCGGAAGGCTAGCCAACCCCCACGCACGCGACCACCAGTTTATTTTCAGGCGGGCCCCCAACCTCAGGCCGAAGAATGCACAACTTTACCGATGGTTAGTCGGAAGGCTAGCCAACCCCCACGCGCGCGACCAGAAGACCCCTTTATTGTCAGGCGGGCCCCTAACCTCAGGCAATCACAATCAACACCCAAGGTTCAACACTCCAAAAGACCACCCACGACACACAAACAATAAAACACGGGTTCAACTCCCCATGGAACTCATGGCCACCCACGACACACCCAACGGCACTCATGGCCACCCACGACGCACCAACAGTAATACACGGGTTCAACACCCCAACGACACTAATGGCCACCCACGACGCACAAACATTATTACACGGTTTCAACACCCCAACGACACTCATGGCCACCCACGACGCACCAACAGTAATACACGGGTTCAACACCCCAACGGCACTCATGGCCACCCACGACGCACCAACAGTAATACACGGGTTCAAGACCCCAACGACACTCATGGCCACCCACGACACACCAACAGTAATACACGGGTTCAACACCTCAACGACACTCATGGCCACCCACGACGCACCAATAGTAATACACGGGTTCAACACCCCAACGGCACTCATGGCCACCCACGACACACCAACAGTAATACACGGGTTAAACACCCCAACGACACTCATGGCCACCCAAGACACAAACAATAAAATCAACCTCAAGGCACAACTAAAAGCCACCAGTAGATCTATTGTTCGATATGTTAACTTATCCTATGACACTCCTAAGTGCCACATGCATTTCTATTGTTTGATACGTTCTCGTATCATACCACACCACTAAGTGTCGCTTGCATTTCTAGTGTTCGATAAACTTACTTATCCTACGACACCACTAGGTGTCACATGCATTTCTACTGTTAACTTTCCCTAGTCAAGGCTGAGATCCGGCTACTTTTCCCTACCTCAAAAGCAATCCAATCCCGCAGCGGACGCCCTGGCTAGCTTCCTCCTCCTCCAAAGTCTCCTCCTCCGTCAAGCTCGGGTCCAAAGTCTAAGATTACAAGCAAAACACGAAATAAAGCTTATTCAAGTGTGGAATAAAAAGGGAAATACCCAAACTAATCCCAATCTTTTGTTACCGATAATAGAATCGGAAAATTTACCTTTAGTTTTGCAATGTTCATAAATGGTACTAAAATCACCCACTAAGCAACCCACCAAGCGCTCATTTCTTGGTTGCCTCTTCAGAATCACCACATGCCCACAAATTCTCCTTTGCTTTTATCCTTCCTGTAGCTCAAAACAAGCCAAACAATATGGAGCATTTAATGCTCCATTTTGTTGCCAACAGAAACCAGCTCACGAGTGTATTCAGCAAAAAGGATGATGAAACCAGAAAATAACACTCAGAATCAGTTACTTTTTGCCCCTTTTCTTTTGCTGCCTACCTTCACCCAAAAGTACCATGTATGGTATTGCTTATTCAAGAGAACAAGATGAGCCTTAAATACTCCATTCCATGTAATGACTTTAATGGTCTCTATTACAGCAAGGAAGGGAACAAATCAAGACCATTAACCGGTCCTTGATTCTTGGAGCATAATATGCCAAGGAGCTAGCAAGATGAGAAGAAAAAAAAGAGTTGATTGATTTCTCTCTCACCTTGTAGCTACACATCCGCCAATAACCACCAAACAATTGTTTCTGGTTTCTCTCACTTCCGCCAACTCCAATTGATGCTCCAACCTTTTCTCTGTCCAAAACAATTGCCACAGTCCAAGCTTGCCCCTTTTGATGAAGTTTCCGCCCACAAAGCCAAGAACAAATATTTTTCCCTCTCTATGCAAGACACGACTGCTCCTCTCTTGATTTTCACCAAACCCTACTAATTATCCTTTTGTTTTGTTCAAAATCACCTAACACCACCACTTGTGTGATATGTGGAAAGTGGGTCCCACCCTTTAAACAAAATAACTTGTAGATATTTTTCTGTCAGATTCGCGAAATTCGGCCGTCTCAGGCCTCGAACGGGCCCATTTTCAAAGAAATTACGAAACTTCACGGGCTACAAGGAAACGGCTCAACTAAGACCTTTGTAACGAAGGCTAAGCTTTTTGGATCCAAAACGGACCTCGAGCGGACCAAAACGTCGCTCGATTGACTTTCCGGCAAAAAGTCAACCTTTCCCAAATTGGTCAGAAAGTTGCCCTGAGTCCCCCAGAACTCACTTTGGTCGATATCGGTGTCAACTTAAGTCCGGTATGACCCTCGGGGTCAAATTTAGGTGCATTTAGGTGTCTTTCCCAAAATTTTAAATTTTCCTGTTTTTCGACGATTTAACTAGCGTTGACCGGGAGCGGTTCTTACACTATTGGTATTTATGAAAGTCTTCGGTTACCTGTTTCAAAAAAAGGTAAAAATATGAGAAAAAATAGTCAAATTATGTAGAAAAAATTTACGCTCATCGATGGGGACTTTTAGATAGTCGATGTAGGTGTCCAAGTGTTCTCCCTCTAACGGTATCCACACGAGAATGATATATCCACAACTGAGCATGGTAGTAGCCCTTGAACGAACAACCTTCTCCTCACAAGTATGTTGGCAAAAAATTTCAGTTATTAACCTTGGTTTTTCGGCCAAGGTAGCCCTTTATTTATATGTGTTGAACTTACCTTAAGTCCAAGAAAACTAGGATTAGGAAACCTTGACCTAGTCCAACTAGTCTTCCTTATTCTAGAACTTCTAGAATTTAGGGTTTTCATCTAATCTTTTTAATTAAATAAATGCTGAAAATATATCAAATTATTTAGGGTTGGTTGAATACCCATATTGGGCTATAGGGGTTTTCGGACAAGCGCATATATTTGATATATTTTGGCCCTCTTATTTGTTATTTAATTACTATACCTTATAATATTTGCTGATAAAAAAAAATTCAAATACAAATGTTAATTTCTTTTACGAGAGTTTGTATTAAATAAAAAAATATATTATATGATATATAATTTCATATCATTCTATTTAATCGAAATCGTTTCGTTCACTTCGTTGTGGTCATCCTCTATTGTGTGTGACCCTTTAGGATTCTATGAGCATTGGTAGTGAAATGAAACAAGACGTTTCACCCATGAGTCATTGGTAACTTCTAGCAAGGCCCATGATTCGTCAAGTCCTGTTATCATAAGTAGATCTTCACCCTTTTTTCGTTTGACGAGTGCCACGACTAACCAAAGGCATAGAAGCATCATCCTTTCCAATTCAGTATAAACATGTTCTCTTGATTCTGAGTAAGGAATGTAGGTGACTAATCACATGAATGACCATGCTTCTTTTACAAACCTCCTACTCATCAAGAGCGTCCATTTTTATGACATCTAACTGGTATAATACAAGTGACAAGTCCCTATGGCCATCACCCATATGTCTCACATGTGCATATCCATAACCGATCATAATTTTTATAACTATCTGATAGGCCAAGAGTTTGGTTATGCCAAGTCATGAATCCACATCTTGTAGAACCAATGGTGATGTCATGGTCGAAGGACATAAGACTTCTTTGATAGTTGAGATATACTCATGTCCCCTTTCTCAATGGAGTATTCTCAAAGGGGGTCGTCCAGATGTCAAACTCTTTGGCATTCGTTACTTTGACTCATATCTCTATATGCATGATCAGTAAACTTGATCATCTTCGTCAAAATCACACTAGCCCTGACTATCGGTTCAAGCTAGGGACCTGTGAATGAATCTACTCATTTGTCTATTAAGAGTTATACTATTTGGGAAATGTCCAAAATATCTCTATAGAAAGTAACGCATTCACCGTTTCATTTAATCATTACAAGTTAATGATAGTAAAACCTTTGCCAATTGTTATTAACTAATCTGGTTGTATACTTGGGATGGATAAATCCTCTCACTGCTCTAGTGTTTTGTGTTATCATCTTCGATATCTGTTGTTGGATATAGATTTACTAGATCTGTTGCAACTCTTTGTTAATGCTTCTCTATTGTTGGATATAGGTTTACCAATTGGTTGTTTTGTTTTTCTTACACAACATCTTTCTTGTTTTGGAATCTCTTCTCAGATGGCCATGTTTTGTATTTGTTTTTGGGGCTTTATTCCTTAGCTCATCTTTTACTTCAAAAGGTGAGTTTTATAAAATTTCCTTATAAAAAAATTGTTATTAACTCAATATGCTAAAGTACATGGTGTGATTTGTCTTAGGGCACAAAACCCCAACATTTTATTCCAAGGTCACCATTTTCTATAGCCCTGCACACAAGGTTCTAATTGACTTTGAAGAATGATTTTGCAACAGATGTACTATGCCATAAAAAATGATTATGATGTTCGTGGCTAATGAGTAATTATGCACTTGTCACCTAATCAATTGAAGATGATATGCTAGGTTTGGTACTGATTAGTTTTAATCCTACTGGTCTAGCTCTAGCTTTTTTTTTTGATAAACGAAAGCATATTATAAATATCCCTCTTCTGAGGTAGAAAAAGGTTTACAAAAAATCCCATCTGTCTACAGATTGGAGAAGTAAAGTAATGAAGAAAAACAAGTTGAAAGGTACTTTTTTAGACAATAATGCACAACCAAGAGATGAATTTTTTCCATATTGTGATCTTAGTTGAGCGATCTTCAGTATGAATTGTGATTTGTTGCCAAGGTGATCTGTAAATCTGTGACCTGCAATGGATATTTGTCAGTGAATGTGCGGGTGTAGTGATTCTGTTGCTGGAGATGTTGAGTGGAGCCTTGCTAGAGTTGTTGAGTCGAGCCTTAAGTGGAGCACAAAGCAGGAGATGTTGATTGGAGCATTAAGTGGAAAACAAGGGCTTGGGAGTGCTTCTGAGTATCAAATGGCCTTGGGAGGTTGAGAGTTGTGATCTTGATTTGAATAGGGTGGTCTTAAGGGTTGCTTGTGCCCCAAGCTAATGATTGCTTGAGTCTGAAGTCAGTACTTGTGTAGAGGTATGTCTGCACAAATGAGCTGAGGGAGAGCAATGGTGTACTTTGGTGCCAGTAGATCAGATGAGTGATGAAACCTGAGGAGTGAAAAAAAAGGAACAAAAAAGGAAAAAGGAAATCTCAAAGCTAAGGAAAAAACTACCCTCACTCAGAAATAGAAAGATAAGACCCCCATACTAAAGGAACAAATACCGAAGGACGCTCCTAGCCTCACAAAGCCTAAAAATCTCACAACCAACCACCCAAACCCATCCCAAGCCCAGTTCAAACCCAGTAAACAGTGAATCTCTAAGTCAGATAAGGAGGATATTAAGAATAGCGTCATACCAGTTGAGGAAAAGCCAAAATGAACCTTACTTTCTTCTTGCACAATTTTTTGGAGTGGTAATCCAATCTTGTATAGAAAAATGGTAATTTGAGTTGAAAGATGCCCATTCCCATCCATATACCTTGTTCAAGATCTTGTTGAATATTGTTTCAGGTGGTTCATCTACACCATTAAATATGAGTGAATTTCTTGCTGCCCAAGTGTGACCTGAAGGATACTTCCCCAACATCTTTTGAGCTTTGAAGGAACCAAAGAAGACCAGGTACAGAATAGCTGCTTAACATCAGCAGGACAAATCCACAGAACTCCCCACCATCTGCAGACTAGTGTCCAACTATTCCAAGCCTTTGTGTAGTGAAGTAGGATGTGTGCTCCATCCTCAAAGTCCCATGAGCATTGGGGGCAGATCATTTGCTGAAGTGATAGTTCCATACACCTTCCTTCTAGAAAGCATTTCGAGGGGATTGCTTCTAGACAGGCAAGCCAAGAGAAGGCACATATTTTTGGTGGTATATCAAAAGTCCAAACCTTAGAGGTCCATTCCACGGTAGTGTTGTTTTGTTGAGCAAGCAAGGTATAAATTCTGCTCACTGAGAAGCCTTTTTCATCTAAATTCCAGCAAAGTTTGTCCTCAGTTGAGCTTATGACTGTAGAGCAAAGAATGGCTGAAAGTGATCCCCACTCCAATATCTCCCTGCCCATTGGATTCTTTCTGAAGTTGAGGTCCCATTCTCCATTAGTTCTGACCTCAGCAATGGTTTTGAATTTGGTATTTATCAAGGCATATAGTCTGGGAAAAATTGTTTTGAAAGGCACATCTCCCCACCAGTGATCTTGCCAGAATTGAATTCTATTACCTTTGGCTGAAGACCAAGTCAGGCCTTTATCCCCAAAGCAATCAACAAATCTCTCATCTTTGAGTAGTACTAGGAAGTGAGAGATAAAACTTGGTCTTCCTATTTCAGAGAACTTTGATAAGTCCCATTCATTGTAGTTCCAGCCCATTTTAGCACAGATGGTGTGCTTCCAAAGAGAGTTTTCTTCTAGAGCAAATCTCCATAGTAATGATATATTCATCAAATGCAAGTTTTTTGTTCCTAACCCTCCCAGTTCTTTGGATTTGCATATTTGATTCCAACCAACTTTGCAGAATACTTTAGAAGGAGCATCACCATGCCAAAGGAACCTTCTTTGCCAACTTTCCATTTCTTTCAGGACTGCTTTTGGAGCTTTAAGAAGGGAGAAGTAGTATAAAGGTAGAGCACTGAGAGTTTTTTTTATTAAAGTAATCCTTCCTCCAAAGGATAGCATTTTTGCTTGCCACAATCCAAGACTTTTTTTTGAATTTCTGGATAATAGGCTGCCAAGTGATGAGTCTTTTGGAGCTGGCACCCAAGGAGAAGCCAAGATATGGCAATGGAAGAGTATCACAACTACAGGCTAGGATTGTTGAAAACTGCTGGGCTTCTTCTAGAGATATATTGAGGGGGATTAGAGAGGATTTGTTGTAGTTAACATTGAGACCTGTAGTGAGCTTACATATGGAGAGAGTATTTTTCAGATTTTGAGCTTCTTCTGTGGTTGCCTTGATGAAGAATAATGAGTCATCTGCAAATTGTAGATGAGATATGATTGGCCCATTTATTCCTAAAGAAATACCTTGAAACTGATCATGAAGCAATCCTGCTTGCACTATTTGATTTAGTGATTCTGCAGCTAGAGCAAAGAGGAGGGGGGATAATGCACAGCCCTGTCTGAGCCCTCTAGATAATTTGAAATCTGATGATGGGGAGCCATTGATAAGTAGAGAAACATGTGCTCTGAAACAAGATATCATCCAAAATCTCCACTGAAAGCCAAAGCCCATTTTCTTCAGTAATTCCATTAGATAATGCCAATTGACTTTATCAAAAGCATTCTAAAAGTCTGCTTTAAAAATCAATGCTTGTATCTTTGAGTGTTTGATCGTATGAACCACCTCATTAGCCACTAAAACTCCATCCAGTATCTGCCTCCCAACAATGAAGCCTGTCTATTCAAAACCCACAAAGGAACTAACTACTCCTTTCATCCTTGTGGATAGCAATTTTGTGAGAATTTTATAAGGGCCAGACATTAGACTTATTAGTCTAAAATCATCAAAGGTGAGGGGGGCATCACATTTGGGAATGAGGGTGAGGAATGAAGAATTCAAGCCTTTACCCAAGTGACATGTCCTATGAAAGTAATGGATAAAGTTGACCAGGTCCTCCTTGATTATTGGCCAACAAACCTGATAGAATCTTAAAGAGTATCCATCAGGACCAGGAGCCTTGTCTCCAGCACAGACCATTAAGGCTTTTAGAATTTCATCTTCAGTAAATGGTCTTTCAAGTTCAGCAGCTTGATCTGAAGTGATTGTCTTGAAGTTCATATGATCAAGATTTGTATGGTTTGTTCCTTGTTCAGTGAATCTTGCACTAAAGTGTGAGGCTGCAGCATCTTTGATCTGATCTGGATCATCTACTAGAACATCATTGACCAAGATTTGAGTGATTTTTTTCCTGCATCCTTGGAAGTTGGCTATTCTGTAGTAATATTTGGAAGCTTTATCCCCATCATAATTCCATTTTCTCCTTGCCTTTTGGCTCCATAATTTGGCTTGCAATTTGAGTTTAAGTGTCAAAGTAGCTCTCTTGAAACCTCTCTCAGAACATTCAGAAGGAGTGAGTTCTCTATCTTCCACAATTGTATCTAGGCTGTCAAGTTATGAGGCGAGGACTTTGATATCAGTATCTAGAAAACCAAAGACTTGAATGTTCCATTCCTTCATATTTTCTTTTAGTAGCTTGAGTTTTTTCCATAAAACCAGATGAGGTTGGCCTGTTATGTGGTATGTTGACCAGAAATATTGGATAGCATTGAAGAATCTAGCATCCTCAAGCCAGATATTCAGAAATTTGAAGGGTCTTGGTCCCCAATCAATTTGTTCATCAAACTGAAGTAAGGCTCTATGATCTGAAATACCTCTTGATAGGCATTTTTGTGTAAGGTGATTGAATCTAGCCAGGAAGTCTGAAGTAACTAGGAATCTATCTATCCTTGAAGCTTGAGAACCAGCATCAAACCAAGTGAATTTTCCTCCATTTAGGGGTATATCAATCAAAGCTAGGCTATCCAAAAGACCTTGGAATCAGGCAATATCACTGAGAGAGGCCCTTGCACTGGATCTTTCATTTCTATCAAGGACTGCATTGAAGTCACCAGCTAATACCAATAGTGGAGGAGGAGTAGAAGCATTAAGTTCAGCAACTAAATCTAGCCACAGGGTCCTTCTTCCTCTGATATCACAAGGGGCATAGACATTAACTATACAACAAGGTTCATTATAAGCTTTGATGAAGCTAAACCAAATTAAAGCTCTATTGATCTTCTTTATCAGAGACGATTTCCAGCACATAATTATACCACCTGATAGTCCTATAGAGGGAATAAAATCTATTTCCCATCCCAAGTACATTCCATAGGATCTGAGAAAGGCTGCATCAGGAGCCAATAATTTTGATTCTTGAATAAGAACCATGGAAGGTTGTTTCTTGCGGATCACGTCACCCAGTGACTTCCTCTTTTGTGAGGAACATACTCCTCTCAAATTCCATGAGAGGATCTTCATGGATGGGTTTATATAAGAGGAAATGGAGTGGGCATATTGCCCACAGCCAAAGATGAGTCTGACCCTAATAGATTATGATCTGCCATCTCAGCATCTTGTGTATGTAGGAGTCTTTCATCATCAAGAGAGGCCAGTTCCTGGAGGATTAGATCTTCACTGTAATCTGCTGATAAACCTATTACCTTTCCAAATGACCAAGCCTTTTTAGCTTCATTGATCTGCCATTTTGAGAAGTAAGTTTTTGGAGATGCTGAGTTGTCTTTGTATTTGGATCTTGTTGGATAGCCATGAGGTGTATGAGTGTTTTTTAGTTTTCTTTCCCTTGCCTTTGTTTTTGGAGAGAGGGGGGAATTTGGAATCCTCAATTTCCATAATATCTGAATAATCTTGTGTCAGCTTGTGTGGGGTAGCCTTGAGGGTTTTGATGTCACTTCCTAGCATTTCCAGCCCTTGAGTTTCCCTTTGCAGCTGTTCAAGGTGAGTTGGAGTTGATTGTTGGTCTGAATATACTTCTTTTGGAGTAGGAGCATTTAATGTTGTTGGTTCCAAAGCATTTCCTTATATGTTAGAGAGAGAGTTCACATTTTGGGCCTCCCCCAGCAATGAATCCTGATGTGCCATTGTACTTTCAAGGTTTGGATGGGGTTGAGCTAGTTGGCAAGTAACTGAAAGAGGTGTTTGTTCAGTGAGTTGGGTTGACTGAATAAGTGGGGCCAAGTGAGGAGTGTTGGAGCAGAGGATTTGTGTGCTTGTTAGTCCATGTTCTTCCTCATTATCAAAGGTATCATTTACCACTTTATTTAGTTGTTGGCTTGAATCAGAAGTGTTAATGACATGAAATTGAGGTGGATCTAACAGATTTTCTTCAGCAGTAGAATCAATGACAAGGGTTTGGTTTGCAATAACTGCTTCATTGCCAGACGGATCACTGTGTTTGGCTTTAATCAATGAATTATCAGAAGAGTTGATGGGCTGATCCGAGGATGTTGGGTCAGTACCACCCAGTTGTGATGACAATAATTCCTCAGATATTAAATTATGGAGAGAGACATCAGATTCATCAACATCAGAACCTTCTTGATTAGAAACCTGCATGATCTTTAACAAAGAAATCTCTTCTACATATATAGATTGAACCCAAAGTGGAAAGGTTTGTGTACCTAGTAAAACATTTGCTTCAGCAGAGATTTATGCATATGTGGTAGAGTGTATTAGAACATAAGCTCCCTCAAGATATAAACCAGCACTTGTGTCACGCCCAATTTCAGTAAACCGAACTCAGGATGTGGACCTTTAAAAATTATAAAACATTTGAACCCTTTTTCATTAAAATCACTTTAAAATCACCAATTGTTCAACAAAATAATATTTACAACTCAAAATAAGTCCCAACAAGTGGACAAAACAAGGTATCCGTCACTAGACTCAAAAGTAAAATCCAAAATCCCGCTCCTAGCTCTTCAAGCTTCAGAAGCTCACCTAGTCCAACCTGCGACCGGTACCTGTAGGAAAAGCAGCTAGGGGTGAGCGTTCGCTCACCACCACGGACTACAGACTGACTACGACATACTTAGTAGACAAAGCCGGTAACACCAAAACCAAACCCAACACCGGGAATATAATCCCCAAACTCAAGTACTCAACTGACACACAACCCGTTACCTTCCTCAACATACAAAACACTCGGACTCGTAATGTAAACCCGACACAACTATCGACGACCTCCTCCAAGGACACGACAGAAAGCTACGCAACACCAAACAAGATCACAAAGGATCGCACACCAAACAAGATCACAAAGGATCGCAAACCAGCTGCTCAGTAACCTCCCTCACGCCCTTTACCGATCTCATCAGGTCAGGCGGTCGACCTGTCGCATTTCCTCGACACAAAGTCAGATCAGACTGTCCACCTATCACATTCACAACCCCGAACCACACACGCGCGGCCAGGACCCCTTTACTGACGGGCGGGCCCCCTACCCCGTCTGAACATGCAGACGCGTGTGATCGAGGACCCCCGTTTCATGAAACGGGCCCACAACCTCAGGTAACCACAATCACAAACAAAGTTCAACAAACAACAACAACACAAGTTTAGCACTCCACAGGCACTCATGGCCACCCAAGACACCAACCGTAAAACACGGACTCAACAACCCCACAGGCACTCACGGCCTCCCAAGATACACCAACAGTAACTCACGGGCTCAACAACCCCACGGGCACTCACGACCACTCAAAACCACCAACAGTAACACACGGTCTCAACAACCCCACAGGCACTCACGGCCACTCAAAACCACCAACAGTAACTCACGGGCTCAACAACCCCACGGGCACTCACGGCCTCCCAAGACACACCAACAGTAACTCACGGGCTCAATAACCCCACAGGCACTCACGGCCTCCCAAGACACACCGACAGTAACTCACGGGCTCAACAACCCCACAGGCACTCACGGCCTCCCAAGACACACCAAGAGAAAAGACACGGGTTCAACAACCCCACGGGCACTCATGGCCACCCAAGACACACCAACAGTAAAAACACGGGTTAAACAACCCCACGGGCACTCATGGACACCCAAGACACACCAACAGTAAAGACACGGGTTTAACAACCCCACGGGCACTCACGGCATCCCAAGACACACCAATAGTAGAGACATGGGTTCAACAACCCCACGGGCACTCCTGGTCACCAAAGACACACCAATAGTAAAGACACGGGTTCAATCAACCCCACGGGCACTCATGGCCACCCAAGACACAACAGTAAAACACGGGCTCTCATGGCCACCCAAGACACAAAATACACAATCAACCTCCAGCATAACCAATGCCTCCAACAGTCCTAATATCAACAGTTTCACAAACAACCTCCGGGCATGATCATATGCCTCCAGTACTCCTAATCTCGATAAGTTCGCAATCAATCTCCGGGCATGGTCATATGCCTCCAGTAATTCTAATAACGCTAAGTTCTCTGCTCCTACGACACTACTAAGTGTCACATGCATTTCCAATACTCGCTACGTTCCCGTATCATGCCTTTCTAATGTTCGATAACCCCTTAACCCACGACACCCCAGTGTCACATGCATTTCTACTGTTAACTTTCCCTACTCAGGGCCGAGATCCGGCTACTTTTCCCTACCTCGTGCGTGTTCTCCAAAAGCCAACCAACGAGTTCCGGTGTGATCTCAGTCACTCACCCAGCTTTCCCTTGCCTCGGTTCGCGGCACGATCTAAAAGAACACAATTTTAAACACTTTTAAGCTTGCATGCATAATGCTGAATTTGGATAAACCTGACGCCCAAAAGTAACCCCGACAATGTCGATCGCTCCCAAACTCCCCAATTACCTTCCTCAACAGACAAAACACTAGGACTCGTAATGTAAACCCGACACAACTATCGACGACCTCCTCCAAGGACACGACAGAAAGCTACGCAACACCAAACAAGATCACAAAGGATCGCACACCAAACAAGATCACAAAGGATCGCAAACCAGCTGCTCAGTAACCTCCCTCACGCCCTTTACCGATCTCATCAGGTCAGGCGGTCGACCTGTCGCATTTCCTCGACACAAAGTCAGATCAGACTGTCCACCTATCACATTCACAACCCCGAACCACACACGCGCGGCCAGGACCCCTTTACTGACGGGCGGGCCCCCTACCCCGTCTGAACATGCAGACGCGTGTGATCGAGGACCCCCGTTTCATGAAACGGGCCCACAACCTCAGGTAACCACAATCACAAACAAAGTTCAACAAACAACAACAACACAAGTTTAGCACTCCACAGGCACTCATGGCCACCCAAGACACCAACCGTAAAACACGGACTCAACAACCCCACAGGCACTCACGGCCTCCCAAGATACACCAACAGTAACTCACGGGCTCAACAACCCCACGGGCACTCACGACCACTCAAAACCACCAACAGTAACACACGGTCTCAACAACCCCACAGGCACTCACGGCCACTCAAAACCACCAACAGTAACTCACGGGCTCAACAACCCCACGGGCACTCACGGCCTCCCAAGACACACCAACAGTAACTCACGGGCTCAATAACCCCACAGGCACTCACGGCCTCCCAAGACACACCGACAGTAACTCACGGGCTCAACAACCCCACAGGCACTCACGGCCTCCCAAGACACACCAAGAGAAAAGACACGGGTTCAACAACCCCACGGGCACTCATGGCCACCCAAGACACACCAACAGTAAAAACACGGGTTAAACAACCCCACGGGCACTCATGGACACCCAAGACACACCAACAGTAAAGACACGGGTTTAACAACCCCACGGGCACTCACGGCATCCCAAGACACACCAATAGTAGAGACATGGGTTCAACAACCCCACGGGCACTCCTGGTCACCCAAGACACACCAATAGTAAAGACACGGGTTCAATCAACCCCACGGGCACTCATGGCCACCCAAGACACAACAGTAAAACACGGGCTCTCATGGCCACCCAAGACACAAAATACACAATCAACCTCCAGCATAACCAATGCCTCCAACAGTCCTAATATCAACAGTTTCACAAACAACCTCCGGGCATGATCATATGCCTCCAGTACTCCTAATCTCGATAAGTTCGCAATCAATCTCCGGGCATGGTCATATGCCTCCAGTAATTCTAATAACGCTAAGTTCTCTGCTCCTACGACACTACTAAGTGTCACATGCATTTCCAATACTCGCTACGTTCCCGTATCATGCCTTTCTAATGTTCGATAACCCCTTAACCCACGACACCCCAGTGTCACATGCATTTCTACTGTTAACTTTCCCTACTCAGGGCCGAGATCCGGCTACTTTTCCCTACCTCGTACGTGTTCTCCAAAAGCCAACCAACGAGTTCCGGTGTGATCTCAGTCACTCACCCAGCTTTCCCTTGCCTCGGTTCGCGGCACGATCTAAAAGAACACAATTTTAAACACTTTTAAGCTTGCATGCATAATGCTGAATTTGGATAAACCTGACGCCCAAAAGTAACCCCGACAATGTCGATCGCTCCCAAACTCCCCAATTACCTTCCTCAACAGACAAAACACTAGGACTCGTAATGTAAACCCGACACAACTATCGACGACCTCCTCCAAGGACACGACAGAAAGCTACGCAACACCAAACAAGATCACAAAGGATCGCACACCAAACAAGATCACAAAGGATCGCAAACCAGCTGCTCAGTAACCTCCCTCACGCCCTTTACCGATCTCATCAGGTCAGGCGGTCGACCTGTCGCATTTCCTCGACACAAAGTCGGATCAGGCTGTCGACCTATCACACTCACAACCCCAAACCACACACGCGCGGCCAGGACCCCTTTACAGACGAGCGGGCCCCCTACCCCGTCTGAACATGTAGACGCGTGTGATCGAGGACCCCCATTTCATGAAGCGGGCCCACAACCTCAGGTAACCACAATCACAATCACAAACAAAGTTCAACAAACAACAACAACACAAGTTCAGCACTCCACATGCACTCATGGCCACCCAAGACACCAACTGTAAAACACGGACTCAACAACCTCACAGGCACTCACGGCCTCCCAAGATACACCAACAGTAACTCACGGGCTCAACAACCCCACGGGCACTCACGGCCACTCAAAACCACCAACAGTAACTTACGGGCTCAACAACCCCACAGGCACTCACGGCCACTCAAAACCACCAACAGTAACTCAAGGGCTCAACAACCCCACGGGCACTCACGGCCTCCCAAGACACACCAACAGTAACTCACGGGCTCAACAATCCCACAGGCACTCACGGCCTCCCAAGACACACCGACAGTAACTCACGGGCTCAACAACCCCACAGGCACTCACGGCCTCCCAAGACACACCAACATTAAAGACACGGGTTCAACAACCCCACGGGCACTCATGGCCACCCAAGACACACCAACAGTAAAGACACGGGTTAAACAACCCCACAGGCACTCATGGCCACCCAAGACACACCAACAGTAAAGACACGGGTTCAACAACCCCACAGGCACTCACGGCCTCCCAAGACACACCAACAGTAAAGATACGGGTTCAACAACCCCACGGGCACTCATGGCCACCCAAGACACACCAATAGTAAAGACACGGGTTCAATCAACCCCACGGGCACTCATGGCCACCCAAGACACAACAGTAAAACACGGGCTCTCATGGCCACCCAAGACACAAAATACACAATCAACCTCCTTCATAACCAATGCCTCTAACAGTCCTTATATCAACTGTTTCACAAACAACCTCCGGGCATGGTCATATGCCTCCAATACTCCTAATCTCGATAAGTTCGCAATCAACCTCCGGGCATGGTCATATGCCTCCAGTAATTCTAATAACGCTAAGTTCTCTGCTTCTACGACACTAAGTGTCACATACATTTCCAATATTCGCTACGTTCCCGTATGATGCCTTTCTAATGTTCGATAACCCCCTTAACCCACGACACCCCAGTGTCACATGCATTTCTACTGTTAACTTTCCCTAGTCAGGGCCGAGATCCGGCTACTTTTCCCTACCTCGTGCATGGTCTCCAAAAGCAAACCAACAAGCTCCGGTGTGATCTCAGTTATTCACCCAACTTTCCCTTGCTTCGGTTCGCGGCACGATCTAAAAGAACACAATTTTAAACGCTTTTAAGCTTGCAGGTATAATGCTGAATTTTAATAAACCTGACGCCCAAAAGTAACCCCGACAATGTCGATCGCTCCTAAACTCCCCAATTACTCGTGTCATGCCCCAATTTCAGTAAAATCGAACTAGGGACGCGAACATTTAAAATAATAAAACCGTTTGAAACCTGTTTTGAATAAACACTTTAAAAGTACCATTTGTTCAACAAAATAATAATTACAGTTTAAAACACGTCCCAACAAGTGGACAAAAGTACAAGGTATCCGTCACTAGACTTAAAAGACAAGACCCGGACTCCGCTCCTAGCTCCACAAGCTTCGAGAGCTCACCTAGTCCGTCCCACGAACAGTACCTGTAGGAAAAGCAGCTAGGGGTGAGCGTTCGCTCACCACCACGGATAACAGACTGACTACGGCATAATTAGCAGACAAAGCAGGTAACACCAACAACGACTCAACACCGGGGAACACCATCCCCAACCCAAGTACTCTGACTGAACATACACCCACTGTTGCCTTCCCTGACCAACTTGACACCCTGACACGTAAAGTAGACCCGACACAACCACTGACGACCTCTTCCAAGGACTCAAAAGAAAGTTACGCAACACCAAACAGCATCACAAGGGATCACACACCAAACAAGATCACAAAGGATCGCACACCAAACAAGAATGCTCACGCCCTCCCGGGACTCTATCCCGGTCAGGCCAACCTAAGAATGCTGCAACTTACCGAGACTCTAACTCGTAAGCCAGCCGGAAAATGCTTGCACTTACCGAGACTCTAACTCGTAAACCAGCCAAAGAATGCGTGGAACTTACCGAGACTCTAACTCGTAAGCCAGCCAAAGTGTGCTCACAAACCCAAACCACACATGCACGGCCAGGACCCCTTTATTGGCGGGCGGGCCCCCTACCCCGTCTGAACATGCAGACGCGTGTGCTCGTGGACCCCCGTTTCATGAAGCGGGCCACCAACCTCAAGTAACCACAAACACAATCACAATCACAATCACAATAACAATCACAAGCAAGTTCAACAACCAGTAACAACACAGGTTCAACACTCATAGGCACTCATGGCCACCAAGACACCAACAGTAAAACTCGGACTCAACAGCCCCACAGGCACTCACGGCCTCCCAAGACACACCCACCGTAAGACACGGACTCAAAAGCCCCACATGCACTCACAGCCTTCCAAGACACCAACCATAAAACACGCTTGCAACTTACCGAGACTCTAACTCGTAAGTCAGCTAAAGACACCAACCTTAGTACACTGCTCTCAAGACCGCCCAAAACACCAAAGGTAAAGACACGGGTTCAACAACCCCACGGGCACTCATGGCCACCCAAAACTCAACAATGAAACACGCTTGCAACTTACCGAGACTCTAACTCGTAAGCCAGCTAAAACACCAACAGTAAAGTACGGCTCTCATGGCCACCCAAACAAGAATAATAACACGGCTCTCAAGGCCACCCAAGACTCAACAATAATAAAACGGGCTCTCAAGGCCACCCAAACACCAAAAGATCAATCAACCTCCGGCTTAACCAAAGCCTCCACCAGTCCTAATATCAACAGTTTCTCAATCAACCTCCGGGCATGGTCATAGGCCTCCAGTACTCCTAATATCGATAAGTTCACAAACAACCTCCGGGCATGGTCATATGCCTCCAGTAATTCTAATAACGCTAAGTTCTCTACTCCTACGCCACTACTAAGTGTCACATACTTTTCTCATATTCGCTACAATCCCGTATCATGCTTTTCTAATATTCTATAAACCTAAAATAACCCACGACACCCCGGTGTCACATGCAATTCTACAGTTAACTTTCCCTAGTCAGGGCCGAGATCCGGCTACTTTTCCCTACCTCAACCGAAGAACACCCGCTACGCTTCCTAGCTGCTGACGTTCTGGCTCGCTACCTCCGGGCTTCACTTCGATCAAAGCCGGACGCTAAAGATAACACGAAAGCCATAAATTAGAGGCGGTTCTCAGGTTAATTTAAAGGTCACGATTATTCCAGTTTTGTCACGCACCAATTTCAGTAAACCGAACTCGGGACGCGACGTTCAATTATAAGAAAACACTTTGAAACCTTTTCCATTAAAACCCTTTACAATACCAGTTTAGTTCAACAAAAGATAATTACAACCTAAAATACAACGTCCCACAAGCGGACAAAAAGTCGAGGTATCCGTCGCTAGACCAAAAGTAAAAACCCGGACTCCACTCCTAGCTCCACAAGCTTCGAGAGCTCACCTAGTCCGTCCCACGAACAGTACCTGTAGGAAAAGCAGCTAGGGGTGAGCGTTCGCTCACCACCACGGATAACGGACTGACTACGGCATAATCAGCAGACAAAGCCGGTAACACCAACAACAAACTCAACCCCGGGGATCACTGTCCCCAACCTAAGTACTCTGACTGACAAACACCCACGGTGACCTTCCTCGAACGACTCAACACTCAAACACGTAAGTAGACACGACACAACGATCACGACCTCTTCCAAGGACTCAAAGGAACCACGTAACCCCAAACAAGATCACAAAGGATCGCACACCAAACAAGATCACAAAGGATCGCAAACCAGCTACTCAGTAACCTCCCTCACGCCCTTTACCGATCTCATCAGGTCAGGCGGTCGACCTGTCGCATTTCCTCGACACAAAGTCGGATCAGACTGTCAACCTATCACAGTCACAACCCCGAACCACACACGCGCGGCCAGGACCTCTTTACTGACAGGCGGGCCCCCTACCTCGTCTGAACGTGCAGACGCGTGTGATCGAGGACCGCCGTTTAATGAAGCGGGCCCACAACCTCAGGTAACCACAATCACAATCACAAGCACAGTTCAACAAACAGCAACAACACAAGTTCAGCACTTCACAGGCACTCATGGCCACCCAAGACACCAACCCTAAAACACGGACTCAACAGCCCCACAGGCACTCACGGCCTCCCAAAATACACCAACAGTGACTCACGGGTCAACGACCCCACGGGCACTCGCGGCCACTCAAAACCACCAATAGTCAAGACTCGGGTTCAATAACCCCACGGCACTCACTGCCACTCAAGACACACCGACGGTCAAGACTCGGGTTCAACAACCCCACAGCACTCTCTGCCACTCAAGACATCAACAGTAAGACACGGGCTCTCATGGCCACCAAACTCAACAACAAATAACGCACAACAACCTCCGGCATAATCGATGCCTCCACCAGTCCTAAGATCACTAGTTTCACAAACAACCTCCGGGCATGGTCATATGCCTCCAGTAAAACAATTATCGCTAAGTTCTCTACTCCTACGACACTACTAAATGTCACATGCCTTTCCAATAATTACTAAGTTCCCGTAACATGCATTTCTAATATTCGATAACCTAAATAACCCACGACACCCCGGTGCCACATGCAATTCTACAGTTAACTTTCCCTAGTCAGGGCCGAGATCCGGCAACTTTTCCCTACCTCAACTGAAGGGCAACCCCTACGCTTCCCAGCTGCTGACGTTCTGGCTCGCTACCTCCGAGCTTCACTTCGATCGAAGCCGGACTCTAAAGATAATACGAAAGCCATAATTAGAGGCGGTTCTTAGGTTAATTTAACGGTCACGATTAATCCAGTTTAAATCCGACAGTTGTCTTTCACACTCGAGCGGGATAAAAGTGGAATTACGACGGATCGAGTTCGAGCACCCGCGCACCGAACTCAAGTTGATCTAAAACCCAGTTAAAACCAATTTTAACTCAAACCGTCTTTGAAACTCCTTTGTTTTATCTAATTCCAACCTTGATTTTAAAACAGAACGATTCTTTCCTGTTCTTTTCCAAAGTCAATATTTTGGTCCAAGCCTTTCTAAATCCGATCTGAGTTCGTTTTCCTTTTCGACTTAACTTAACTCAAGTTTAATCTTAACCGACTTTCGTTTTAAAAACCCGTTTGATTTAACCAGATCTAGTTTTATCATTTTTTTCTTAAGAACTCGAAACCGATTTCCTTTTTCCCTTAGACATTTGTTTTTCGTTTCAAATAAAGTTCCCTTTTAATTAAACTCTAATTTTTCTTTCGGTTTAAAACAAATTCGTTTTCTCATTTAACGGATCTAAGTCGTTTTTAATTACTTTCCCCTTTTAACCGATAATTTTTCGTTAGTTTTATGCTTCAACAAATTTATCCAGATCCAAGTAGAAACACCGCACAATACCGATCAGATGCAGGGTAAATACGGGATAGAATATAAAGCGGGAAGACGTTATGGAACGAAACCGGCCACCAGCGAAGCCATCGCCGGCGACCAAACTCCGTGGGCGAGGTTTCTCACCGTAGGAAAAACAGAGGACGGTGGCGGGCGGTTTGAGCACGGCGGAGATTCGCCTCGGATCCGGACGGCTCGGTCCCGTCCCGGATCTGATGGGCTCGCCGGCGACGGCTCGGGACGAGGGAGAGGGTGGTCGGGGAGGACGAGCTCGGGCTCGGGACTGAGTGAGGACGGAGGCGGTGGTTCGGGCGGCGGCTGGTGAGTGGAGAGAAGGGAGACGGGGGCGGCGTGGTCGTGGTTGGACGGAGGAGAAGAAGCAGACGGTGGGGGAGACTGGTCGGAGGTGAGGGAAGGGAGAGGGCCGGAGCTGGTGCGTTGGCCGAAGATGGAGGCGGGAGATCGGAGCTGGCGTGGTCGGGATCGAAGAGGGAGGAAGGGTCGGGATCGAGTTCGAAAAAGGAGAAGGAGTGAGGGGAGGTCGGTGCTGGTGTGGTCGGACGCCGGTGAGGGAGAAGAAGACGGCATGGAGGAGGAGGTCGGGTTCGAGAGAGAGGGGGGCGGCAGATGCGAAGGTTGAAGACGAGTTTAGGGTTTCTAAACCCTAAACTTCGACTTAAATAGGCGGGCCGACAGCTAAGTGGGCTGGTTGCCCTTTTGGGCCGCTGGCGAGTAAACGGGCCTCAAGCCCAAGCGAGGGGGCCTGGTCGGTCGGGTCTGGCCTGGCCAGGTTGCTGGTCGGGTCCGGTCCGACCCGGTCCGACCCAAAAGTTTTTTTTTTTTTTTGAAGCGGGTTTTACAATCTACCCCCTTAAAGGAATTTCGTCCACGAAATTTAGAACAACGCCCAAATATGATACGATAAAATACGTACCCTTAAAGGTCTCACGGTAGGTAGGGGTTCTTGGTGTCCGGGAGTCGTTAACTGCGTACACTCTTCCCTCTGACTCTTGTTGCCTCTGACCCGGCGCACTGGCTGCTGGGTACCCATAGCTCCGTTGCTGTCTCGGAGTTGGCGCACTCGTCGACGGCTGCGAAAACCTCGACTGTTGACTCTGACGAGGGCGGCCTCCGGGCGACCGCGCGGTATACGATTGTTGTGGTCGCCGCGCTGACGTTGCCCCCAACGGCTCAATACACCTGGCCATAGTGTGCCCAACCCGGCCGCACCGGTGACACCTGGTCTCGTTGGCTCTCGACCCCGTGCCCAACAGACACTCTCGATGCATGTGGCCTAGTTGCCCGCAGCTAAAGCATCGCGGCTGTCTCTCTGAAGCGACTGGCCCCACTGTTGTCACTGACCCCAATTGTCTCGCTCCACCCTGATGAGCGTGTGGACGGAAGAACTCTGTGGTCCTCTGTCTCCTCGGGTCTCATGACTCGGACGGCCCTGCAAAGATGGTCGGCCGCTGCCGAACCTCACGGGTCCTGGCCGCATCCCGGATCCTGGCCGAACTCAAGTTGATCTAAAACCCAGTGAAAACCAATTTTAACTCAAACCGTCTTTGAAACTCCTTTGTTTTATCTAATTCCAACTTTGATTTTAAAACAGAACGATTATTTCCTATTCTTTTCCAAACTCAATATTTTGGTCCAAGCCTTTCTAAATCCGATCTGAGTTCGTTTTCCTTTTCGACTTAACTTAACTCAAGTTTAATCTTAACCGACTTTCGTTTTAAAAACCCGTTTGATTTAACCAGATCTAGTTTTATCATTTTTTTCTTAAGAACTCGAAACCGATTTCCTTTTTCCCTTAGACATTTGTTTTTCGTTTCAAATAAAGTTCCCTTTTCATTAAACTCTGATTTTTCTTTCGGTTTAAAACAACTTCGTTTTCTCATTTAACGGATCTAAGTCGTTTTTAATTACTTTCCCCTTTTAACCGATAATTTTTCGTTAGTTTTATGCTTCAACAAATTTGTCCAGATCCAAGTAGAACCAACGCACAATACCGATCAAATGCAGGGTAAATACGGGATAGAATATAAAGCGGGAAGATGTTATGGAACGAAACCGGCCACCGGCGAAGCCATCGCCGGCGACCAAACTCTGTGGGTGAGGTTTCTCACCGTAGGAAAAACAGAGGACGGTGGCGGGCGGTTTGAGCACGGCGGAGATTCGCCTCGGATCCGGACGGCTCGGTCCTGTCCCGGATCTGATGGGCTCGCCGGCGACGGCTTGGGACGAGGGAGAGGGTGGTCGGGGAGGACGAGCTCGGGCTCGGGACGACGAGCTCGGGCTCGGGACTGAGAGAGGACGGAGGCGGTGGTTCGGGCGGCGGCTGGTGAGTGAAGAGAATGGAGACGGGGGCGGCGTGGTCGTGGTTGGACGAAGGAGAAGAAGCGGACGGCGTGGAGGAGGAGGTCTGGTTCGAGAGAGAGGTGGGCGGCAGATGCGAAGGTTGAAGACGAGTTTAGGGTTTCTGAACCCTAAACTTCGACTTAAATAGGCGGGCCGGCAGCTAAGTGGGCTGGTTGCCCTTTTGGGCCGCTGGCGAGTAAACGGGCCTCAAGCCCAAGCGAGGGGGCCTGGTCGGTCGGTTCTGGCCTGGCCAGGTTGCTGGTCGGGTCCGGTCCGACCCGGTCCGACCCAAAAGTTTTTTTTTTATTGAGGCGGGTTTTACAAGTTTAAAACCGACAGTTGTCCTTTAAACTCAAGCGGGATAAAAGCGGGGTCACGGCGAATCGGGTTTGAGTACCCGTGCACCGAAACCGGTGCATGTTTCCGAGGCACGGTCCCAATGCACGAATCCCGAGGTCCGATTCAGCGTTCCGCTGTTAAACCCATCCTAAGTCTGTTTCAACAGTCCGGTTATTCGTTCCACGCTCAACAGTTCAAGGTCCATTTTAAATCAAATCTGATTGTTCTCCTTAAGTCAAATTTTCTAAAACCAAAGTCGTTTTAGTTCATTTCCTAACAAATCTGTTTCTCAAACTCCTCGATTTAAAACCGTTTTTAAAACCAAATTGATTTTAATTCCTTTTTATTTTAAATTCTTTTTCCTTAAATCTGATTTTTCGTTTTACAATCTTTTCTTTGCCAAAAACCCTTGATTTTGATTCCAACGCTTTGGTTTCGTTCCACACAACCAGATTCAGATCCAAAACCAAAAAAAAAGAACAACTTTTAAATCAAACACGTTTTATTTCTTTTCTTTGTTTGTTACACCAAAAACCATATTCACAGAAGTTCGAAAATACAGACAAAAGGGAGAGGGAGGGTTCGGTCAGAAAATCCGACGATCCTCGACGGCGATAAAGCCGGCCGGAGACTCACGGTGGTGGCTCACCGTAGGGAAGTAAGGGCGGCGGGGCACGACGGAGATTTGTGGCCGGAGTCGAGCACTGGGCGAGGTCGAGCACGGCGAGTACGGGAGCGAACCCAGATCTACGAGGCGAGCTCGAATCCTTGACGCTGCGTCGACGCCGATCTGAGGTGGAGGCCGTCCCTCGCCGTCGGGCAAGGGTGGAGGTCCTGGCGAGGCGGCTACGAGAGGTGGAGGGCTCGCCGGCGGCTACGGCACCGTGAGGGAGGCGGAAGCGCCGGCGCCGACTCGCACGACGTACTCGCCGGCCTTGAGGGCACGGGCGAACCTCTCCAGCAGGGTAACCGAGGGCGGTGGCGAGGTAGACGGGAGAACGGGCTCGGGGCGAGGATTCGGCGACGGACGGTGAGGAGAGAGGGTCGGGAACGGGAAGGTCGGAGACGGTGGGGAAACGAGAGAGAGGTGAAGGGCGAGTGAGGGCGGCTGACGATGGCGTCCGGAACTGAGAGAACCAGAGAGAGAGAGACCGGATCGGGAGTTGGGGGAGAGAGGAGAGAGGGTTCGGCAGCCGTGTGAAAACGAAGAGGAAGAAGAGTGATGCAACAAACCCTAAAAGAAGGGTTAAATACTCGGGCTTGGCAACAGTTGGGCCTCAGACAGCTAGCAGCCCAAGGACTGGGCTTGCCCTGCGCGCCGGGCCTGGTCCAAACCTGTTTCTTTTTTTCTTTTTTTTTTAAACAAAATAAACTCGTTCCCAACCTCGACGTTATTATTTAATAATTTAAACGTTCAAATTTTCTCGGTCTTTACAACTCGACATTGTCGATATTGGACCCGTAAAGGCCCGATTCGCCCGACATGGCGAATCTGCCCGGGTTTTGGAAATGCCTTTCCTGGGCTCCAAAAATTCCCGTTTTCGTTTCTACGGTCTTAGAATAATTCAAGGGTCCCAATGCACTTGACGGAATCGAATTCCAACTCCCGAGTCAATTAATTGACGTTTAAAGTTCCTAAACCTGATAAATACAACTTTTGCATTTTAATTCTAATTTTCGATCCGGTTGTGGATTAATGACCCGGGGAACGTTCTAAACCACCCGAACACGAAAAACCGATACTCGGGCATGTGGGCCCCACCCGGCCACAATTAGGAAAATTTCCTTTTCACCCCAAAACGTTACTAACGAACCCCAAACCTCAACCATTCATCTTTAAACCAATTCTAACCAAAACCCAACCATAATCAAACCGTTTAAACTCAAACCCTAAAATTTCAAACGTACCAAAACGAAAATCGGTTAGGTGCTCACCGTAGAGAATGACGGGGTGAGCTCGATTCTTCAACCGTTGAGACGATCCGTCGGTCGGATTGTCGGGAAATATCAAAACTCTAACCTTTCTCCTTTCTTTTTCCTTTTCCTCCTTATCTTTCTTCTCTCCACTTTCTCTCTCTACACAACTCTCCTTTTCTGAAATGGTCGTGTACTTCCTTCTCTCATTAAGTGTTAGTTTTAGTTTTAAAAACCAAAACTAACACTTAATTACAAACTACCCCTCACATGTCTCATCTTTTGTTTTGTTCAATAAACCTAACACCACCACATATTTGACAAGTGTCAAGTGGGTCCCACACTTTTTAGGCATAATATCTTCTAGATATTTTCCAATCAGATTCGCGAAATTCGGACGTTTCGGGCCCCGAACGGGCACTTTTTCCAAGAAATTACGAAACTTCACAAGCCACAAGGAAACGGCTCAACCAAGACCGCTGCGAAGACGGCTAAGCTTTTTGGATCCAAAACGGTCCTCGAATGGACCAAAACGTCGCTCGGTTGACTTTTCCAGCGAAAAGTCAACTTTTCCCAAATTGATCAGAAAGTTGCCCTGAGTCCCCCGGAACTCACTTTGGTCGATAACGGGGTCAACTTAAGTCCGGTATGACTCTCGGGGTCATTTTATGTTCAATTAAGTGTCTGTCTTAAAAAATTTAAATTTTCCTGTTTTTCGCAGGTTTGACTGGCGTTGACCGGGAGTGGTTATTACAAATTGTTAATGGATAAGTGTAGACATAGGTGCCAAAATTGGCTACTGCTGTTGCAAAAGATTCATCACACCATCCCTGGTATGAGATGCCTCTGATTCTCACCCAAGTAAAATGGCCACCATACTTACAAAGAAGATCCTTTCCATGAATGAAAGAGAGCTAGTTTTGTAGCCAAGCTCCATTACCTTTCAAGAATTATTTCACCATCTCCTTGCTCTCACAATGGATAAACATAGTGTTACTCCCCAATTCCTTAACCTGAATCTCACAGACTCCTTCCATGATCAAGTCCATTGTGATAGAAGCTGCATTGTGATTTTTGAGGGCTACAGCAAGGTGGGCTTTTTGTAAAAATTGTTGGTGAGAGGTAACCACATATCCTTGGTTTGTAGGGGGTTTGAAGGCATTTATAAGTTGTCTTCTATGATTATTCTGATTGCTTCTTGCTTCTGTGACAAAGAGTTTAAAGCCATTGATGGTATAACCATTGAAAAGAGAGATGGCATCCTGCAATTGTTTCTGAAGATGGAAGTAGCAGAAACCATATTTTTTACCCAGCCTGCTTGGATTGGTTGGTACACGAACTTTTTTTATTCCCTCTATTTCTGCAAAGAGGTGTGCAAGCCAATCTTGTGTTGCTTTAAGTGGAATAGTATGGACATAAGCCACAAATGAGTCACCAGAGTTTTGTTGAAATGCAGTGTTTACTCTGAGCTGTGGTTGAGTAGTTTGTCGATAGGGGTTATGTGGAGACTGAAAATGGTGCAGGATGTCTTTGTTGGAAGTGCTCTGGTACTGGTTGTCCTCCAATGAGTAGGTAGGAGTTGCATCCGGACCAGAGAGAACAGGTTTGAAAAACTTGTCATAAAACATCTTCTTACCATCTATTACCTTTGTGCATCCTCCTGGGAATACTCTTGAGTTTTATCAGATGAAGAGGAGGAATGTGCTTCCTGGAATCTCCTTCTTCTTGATCTGAGCAATTTCTTTGGCTGGTTTTTAAATCCAGGAGGTGGTCCTATTGAGGAGGATGAGGTTGTCTTCTTGTGTGAGCTAATTTGGTCATTGTTTTTGGTGGTGATGCAGCAAAAGGTTTTGGATCCTGCAATGTATGTTGTTGCTGACCTGTAAAAACTCAACAATTTGTTGCAGCTTCAAAGGTTTGTTCAAGCAAAGTGATATCGAAGATTTAGAGCCCAAGAAAACTGGAAAGGGATGGTGATCCGGTGTTCATATAACACCCTGGATACTACACCAAAGTAGATTGATGCCCTCTCATCATGAAGATCTAACCCCTTTCAGCAAGAACATGAAGAACAGAGAAGAAGAATGGTGAAGAGTACTGTAGTGACAGTTGAAGAGTATTGTAGTGACACTGTAGCTCCAGAGAGAATTTTTGTGATTTTTTTCACATCGCTTCATCGCGCCTGATATTCGCAGTCATTTCTAGCTCTAGCTTTAGTGATTAGTTTTGGTCCTACTGGTCTAGCTCTGGCTTTAGAATCATATCAGACATATTTGTCCTGATCTTGATTTTAAGAACAACAATGGTGTTTGCAAGGATGAATTTAAAGTTAATTTAATTTGTTTTCAGGATAGGAGCAGTGTTATGATGTGTATATTTCCATTATAGTCCGAAAATGAATTAGTACACTAACTGTAGAGATCTCCCCAAGATCTTCTGAGGATCGAAATTACATTCAGAACCATTTCCAGTGCACAAATATGTTCGATAGTGAGAAGCAGTTCTTCCAAACAAGGAAGGATGGGACATTCAGGTTACTCAACTCAAAAGAAAGAAGACCATTCAACAAGGTAGAACAAAGGAGATTGAGAATAGGTTGAAGTTGGTTATAGTCTCTAAAGATCAGTTCAATGCTGAGAGAGTGGTTTCATCTTCTTGTATGAGTTATCCTCCACTTGGATTTGAAAATGTGTTGAGAACGAAGCATTTCTACCAAGCTTCACAGCAGAGAAAGGAAGAGTGGAAGGAGTTTCTGGGTTGAAAGGGGAACATAAGGCCTTGGTTTACAATGTACCCTCCAATACCTCCCCATCAACTTTGGAAGAACTCTTTGGGAGTATTGGAGAAGTTAATAGAGTTGAAGCTCCTCGCAAGCCAAATGGGAGAGGCAAGTAGTTTGCTTTTGTTTCCTTCAACAATCTGGAGATTTTGAAGAAAGCTATTTGGGTGTTACAACTGCCTGGAGCAAAGAAAGGGTCAAAGACAACACTAAGTTTTGTAGACAGAAGGTTATCAACACTGGGGAAAGGTTCCCAAGAGGCTCGATTGTTTGCAAACAATTAAAATTAGTTCAGTCCTCTCATTTGGTGGTCTTCAACAGGAATCTTAGTGCAGAGGCTATAATGAGGGAATTGGTTGCTGATGGAGTTTATGAGCTAGATCTAATACAACTAGGAGATAAAATGGGATTGTTGAGATGTGAACTAAAATACTTTGAAGAACAAATATTGATGGAGAAGGATGCTTGGTTGGGGCAATGGCTCACTATTATTCCCAATGGCAGCTTGTGGGCTAAGAAGGCTGGCAGGTTTCACTGGATCACTATCAGAGGTCTTTTTGTACATGGGTGGTGTGAGGAGTCATTTGAGGCTTGCACTAATTCCCTTGGTACCTATATTTGTGGCCATCCCAGCTCATTAAATGGGAAGAACTTTAAAGAAGCCTTTGTATTAATTCACACTATTGAGTACATAATTATAGTAAAAGAGGTACTGATCAACTTAGGAGAAGAGAACATTAAAGTGGGGGTTCAGTCACTGGAGAATCATCTTCTACCTGTTATTCTGGAAAATAAAAGCTCATCTACCTTAGATGAAAGTGAAAAGGTTAAAGGATCGGATGAGATGTCAAGTGAATTCTCACTCTCAGAAGATTTATCACAGGAGGAGAGAGAGAGGCCATTAACTCTGGAGGTTCAGAACTTAATGGCTAAAAGGAATGTTCCTACAACAGAGAAGGTAGTTGAGGGTATTAACTGCAGAAGAGAAGGCACTAATCCACCCATGAAGGTGACAGAAAATTTTCCTCAACTGAACTTGGAAGATTCTCAGCTAAGGGACAATTAAGAGAAATCTTTGGAGGAAGAAGAAGGGCTGACAAGTTTAGTTGTACCTGACACTTTTGATTTTGTTGAAGGACTCACTGTACCAATTCCATTAGCTCAAAAAAAAGACTTGACTACTAGTATTCTACCAGTCATTAATGAAGAAGTGCGGGGAGGATCAAAATAAGATTTAGAATGTGGGGTTGCAGGGTTAAAAGAGGCTTTGGGTACTATTAGCATTAATGAGGAGACTGTCTTACCCTTTACTGTCAACCTCCATTCTCATAATACTCTTTTAGTTTCAAATTCTGTTTCGGTTTTGGAGGGAAACCAGTCTGCTACACTATTGGTATTAAAATTCAAAAGAACTGATATCAAACTAAGAAGAACGAAAGGGAAGAAAAAATCGCACAATATGCTACTAGGTCTAAAACTGTGCAATTCAAAGCTGTGAGAGAACCTTCTTCAGTGATACCAAAATCAACACCAATCAAGTCCCCAAAGGCCTTCATATCATATGGGCAAGGCACTTGGGACTATTGTAAGGCCATTGGCCTGAAAGCTTTTGCCTTGGATATTGGTCTGGCTGACCAATTTCAATGCCTCAATGATGAGTTGGAACAGAGAGTCAATCTGGAAGCTGATTCGGAAGATGGGTTTGAAGATTTGGAAGCCAATAATGGTGGAGGATTGGAGATTCTGAGCTACAACAACAATTTTAAAGCTCTGTGATCCATGAGAGTAATCTCATGGAACGTGAGAGGGGCTTTTTCCTCTTAGAAGCAGCGAATGATTCGTAACGTGTTATGCAAGCAACCTATCAACTTTCTCCTTCTACAGGAAACAAAAATCACCTCTCCTACTCAATCGTTACTAACTTCTTGTGGGTTGTCTGCATTTTGGAAATTTGATTTTATTCCCTTGCTTGGGGCCTTTGGAGGTGTTATTTCAGCCTGTAAGACAGATTTATTTGAGGTATCTTACAGTATCAAAGACCCTTATGCACTATATGTGTTTGGCACTTACAAGCCGCTTATGGTGAAACCGTGTATCTTGAATGTATATGCTCCGTGTGATAGGAGGGATAGGAGATCAAAGATAGACATAGCAGTAACAATGTACCTGTTATTTGGGGTGGTGATTTTAATGATATCCTAACTGCTTCAGATCGATCTTCTATTATTGTAAATTTCTTTACTTTCAATCCTTTTGATCAACTTGTTGGTGATATAGGCTTAGTAGATTTGCGTCTGGCACGAGGGTCAAATACTTTGTTTGGTCATGGGGCTAGAGCATCCAGGATTGACAGGATCTTGGTCAACCCATCCTTGCTACTTTCTTTCCCATTTTGGTCTCCTCAATGTCTTCCCAAGTGTATTTCTGATCATAGACCTCTACTTCTCTCATCCCCTATGGTCAACTAGGGACTAAAGCCTTTCAAGTTCTACAACTCTAGGATGGAGCACAAAAAATTATTGCCTGATATTTGTTATTGGAGATCCTCAATACAGGTTATGGTATAAACTCAAGGCTCGTAAAGATTATTTGAAGTCCTAGAGAGTGAATACTTTTGGCAATTTAGAGAAGGAGATATTTGAAATCACCACAACAATCAACTCAGTTGACACTTTATTGGAATTTAGACCTCTCATTGATTTGGAGAATAGTCAAAGAGCACTCTCTTCAACACTTTTAATCAGAAAACTTAAGTCACAAGCTAAAATCTACAGACAAAGAACAAATTTGCATTGGATTCTAGAAGGGGATAGATGTTTCAGATACTTTCACATCATTGCTAATCTGCAGTTTAACAAGACAAGACTCACTGGGATTTTGGTTGCTGACACTTGGATTGAAGATCCTCAGCAGATTAAAGTTCTAGCTTCAGAACATTTTATCAGTAGATTTAAGAAAGGAAACACAACTCCTCTTGATTTGTCTTTACTGCCTTTCAAGGCCCTTTCACAGGCATAAGCTTGTTCTTTGGAGGTACCCTTCACTGAGGTAGAATTATTGGCTGCCATCAAAGGCTACAATGACTACAAATCTCCAGGGCCAGATGAGTGTTCTTTATTATTCTTTCAGAAAGGCTGGCAGTTTCTCAAGGAAGATATTGTGGAATTCTATAAAAAAAAAATTGTTGATAAGCGAAATTTTTTATTAGGCAAACGTTCTACAAATAACAATACTAAAAACAAAACTGAAGCAGAAGGTACACTAAACAGAACACCGCCCTCCTTGTCTACTTCCGGTTCGAAGTCAAGCTAAGAAACCGGTTAGAAACCGAAATAGGAGTTGAGTGTCCTGAACTCCATTCCGGGTTAACTCACAATCTTTAGTTTGTTTAGCAATGTCGATTGTGAGGCTTCCCGCTTCCCCCCCCCCCCCCCCCTTATCAAACGATGTTTTGGCTCTTGTCTGATAGATAACCACTGGGGGAGCAGTCTTTTTTGGTTGTCGTTTTTTTGGACGGCCACGTTTCCTTGGAACCTCAACGGGGATAGTTTTTGGACTCAAAAATATGTCTTTCCATGGGTGGTCCGGAAAAGTATCTACAACCCTCGTACGCGAGTCCACTAATGAAACTGTCTGGCCTAACAATGGAGGACTACCTTGGAAATCACACAAAACCTCCACCTGGGTACCGTCATCCCCAGACTTCTCTTGGGCTTGTGAACCTGCCATGGGCCCGTCCTTAGACGAACTTAAAAACACACGCCACACGCCCACTCGACTCTGAAGCCAAATCCGTACCAATGCGTTTAAAAACGTCAAACAAACTTGGATCGTTGGCTACCTTCTGAGCATCTGGGCCTGAAACACCTGTGAGCTGTTGGCCCACCTCCTCAGTTTGGATCACCTCAACTTGGGCATCAATACTGGGCCGTGGTCCATTCTCACACGAAATTGGTGCAGAAACCTTATCACGAAACACACCAGTTTCGCGATTGTCAACGAGCAAATCACGACCAAATTGATTAGGATCCTGCGAATCTCTACCTGATTTATCGGAAATCAGAAGCGTATCCAAACGAATCATAGACTACCGTGAATCCGGATACAGTTTCTCCGCCTCCAACGTCGACTGTAAGAACCACTCCCGGTCAACGCCAACCAAAGAGGCGAAAAACAGGAAAATTTAAAGTTTTGGGACATACCAGACTTAAGTTGACCCCAATATCGATCAAATTGAGTTCTGGGGGACTCGGGGCAACTTTCTGACCAATTTGGGAGAGGTTGACTTTTTGCCGAAAAAGTCAACTGAGCGACGTTTTGGTCCGCTCGAGGTCCATTTCCTTGTAGCCCGTGAAGTTTCGTAATTTCTTGGAAAATGGGCCCGTTCGGGGCCCGAGACGGCCGAATTTGGCGAATCTGACAGAAGAATATCTACAAAGATATTTTTTTAAAGACCCATAAGGGGTGTTCGGCCACATCAAAAAAAAAGAGAAAAAGAGAGAGAAAAGGAGAGAGAAGAAGGAGAGAAGGAATAAGGAAAAAGAGAAGAAGGTGATAGGGTTTGGAGATTTCCCGACAATCCAACCGACGGATCGTCTCAACGGTCGAAGAATCAAGCTCCCGTCAACATTCCCTACGGTGAGCACCTATTCGATTTTCGTTTTGGTACGTTTAAAAGATAGGGTTTGGTTGAAACGAGTTAACTATGGATGAGTCGAGGTGTGGGGTTCGTTGGGAGCGTTTTGGAACCAAAAATGATCGGTTTCCGGTGATCGGAGGCTCGGGGGAGCTCCGGCCACCGTGGGTGGTGGCTGGCCGGAGCTAGGACCAGCCACCATGGTGGTGAACCGGTCCAGCCACCCACGGCTAAGGGTGGCTGGGTGGGGCCCACGTGTTCGGGTCTCGGGTTTTCTTGTTCGGGTGGTTTAGGACGATCCCCAAGTCGTTAATCCACACCCGGAACGAATTTTGGATTTAAATTGTAAAAGTTGGAAATGACGGGTTTAGAAACTTTAAACGCGAATTAAATTGCTCGGAAGTCGGAAATTTATTCCGTCGATTTCATTGGAACCCTTGAGTTATTCTAAGATCGTAGAAACGAAAACGGGAATTTTCAGAGCCCCGGAAGGGCGTTTTCCAATCCCGGGCAGATTCGCCTAGCCGGGCGAATCGGGCCTTTCCGGGCCCGTTATTGACAATGTCGAGTAATTGGGCAGTTTGGGAGTGATCGACATTGTCGGGGTTGCATTTGGGCATCAAGTTTACTAAAATTCAGTTTTTGCCTGCGAACTTAAAAGGTGTTTTAAATTGTGTTCTTATTAGATCGTGCCACCGACCGAGGAAAGGGGAAGCTAGGCGAGTGATCGCGAGCACGCCGGAGCTTGGGCGTGGACTTTTGTGTAAGCGTTACGAGGTAGGAAAAAGTAGCCGGATCTGGGCCTTGACAAGGGAAAGTTGACAGTAGAAATGCATGTGACACCTAGTGGTGTCGTAGGATGAGTAAGTTTATCGAACACTAGAAATGCAGGCGACACTTAGTGGTGTCGTATGATACGTGAACGTATCGAACAATAGAAAAGCATGTGACACTTAGTAGTGTCGTAGGATAAGTGAACATATCAAACCATAGATATACTGGTGGCTTTTAGTTGTGCCTTGAGGTTGTTTGAATTGTTTATGTGTCTTGGGTGGCCATGAGTGCCCGTGGGGGGTTGAACCCGTATTTTATTGTTCGTGTGTCTTGGGTGGCAATGAGTGCCCGTGGGGAGTTGAACTCGTATTTTACTGTTTGTGTGTCTTGGGTGTCCATGAGTGCCCGTGAGGAGTTGAACCCGTATTTTACCGTTTGTGTGTCTTGGGTGGCCATGAGTGCCCGTGGGGAGTTGAACCCGTATTTTTACTGTTTGTGTGTCGTTGGTGGCCAGGTGTGCCTTTGGGGTGTTGGACCAGTGTTTTTACTGTTTTGTGTGTTGTGGGTGGTCAGGTGTGCCTTTGGGTGTTGAACCCGTGTGTTACTGTTTTGTGTGTCGTGGGTGGCCATGTGTGCCTGTGGGGTGATAAACTTGTGTTGTCGCTGTTTGTTGAACCTTTGGGGATGACTGTGATTGCATGGAGGTCGGGGGCCCGCCTGACGAAAAAGGGGTCATGTGGTCGCGCGCGTGGGGGTTGGCTAGCCTTCCGACTAACCACCGGTAAAGTTGTGAATTCTTCTGCGATGAAGGGTGGCTCCCCTTCCGACTAGCTATCGAAAAAGTATTGCGGTATATGTCGCGAACAGGTCGACCGCCTGGCCCGACTGCGTGTCGGGGAAAGTCGCGTGGGGCAGGCTCGAGCCCAGCCGGTTAGCAACCGGCACTGAGCAGCTGTAGTGCAATCCTTTGTGATCTTGTTTGTCGTGTGCGATCCTTTGTGATCTTGGGTGTTGCGTGGTTATTATTTGTGGTTTGGATTGAGGTCGTAACCGCTGTGTCGTGTCTACATTACTTGTCCGGGTGTTGAGTTGGTTGGGGAAAGTAACAGTTCGTGTGACAGTCGGGTTACTTGAGTTTGGGGATAGTAGTCCCCGGTGTTTGGTTTGTTGTTGGTGTTTCCGACATTTTCTGCTAGTATGCCGTAGTCAGTCTGGTATCCGTGGTGGTGAGCGAACGCTCACCCCTAGCTGCTTTTCCTATAGGTACTGGTCGCGAGACGGACTAGGGGAACTCTCGAAGCTTGAAGAGCTGGGAGCGGGAGTCCGGGTTTTTTGGGAGTTTAGCGACGTACGCTTTTTTTATTTTGTCCGCTTGTTTCGGACGTACTTTTAAGTTGTAAAATATTATTTTCATTAACTAAATGGTGATTTCAAGCGGTTTACTTAAAAAGGGTTTGAAAATTGTTTTATTGTTTCACCGTTCCCGTTCCGGGTTCGGTTCTACCGAATTTGTGGCGTGGCAGTTTGGTATCAGAGCTCGAGGTTTCACACCTCGGACTGTACGTCAATTAGGTGGGGAGAGTCGAGTCATTAAAAGTCCCGTCGTGCGTGGGTTGTGCAAGTCGGAAACCGTGTGTAGACCCGTAGTGACATGAGTCCTGTTTGTTGATTGTGTGTATGTTCAGTACCGTGGTTACTGGCATAATGTTTGTGTGTTGTTGCGTGAAACGTTTTTAAGCTGTCGCGACTCGACTCAGGAGCGCTCCTGTAGTCGAACGTGACGGTGTTGATATCAAGTGGGTACAATGTAGTTCGGGGACGCCTGGACTGGGTTGTAACTACGTGATGTCAAAAATGGGGTTTTATAATGAAAAGGAGAAAGTTTTAAAATTGGTTGGCCCTGTGGGCGTGTTTTTAAATTTGTTGGCCCGGTGGGCGTGTTTTGATTTTGGTTGGCCCGGTGGGTGTGTTTTGATTTTGGTTGACCCGGTGGGCGTGTTTTGATGTTGGTTGGCCTTGTCGGTTTGTGATTGAGATTGGGTGACTTGAATTTGTTTGTGAGTCGTGTGCAGTTTGTGTGTTGTTATTGAGTGACGTTGTTCACGATTGTGTCGGGTCGTGTTGAGGTCTCCCTTACATGAGCGAGTAATTGAGGTGTTAATAGCGTGAGCAGTGTGGCGTTTTAGTAACGAGTATGCTAGAGTAGGCGTAGGCGATGTGAACTCTAGTATATTGAGCACGTCGTCGTTGTATAAGTTCGCAAACTAAGCGTTTGCGTGTATCCGTGCAGAGGATACCGACTACATGGCACGTGGTAGGAGAGGACGATCAGCTGTGACACCGGGACGGGCGCCCACATGTGGCAGGAGGGGACCGGGACGGATGCCCACCGTCGAACCCGCTGAGTCCACAGAAGCTCAGGGTACTCCCGTCGGGGAGGACAGGAAGAACGACGCGGGACCATCTGCGGGCACACCTAGCGTCCCACCGGTCGCAGACCCGCCCACTGCGACCGCTCTAGACGAGTAGACCCGGACGGTGCAGAGCTTGGTGGCGATCATCGCCCGTAGGGAGTCTGCATCGCCAGCTCTGAAGATAGCAGCCGTTCCGGCGAGGCCCGTTCAGGCCGAAGTCCATACGGCCCGGACATTGCTGGATTTCCTGAAGCTAGGCATACCTACGTTCGTCGGGGAACCGAACCCCGACATAGCCGAGAGATGGCTGGAGTAGGTCACTCGGGACCTGGACACGTCAGGCATAGCGGACGGTCACACCAGGGTGTCCTTTGCAGCTCATCAACTGAGGGACAGCGCCTACCACTGGTGGGGCGCGTACGGGACAGAGTCGGGGACGACTACAGTATCTTCTAGACGGTCTTTCTGGAGCAGTATTTCCCCGAGTCGGCCAGGGTGGACCGACATCAGCAGTTCCTGGAACTGCAACAGGACGGGGCGTCAGTGGCAGAGTATGAGGCCAGATTCACGGCCCTGACCTGATTTGCACCAGAAATGATGGCGACAGATCTGAACCGTTGCCGGCGGTTCGAGGCGGGGCTGAGGCTGACGATTCGGGATCGAATCCTCGCCCTGAGATTGCGGGTTTACTTAGAGCTCGTAGACACTACAGCGACAGTGGAGCAGGATCTCCGAGAGGCAGCGACGACCCGTGAGGTTTGGCAGCGACCGACCAGTGTTGTGGGACCGTCCGAGTCCCGAGATCCGAGGAGACAGAGGACTGCGGGGTTCTTTTGGCCACAGGCTCAACAGGGCGGAGCGAGACAGATGGGGTCGGTGGCATCAGTAGAGCCAGTCGCTTCAGAGAGGGGGCCGGTATGTTTTATCTGCGGGCAACCAGGCCACATGCGGCGAGAGTGTCCGATGGGAGGAGGGCCCGCGGCACCACCAATGGTCAGATAGACAGACCAGGGCAGGGGACCGAGGGGCGATGGTGCCAGGTGCCACCGGTGCGGCCGGTTTGGACACCTAGTTAGGGCGTGCCCTGAGCGGGGTGGGGAGACGTCGGTGCAGCTATCGCATTTTTCGCACACAGTGTAGTCACCCCGGGCTCGCCAGCATCAGAGTCAGCCGTCGAGGTTCTCGCATCCGTCCATGAGCGCACCAGTTCCAAGACAGCCAGCAGTTAGTGCGTCAGGTCGGAGGCAACATGCGTCACAGGGTAGAGTGTACGCAGTTACCGACTCCCGAGCCATAGGAGCCGCTACCTACCGTGAGACCATTCAGGGTACGTGCTTATTGTATCATTTGTGGGCATAATTTTTATTTGATACCGGGGCGTCGCACTCGTTTATTTCATTGAGTTGTGCTGAGAGGTTGTGGCTGAGTTTAGAGCCGTTGAGTCCACCCCTGTGTCTGGACACCCCAGTTGGGGGTGATGTGATGTTGACTAGGGTCTGTCGTGCCTGCGAAGTTAGAGTCGCAGACTGTCCTTGCCCTAGTGACCTTCTCGTGCTGGGAATGACGACCTTTGACGTAATCCTGGGAATGGATTGGCTGGTGAAGTATCGAGCCAATATCGGCTGCTATAGGCGACGAGTGACAGTGTCAGCAGGCAACACGAAGGTTTCGTGTGTTCTGGGCAGTAAGAGCGGGGTTCTCCTGTCGGCTTTGTCCGTAGTGGAGGAAGTAACGGCCGTGCAGAGCCGAGAGTTGCCGCGAGTGGTATGCGAGTTCCCCGAGGTCCTTCCTGAGGAGTTGAGCGGGTTTCCACCAGTTCGTGAGGTGGAGTTTGGGATTGACCTGATGCCGAGAACGGCAGCGATATCGATGGCGCCTTACAGGTTCGCGCCAGCAGAGTTGACCGAGCTAAAGCGTCAGCTCGAGGAGCTTCAGAAGAAGGGATCTATCCGTCCGAGTGTATCATCGCGGGGAGCACTAGCACTCTTCGTGAAGAAGAAGAGTGGAGAGCTTCGCATGTGTATAGAGTACCGGAAGCTAAACAGGGTTACGGTAAAGAACCGATACCCGATGCCGAGGATTGACGACTTGTTCGATCAGTTGAGAGGGTCGACATGCTTCTCGAAGATCGATCTGCGATCCGGATATTACCAGTTGCGAGTCCGGGAGGGGGACGTTGCAAAGACTGCATTCCGGACACGCTATGGGCATTACGAGTTCTTGGTGATGCCTTTTGGATTGACGAACGCACCTGCAACGTTCATGGATCTGATGAACAGTATATTCCGGCCGTTCTTAGACCAATTTGTGGTGGTGTTTGTAGACGACATTTTGATCTACTCGCAGAACGAGGCGGGCACATGAGGAGCATCTGAGGACTGTTCTGGCCCTGCTGCGAACACATCAGCTTTATGCCAACCTGGAGAAGTGCGAGTTTTGGCTCGCTGAGGTGAAATTCCTCGGTCATATTGTGTCCCGTGACGGCATACTGGTCGATCCATCGAAGATCGACGCGGTTTCGAAATGGGCACGGCCCACGAGTGTCTTCGAGATCCGTAGCTTTCTAGGGTTGGCAGGATATTATCGACGGTTTTTCCAGGACTTTGCGCGACTAGCCGCGCCTATGACTCTGTTGACGCGCAAAGGAGTCGGGTTTGTGTGGACAGAGGATTGTGAACGTGCGTTCACTGAACTGAAGACTCGTCTGACTACCGCGCCAGTATTGATAGTACCAGAGAGAGGGGTCCGGTATGAGGTCTATTGTGATGCGTCCGGGGAAAGACTGGGCTGTGTACTAATGCAGTTGGGTAGAGTTGTTGCTTATGGCTCCAGGCAGTTGAAGACACGCGAGCGCAACTATCCTACCCATGACGTGGAACTAGCAGCAGTCGTGTTCGCGCTAAAGGGCTGGCGGTATTATTTGTACGGCGAGCGATTTTAGGTGTTCTCGGATCGCAAGAGCCTCAAGTACATCTTTTCCCAACGAGACCTGAACATGCGCCAGCGGCGATGGATGAAGCTACTTGAGGAGTACGACTTTGAGCTGCACTACCATCCGGGTAAGGCGAACGTGGTTGCCGACGCCCTGAGTATGAAGTCGGTTCCAAGTCTTGCTAGCATATCAGTCCGAGAGTGGGACATGATGGGGAACTGGGCACATTCGGGCTTGAGCTAGAGGAGGTCACTGGTGGCGTGGCCATGTGCTCATTGGTGGCTCAGCCCTCACTACTTTTCCGAGTGTTGGAGGCGCAGTCGGAGGATGTCGAGACGTCAGAGATCCGAGAGAGGGTCGTCAGCGGTGATGAGGCGGAAGGCTGGGAACTCAGTGCTGATTGGGGGTTACGGTATCGAGGAGGATTGTTCGTGCCAGGCGGCACTTCTGGTGGAGCGGGATGCGGAGAGTGGTCGTGGAATTCGTATCGAGATGTCTCACCTGTCAGCAGGTGAAAGCCGAACATCCGCGGCCTGCCAGATTATTGCAGCCATTGCCGATTGCCTAGTGGAAGTGGGAGCACGTCACTATGGACTTCGTGAGTGGATTGCCGAGATCGCCGAGGGGACATGATGCGGTATGGGTGGTAGTCGATCAGTTGACCAAGTCGGCCCATTTCCTGGCCATGAGGATGATTGATCCGATCGACAAGTTCAGCAGCCTGTACATTCAGGAGATAGTGCGTCTCCATGGAGTCCCTGTGTCGATAGTGTCTGACAGGGATCCTCGTTTCACGTCCAGATTTTGGCCGAGTCTGCAGACCGCGTTGGGGACCGAGGTTCTACTCAGTACAGCACCCCATCCCCAGGCAGACAGCCAGTCCGAGCGCACGATTCAGATTTTGGAGGACATGCTGCGAGAATGTGTGCTAGACTTTAGGGGGTCGTGGGAGACCCACCTACAGTTAGTCGAGTTCGCCTACAACAACAGCTTCCAGGCCAGTATCGGGATGGCACCGTTCGAAGCGTTGTATGGTAGGCCATGTCGATCACCAGTGTGCTGGGCAGAGGTGGGAGACAAGAGCCTGCTGGGGCCAGAGCTCGTCCGAGAGACGACAGAGAAGGTCGCGCTGATACGCGAGCGGTTGAAGACCGCACAGAGTCGGCAGAAGAGCTACGCCGACAGACGACGCCGACCTCTCGAGTTCGCAGTCGGTGATCACGTGTTCCTGAAGGCGAGCCCGAGGAAGGGACTGGTACGGTTTAGCCGCGGCGAAGGTAAGTTAGCCCTGCGGTACATCGGCTCATTTGAGATCTTGAGAAGAGTGGGAGCAGTGGCATATCGTCTGGCATTACCACCGCAACTTGGGAGGATTCATAACGTCTTCCACGTGTCCTAGTTGCGGAAGTACAATGTGGACCCCTCCCATGTCATTGAGTGGGCGGATATCGAGGTGGTTGACGATGTCTCTTATGAGGAGCATCCGGTCGGAATCATGGACACACGAGAGCAGGTCCTGCGTGGCAAGGTTATCCACTTAGTATGGGTGTAGTGGCGACACCACGGGGCTGAGTCGACTTGGGAGCGCGAGGACGAGGTTCGCGCGAAGTAGCCCGACCTGTTCGACTCCTGAGGTACGTCTGTTTAAAATTTCGCGGACGAAATTCCTTTAAGGGGGTAGATTGTAAGAACCACTCCCGGTCTACGCTATTCAAAGCGGCGAAAAACAGGAAAATTTAAAATTTTGGGATAGACACTTAAATGAACCTAAATTTGACCCCGCGGGTCATACCGGACTTAAGTTGACCCCGATATCGATCAAAGTGAGTTCTGGGGGACTCGGGGCAACATTCTGACCAAGTTGGGAAAGGTTGACTTTTTGCCGGAAAGGTTTCCAAAAAGCTTAGCCGTTGTTACAGCGGTCTTAGTTGAGTCGTTTCCTTGTAGCCCGTGAAGTTTCGTAATTTCTTGGAAAATGGGCCCGTTCGGGGCCCGAGACGGCCGAATTTCGCAAATCTGACATAAGTATATCTATAAAGATATTTTTTAAAGAGATGGGACCCACTTGCCACTTGTCACACAAGTGGTGGAGTTAGGTAATATTGAACAAAACAAAAGGAAGACCCATAAGGGGTGTTCGGCCACATAAAAAAAAGAGAAAAAGAGAGAAAAGGAGAGAGAAAGAAGAGAGAAGAAGGTGTTAGGGTTTGGGGATTTCCAGAAGATCCAACCAACGGATCGTCTCAACGGTCGAAGAATCAAGCTCCCGTCGCCATTCCCTACGGTGAGCAACTATTCGATTTTCGTTTTGGTACGTGTAAAAGTTAGGGTTTGGGTTGAAACGAGTTAACTATGGATGAGTCGAGGTGTGGGTTTCGTTGGAAGCGTTTTGGAGCGAAAAAAGATCGGTTTCCAGTGACCGGTGGCTCGGGGGAGCTCCGGCCACCGTGGGTGGTGGCTGGCCGGAGCTAGGACCAACCACCATGGTGGTGAACCGGTCCAAAACCGGTCCAGCCACCCACGGCTAAGGGTGGTCGGGTGGGGACCCCATGTTCGAGTCTCGGGTTTTCGTGTTCGGGTGGTTTAGGACGATCCCCAAGTCGTTAATCCACACCCGGAACGAATTTTGGATTTAAATTGTAAAAGTTGGAAATGACGGGTTTAGAAACTTTAAACGCGAATTAAATTGCTCGGAAGTCGGAAATTGATTCCGTCGATTGCATTGGAACCCTTGAGTTATTCTAAGATCGTAGAAACGAAAACGAGAATTTTCGGAGCCCCGGAAGGGCGTTTTCCAATCCCGGGCAGATTCGCGAGCCGGGCGAATCGGGCCTTTACGGGCCCGTTATTGACAATGTCAAGTAATTGTGAAGTTTGGGAGTGATCGACATTGTCGGGGTTGCATTTGGGCGTCAAGTTTATTAAAATTCAGTTTTTGCCTGCGAACTTAAAAGGTGTTTTAAATTGTGTTCTTATTAGATCGTGCCACCAACCGAGGAAAGGGAAAGCTAGGCAAGTGATCGCGAGCACGCCGGAGCTTGGCACGTGGACTTTTGTGGAAGCGTTACGAGAGAGGGAAAAGTAGCCGGATCTCGGCCTTGACTAAGGAAAGTTAACAGTAGAAATGCATGTGACACCTAGTGGTGTCGTAGGATGAGTAAGTTTATCGAACACTAGAAATGCAGGCGCCACTTAGTGGTGTCGTATGATACGTGAACGTATCGAACAATAGAAAGGAATGTGACACTTAGTAGTGTCGTAGGATAAGTGAACATATCGAACAATAGATATACTTGTGGCTTTTAGTTGTGCCCTGAGGTTGTTTGAATTGTTTGTTTGTCTTGGGTGGCCATGAGTGCCCGTGGGGGGTTGAACCTGTATTTTACTGTTTGTGTGTCTTGGGTGGCCATGAGTGCCCGTGGGGAGTTGAACCCGTATTTTTACTGTTTGTGTGTCGTGGGTGGCCAGGTGTGCCTTCGGGGTGTTGGACCCGTGTTTTAACTGTTTTGTGTGTCGTGGGTGGTCAGGTGTGCCTTTGGGTGTTGAACCTGTGTGTTACTGTTTTGTGTGTCGTGGGTGGCCATGTGTGCCTGTGGGGTGTTAAACCTGTGTTGTCGCTGTTTCTTGAACCTTTGGGGATGACTGTGATTGCATGGAGGTCGGGGGCCCGCTTGACGAAAAAGGGGTCACGTGGTCGCGCGCGTGGGGGTTGGCTAGCCTTCCGACTAACCACCGGTAAAGTTGTGCATTCTTCTGTGATGAAGGGTGGCTCCCCTTCCGTCTAGCTATCGGAAAAGTATTGAGGTATATGTCGCGAATAGGTCGACCGCCTGGCCCGACTGCGTGTCGGGGAAAGTTGCGTAGGGCAGGCTCGAGCCCAGCCGGTTAGCAACCGGCACTGAGCAGCTGGAGTGCGATCCTTTGTGATCTTGTTTGTCGTGTGCGATCCTTTGTGATCTTGGGTGTTGCGTGGTTATTATTCGCGTTTTGGTTTGAGGTCGTAACCGGTGTGTCGTGTCTACATTACGTGTCCGGGTGTTGAGTTGGTTGGGGAAAGTAACAGTTCGTGTGACAGTCGGGTTACTAGAGTTTGGGGATAGTAGTCCCCGGTGTTTGGTTTGTTGTTGGTGTTTCCGGCATTTTCTGCTAGTATGCCGTAGTCAGTCTGGTATCCGGGTGGTGAGCGAACGCTCACCCCTAGCTGCTTTTCCTACAGGTACTGCTCGCGAGACGGACTAGGGGAACTCTCGAAGCTTGAAGAGCTGGGAGCGGGAGTCCGGGTTTTTTGATAGTTTAGCGACGTACACTTTGTTTATTTTTTCCGCTTGTTTTGGACGTACTTTTAAGTTGTAAAATATTATTTTGATTAACTAAATGGTGATTTCAAGCGGTTTACTTGAAAAGGGTTTGAAAATTGTTTTATTGTTTGACCATTCGCGTTCCAGGTTCGGTTCTACCGAATTTGGGGCGTGACATCGACCCACTCCTGAGCACCTCTGGCGAGGACACAGTGCCGAGCTCGCGAAACCTTGCCGCGTTACCTTCCGCCACCGTGGGTGAGACTCCATCATCTTCAAACTGCAACCCAGGAGCGAGCAGAGCCTTAGGAAGCACACCAGAAGAGATGCTCTGTTTCAAAATAGACATGCTCTGTTTTTCATGGTCGGACGTCGCAAGTGCTGAAGCACGTTTATCACCTGAACCCGGCCAAGCTAAGGCAACGAACAGCAGATACCCATTATACTTGAAGCCATTAAGGGTCTCAATTGCCTGAGAAACCGCTTCCGAGGTCGAGAATTCAGCGAACCCGAAATACCGTCCCTTGCGATTTGCCCTTTTTGCGACTGAAACTGACTTCACTTCACCGAAAGGCTGCAAAGAATGACGAACCCAATCTGCAGAAGTCCCCTAGGGAAGATTATACAAGAAGATCTCACAAGCAATCCCAACATTTTTCACCGGTTTGATTGCGACCTTGGAGCTCTGTTTCTCAGCCTGACTGGGATCGTGGACCTCCCTTTCCAACTCTGGTGTATTGGTATTTTCCGGCGAAGTAACAGCCTCTCCGACCAGACCTGCACTAGACACGACCTTTGGTTTCCTCGGTTTGGCCGGAGCAATTGCACCCTTGGCCGAACTACTGTCCATTTTCAAGCTCTGGTTTTTGGCTGTAGATTTGGTTGTGACAGAAGACGTACTACAGCGAACCTCAATGGCTACATAAGCTTGATACAAGGCCAGCAATTTCGACCCAAAAGAAAAGAAAGATAGACAATCTTTACTCCGGCGAGAACTTGCTTTCTGGCCAGAAGCTGTATCAGAGAGAGAAACCATTGTTTTAACAAAGAAACTACAAAAAATAAATACGAAATTCTATAATTACTTTCAACAATTTGGTACCATGGGAAAAGGGATATATTCATTTTTCATTACACTTATCCCCAAGATCAAATATCCTCTTGATTTTGGGGATTTTAGGCCCATAAGCGTAGTTGGAGCTCTATTCAAGATAGTTTCAAAAAATTTAGAGCAAGATTAAAGAATGTGATGAACACATTGATCAGTGAGGTTCAGTCTGGTTTTGTGGTTGGGAGGCAGATATTGGATGGGGTGTTGGAGGCTTCAGAGGTTATTGATACTATCAAAAAGTCAAAGGAAGAAGTGTTGATCTTTAGGGTGTACTTTGAGAAGGCATATGATCATGTGGATTGGGGTTTTCTTCTCGGATTGCTAAGCTTCTTAGGCTTTGGAAAGAAATGGATCAAGTGGATGAATTCTTGTATAAGAGCCTTGGTGTCTATACTTATTAATGGGTCTCCTTCCACAGATTTTCAATTGGAGAGGGGCTTGAGATAGTGGTGCTCCCTCTCTCCTTTTTTATTCACACTTGTTGCTGAAAGCCTACACTAGTTGATGAAGAGTGGTACTGCCTTAGAAATTTTCCAAGGGGTTTGATGTGGTCATGTAGGACCTGTTATATCCCATATGGAATTTGCAGATGACACCTTGATCTGCATTAAGGCTACTCCCAATGGGATCTTAATCTTAAACACACTTTACTTATTCTGCATAGTTCTACTGGCCTTAAGATTAATTTTCACAAATCAAGGGCAGTACTATTAAACCCTTGTCAGATGAGTGAAACAATGGTGGTACAAATACTTGGTGCAGAGATCACTACTTTACCACTAGATTATATGGGGTTCCAATTAGGAGCCAATCCAAGGAGGTATTGGACATGGGTGCCTATCATCAACAAATTCAAGAAAAAACTCAGTCTTTGGCAAGCAAAATTTTTATCTATTGGAGGAAGGATCACTCTAATCAAGTCCTCTTTGAGTTCCCTACCTTTATACCATATGTCCCTTTTTAAAGCCCCAAAAGATGTACTCGATGATATGGAGAAATTGCAAAGCAGATTTCTCTAGAATGGTAGTGTGGCCAGAAGAACTCTTCACAAAGTAAAGTGGAACTCTTCACAGGGTGGCTTGGGGATCAAGAAACTGTCTATTATGAATCAAGACCTTCTTGCTAAGTGGTGGTGGAGATTTGTCAATGAAAACTACTCCCTTTGGAAGCAAGTTATATGTGCAAAGTATAATTGGGACTTATCTGATTAGGAACTATCTGCTATTTCCATACATAAAGGGGTTAGCTTTATAGATCATTTTTCTTCTTTGATGGACGATCCATCATTCAGAAATGCATTTTGCTTATCTGGTTTAGTTTGGAAGGTTGGCAATGGGGCTAGGGTGAATTTCTGGGGAGATCTATGGTTATCAGATACATCTTTAAAAGCACAATACCAAAGACTATTCAATCTTAGTACAGAGAAGATGGGAAAAGTCAGAGATTTTTGGAGAGAGGGGGATTGGTTGTTCACCTTCAGAAGAAGATTGTTGGGTTGGGAACTAGATAAATTCATAGAATTGGGGGACGCCTTGATTGCGCACTCTTTGAACACTAATACTCTTGACACAGTTCATTGGAAAATTGAGGAGAAAGGATTCAATGTTAGTAGAGTGTATACCTATTTAACATCTACACCCACTTCTTGTCACTAGAGTCAATTTCTTTGGCTTCCTAACTTGCCACCAAAAATGGTTGCCTTTACTTGGCTGGCATGTTTAGGTGATGTCCCAACTAAAGGTTTTCTTGAGGCTAGAGGCTTATTCATTCCCATTGCTGATTCTTGGTGTAGCTCTGTGGCACTCACTTTGAAGAATTGAATCATCTCTTCATCAGTTGTAAAAGAACATGGGGTGTTTGGGCTAAGGTGCTGCATTGATGGGGGATTTCTTGGTGTATCCCATCCAATATAAATGATTTCATTTCTTCTTGGGATGATTTGTGCTCAACTAGAAAATTATGGTCACTCTTATTCTCCATCAATCTTTGGGAGATTTGGCTTGTCATGAATGAACTGGTGTTCAACAATAACCTACTATCAGTACATAACATTCTTCTCAGAATCCAACATTCCTCTTATGCATTAGAGTGGTCATTATTTAAGAACAACCATGCCTTCTCCTTTTATACATGACAACACTTCTCATATTTGTGCTGCAGAATTAGAAGAAAACCAAAGAACTATGGATCAATCATCTGACAGTGAAGAGTTTTGAGAGGTAATACTGGGAATTTTACTACTTTTAGGGTTTTGGGGTGGGTTGGGTCTGTTTGGGGAGAGTGTGAGGCTTGGGGTGGTAAGACTTGTGTGACATGTTTTTTACTTAGTGTGTGGGTTCTTTCTCTACCTTTCTATTATCTTTTATTCTTGTGTGAGGGTAGAATTTACCTAGGTTGAGTGGCACTTCTCTGGTGGTTTGGTGGGATGTCCCTTTGTTTTTGGCACAACTTTCACTTTGCATAAGCTTGCAGACATTAGAGTCAAGGTTTTGTTACCTCATCTACTTCAGCCTGTCATATTTGACTTGGGTGAGATGGTCATGAGTGGTTTTTGGACTTACTTGGGCCTCAAATAACGAATAATTTGGCTTTGGTTGGTTTGGGTGTGCTATTGCAATATCTATCCTAGTTGTATTAGAAGTTGGTCGGTTTCATGAGTTGGTTATAACTAGTATACTTGTCTAGGTTGAGAGTTTCTAGTCTATTATCTTAGTTTTTGGTAGAAATTTTCACTTTGTTCACTAGTCCTTGTAAAGAGATACCTTGGTGTATAAGGTATTTCTTGATTGTGGCTCTTTTTGTAGAGCCTTTGTTTGTATGAGGGGATTCATCCTCTCACTTAAGGTTTTGTCACTCAAATCCCTTTGTTTTCAATACAATGCTAGCTTTCCAAAAAAACACTAATAACATTTGAATGTAATTTGTGTTCGCTACATACTATATTTGCATATCTTGGACTTCAAGGTTGTATTGAACGTGTGTGGAAGGTTGTATTTAAACTGGTATCCTTCCACTCATGTCCAAACTATGTTTTCTTTAAATTTCATTTGAAATTTAGCTATTTTCAATTTTTGATTTTGAGATTACATGTCTTGGGTTTGGTAAAATTAATTGATGCATGTGTGTGCCTGGAGACAGTTTATTATGATTACTATGCGGGTAGTTTTTTTTTATCAGCAAAAAAAGCAATTTTATTCAACCCAAACAAAACTCTGGAATAACAATACAAAGAGGGAAGAAGAAAAAGAAAAGAAGAAAAGAACTTAAGAGACTATGAAAGGCTAGTTAATGTCCTCACACAAATTGATGGTTTCCTTTTCGCCATAAGGCGAGGTTAAACCCAACGAGTTATAGAGAGCCCAGGAACGTTTAGTTTCAGATTTCTTTCGGAGGGAGCGAGTGGGACTGACGTCCTTGAGGGCTCTTAAAAGTTTATGACAATCTTTCAGAATTCGCTTACTTCTTCGTTTGGCCCGAGGGAGGAGCAAGTCCGAAGCAACCGTTGGGGAGCGAAGATCGGCAATGAAATAGGAGAAAGCAAGGGGAGCCAATATGGTTGCCAGGACACAAATGTAGGCAGGAGTGGGATTGGGGTCACCTTGTGGATCCTCTTCAATCTAGTAGGCAGATTGGGCTGGACATGAGGCCCCTCCTCCATGAGGTTAGCCTTCAAGCCCGAGCTTTGAAAGTCGCCCTCAAGGGGCCCAAGCCCAAGAGCATCTGTTGAAGAGAAAAGCAGAGGAAGTGGTGCATCGGGAAACTGTGTAGGAGTGGTCTAGGGAGAAGCATTCGTGTGAGGAACATAGGCAAGGGTATAAGGAATGACCAACGGAGGAGTCCAGGAGTCTCGACCACGGCACTGGCCACCGAGGTCTGAGACCTCGCTTGACGGTCAAGATTGTAAGCTTCAGCCAGATCACCCACTACTTAATCATCCTCGAGCACGACTTCTCCATCTTCCAGAAATTGAGATTCGCCCACACTCCTAACTAAGGCTTCAACGACGGCGACCTGAGAGGACTCCCAAACTCCTCCACATCCAAACCGGGTCTCATCTGAGCCAAAAATTCCCCCGAGATTCAGGACTCCTAAACTCCTCCACATTCAGATGGAGACCTGAGCCATTTGAATGTAATTTGTGTTTTCTACGCACTATATTTGCATATCCTGGACTTCAAGGTTGTATTGAATGTGTATGGAAGGTTTTATTTACACTGGTATCCTTCCATACATGTCCAAACAATGTTTCCTTTAAACTTCATTTGAAATTTAGCTATTTGCAATTTTTTTATTTCGAGATTACATGTCTTAGGTTTGGTGAACTTAACATTGATGCATCTATGTGCCGGTAGACAGTTTATTATGAAACTTTCAATCTTCAATAGTCCCAGCTTACTGGATCTTCGTCTACATCAAGGTTTTCTTTCACAACTGGGTTTATATGGCTTCTCCGGTTCAACACACTCGAGGCAACGATACTACTACTGGAACTAGGGACGACTCTCCAACACCTTTAGAAGATAGAAGATATATCAGACAAAACAACCCATAGCTGATGGGACAATGAGACTACTCGACTCTCGAAATCGACCTGCCAAAGGATCTCAGGTCCTGGGGTCTACCAGTCAACACTTGGTTGTTTCTGAAACACAGTCTATAGGGCAGAAGGATAAGTTTGGTGAAGTCAATCAATTATTTCGGAAGAGGGATAAAGGCACTTAGAAACAACTGAGGTCGGCAGTCATCTCCTCTGCCCAGGTAGAAGCAGAGAAGGGAGCTTCTTCTTCTTCTATGGGCTTCCCACCTCCGGGATTTGAAAACGCAAAGAGGATTGTTAGGACCTTTGATAAGGGCTAACTGTTACAAGATAGTAAATGACAACATTTACTATCATTTATATATCAACTTTTATTTTCAGCTTTCAATAAGGGTTTTTGCATACCCATAGGTTGTGTATGTATACTTATAGCCTATGGCAGAAAAAATAAATCATGGAGAGTATTTGGTAGCTAATTAGTTTACTTAGTTAACTTAGTTTACCGTAAGTTCAGTGGATGCAAAGAAGGGTTACTAGATCCCAAACCCAGAGCCGTAACAAATTGGTATCAGAGCTTGTTGTGATGGAAGATCAGAGGAATCTTCGTGAACAATTCGAAGAGTTCGTGATGAAATATGAGGATGACAATCTAGCTTATGAAACATGGAAACAGAACATGATGAATCAACTTCAATAGATAACTGACACTCTGAGAATTAACCCTCAGAATGGTACGGCAAGCGTACCGGTCGTCAAGTAGTATTCGGGTTTTAAGTCCGAGATATCGTACCCAAGGGAGCAATTAAACAAGCAATTTAGTTAATTAATTCGATGGTCAAGCTATTCCTATAACGATGTTTGGTTTTTGTTTCAGAAAATATTAAATTCATGCAAGTAATGAGAATATATGAATGATCAGAAACGAAGAACAAAGTCACAGCAGGATTGTAATTCAGAGATAAAAAGGCGATCTAGGACATTAACAGGGTTCGAATGTGATGAATGACTTAACGGAGTTCGGTATGCATTTGCAACTAATACTATTCTAAGGGCAACGAGAATTCTCTAAGTATAGTCCTAACCATCTCTCGTTCGTATTAGGACCCTAACATACTCGGTCCACCTAATTATCTGTAATCTAGGTGTATAGCAGTATATAGCATTATATTCTATGAATTCCTCTAACTTTAGGGTTTTACTCCTATAGCTATTGCACTCGTGTCAGTCTAACCATATTCTTGCTTAGATTAAAACCCGAGCTATCTCATTCCTTTTCCTCCTATTAACCTCATTTTTCAATTGTTGGTTAACACGATTTGAACATTTCCCACGTGATCAAGGCGAAAAAAGCATTACGAACAGAATGAGATAAACAAAATCCTAATACTAGTTAACAAAAGCATAACCCGAACAAAGCTAAATCAACTCATCACATCTTTACCCCTAGCCCTATATCAATGGGAGTTTAGTTCATAGCAAGGAGACGAGAACACAAGGAATTGATAAAAACCATGATACTCATATTAATCCAATAAAGTAATACAATTGTCAAAGTTTAATCAAAACCTACAAAAACCTTCGATGATGAGTTTCACTCTCTTTTGATCTTCAAGTCTTCTCCTCCAAGTGCTCTGCAAGTTCTCCCAAGGTGTGTTTTTCTTCCCAATTTTGTGATCCCCAATATAATGACCTAATATCCCTTTTATATGTTGAGTTAAATCTGATTAAAAACGGGAAACGCAGCTGGAATTCGTGTTTCTGACGTCTGCGATGTCGCATGCACGCCGTGCTTTTCAGGGTGCATCTTAAGTTGCACCGGTTATTTGCACGGCGTGCAACTTTCCGGTGCAGATTTTTTTGTCTCTGATCTGGATGCGTCACCAAGTTGCACGCCGTGCCACAAGTGGTGCACTGCTTCTTTGCACCCCATGCAAAGAACTGGTGCACCTTACTGACACTTCTGACCAGCTTCCAATTTGGCTCCGTTTCGCTCCCGTTTCACCCCTTTTTGCTCCAATTGCTTGGCCAACTCTGAAATAAGACCAATTACACAAAATGAGAGTAAAATGCATCATTTCATATTAACTCGGGACTAAAAGGAGCATAAATGTGGGCTAATGGCATCTAAAATAGATGTATTTTATGTCCACATCAATAACCAACTCATTGCTGCCCGGACGAGTCGAGACCAGCGAAGCGAGCCACCAAAACAACCAGCAGAGACACGTTGATGAAGATGTAGAGCAGCGAAACCCAGGGGACCAGGGTACAAGGAACTTACCCTGGTATACCAAGCTGGATTTTCCAAAATATAGTGGAAATGAGGACCCGTTGGTTTGGGTCAGTCGATGTGAACATTATTTTGTGCACCAGCGAACAACGGAGGCAAAAAAAGTACCATTGGCATCCTTCCACCTAGATTGTGATGCTCAACTTTGGTTTCTTAAATTACAAAGAGATCGCCCTTTTTTATCCTGGCATGTATTTAAGTACCAGTGTCGTCTACCCTTCGGGACACCCTCTCGAACCAACAAGCTGGGTGCACTCTCAAAATTGAGCCAAAAAAGCTCCGTTGAAGTTTACCAAAGGGAATTCGAGAAGTTGGCCACCCAAGTAATGCACCTCACCTCCGAACAAGAAACACCAATTTTTTATTAGTGGACTCAAGGGAGAATTGGCAGTTGACGTCGAGGTGCACCAACCTGTTGATTTTGACTACTGCCATAAGTCTTGCAAGGTTGTTGGAGAGAAGGCATCTGAAAAATGAACTTCCATCTTCCCAGACATATGAGGGCAGTAGCTCGGAAGCTCCAATTAGTAAAGAGATTTCAAGGGCTGAGATGGATGAAAGACGAGATAAGGGGCTTTTTTTCTATTGTGATGAACATTTTATAGCGGGCCACCGGTTTAAGAGATTATTTTGGCTTGAGGTCGAGGAAGGCATAGATACCGGAGACGAGGCATTCGAGGGCGAACGTCGCTTTCAAGGGGAGGGAAATGTTAGGACCTTTGATAAGGGATAACTGTTACAAAATAGTAAATGGCATCATTTACTATCATTTATATAGCAACTCTTCATTTTAGCTTTCAATAAGGGTCTTTGAATAATCTATAGGTTTTGTATGTATATATATAGCCTATGGCAGAAGAAATAAATCATGGAGAGTACTTGGTAGCTAATTAGTTTACTATAAGTTCAGTGGATGCAAAGAAGGGTTACTAGATCCCAAACCTAGGGCCTTAACAAGGACTCTCATAGAGGAGCAGCACCCAACATCAAACTTGGAACACAAGGTGTTTATCTCAAACATTCACCCTAAATCAACACCAATCTGACTAGAAGATCACTTCAACTCTTGTGGCCACATTAAGAGGATAAAAGTCCCTTTTAGACCAAATTTGAAGGGGAGGTGGTTTGCTTTTATTGTTCTCGAGTTTGAGTTTGAAGTCCAGAGGACTATTGATAGTATGAATGGAAGAACCCTTGATGGGTACAAGATCTTTGTTACCAAAGCTTGGAGAAAAGGACCTATCAAGAAACCAGCTAAACTTTGGAGGCCTTTCACAACAACTTTGGAACAACTTGGAGCAGATTATTAGACTACTGGTTCGATTGTGACAAAGCTGAATGAACTCATTTCTTCTTCTCACCTTGTGTTATTACTTAGAAACATGAGTGTTGATTCTGTTATGAGAGAGATTGCCTTGGATGGCATTTGTGATATTCAGTTGGACTCCTTGGGAAATAGAGTGTCACTTCTGAAATGCCCTGATCATATGTTTGAAAAGGAAATTCTTAAGGAAAAGGATGCTTTATTAGGACAATGGTTGACAGTTATCCCTAATAGGAATGATTTGTGTTATCAAGCTGGAAGATTTCTTTAGGTTTCTATTCAAGGGCTACTAGTGCATAGCTGGTGTGAAGAGACATTTTTTGTTTGTGTGAACAGCTTGGGAACTTATGTCTGCACTCATACTTCTTCACTATCACTGAACAACTTTGATACTGCCTTTTTTCTAATCCACACTTATAAGCTCTTTTGGAATGAGGAAGAAATACAGTATACTATATATAAAAAAAAGTTATGGCTTTGGTCAAGAACTATGACTCATTACTCATACCAATCATTGAGCCTCAAGTTTCTGTGTCCACTTCTTTGGATTCTCAGAGTGAGGGTAGGTTTAATTCTATGTCTAGTGAAGTTATGATCTCTAAGGAGGATATTTCTGGAGAGGAAGGTGCTGCAACATTTATTGGTCCATTAATTAGGACTGATTAAAGAGATCATCACTTGGATCCTCAAAGACATTTATGTGGTGATCATTCTGATGAACAACCAGAACATTCTTCGAGTCCAGATACAGAGATCACTCCCAATCTTCAGCAACAAATACCTATCACACAAGATATTCTAGTGGCCAATACTTCATTGGAAGACAGTTCTTGCAGAGCCATTTTGTCTCCACTACAACTAACTTCCACTCTGATCACTACAGTACCGGTTTAGTTGGATGTGGACCTATTTCAGAGAGTTGGGGAAAGTTTAGACGTGAGGGGGGACACTAATCTAGGTGAAAATTGTACTTCTACAGCTCCTAAAGATACCTTGGAACCCACAATGTAATAACCACTCCCGGTCAACGCAGTCAAACCTGCGAAAAACAAGAAAAATCTAACTTTTTAAGACGGACACTTAATGAACCTAAAATGACCCCGAGTGTCATACCGGACTTAAGTTGACCCCGTTATTGACCAAAGTGAGTTCCGGGGAACTCAGGGCAACTTTCTGATCAATTTAGGAAATGTTGACTTTTCGCTGGAAAAGTCAACCGAGCGACGTTTTGGTCCATTCGAGGACCATTTTGGATCCGAAAAGCTTAGCCGTCGTCTTAGCGGTCTTAGTTGAGCAGTTTCCTTGTACCCCGTCCAGTTTCGTAATTTCTTGGGAAAAGTGCCCGTTCGGGGCCCGAAACGTCCGTTTTTCGTGAATCTGATTGGTAAATATCAAGTAGATATTTTCCAAAAGGTGTGGGACCCACCTTGACACTTGTCCTAATTGTGGTGGTGTTAGTTTTGGGGGGAAAATGTGTGGTGCCTATGTGTGGCCGGCCATATGTGTTTAAAGGAGAAAAAAAAAATAGAAAATGAGTTAGTTGATTTAATTAGAAAGGAAGAGAGTGTTTAGAGAGAGAAGGAGAAGAAGAAGAAGAGAGAAGAGAGGGAAAGCTAGGGTTTGGAGGAGATCTCACCTTTGGATCATCTCAAGACAAAGAGCAACATCGTTCCCCTCGTTCTCCTCTTGAGTAAGCACAGAACCAGTTCCCGTTTTGTTAATTTTCAATTGTTAGGGTTTGTGTAAAATTATTAGTTTGAGGTGGTTTTGATGTTGGGGTAATTATTGGAGACGTTTTAGAGGTGTTGGAAGTTTGATTGAACGTTTTCCGGCGACCGGGGGCTCGGGAGAAGCCCCGGCCACCATGGAGGGTGGCCGGCCACCATAGGAGGTGGCTGGCCGGAGCTAGGGTCGGCCACCACCATGGTGGCCGAGCCTCATTTAAACCCTAGGGCCACGGCCCAAGTGGGCCGGGTGGGGCTCACGTGCTCGGGTGCTCGGGTTTTAACGTTCGGGTGGTTTAAAACGTTCCCCGGACCTTTTATCCTTAACCGAATCGAAAATTGGAATTAAATTGGAGAAGTTGTAATTTATCGGGTTTAGAAACTTTAAACGTCGTTTAATTGACTCGGGAGTCGGAATTGGATTCGGTCAAGTACATTGGGTTCCTTGAACTATTCTAAGACCGTAGAAACGAAAATGGGGGCTTTTGGAGCCCCGGAAGGCAATTTATTAAAACCGGGCAGATTCGCCATGTCGGGCGAATCGGGCCTTTACGGCTCCTTTATCGACAATGTCGAGTAATTGGGAAGTTTGGGAGTGATCGACATTGTCGGGGTTAAGTTTGGGCATCGAGTTTAATGGTTTTTAGTTTATTCATGCGAGTGGTTAAGTGCCTTTAATTTGTGTTCTTTTAGATCGTGCCACGGACCGATGCAAGGGAAAGCTGGGTGAGTGACTGAGATCATCACCGGAGCTCGTGGTTTGGCTTTTGGGAGAACACGCACGAGGTAGGGAAAAGTAGCCGGATCTCGGCCCTGACTAGGGAAAGTTAACAGTAGAATTGCATGTGACACTGGGGTGTCGTGGGTTGAGTAGGTTATCGAATATTAGAAATGAATGATACGGGATTGTAGCGTTTATGAGAAAAGCATGTGACACTTAGTAGTGTCGTAGGATCAGAGAACTTAGCGATAATTGAGTTACTGGAGGCATATGACCATGCCCGGAGGTTGTTTGTGAAACTAGTGATCTTAGGACTGTTGGAGGCATCGATTATGTCGGAGGTTGTTGTGCGTTATTTATTGTCGAGTTTGGGTGGCCTTGAGAGCCTGTGCTATTTATTGTTGAGTTTGGGTGGCCTTGAGAGCCCGTGTTATTTATTGTCGAGTTTGGGTGGCCTTGAGAGCCCGTGCTATTTATTGTTGAGTTTGGGTGGCCTTGAGAGCCCGTGCTATTTATTGTTGAGTTTGGGTGGCCTTGAGAGCCCGTGTTATTTATTGTCGAGTTTGGGTGGCCTTGAGAGCCCGTAACTAAGGTTGGTGTCTTTGGCTGGCCTGACCGAGTTAGAGTCTCGGGGGGTTGCAAACATTTCTTTAGCTGGCTTACGAGTTAGAGTCTCGGTAAGTTGTAAGCGTGGTTTATTGTTGAGTTTGGGTGGCCATGAGTGCCCGTGGGGTCATTGGACCCGTGTCTTTACCTTTGGTGTCTTGGGAGCCCGTGAGTGCCTGTGGGGCTGTTGAGTCCGTGTTCTACTGTTGGTGTGTCTTGGGAGGCCGTGAGTGCATGTGGGGCTGTTGAGTCCGTGTTTTACTGTTGGTGTCTTGTGTGGCCATGAGTGTCTGTGGAGTGTTGAACCTGTGTTGTTGCTGTTTGTTGAACTCGCTTGTGATTGTGATTGTGGTTACCTGAGTGAGAGAGGTTACTGAGACAGGTCGACCGCCTGGCCCGACTTTGTGTCGGGGAAGCGCGTGAGTGAGAGAGGTTAGTGAGACAGGTCGACCGCCTGGCCTGAGTGGTTCGGCAAAGCGCGTGAGTGAGACAGGTCGACCGCTTGGCCTGAGTGGTTCGGCAAAGCGCGTGAGTGAGACAGGTCGACCACCTGGCCTGAGTGGTTCGGCAAAGCGCGTGAGTCAGAGAGGTTACTAAGACAGGTCGACCGCCTGGCCTGAGTGGTTCGGCAAAGCGCGTGATTGAGGGAGGTTACTGAGCAGCTGGTTTGCGATCCTTTGTGATCTTGTTTGGCGTGTGATCCTTTGTGATCTTGTTTGGTGTTGCGTAGTTTCTTTTGAGTCCTTGGAAGAGGTCGTGATCGTTGTGTCGGGTCTACTTTACGTGTCAGAGTGTTGAGTTGGTCAAGGAAGGTAACTGTGGGTGTATTGTTCAGTCAGAGTACTTGGGTTGGGGACAGTGTTCCCCGGAGTTGAGTTTGTTGTTGGTGTTACCGGCATTGTCTGCTAATTATGCCGTAGTCAGTCTGTTATTCGTGGTGGTGAGCGAACGCTCACCCCTAGCTGCTTTTCCTACAGGTACCGTTCGCAGGCTGGACTAGGGGAGCTTCTGAAGCTTGAAGAGCTTGAAACGGGTTTCTGGGTGTTTTGAGTCTAGTGACGTGTACCTCGTTTGTCCACTTGTTGGGACGTGTTTTAAGTTGTAATTATTATTTTGTTGAACTAAACTGGTAATTTAAAGTGATTTAATGAAAACAGGTTTCAAGTGTTTTTATGTTTTTAAAACGTTCGCGTCCCGAGTTCGGTTTACTGAAATTGGGGCGTGACACACAACATTAATTGGAAATAATATTTCAACTACCACGGACAGTCTCACTCCTTCAGTAGCACAACTTTCAGTCAATTTGGCTTATTCTTTAGAGGGAACTTCAAATTTGGGAGGTTTGGGCTGCAGTTTTCAAAGCCCACAACTGTTTGTTAGGAAGACTAAAGGCAAGAAGAACACAAAAAAGGCCATCACTACTTATTTATATGTCACAAGATCAAGGACTAGGAAAGAAAAATATGCTACGACTTCACAGTCCTCTCCCACCATTGGACAAGTCTTGGAACAGAAGAAGAAAGTCTACAAAGCTGATGGTCAAGGTACTTTGGATTATTGCAAGGCAATAGGCTTGAAAGCCTTTGCTACTGATGCTGAAATTGTAGAGCAATTTGAAAATATGAATGAGGAATTGGAGCATAGAGTCATCTTGGAGGCTGAATCAGATGATAACTTTGAAGATCTAGAGGAAGATTAGAAGTGTTGGCTTCCAGGTATGTCTTCTCCTCTCAGTAATCAAATGAGGGCTCTCTCATGAATGTGATAGGAGCTTCCTCAAGGCAAAAGTTGAGAATGCTAAGAAATGTGTTCTCCAAGCTATCTCTAAATCTTGTGCTTCTCTAGGAAACTAAAATGGTTGATGTTCCTCAAAACTTCTTAGGCTTATGCGGACTGAATTCTCTCTGGAAAGTAGACTTTATACCTTCCATTGGGGCTGCAGGAAGGACTATTAAAACTTCAAAAACTGATACTTTTGCTTGGGATCACATTACTAAATCTGTTAATGTCTTTTATTGGTTTGGGAAGTTTGATCCTTTTGATCAGCAGGTTTGCATCATCAACATTTATGCTCCTTGTAAAAGGAGGGAAAGGAGAGTCTTTTTGGAGGAAATATTTACAATGAAACAATCCATCGCTGTCCACATCTTCTGTGTTGGGGACTTTAATGATACACTGCTGATTTTAGATAAGCCATCTCATTGTTCTTCACAGCACAAGAATTGCTCTTTTAATAGTTTTGTTCGGAATATGGGCTAGGTGGATCTACAACTAGAAGGTGGTCTCTATACCTGGTTTGGCCATTCCTCCAGGACAATTATAATTTACAGGTTCTTGCTATCCACGCAATTACTGTTTCTATTTTCAAACATGTCACAAACTTGTCTCCCAAGGGATCTTTCAGATCACAAGCCTATACTGCTCTCGACTTTTGTTATTAATTGGGGACCAAAACCATTCAAGTTCTTCAATACTTGGATGAATGATCCGTCTTTTTGGAGAGCCGTAGAAGATGTTTGGAATGGTATTTCAGTGCAGGGTGATCCTCAGTACAGGTTATGGTTCAAGCTGAGAGAGTTGAGGACTTATCTTAAAGGATGGAGCAAGGATATCTTTGGGTGCCTGGAAAAGGACATCAAGGATCTTACTATGAGTATTGAAGAAGTGGATCATCTTGTGGAGTTCAGGACTCTTACACCACTGGAAAATAGTCACAGATCTCTTCCTGCTGCCTTGCTGATAAAGAAACCAATAACCCAAGCCAAGGTGTGGAGACAAAAGACTAAAATCCATTGCAATAAGAAGGGTGATAGGTGTTCTAAATACTTTCACATTGTTGCCAACTTGAGATTCAACAGAAACAAGATCTCCTCCATCATTGAAGAAAATATCATTTATGTATGACCTACTTAGATCAAAGCTTGTGCTACAATGCACTTCTCTAAAGGATTTCAAAAAGGGCCTTCATCAGCCATGGACATCTCTACTCTTCCTTTCATGCAACTATGTCCTGCTCAGGCTTCTACTTTAGAGGCAACTTTCACTGAATTGGAAATTCTAGCAGCCATTAAGGACTGTGATGGGTACAAATCTCCAGGGCCAGATGGTTTTACTATGCTATTTTTTCATAAGGGTTAAGAATTTCTGAAAACTGAAATTGTGGATTTCCGTGACAATTTTTCAAGGCTGGTTCTCTTGGCAAGGGCATTAACTCATCCTTTATCACACTTATTCCAAAGAATGCCTCACTTGAGGGTTTTGGTGACTTTAGACCTATTAGCTTGGTAGTGGTTCCATATAAGATCATCTCAAAGTTCTTGGTAGCTAGATTATAATTGGTTTTGAATTCTTTGGTGAGTGATTTACAAATAGGCTTTATTGCTAGCAGAAAGATATTGAATGATCCTTATAGCCACTGAATTATTAGATTACATCAAGAGATCCAAACAGGAGGCAATTCTCTTTAAAGTTGACTTTAAAAAGATTATGATCATGTTGATTGGGATTATTTATCATCCATGTTACAATTTATGGGTTTTGGGCGGAGATGGATAATGTGGATTAAATCTTGCATTAAGGCCTGGGTGTATATCGTTATTAATGGCTCCCCCTCTAGTGATTTTGAACAACATAGGGGCCTGAGACAAGGGTGTTCTCTATTACAACTATTATTTTCTCTGGTTGCTGAAGCTCTACATCAGCTTATGATCGCTAGCTCAACTCAAGAGATGTTTCATGGTCTACGTGGGTCTACTGGTCCTATAATTTCACATCTCCAACTTGCAGATGACACACTTATTTTCATTACGGCTTGCCCTGAGAACATACAAAATATGAAGCACACTCTTAAGGCTTTGCAACACATAACAGGATTGAAGATCAATTTCCATAAATGTTCAGTGGTCCTGCTGAATAATGAACATCTTTCAGAAGCTTTAGTAGCTGATATTTTGGAGGCAGAGATCACTACTTTTACCATGAATTATCAAGGGTTTCCTTTGGGTGGAAATCCCATGAGGTTTAATACTTGGGTTCCTATTATCAATAAATTCAAATAGAAACGTAGCTTGTGTCAATCAAAAATTGTATACTTTGGAGGCAGGATCACTCTCATAAAGTCCACTCTCAGTTTTCTCCTCCTTTATCATATGGTATTGTCCAAAACCCCAGTTGTAGTTTAAAAGAAATGGAGAAATGACAGAAGAGATTTCTTTGGAAAGGGACTTTCACTAGGAAAGCTCTCCACAAAGTAAATTGGGATCTCAGTTGCAAGCCACTGGATTAGGGTGGGCTTGATATCAAAAGATTACATATCATGAACAAAGCACTTTTGGCTAAGTGGTGGTGGAGGTTTGCATTGGAAACTAATTCTCTGTGGAAGAAAGTCATATGTGCTAAATTTGGTTGGGATCCAAATGATTGGGACCTCTCAAATATTCTACTCACAAATGGGAAAAGCTTTATCAATCATATTTCTTCTCTCTTGTCTAATCTAAGGTTCTCTGAGGCATTTGGCTGTTCTTGTTTTCATTGGACTGTGGGAGATGGCAGTATAATAGCTTTTGGGGAGGATCAATGGCTACTGGATGGTACACTCAAGCATAACTATCAAAGGCTGTTTTTTCTCAGTCATAGAAAAACAACAAGGTACTTAATTTATGGGTAAAGGGTTCTTGGAACAGGAATTCAGAAGAAGGCTCAGAGGATGGGAGATTAATCTTCTTACGGAATTGGCCAATTCACTTAATAGTGTTTCACTTGAAAGTAATCCTGATAAGGTTCAATGGAATGTTGACCCTAAAGGTTTTAAGGTTAGTTCCATGTATGACTACATTGCAGCTCACACTGAAGATGTCCTTTGGGCAAAAAAAATTGTTGCTTCCCAATATTCACCCCAAAAATGCTGCTTTTTCATGGCTTACTGCATTGGTGATGTTCCTCCGAAATCATTCTTGGAAGCTATAGGAATCCCTATTTCCATCAATGATAACATTTGCAATTTCTATGGAGTGTGCTTTGAAGACTCCACTCATCTTTTCACCTCCTGCAAGAGAGTTTGGAAAATATGGGCTGTAGTTTTTAATTGGAGGGGCATCAATTGTTTCATTTCAGGGTCAGTGGAGAATTTTATCTATTCCTGAGAGAGATTGTGTAAGGGAAATAAGCTATGGAAAAACATCTTCTCCTTGCCCTCTGGCAAATTTGGCTGACAAGGAACAAGCTAGTGTTCAACAATGTCCCACTCTCTACACTTGAGGTTCTCAATCAGATTAAGCATTCTTCCTACTCTTTGGAGATATGTAGACACAAGGACTTCTACCCCTTCACATTCTCTATGTGGTCTGTCTCTCCACAAATCTGCAAGAGATTGGCAAGGAGAAAAGGCCATCTGATGTGCTGAAGTGCTGTTGTGTTCTCAGCCTCATTTATAAGTACTGATTTGCTGGTTTATGTACTGTTTTGTGTCATTTGGTTACTGTCACGCCCCGAATTCGGTATGACCGAACCCGGAACGCGAACGGTGAAGCAAGACAAAGTCTCAAATAGTTTAATAAACGCTTTAAAATCACCACTTGTATTAATCAAAACAATACTTTTACAAACTGAGTTTTAATTTAAAAAGCGAAAGGACACTAAAACATGAGTGTACGTCGCTAGACAACCCCGAAAGCCCGGACTCTCGCTCCCACCTCCTCAAGCCTCAAGAGATCCTCTTAGTCCGCCTCGCGAAAGGTACCTGTAGGAAAAGCAGGAAGGGGTGAGCTTTTCGCTCACCACCACAGACACCAGACTAACTACGACATACCAGCAGAAATGTCGGGAACACCGGCAACAAACAATAACACAGGGGACTACTACCCAAATCACATGTTAAACGCGACTGTCAAACAAATCATTGTCAATTTCCTCCCAACCATCTAAGACCCGTGCACGTAATGGAGACCCCAAATCAGAGACCGGACAACCATTCTATTAGTCACACCGACAAGGTAAAGCACAACCCTCACACGATCCTATGTACATTTACTTGTAACTTTCCGCAACCAAAGCAGTATTTGCTACTCGTCCCTACCTCAGAGGCCTGCGGGAAAAGTAGTAAAGGGGATGAGCGTTCCACTCACCTCCACGGATACCCGTTCGATTATGGCATACTAGTAAAGCATCAACAACTTACCAATCTAAACAGGGAAAACAACTCAAAACCTGACACCAAACCGTCACAACTGCTCCCGATATCAATACCTCAAATACTCGCTCACAACTGCTCCCGATATCAATACCTCAAATACTCGAATGGGGATCATATTCTCAACTAAGCAAAACACTATTGCTCACCATATCAACACCCCAATTACCCGATCACGTAGGGGAAACCTCAAAACGGGGATCACGTTCTCAACTAAGCAAATCACTATTGCTAACAATATCAATACCCCAATTACCCGATCACGTAAGGGAAGCCTCAAAACGAGAATCATGTTCTCAACTAAGTAAATCACTATTGCTCACAACATCAATACCCAAATTAACCGATCACATAAGGGAAACCTCAAACAACCCACTCACGTGAGGGAAACCTCAAACCACCCGTTCAAGTGAGGGAAACCTCAAATAACCCGTTCACGTGAGGGAAATCTCAAACCACCCGTTCACGTGAGGGAACCTAGTTCGTACAGCACCGCATCGCATCAACCATAACCCCTCTCTGTGGTGAGACCCTCACACAGAGGCGATGTATCACCACCGTAGGTTATTGATGAGTCTCGAACCCAAGACCTCACCCCTTAACACAGAACTCACGACCTTTACAAAGAAACACAAACGTGAACAAAGTCACGCAAAATCACACCCACAACACGGTTTTACGTTAGCAGGACGTTGGGCCCGGCGTAGCCCCACATTTTACCCGACCGCCGATCGGGAAGGCAGCGTACCTCATCGCGGCACATAGCAACACTTTTCTAAGTGCTAGTCGGACGGAGGGCCTCTGCTTCATCGCGGAACCGTGACACCCTTTGTCGAGGGCGAGTCGACAGGCGGGCCATATCTCCACCGACACACAAAGATCGCAAGCAATGTCACACAATATCAACAAACCACACTAATACCCAAGATCACAAAGGATCAACACACCTTCTGCTCAGTTTCCGGTAGCAATCCGGCTGGGCCTGGCACTGCCCCACGCTCTTTCCCCGACACACAGTCGGGCCAGGCGGTCCACCTCATCGCGGCACATAGCAACACTTTTCCGAGTACTAGTCGGACGGAGGGCCTCTCCTTCAGCGTGGAACCTCAAGCCTCAGCACTTTACCGATCGCGCGCCAAAAGGTACGACACACCTCACGGGGAACACAACCCTCAGCACTTTACCAGTCGTGCATCGGAAGGTACGACACACCTCTTGGGCACAGCTCAAGCCTAAGCACTTTACCAATCGCGCGTCGGAAGGTACGACACACATCACGGGAAACACAGCCCTCGACATTTAACCGGTCGAGCATCCGAAGGTACGACACACCTCTCAGGCACAGCTCAAGCCTCAGCACTTTACCAATCGCGCGCCGAAAGGTACGACACACCTCTTGGGGAACACAGCCATCGACACTTTACCGGTCACGCATCGGAAGGTATGACACACCTCTCGGGCACAGCTCAAGCCTTAGCACTTTACCAATCGCGCGCCGGAAGGTACGACACACCTCACGGGGAACACAGCCCTCGGTACTTTACCAGTCGTGCATCGGAAGGTACGACACACCTCTCGAGCACAGCTCAAGCCTCATCACTTTACCAATCGCACGCCGGAAGGTACGACACACCTCACGGGGAACACAACCCACGACATTTTACCGGTCGCGCATCGGAAGGTACGACACACCTCTTGGGCACAGCTCAAGCCTCAGCACTTTACCAATCGCGCGCCGGAAGGTACGACACACCTCACGGGGATAACTCATCTAGGTATCACCAGAACAATCACAATCACAACCAAATATCACACAATACTCCGCAAATCGCAAAATTAACATCACGACTAACTACCACTCAGCAAGTCAGTCAAAACATACGGGTTCAACACCCCACAGGCACACATGGCCACATGCAAACACAATCAGTTCACCCAACCTACGGGCACAACCAGGTGCCCACATGTGATTCTACAGCACGTCAAAATTCCACAACCTAAGGACACAACCAGGTGCCCACATGCACTTCTATTGTACGATAAGTTTCCTTAACCTACGGCACCACCAAGTGCCACATGCATTTCTATTACTCGATACGTTCACTTACCCTACGGCACCACCAAGTGCCACATGCATTTCTATTGTTCGATAAGTTCACATAACGTACGACACCACCAAGTGCCACATGCATTTCTATTAATAACTTTCCCTAGTTAAGGCCGATATCCGGCTACTTTTCCCTACCTCGTAAAGCGTTCCGAAAGTCCACGCTCAAGCTCCGGCAATGCTCACGATCACCCGCTTAGCCTCCTCTTTCCACGGTCGGTGGCACGATCTAACATGATAAAAAATAACACACTTTTTAAACATGCAGGCATAATCGAATTTAATGAACTTAACGCCCAAATGCCACCCCGACAATGTTGATCGCTCCCAAGCTTCCCAATTACTCGATATTTTCAACAATGGGCCCGGAAAGGACTGATTCGCCCGGCTCGGCGAATCTGCCCGGGATCGGAAAACGCCCTTTCGGGTCTCCAAAAATTCCCATTTTCGTTTCTACAACCCTAATATAATTCACGTGTTCCAACGCAAACAACGGAATAAATTTTTGATACCCGAGCGATTTAATTCCGCGTTTAAAGTTTCTAACCCAAATTTCTGAATTCTCACAAATTAATTCCATAATTCGTTCCGGGTGTGAATTATCGACTCGGGGATCATCCAAGACCACCCGAACATGAAAAACCCGAGGCCCGGCCAAGTGGGCCCCACACAGCCACACTGGAAAACGCTCCTTTTCGCCCCAAAACGTTCCTAACGAACCCCAAACCTCAACCATTCATCTTTAAACCAATTCTAACCAAAACCCTAGAATTCAAACACGTCGAAAGGAAAAAAGGATGGGTTCTTACCATCGGGAACGTTGAGAGGATGACGATTATGCAAGAAAAGAGGCGATCCAACGGTCGGATCATCGATCAACACCAAAAACCTACCCTTTCTTCTCCTTTTCTCTCCTTCCCCTTCGCTCTCTTCTTTCTCTCTCTTCTCCCTCTCTTTTTCTTTTTTTGGCCGAACCTCACTCAACTCTCCCTTTTAAATTTGTTTTAAATTCAAACCACACCAAAAAGACCATAATGCCCTCATCTTCCTTTACCTTTAGTTTTTAAGGTCAAGGGTGTAATTTTCTTTTCAACTCCAAACCACCACTTTTATGACAAGTTTCATGTGGGTCCCACTAGTTAGAAAAATATCTTTATAGATATTTTTTAGTCAGATTCGCGAAATTCGGCCGTCTCGGGTGCGGGCCCATTTTCCAAGAATTTAAGAAATTTCGCGTGCTACTAGGAAATGGCCCAACTAAGACTACTGCAACGACGGGTAAGCTTTTTGGACCCAAATCGGGCCTCGAACGGACCAAAACGTCGCTCGGTTGACTTTTTTGGCAAAAAGTCAACTTTTCCCGAATTGGTCAAAAAGTTGCCCTGAGTCACCCAGAACTCACTTTGGTTGATATCGGGGTCAACTTAAATCCGATATGACCCTCGGGGTCAATTTTAGGTTCATTCAAGTGGGTGTCCAAAATTTTAAATTTTTCCGTTTTTCCGCCGATTGACCGGCGTTGACCAGGAGCGGTCCTTACAACTGGGGTTGGGTTTTTGAGTTGGCTGGGTTGGTTTTATACTTTTATGTGAGGAGTTTTAGGTTACTTGGTGGTTTTGTAGAGGCTTTCTAATGGGGTTTAGTACTGTGGGTGTCTCTTTTTGGTGCTGCACTTCTTCCTCCTGTGAGAGTTATTACCTTGGGGTATGGGGGTAGTAACAGTTAGGTTGTTGTTTAGGGATGATTTTTTGGTGGTCTGTGATGGTGGTTTCTTGGTGTTAACTTTGGTAGTCAGTGTTGTGGCTTTGGGGTTTTCCGAGACTCTTGTCTTGTGGTTTGTATGCTACCTAAGCTGTTAGTCTTAGTGCCCGTAGTTCAACACTAAATGTCCAAATGTATATATCATCGTTAGGAATAAAATTCAATGGGATTTTATATTACTTATGTGTTGGAGTAATATATCGATGTGTGCGTTGATCTATGCCCACTACGCGAATAGAACCATAGATCGAGATAGATCACACTCGATGGGTCCCTATGGGTAGCAAGCAAACCATAGATCGAGATAGTGATCTATGCCCACTATGCGAATAGAACCAAGATAGCTCTTTATGACTTACGTTCTGTTACATTGCAATGGGATTCCGGAGTCCGATCATAGATATCATGTGGGACATGATATTGGATGACCTGACATGAATATGTGTCATAGATTAATTCATTAACATATTCATTGTCGTAGCTTGTCATGTATCCTTAGAACAAGCAGTCTTTGTGATCGCTATGCAGTAAACAACTGAGTTTGACCTGAGCCTATCGTTGTCCGTAACAGGGCTTCCATAACGGCCAAGATTGGCTTGGGGACGGACTGCATGAGTGACACGAAGGACGGCTAAGGGATTTATCCCTCATACTACAGTATGGGAAAGATATCGGTTCTCGGCCGCTTGATCGAGAGTGACTGAAAGAATAGCATGGCCATGCACATGATACTAGGTATCATATATTCAGTCATCTCACATATCAAGGAACAGTGTTTAGAATAATAAGGATGACGACTCTATGCCTTATCTCAATTAGGATATCGGAGATAAAATGATAATGACAGGGACGACGGAAATGTTAGAATCGACAGGGTCGATTCGTTATGCAGTGTCAGGCAATACTAAAGTCTCGTTAGTTGCCTCTTAAATAGGATTAAGTAAAATGGGATTTTACGTTGATCTATTGACATGCATAAACCTAAGGGTTACACTGGAGGATGAAACTCATTGACACATTTATGGAGAATGGTCAAAAGGGAGTTGTCTCGGGACATGACCAAAACTGGATTTTGGGTCATGTGCCCGTAAGTGAATAGGACTTTACGGATCGAGACAAGGCATGTAGTCTTGGGATCGATCGTGTCGGATAATGTTGGACATTTCTGGTATGGAAGGCTTGGAGGCGATGGGCGAATCACGGGACATCGTTGGAAATAGCCATGGGCCATGTTCCAAGAAGCCCATGCAACCAAGGCCCATGGAACTAATTAATCAAGTCTTGATTAATTAGTACTAAGTAAGCATGGGATTAAGGTGTTGGTGATTCACCAACAAACCCCATCTTGTCTAGCCATACTTTGTCCTATTTACACCTTACTTGTCACCATACTTGTCCCATGCTTTAAGTTTGACAAGTATGAGGTTTGTTATGTTTAAGTCATCTTTTTTCAACATAACAAACACAAGAAAAGAATATGAAACACATTTTCTCTCCCTCTTCGTTGCAATTTCGGCGAAGGGTGTGTTCAAGCCAATCATTCTTTACCCGGTGTTCTTGTTTTGGTAAGAAATAGTGCTGAATTTTTCTCTTGTGAATCCAATCTTTGTTAGTTGTTTCATGGTTTTAACCGTCTCTTGGTTTTCATTGATTTTCCGCTGTGAGTTGGTTCATCTCCAACCCTACCTCGAGACCCAACAGTGGTATCAGAGCCGTGCTACCTTCAGGATTCACAAGACGGTGTTGAAAGTTTCAGTTTTGACATGTAATTTGCTAAATTGTGTCATAACATGTTTTAAATTCTTTTTTATGGAATTAATGCATGTAAAATGAATTTTTGAAAATTATTTCAAATCTGGAAATTTTGAAAAAAAAATTGATTTTTCGGTTCTCTGGAGCGGGACTCTCGGGGAGCCGAAACCGGGACCGAACGGGGCTCCGTTTGACGAAGCTAGGCCAAGCATGACCATTGGATGGTTTATATGCCAAGGCTAAACCATTTTTGTAGTTATGATGAGTTTGGAACCGTCATGACGAACTCGAAGATCAAATGTTCAAAAGTTTCATTTTTGAACGGTTTCGATAAACCGAGCATCAAAAAATTTCAGAACTTGGCTATTAATTAAAACCGGAAAATCACATGATATTTGATAATATGGTTGTTTGATAACACGATGTGTGATGTGATGTTGGCATGGTGTACATAATAGCCCCGACCTCGATTTAATTATTTATCGCTTTTCACGGCCTGCGAGCCGATAGAGTTAGCATGTAATTATTCTTTCAAGGTGTGGTCGTCGAACCACTTATTTGTAATATTTATTAATTCCCGACCTGCGAGTCGTGTATTAAATTGTAATATTTTACTCTAGACGAAGAAAGGGCGAAAAGGTCATTTGGTGGCTTTGTGGGTGTTGACATCGACTTGGAGTTTGTGGAGCCCAAGAACTAGTGAGAGTTAGTTTATGGGGCTATTATGTGCACATTTATCGCTTTATGCTTGGTTTAGTTTATGCATGATTAATTTTGTGTGTTTTAGAATTGCATACTTCATTTACCAAGCATATCACCTTACATGCAAAGATAAAATTGGAATTTTAATCCTTGTATGTGAGCCCTTAGAATCGTCATTACATTGGATGTAGTTGACGGGTTCAAAGTAAGAATTACATTGGATGTAATTTGAGGCATCATTACATTTGGAATGTAGTTGATGTGCTCATCGCATCTAGGATGTGCCAAAGTTTTAACATACCGGACAAGTAAAAACGGGTCATGTCCGATACCTCCCAATGATCAACACCTTACTACCTCCCAGTCCTATGGGTGTCGTGCGCATTAGCGGAGCATCCATGGGAAAGCGGGGTAGTAGTGGGTGTCGTGCGCATTAGCGAAGCACCTACATAGTGACGGGCCATAGTTGAAAATTAGTGGACCCGACTACGATTCTCAGCCTGAGGTTGAGCTAGGGTAACAGATAGAGTAAGTCGTGTACATAAGTACATACCCTAGACAATAGTCACATTGGATGTGATTGGATGGAGTTCTGCCTACATAGCTCGATTAAGTGGTGAGCATTAGTTCAGCTCAATCGAGGGAATCAAGGATCTTGGTTTCAGATTCTAAGGGTTTAGAATCGATTGTTGGTGTTTAAGCTTGATCTTCATAAAATTTATTCAGTTTACTGATTGAATTTTATATGTTTTAGATCAAATGACAAATTAAGCGAACATTAATAGTTTGTCATTAAAAACCATTCTTGACCTCAAGCTGAATGGGACAAACTATTTGGACTTGTACATAATTTTGAGGATAGTCCTCATGTCTGAACGCAAAGAATATGTCCTTGACAAGGCTATTCCTCGTGTCCTGAAAATGAAGGGGCATCTCGAACGTCTTAATGGACGGGGTCTTAAGATAGAGTCAGAGATGGCAGCGGATAGGTTTTTGCGCTCCCTTCCTCGTGCGTAGGTTGAGTTCATCATGAACTATCACATGCACGATATGGACATGACCATATCAGAGTTACTTGGTGGGTTTGTAACTGCTGGGAAGAATATAAGGGATCTAGGATCAAAGGATATTCTGATGGTCAGAAAAGGGATCCAGTTTCAATAAGCAAACTAGTAGTGGAAACGGCAAGGCCCCTACGCACTTCACATGAAAGATGAGACACTTGATCGCTCCTAACCCTCCTAGGACCAGGGTCCTTAAGGAAGACTAAGGAGGATGAGAATGTCTGCTTCTATTGCCAGAAGCCTAATCAAGGAAAAGGAATTGCGGGAAAAACCAGGATGATCTGAAGAAGGGTAGTGGGACTGTGCCTTCACCAGGTATTAACTTTATAGAGCTACATCTCTCTACTTCCAAGATTCATGGTATTGGATACCGGGGCCGAATCTCACATATGCACTAACATGCAATGACTGGAAAGTAGGAGAATCTTGGGAAGCATATTCGTGTCCATAATTTTTATTTTCAATATTTTATGCAATGATATGTTTTATGTTAGTGCTAACATGGTTTGAGGATTGTACATATTAGATATGGGTAACAAGCCTCAAGCTCTATTTATAACGTTAATGCCAAGAGGTCTAAATTAGACGATTTAAACCGAAACTTTTATAAGACACTATCATTAGGGTCGTATAAACAAAAACGCATATCAGCACTTCGGAAGTGCGGACTTTTAAGTCCGTTCGAATTTCATTCGATTGATAGGTGCGAGGCTTGTTTGATGGAAAAAATGACTAAAGCGCCATTCATCGGTTGCGGTGAAAGGACGGGTGAGTTATTGGGGCTAATACACTCGGGTGTGTTTAGACCAATAAGTTCGCTTGCTAGGAGGGGTTTTAGCTACTTTATCACATTTACTGTTTATCATAGTAAATATGGTTATGTCTATTTGATGAGACATAAGTCTGAAACTTTTGATAAATTCAAAGAGTTCAAGACTGAAGTAGAAAACCGGCTCGGTAAAATTATTAAGACACTTCAATTGGATCGAGGTGGGAAATACTTAAACACAGAGTTTTTAGATCATCTAGGGGAGAGCGGGAATTTTTCAGAATAGACCCCTCCCGGAACACCGCAGTTGAATGTTCTGTCCGAGAGGAGAAATCGGACTTTACTGGATATGATCCGATCCATGATCAGTTGGACTGATCTCCCAATCTCTTTCTGGGGTTACGCTCTAGCGACGACCACATTCATAGTGAATCAGGCTCCAACGAAGGCTGTGGAAAGGACACAATTTTAGAAATGGCATGGGAAGATGTCCGCTTTGTCCTTCCTAAAGATTTGTGGTTGCGAGGCTTATGTGAAACATTTGGTTTCGACTAATCTCGAACCAAGATCTAAGATATGCACCTTCGTGTGGTATCCTAAAGAAACAAGGGGATACTACATCTACAAACCCAGTGAGAACATGGTGTTCATTGCTTGGGGTGACGTCTTTATGGAAAAGGAGTTTTGTTCCAAAGACATCATTGGGAGGACTGTGCATCTCAAAGAAATTTAGGATGGTACATATCCGTCTAAACCAATTGACAACCCAGTATCCGTCCAAGGCGATCTAAAAGGATCATTCGTCCACCTCCAAGATATGGTATCCGGAGGTGAGAATGAAGTCATGGTGGATCACGATGATCCAACCACCTTTAAGGAAGTCGTGGATGGGCCCGACTCCGAGTTATGGATGGGAGCCATGAGGGAGGAAATGCAATCCATGTCGGACAATCAAGTCTGATAACTTGTTGATCCTATCAATAGTGTGAGGACCATCAGATGCAAATGGAACTTCAAGGTGAAGATGGACATGGACGGCAACCCTCTGACCTACAAAGCTCGACTGGTGGCGAAAGGTTATAGGCAAATCCAATGGATTAACTATGACGAAACCTTCTCCCTAGTGGCTATGGTTAACATCGATCAAAATTCTTCTTGACATAGCTGCGTATCATAATTACGAGATATCGCAAGTGGATATAAAAACCGCTTTCCTAAATGGAAATTTGGCTAAGTACGTTTGTATGTCTCGGCCCAAAATTTTTGACGATCTGAAGAATAAGGGAAAGGTTTATAAGTTGTGGAAATCCATTTATGGATTGAAACGAACTTCTCGGAGTTGGATCCTTCGTTTTGATGAAGCTGTAATTGGATTTGGCTTAATCAAGAACGAGGATGAATCTTGTGTTTATAAGAAGGCTAGTGGGAGCAAGATTACCTTTCTGGTTATCATTGAAAACGACATCCCAACCTTACACGAGACTAAAGCTTGGTTGAGGAAATGTTTTTCAATAAAGGACTTAGGCGATTCTTCTTATATCTTAGGGATTAAGATATGTAGAGATCGCACCAAGAGGGTCTTGGATTTAAGTCAGGGAACCTATGTGAATAAGGCATTGAGTATGTTCTCATTGCTCGATTCAAAGAAAGGACTCTTACCCACTAGTTATGGCATTCATCTCAGCACGACTCAGTGTCTAAAGTGCCAGATGATTATTAAACTTTTGAACAATCAGATGCCTGATAAGGTGGATTTAAAACATTGAGATATCCAAAATCGCCATTGATCACCAAAATTCATTGCCACCATTACTTCATCTAGAAAATCCCAGCTTAATTTATCATAAGCCTTCTCGAAATCCAACTGTAAGAGAACTAACTAGTTGTGACTTGGAACGCTTCACAAGTTGAATAATCTCTGCAGTTATCAGAACACCATCCACAAGTTTCCGGCCAGCCACAAAGCCACTCTGCACATCACTGATTAAATCTGGAAGCACTAATTTCAATCTATTAGCTAAAGTCTTAGCTAGGATCTTCTAAGGTGCAGTAATCAAGCAGATAGACCTCAATTCTTCCAAAGTATGTGGATTAGAAACCTTCATGATGAGAGTTAAAAAAGTGGCATTAAGACCCTTCCCTATCTCACCAGAATGAAAAAATTCCTGCATAAAGTTAAAGACATCTACTCCAACAATATCCCAACAAACTTTGAAAAACTATAAAGTGAAACCATCATGACCTGGGGATTTCTCACTCCCACAATTTAACACTGCTTGGTGAACTTCAGAAAAAGAAAATTCAGCTTCCAACCTTTCCTTCTATAAAATAGAAAGTTGAGTAAAAGATACACCAGGCAATGGCAGTCGAGGAGTAATAGGTAGTGAGAAACGAGAGCCAAAATGTTGAGCTGCATGTTCTTTAATTTCCTCAGGCTCTGAAAACACCTAATCACCATGACGAAGAAAAGAAATTATGTTGAAAGTCCCTCTAAACTTAGCCAAACGATGAAAAAACTTAATACAAGCATCAGCGTCTTTAAACTATTTATGCCTGGACTTTTGACACCAAATACAGGCTAGGATACGTTGTTTATGAATAGGCACAACTCGGAGAAGTGAATAATAAATAATTTCCTCATCTGTCAGATCTCGACTTTCCAAAATTTTATCAAACGTATCAATTTCTTTTATCAGGTTCAAAACCTCATGATCCTTTCTCCCAAAAACCTCCACATTCCACACTTTCAAGTTAGCTTTCAGACATTTAAGTTTGTACCATAATTTGTAACTAGTTGCACCCTCACAAGCATAAGAATTCCATAATGCTTCTACAATAGACAAAAAACTAGGATGTTCTAGCCACACATTCAGAAACCTAAAGGGCTTAGGTCCCCAATTCACAATTCTACTTCCCAGAAGCAAGGGTCTATGATCTGATAAAGAACGTTCCACACCCTTCTGAAAAATATCATCAAAAACATCTAATATAGAGGGTGATATAATAAAACGATCTAATCTAGATGCCTTCGAACCTAGATCATACCATGTAAATTTACAACCTTCCAAACAAAGGTCCAATATCCCTAACTCAGGAAGAAGTCTTGAAAAGCAGTACCATCATATTCAGAATACAAACAATTTTTTCTTTCAACCTCAGATAATATTGAATTGAAATCCCCACGACAAAAAATTTTCACCCATAGAATCAACAAAATCAAGGATCTCAGCCCATAAAGCAAGTCTGGAAGAGGGAGATTTTGGACAATACACATTAATAAGGGTTAAAGGAATACCCTGAAGTACCTCTGACCTATGCCACAGAATTGCATTTTCTAGAAAAGTTGAATTAATTCTGCTAAAAATTGCACGCTTCCGAGCTGTCAATAACCCACCAGAAGCTGCAGAGGAAGGAGAGAAGATAAACTCCCAATCATCCTGCATACCACATTCTCTAACGAATGGTCGAGTAATAACATCAGACTTTGTCTCTTGAAGGAAAACCATATCGGGTTTGGAACGAACAATCACATCCTTGATACTCCTCCTTTTATGAGAGGAGTTTGTTCCTCTAACATTCCATGAGAGGAACAACATGGGTTTAGTGAAAAGATAAAGGAGGATTGGATCTCAATTAATCTAAATCCTAATCGTCACCAAGATCATCGTCTTCAGTGCTCCCGTCCTCAAATTCTATACGCTCTGGAATATCTAGCTCCAAATTTTCAAACTGTTCAGCCGCAGAATCATTTGCTTCCAACGCTTTGTGACTCACATTTTTAACATAAGCCCAAGGATTCTTTTTCTTCCCAATACAATATCCAGAAGTGTGTGCTTGATATATTAACACAGTAGGAGTTTTACCCTCTCCTTTACCCCTTGCCTTTTTTGAATTTGGAGTAACTATTAATGCACGGCTGCAAGGAGATTGACTTGGAGCAGGAATTATATTTGTATCCTCTAAGGAGTGATCCTTATCTTTAACAATATCCGAATTAAAAAAAAGGCTCTGTGTTTGAATTTGAGTGGTTCTATCTGCAGCCAAGCCCATATTCTTTGGATGAGTCCAAACTTTATCAAAAGGAGAGGCAACCGGTGAAGACTCCGGCGATGAAATTCCGACTGACAAGTTCTGCCACAACATTCTCTGAACTGAAATTGGGAAAATAGATTGACCCAATTCCAAATCCAGCTGTAACGGAGAGAGTTTAGAATTACAGTGAACAAGGATGTAGCCTTTCTCAAAAGAGATCGATGCACAATCATCTTCACAAATAACTTTCATAACTAAACCCAAAGAATTACCTATATAGCATTGAAAGATTTAGGGGAACGACCTTGGAAAGGGATACCTTCCACCTCCAACCATTGGAAAAAACCTCCCATTGTCAAAAGAGCACCCGAATTCTTGAGAATCTCAAACCAAGGCAAGATCTAAGTCCAACCTTCAGGTTCTAGTTGAATTAATTCTGCTAAAAATTGCACGCTTCCGAGCTGTCAATAACCAACCAGAAGCTCCAGATGAATGAGAGAAGATAAACTCCCAATCATCCTGCATACCACATCCTCTAACGAATGATCGAGTAATAACATCATACTTTGTCTCTTGAAGGAAAACCATATCGGGTTTGGAATGAACAATCATATCCTTGATACTCCTCCTTTTATGAGAGGAGTTTGTTCCTCTAACATTCCATGAGAGGAACAACATGGGTTTAGTGAAAAGATAAAGGAGGATTGGATCTCAATTAATCCAAATCCTCATCGTCACAAAGATCATCATATACTTCACTGCTCTCGTCCTCAAATTCTATACGCTCTGGAATTTCTAGCTCCAAATTTTCAAACTGTTCAACTGTAGAATCATTTGCTTCAAGTGCTTTGTGACTCACATTTTTAACATAAGCCCAAGGATTCTTTTTCTTCCCAATACAATTTCCAGAAGTGTGTGCTTGATATATTACCATAGTAGGAGTTTTACCCTTTCCTTTACCCCTTGCCTTTTTTGAATTTGGAGTAACTATTAGTGCACGGCTGCAAGGAGATTGACTTGGAGCAGGAATTATATTTGTATCCTCTAAGGAGTGATCCTTATCTTTAACCATATCCGAATTAAAAAAAAAGGCTCTGTGTTTGAATTTGAGTGGTTCTATCTGCAGCCAAGCCCATATTCTTTGGATGAGTCCAAACTTTATCAGAAGGAGAGGCAACCGGTGAACACTACGGCGATGAAATTCCGACTGACAAGTTCTGCCACGCGATTCTCTGAACTGAAATTGGGAAAATAGATTGGCCCAATTCGAAATCCAGCTGTAACGGAGAGAGTTTAGAATTACAGTGAACAAGGATGTAGCCTTTCTCAAAAGAGATCGATGAACAATCATCTTCACAAATAACTTTCATAACCAAACCCAAAGAATTACCTATATAGCATTGAAAGATTTAGGGGAACGACCTTGGAAAGGAATATCTTCCACCTCCAACCATTGGAAAAGACCTCCCCCACTGTCAAAAGAGCACCCGAATTCTTGAGAATTTCAAACCAAGGCAAGATCTAAGTCCAACCTTCAGGTTCTAGTTGAATTAATTTTGCTAAAAATTGCACGCTTCCGAGCTGTCAATAACCCACCAGAAGCTCCAGAGGAATGAGAGAAGATAAACTCCCAATCATCCTGCATATCACATCCTCTAAAGAATGATCGAGTAATAACATCAGACTTTGTCTCTTGAAGGAAAACCATATCGGGTTTGGAATGAACAATCATATCCTTGATTCTCCTCCTTTTATGAGAGGAGTTTGTTCCTCTAACATTCCACGAGAGGAACAACATGGGTTTAGTGAAAAGATAAAGGAGGATTGGATCTCAATTAATCTAAATCCTAATCGTCACCAAGATCATCGTATACTTCAGTGCTCTCGTCCTCAAATTCTATACGCTCTGGAATTTCTAGCTCCAAATTTTCAAACTGTTCAGCCGCAGAATCATTTGCTTCCAACGCTTTGTGACTCACATTTTTAACATAAGCCCAAGGATTCTTTTTCTTCCCAATACAATATCCAGAAGTGTGTGCTTGATATATTAACACAGTAGGAGTTTTACCCTCTCCTTTACCCCTTGCCTTTTTTGAATTTGGAGTAACTATTAATGCACGGCTGCAAGGAGATTGACTTGGAGCAGGAATTATATTTTTATCCTCTAAGGAGTGATCCTTATGTTTAACCATATCCGAATTATAAAACAAAGGCTCTGTGTTTGAATTTGAGTGGTTCTATCTGCAGCCAAGCCCATATTCTTTGGATGAGTCCAAACTTTATCAGAAGGAGAGGCAACCGGTGAAGACTCCGGCGATGAAATTCCGACTGACAAGTTCTGCCACAACATTCTCTGAACTGAAATTGGGAAAATAGATTGACCCAATTCCAAATCCAGCTGTAACGGAGAGAGTTTAGAATTACAGTGAACAAGGATGAAGCCTTTCTCAAAAGAGCTCGATGCACAATCATCTTCACAAATAACTTTCATAACCAAACCCAAAGAATTACCTATATAGCATTGAAAGATTTAGGGGAACGACCTTGGAAAGGGATACCTTCTACCTCCAACCGTATGAAAAAACCTCCCATTGTCAAAAGAGCACCCGAATTCTTGAGAATCTCAAACCAAGGCAAGATCTAAGTCCAACCTTCAGGTTCTAGTTGAATTAATTATGCTAAAAATTGCACGCTTCCGAGATGTCAATAACCAACCAGAAGCTCCAGATGAATGAGAGAAGATAAACTCCAAATCATCATGCATACCACATACTCTAACGAATGATCGAGTAATAACATCATACTTTGTCTCTTGAAGGAAAACCATATCGGGTTTGGAATGAACAATCATATCCTTGATACTCCTCCTTTTATGAGAGGAGTTTGTTCCTCTAACATTCCATGAGAGGAACAACATGGGTTTAGTGAAAAGATAAAGGAGGATTGGATCTCAATTAATCCAAATCCTCATCGTCACAAAGATCATCATATACTTCACTGCTCTCGTCCTCAAATTCTATACGCTCTGGAATTTCTAGCTCCAAATTTTCAAACTGTTTAGCTGCAGAATCATTTGCTTCTAGCGCTTTGTGACTCACATTTTTAACATAAGCCCAAGGATTCTTTTTCTTCCCAATACAATTTCCAGAAGTGTCTGCTTGATATATTACCACAGTAGGAGTTTTACCCTTTCCTTTACCCCTTGCCTTTTTTGAATTTGGAGTAACTATTAATGCACGGCTGCAAGGAGATTGACTTGGAGCATGAATTATATTTGTATCCTCTAAGGAGTGATCCTTATCTTTAACCATATCCGAATTAAAAAAAAAAGGCTCTGTGTTTGAATTTGAGTTGTTCTATCTGCAGCCAAGCCCATATTCTTTGGATGAGTCCAAACTTTATCAGAAGAAGAGGCAACCGGTGAAGACTCCGGCGATGAAATTCCGACTGACAAGTTCTGCCGCGCGATTCTCTGAACTGAAATTGGGAAAATAGATTGACCCAATTCGAAATCCAGCTGTAACGGAGAGAGTTTAGAATTACAGTGACAAAGGATGTAGCCTTTCTCAAAAGAGATCGATGCACAATCATCTTCACAAATAACTTTCATAACCAAACCCAAAGAATTACCTATATAGCATTGACAGATTTAGGGGAACGACCTTGGAAAGGAATATCTTCCACCTCCAACCATTGGAAAAGACCTCCCACTGTAAAAAGAGCACCCAAATTCTTGAGAATTTCAAACCAAGGCAAGATCTAAGTCCAACCTTCAGGTTCTAGTTGAATTAATTTTGCTAAAAATTGCACGCTTCCGAGCTGTCAATAACCCACCAGAAGCTCCAGAGGAATGAGAGAAGATAAACTCCCAATCATCCTGCATATCACATCCTCTAAAGAATGATCGAGTAATAACATCAGATTTTGTCTCTTGAAGGAAAACCATATCGTGTTTGGAATGAACAATCATATCCTTGATTCTCCTCCTTTTATGAGAGGAGTTTGTTCCTCTAACATTCCTTGAGAGGAACAACATGGGTTTAGTGAAAAGATAAAGGAGGATTGGATCTCAATTAATCTAAATCCTAATCGTCACCAAGATCATCGTATACTTCAGTGCTCTCGTCCTCAAATTCTATACGCTCTGGAATTTCTAGCTCCAAATTTTCAAACTGTTCAGCCGCAGAATCATTTGCTTCCAACGCTTTGTGACTCACATTTTTAACATAAGCCCAAGGATTCTTTTTCTTCCCAATACAATATCCAGAAGTGTGTGCTTGATATATTAACACAGTAGGAGTTTTACCCTCTCCTTTACCCCTTGCCTTTTTTGAATTTGGAGTAACTATTAATGCACGGCTGCAAGGAGATTGACTTGGAGCAGGAATTATATTTTTATCCTCTAAGGAGTGATCCTTATCTTTAACCATATCTGAATTATAAAAAAAAGGCTCTGTGTTTGAATTTGAGTGGTTCTATCTGCAGCCAAGCCCATATTCTTTGGATGAGTCCAAACTTTATCAGAAGGAGAGGCAATCGGTGAAGACTCCGGCGATGAAATTCCGACTGACAAGTTCTGCCACAACATTCTCTGAACTGAAATTGGGAAAATAGATTGACCCAATTCGAAATCCAGCTGTAACGGAGAGAGTTTAGAATTACAGTGACAAAGGATGTAGCCTTTCTCAAAAGAGATCGATGCACAATCATCTTCACAAATAACTTTCATAACCAAACCCAAAGAATTACCTATATAGCATTGAAAGATTTAGGGGAACGACCTTGGAAAGGAATATCTTCCACCTCCAACCATTGGAAAAGACCTCCCACTGTCAAAAGAGCACCCAAATTCTTGAGAATTTCAAACCAAGGCAAGATCTAAGTCCAACCTTCAGGTTCTAGTTGAATTAATTTTGCTAAAAATTGCACGCTTCCGAGCTGTCAATAACCCACCAGAAGCTCCAGAGGAATGAGAGAAGATAAACTCCCAATCATCCTGCATATCACATCCTCTAAAGAATGATCGAGTAATAACATCAGATTTTGTCTCTTGAAGGAAAACCATATCGGGTTTGGAATGAACAATCATATCCTTGATTCTCCTCCTTTTATGAGAGGAGTTTGTTCCTCTAACATTCCACGAGAGGAACAACATGGGTTTAGTGAAAAGATAAAGGAGGATTGGATCTCAATTAATCTAAATCCTAATCGTCACCAAGATCATCGTATACTTCAGTGCTCTCGTCCTCAAATTCTATACGCTCTGGAATTTCTAGCTCCAAATTTTCAAACTGTTCAGCCGCAGAATCATTTGCTTCCAACGCTTTGTGACTCACATTTTTAACATAAGCCCAAGGATTCTTTTTCTTCCCAATACAATATCCAGAAGTGTGTGCTTGATATATTAACACAGTAGGAGTTTTACCCTCTCCTTTACCCCTTGCCTTTTTTGAATTTGGAGTAACTATTAATGCACGGCTGCAAGGAGATTGACTTGGAGCAGGAATTATATTTTTATCCTCTAAGGAGTGATCCTTATCTTTAACCATATCTGAATTATAAAAAAAAGGCTCTGTGTTTGAATTTGAGTGGTTCTATCTGCAGCCAAGCCCATATTCTTTGAATGAGTCCAAACTTTATCAGAAGGAGAGGCAACCGGTGAAGACTCCGGCGATGAAATTCCGACTGAAAAGTTCTGCCACAACATTCTCTGAACTGAAATTGGGAAAATAGATTGACCCAATTCGAAATCCAGCTGTAACGGAGAGAGTTTAGAATTACAGTGAACAAGGATGTAGCCTTTCTCAAAAGAGATCGATGCACAATCATCTTCACAAATAACTTTCATAACCAAACCCAAAGAATTACCTATATAGCATTGAAAGATTTAGGGGAACGACCTTGGAAAGGGATACCTTCCACCTCCAACCATAGGAAAAAACCTCCCATTGTCAAAAGAGCACCCGAATTCTTGAGAATCTCAAACCAAGGCAAGATCTAAGTCCAACCTTCAGGTTCTAGTTGAATTAATTCTGCTAAAAATTGCACGCTTCCGAGCTGTCAATAACCAACCAGAAGCTCCAGATGAATGAGAGAAGATAAACTCCCAATCATCATGCATACCACATACTCTAACGAATGATCGAGTAATAACATCATACTTTGTCTCTTGAAGGAAAACCATATCGGGTTTGGAATGAACAATCATATCCTTGATACTCCTCCTTTTATGAGAGGAGTTTGTTCCTCTAACATTCCATGAGAGGAACAACATGGGTTTAGTGAAAAGATAAAGGAGGATTGGATCTCAATTAATCTAAATCCTAATCGTCACCAAGATCATCGTATACTTCACTGCTCTCGTCCTCAAATTCTATACGCTCTGGAATTTCTAGCTCCAAATTTTCAAACTGTTCAGCTCCAGAATCATTTGCTTCTAGCGCTTTGTGACTCACATTTTTAACATAAGCCCAAGGATTTTTTTTCTTCCCAATACAATTTCCAGAAGTATGTGCTTGATATATTACCACAGTAGGAGTTTTACCCTTTCCTTTACCCCTTGCCTTTTTTGAATTTGGAGTAACTATTAATGCACGGCTGCAAGGAGATTGACTTGGAGCATGAATTATATTTGTATCCTCTAAGGAGTGATCCTTATCTTTAACCATATCCGAATTAAAAAAAAAAAGGCTCTGTGTTTGAATTTGAGTGGTTCTATCTGCAGCCAAGCCCATATTCTTTGGATGAGTCCAAACTTTATCAGAAGAAGAGGCAACCGGTGAAGACTCCGGCGATGAAATTCCGACTGACAAGTTCTGCCGCGCGATTCTCTGAACTGAAATTGGGAAAATAGATTGACCCAATTCGAAATCCAGCTGTAACGGAGAGAGTTTAGAATTACAGTGACAAAGGATGTAGCCTTTCTCAAAAGAGATCGATGCACAATCATCTTCACAAATAACTTTCATAACCAAACCCAAAGAATTACCTATATAGCATTGAAAGATTCAGGGGAACGACCTTGGAAAGGGATACCTTCCACCTCCAACCATTGGAAAAAACCTCCCACTGTCAAAAGAGCACCCGAATTGTTGAGAATCTCAAACCAAGGCAAGATCTAAGTCCAACCTTCAGGTTCTAGTTCATCTCTAAGGGTCGGATTCAAAACTGTTAACAAATAAATGTCATTGCCATAATTTCTCAACGGTATGCTTTCCAGACCAGCTTGAGACAAAAAGTACTTTAAAGTAAACAAGGTCCAATATTTTCTTTCCAAAACCAATATGCCAGAGAGCGCCATCGACTTTGATTCTTCCACACTCTTACCTTTGATCAGGGCTTTGGCTAAACATGAAGCAGAATCTCCACGATTCTTTGGAACCCAAATTTGTTTAACCTGTGAGCGTTTCTTTTTCTTCTCAGGCCAAGCTTTTGCCACCAACAACACAGAATCCTCAACTTTTAAATTATTAAGATTAGAAATGGCTAGTCTAGCAGCTTCGGAGTGAAGATGAACGAAACCAAAAAACTTTACTTTTGAATTTGGTCGTCTGCATACAAAACCAGATGAGACTTCGCCGAACTTCCCAAACAGAGAATTAAGCCAATCCTCCTTACAACCCTTAGGAATATTGCAAATGAAGATCTTCCAAATATCCTTTGCTAATCTATGCATGTTGAAGCTGTAGCCAAGAAAGTCATCCCAAGATCAGAGGCACACGTGGATCCTTAGGAAAAATCCATAACAATAAAATCAGCAGGGAATATTAGACATCCCAATCTAATCAGAATGTCATCCACAATGCCATATGGCCTAGATATAGAACTATCAGCCAATTGTAAAGTAAAATTAATGGGCTTCAAAACACCAAGCTTCAACCTCCTGAACAATGATAGGGGCCTCAGATTGATGCCTGCTCCTAGATCACATAACGAGGTGACAATTGTGTCCTCTCCAAATAACAACGGGATAGTGAAATGTCATGGGTCTCATTCCTTAACAGGAATTGTGCATGAAATAATTGTGCTACTAACTGGACTCATAGTAAGGAGGTTGCAATGAGCAGACGGGGTCTCCATCTCCTTCGTTATAAAACTGTCTCCCAAAAGGCTAGCAAGCGATGGAGTCTGCTCAACGAGTCTAATCATAGGAGTGTTTTCCTCTATTTCCCGTACTCCGGCCAAGAAAGCCAAAAAGTCTCTCCTCTTACACTCAAGCTGCAATCCCATGTCCTCAGCTCTCACCTCGATCCGTGGACTATCACATCCACCTGAACTCCTGAGATCCACAAAAAAATTTCCCTTTCGAGAATCCACAACAATAGGGGAAAAAACAACAACAATATGTATGCTCACCTCATGATCCAAAGGCCTACTACTACCCATATCAACTATAAGCTCTGAAGGCGCAACTTGCGCTCTTAAATCCCCAACGGGAAAAAACTCAAAAGTATATTAGACGGGAGAAAGAGCATCAAACAATGACTCTCCATCAGTATGCGGATAATGATCCACACTAGGTAAAAACACAAAAGAGTCATAGGCGAGAAAGTACAATAAATCATCCTGAATGACCACCTATGTGGCATTCATCACCAATTGGTCTTCCTCTAGCCCATGCAGTAGCGATAAATCTGAGTGTGAATCAAACAAATCGTCCTCATTAGAAAAACTCGACTAGGGTGTTGTGTAAATTCCATAATGCTCATCGCCCGACTTGGCGCATTTGTAGCATCCTCCAATCAAGTCTCCACAAAAAGTACACTCATACTCAACTGACGATAAATATTCAGAACTACAATAATAAGGACTAGGGTTAGGCATACACGACGATCACCCAATCTTCTTTCCCACGTCAAGACACTCAAACATTGAATCTCGCCAAAAGAAGTCTGAATAAGCCTCCTCTGGTGTCAGGAACTGTCACGGCCCAATTTCAGTAAACCGAACTCGGGATGCGAACGTTTTGAAACAGTAAAGCATTTTGAAACCCTTTTTATAAATCGCTTTAAAATCACCATTTGTTCAACAAAATAATATTTCAACTCAAAATAAGTCCCAACAAGTGAACAAAAACATGGTATACGTCGCTAGACTCAAATAAACCCAGGACCCCGCTTCTAGCTCTTCAAGCTTCAGAAGCTCACCTAGTCCAGCCTGCGAACGGTACCTGTAGGAAAAGCAGCTAGGGTGAGAGTTCGCTCACCACCACAGATAACAGACTGACTACGGCATACTTAGCAGATAATGCTGGTAACACCCAAAACCAACCCAACACCGGGAAAGCAAATCCCCAAACCGAGTACTCAAATGACACACACCAGTTACCTTCCTCAACAGACTCAACACTCGGACTCGTGATGTAAACCCGACACAACCATTGACGCCTCCTCCAAAGACACGACAGATAAATACGCAACGCCAACCAAGATCACAAAGGATCGCACTCCAAACAAGATCACAAAGGATCGCATCCCTGCCAGCTGCTTAGTGCCAAAGAACGCTCGCAACCTCCCGAGAGTCTAACTCGGTCAGGCCAGCCAAAGAACGCTCGCAACCTCCCGAGACTGTAACTCGGCCAGGCCAGCCAAAGAACGCTCGCAACCTCCCGAGACTCTAACTCGGTTAGGCCAGCCAAGGAATGCTCACAACCCCAAACTACACACGCGCGGCCAGGACACCTTTCTTGTCGGGCGGGCCCCCTACCCCGTCTGAACATGCAGACGCGTGTGCTCGTGGACCGCCATTTCATGAAGCGGGCCCCCAACCTCAAGTAACCACAATCACAATCACAAGCAAGTTCAACAACCAGTAACAACACAGGCACTCATGGCCACCCAAGACACCAACAGTAACTCACGGGCTCAACAACCCCACGGCACTCACGGCCACCCAGAACACACCAACAGTAACTCACAGGCTCAACAACCCCACGGCACTCAGGGCCACCCAAAACACAGCAACAGTAACTCATGGGCTCAACAACCCCACGGCATTCATGGCCACCCAAAACACACCAACAGTAACTCACGGGCTCAACAACCCCACGGCACTCATGGCCACCCAAAACACACCAACTGTAACTCACGGGCTCAACAACCCCACGACACTCACGGCCACCAAGAACACACCAACAGTAACTCACGGGCTCAACAACCCCACGGCACTCAGGGCCACCCAAAACACACCAACAGTAACTCACGGGCTCAACAACCCCACGACACTCATGGCCACCCAAAACACACCAACAGTAACTCACGGGCTCAACAACCCCACGGCACTCACAGCACTCAAAACACACCAACAGTAACTCAGGGGCTCAACAACCCCACGACACTCACGGCCACCCAGAACACACCAACAATAATACACGGGCTCTCAAGGCCACCCAAGACATAAATTAAACAGTCAACCTCCGGGCATGGTCATATGCCTTCAGTAATTCTAACATCGCTAAGTTCTCTACTCCTACGACACTGCTAAGTGTCACATGCTTTTCTAATAAACGCTACGTTCCCGTATCATGCCTTTCTAATATTCTATAAACCTAAATAACCCACGACACCCCGGTGTCACATGCAATTCTACTGTTAACTTTCCCTAGTCAGGGCCGTGATCCGGCTACTTTTCCCTACCTCAAGACGATACCACAGCAGCGTCTTCTAGCTGCTGACGACCGGGCCAACACCGTCCTCTAGGGCGAGAACCGAGTTTGGGTTTAACTCCGGTCTTCTCTTAGCTCGAAGTCGGACTAAACTTTACACAGAAAGTTACAATTAAACTGGTTTCACAATTTAGTTTAAAAGGTTATGACGGTTTCGATTTAGGTTCAAACGTTCTCTTTAAAAACCCGAGCGGGCTAAAAGCGGGGTTAAACGATGAATCGGGTTCGACTAATCGACCCCCGAGCATAGAACCTGGTGCATGTTTCTCAAGGCACGATTCCCGAGGCACCCGATTTAGCGCTCCGCTTTTAAACCCGTTCAACAGTCTGGTTTAAAGTTCCATACTCGTTCACAGTTCCGTTTAACAAAACATTCAAGTCTAGAATTACAATTCTTTTAATTTTAAACCTGATTTTGAAACCCCCTTTAATTTAGAACCTGTTAGGTTTTTAATTTCTTCCCTTTAACAAAACAGTCCCAAAGTCACAAAATCACCCTTTTTGAAACAAATTCGGTTTACTTCTTCCTCTTTGAAATCATAGTCCTTTTTTTGTTGTTTCTTGCTGAACCGATCTGAAAAACTCAGGAAAAACAAATAGGGAAAGGGGAAAAAATCTCGGGTTTTATTCCGACCGACCAAGGCCTCACGGTGGTAGGGGCTCACCGTAGGGGGAAAAAAGGGTGGCGACTGGGCACGGCGGAGCCGGTCCGCGACAGATTTGGACGGACCCGAAGATGGGCTCGGTTCGAACGCGATTGAAGAGGGCGAGGTCGGGGATGGGGTGGTTCGGGAGATTTGAGGAGGCGGAGGCCACGGCGCCGAGAGGGAGGCGGTGGAGGTGTGCACGGAGGAGGGGTTTACGGCGGTAGCCGTGTGTTTTTGAGTGGGGGAGGAAGAGGGGGAGATAGAGAGGGGCGGCGCTCGTGGTCGGGACAGAGAGCGGAGGTCGGAGTCCGTGGCTGTCGGACCAGAGCTGGTCGGAGAAGGTGTGAGGCGGCCGGGAGGAACGGAGAGGCGAAGTGGAAGTGAGGGTCGGAGAGGCATGACGGCGGCGAAGGGAAAGGGAGGCCGGCGATGGCGTGAGGAGGTGGGAGGGTTCGGGAATCAGAGAAGAGAAGAGATGGACGGCTGCAATATTATGGTTTCAACCCTAACTTACTCCTTTTATACCCGAATTCCCAACGGGCTTGGGCCACCTCCAACCGGGCCTGACTAACGGACTTCGCCGAAATGGGCCGCGCGGCCCAGACGTGGATGGCTGAAACGGCCTGCCCGGGCCGGGTCTGGCCTGGCCGGGTTGCTGGTCGGGTCCGGTCCGACCCGGTCCGACCCAATACTTTTTTTTTAATTTGTTTTTCGAAGCGGTCTTCACAATCTACCCCCCTTAAAAGAATTTCGTCCGCGAAATTTAAAACAGACGTACTTCGGGAGTCGAACAAGTCGGGGCACTTCGCGCGAACCCTGTCCTCGCGTTCCCAAGTCGACTCAGCCTCGTGGTGCCGCCACAACACCAGTTCTAAGTGGATAACCCTTCCGCGCAGGACCTGCTCTCGTGGATCCATTTCCCACATTGGTTTCTCCTTATACGGGACATCACCCGTTACCCCGACCTCTGCCCACTCAATGACGTACTCAAGACCTCGAAAGGCCTGATACACCGCGGGGCTAACCCGCCCCCGCCGTGGTTGAAACGTGTCAGTCCACCTTTCATACTCACCTCCAGGGATACATGATCACCGACTGCTGACTCAAGAGGTCGGCGCCGTCTGTCAGCATAGCTCATGTTGACTCTGCGCGGTCTTCAACCGCTCACGCCTCGGCACGACCGACTCTGCTGTCTCTCGGTTCAGTTCCAGACCTAGTGATCCCTCATTCCTCACTTCCGCCCCGCACACGGGCGACCGATACGACCTACCATACAACGTTCCGAACGGTGCCATCATGATACTGGCCTAAAAGATGTTGTTGTAGGCGGACTCGGCTAACCGCTCACGAAACCCATCGTGACGCACCCCCATTTGCACTATGCAACCGGCAGTGGCTGCAATAATCCAGCGGGACATTGTTGTTCGGCTCTCGCCTTTTGACAAGTGAGGCACCGCAATACTAACTCCGCAACCGTTCTCCGCATTCCGCTCCACTACAAACCTCCACGATACCGTAACTCCCAAATAGCACGGCGATCCTTGCCCTCGGCTTCAACACCGCCGGCAACTCTCTCCGGGATCTCCGTCGTCTCGACATCCACCGACTGCTGCCTCTATCCCCCGGCCAAGCCGGGTGGGCTAAGTCACTAAGAAGCACATGGCCACGCCGCCAGTAACCTCTTCTAGCTCCAACCCGAGCGTGCCCAGTTCCCATATCATGTCCTACTCTCGGACTGATATGCTAGCAAGACTCGGGACCGACTTCCTACTCAGGGCGTCGGCAACCACGTTCGCCTTACCCGGATGATAGTGTAGCTCAAAGTCGTACTCCTCGAGTAGTCCCATCCATCGCTGCTGGCGCGCATTCAGGTCTCGTTGGGAAGAGATGTACTTAAAGCTCTTATGAATTCGAGAACACTTGAAATCGCTCGTCGCCAGTAACAGTCGGTATTGGCTCGGCACTTCGCCAGCCAATCCATTCTCAAGATTACGTTAAAGATTGTCATTTCGTAAGTATCCTTCCCACGGACACACGTACCAGCTTAGTCGCTGCCGAACTTCACGAAACCTTGCGGTCTCTCTAAGACCTCGCTCCTCCACCGTTATCGTGTTTATCAACTCCGAACATACCCGAATCCTCGGGGTGAGGACTCGATCCAACATTAGGGCTCTTGAGCCCTCTCTCAAACCTCCTGTATCGGTTCGCTTCTCCAACTCCGCAGGCACGACAGACCCTAGTCAACACCACCCCACCACCAACCGGCGTGTCCTGACGCAGGGGTGGACTCAACGGCTCTAAACTCAGCCCCACCCTCTCAGCACAACTCGACGAACAAAGAGTGTGATATCCCGGCATCCAATGAAACTAACGCCCAAATCGAAAACCCAACACCCACTCCATTAGTCACCCCGGTAAGGTCTAGTGCAACCCTCACACGGTCCTCTAGGCATTTACTTGTAACTTTCCACAACCAAACCAGTGTTCGCTACTCGTCCCTTGTTGGAAAAGTAGTAAAGGGGATGAGCGTTATGCTCACCTCCACGGACACCCGTTCGATTATGGCATACTAGTAACGCACTAAAGACTTACCGATCTAACCAGGGCAAACCACTACCTCAAAACCTGATGCCAAACGTCACACCGCTCACGCTATCAACAACTCAGTACTCGCTCATGTAAGATAAACCTCGACACGGGAAACACGTCCTCAAATCAGTAATCACTATTGCTCACACTATTAATACTTCAATTATAATAATACGTAAGCGAACCCTCAAATAAACCGCACAAACGCACACTAAGCCACGCAACGACAAACCTAACCGTACAACGAACCAACCACAAAACAATTGAAACCGGCTTACTGGACCAGGCCAACAACTGACCCGGGCCGTGCCACCTTCCAGGCCGGCACCCAAGTCGTGCCGTGCCACCTACCGGGACGGCACGCCAACTGGGCCGTGCCACCTACCGGGCCGGCACGCCAAATGGGCCGTGCCTCCTACCGGGCCGGCACGCCATATGGGCCGTGCCACCTACCGGGCCGGCACGCCATATGGGTCGTGCCCCATTCCGGGCAAAACAGAGGCTCCAACCACGTTTTCTATCGGGCCGGTCCAAGACTCGTCCCGTAGCGGTGATGATTTCGCACCCAACACACCGTCACGTCGATGCTAGGACACTCGCATCCTACCCTTCCCCTAGCGACCCGCACGCTTGTGCGTCGCAGCCATTTGACCACCAAACCAACGACACACTTATAACAATTTAAGACCAAAGCACAACTCACCCAACGTCAACCACAAGCCAATTCGTCCAAACAAAACCGAAACCCACCCAACGGGCCAACCAAAATCAAAGCGCACCCACCGGACCAACCAAAATCAAAACGCACCCACCAGACCAACCAAAATCAAAACGCACCCACCGGACCAACCAACTTACACAACACGCCCACCGGGCCAATCAATTCAAAAACTTTCTCCTTTTCATTACAAAACCCCATTTCTTAACATTAGGTAGTTACAACCCGGTCCAGGCGTCCCCGAACTACATTGTACCCACTTGACGTCAACACCGTCACGCTCGACCACATGGGCGCCCCTGAGTCGAGTCGCGACAGCTTAAAAACTTTTCACGCACCAACACACAAACAGTATGTCAGTAACCCCGTACTGCACATACACACAAACACAAGCAGGACTCACAACACAACGGGTCTACACACGGTTCCCGACCTGCGTACCCAACGTACGACGGGACTTCACCGACTCGACTCTCCCCACCTAATTGACGTACAGTCCGAGGTGTGAAACCTCGAGCTCTGATACCAAGTTGTCACGCCCCAATTTCAGTAAACCGAAATAGGGACGCGAACGTTTTGAAATAGTAAACCATTTTGAAACCCTTTTTATAAATCGCTTTAAAATCACCATTTGTTCAACAAAATAATATTTACAACTCAAAATAAGTCCCAACAAGTGGACAAAAACATGGTATACGTTGCTAGACTCAAATAAACCCATGACCCCGCTTCTAGCTCTTCAAGCTTCAGAAGCTCACCTAGTCCAGCCTACGAACGGTACCTGTAGGAAAAGCAGCTAGGGGTGAGCGTTCGCTCACCACCACAGATAACAGACTGACTACGGCATACTTAGCAGACAATACCGGTAACACCCAAAACCAACCCAACACCGGGAAAGCAAATCCCCAAACCGAGTACTCAAATGACACACACCAGTTACCTTCCTCAACAGACTCAACACTCGGACTCGTGATGTAAACCCGACACAACCATTGACGACCTCCTCCAAAGACACTACAGATAAATACGCAACGCCAACCAAGATCACAAAGGATCACACTCCAAACAATATCACAAAGGATCGCATCCCTGCCAGCTGCTCAGTGCCAAAGAACGCTCGCAACCTCCCGAGACTCTAACTCGGTCAGGCCAGCCAAGGAATGCTCACAACCCCAAACCACACACGCGCGGCCAGGACCCATTTCTTGTCGGGAGGGCCCCTTACCCCGTCTGAACATGCAGACGCGTGTGCTCGTGGACCCCCATTTCATGAAGCGGGCCCCCAACCTCAGGTAACCACAATCACAATCACAAGCAAGTTCAACAACCAGTAACAACACAGGCACTCATGGCCACCCAAGACACCAACAGTAACTCACGGGCTCAACAACCCCACGGCACTCACAGCCACCCAGAACACACCAACAGTAACTCACAGGCTCAACAACCCCACGGCACTCAGGGCCACCCAAAACACACCAACAGTAACTCATGGGCTCAACAACCCCACGACACTTATGGCCAGCCAAAACACACCAATAGTAACTCACGGGCTCAACAACCCCACGGCACTCAGGGCCACCCAAAACACACCAAGAGTAACTCACGGGCTCAACAACCCCACGGCACTCATGGCCACCCAAAACACACCAACAGTAACTCACGGGCTCAACAACCCCACGACACTCACGACACTCAAAACACACCAACATTAACTCACGGGCTCAATAACCCCACGGCACTCACGGCCACCCAGAACACATCAACAATAACACACGGGCTCTCAAGGCCACCCAAGACATAAATTAAACAGTCAACCTCCGGGCATGGTCATATGCCTTCAGTAATTCTAACATCGCTAAGTTCTCTGCTCCTACGACACTGCTAAGTGTCACATGCTTTTCTAATAAACGCTACGTTCCCGTATCATGCCTTTCTAATATTCTATAAACCTAAATAACCCACGACACCCCGGTGTCACATGCAATTCTACTGTTAACTTTCCCTAGTCAGGGCCGAGATCCGGCTACTTTTCCCTACCTCAAGACGATACCACAGTAGCGTCTCCTAGTTGCTGACGACCGGGCCAACACCGTCCTCCAGGGCGAGAACCGAGTCTGGGTTTAACTCCAGTCTTCTCTTCGCTCGAAGTCGGACTAAACTTTACACAGAAAGTTACAATTAAACCTGTTTCACAATTTAATTTAAAAGGTTACGACGGTTTCGATTTAGGTTCAAACGTTCTCTTTAAAAACTCGAGCGGGCTAAAAGCGGGGTTAAACGATGAATCGGGTTCGACTAATCGAGCCCCGAGCACAGAACCTGGTGCACGTTTCCCGAGGCACGATTCCTGAGGCACCCGATTCAGCGCTCTGCTTTTAAACTCGTTCAACAATCTGGTTTAAAGTTCCAGACTCGTTCACTTTTCCGTTTAACAAAACGTTCAACTCCAGAATTACAATTCTTTTAATTTTAAACCTGATTTTGAAACCCCTTTTAATTTAGAACCGGTTAGGTTTTTAATTTCTTCCCTTTAACAAAACAGTCCCAAAGTCACAAAATCACCCTTTTTCAAACAAATTCGATTTACTTCTTCCTCTTTGAAATCACAGTCCTTATTTTGTTGTTTCTTTCCTAACCGATCTGAAAAACTCGGGAAAAACAAATAGGGAAAGGGAAAAAAGGCTCGGGTTTTATTCCGACCGACCAAGGCCTCACAGTGGTAGGGGCTCACCGTAGGGGGAAACAAGGGTAGCGGCTGGGCACGGCAGAGCCGGTCCGCGATAGATCTGGACGGACCCGAAGATGGGCTCGGTTCGAACGCGATTGAAGAGGGCGAGGTCGGGGATGGGGTGGTTCGGGAGATCTAAGGAGGCGGAGGCTACGGCGCCGAGAGGGAGGCGGTGGAGGTGTTCACGGAGGAGGGGTTTACGGCGGTCGGCCATGATTTTTTGAGTGGGGGAGGAAGAGGGGGAGACAGAGAGGGGCGGCGCTCGTGGTCGGGAAAGAGAGCGGAGGTCGGAGTCCGTGGCTGTCGGACCAGAGCTGGTCGGAGAAGGTGCGAGGCGGCCGGGAGGAACGGAGAGGCGAAGTGGAAGTGAGGGTCGGAGAGGGATGACGACGGCGAAGGGAAAGGGAGGCCGGCGATGGCGTGAGGAGGGGGGAGGGTTCGGGAATCAGAGAAGAGAAGAGGAGGACGGCTGCAATATTAGGGTTTCAACCCTAACTTGCTCCTTTTATACCCGAATTCCCAACGGGCTTGGGCCACCTCCAACCGGGCCTGACTAACGGACTTCGCCTAAATGGGCCGAGCGGCCCAGACGTGGATGGCTGAAACGGCCTGCCCGGGCCGGGTCTAGCCTGGCCGGGTTGCTGGCCTGGCCGGGTTGCACTTTTTTGTAACATCCCGCCGTGCCTCACACAGAGCCCCACGCGCTGCGATATTAGGTCTGCAACCCAATACACCCCAACCCCTCTGGTGTACTGTCCATAGACAAATACCAACCTAGGTTGTTGGTGAGACTTGAACTCAAGACCTCACCCTTTATAGCATTTCCTTCAGTGATGTTATCAGCAATTGGTGATAGCAACTCAATTGGTGATAGCATCACTCAAGGAAATGCTATAAAGGGTGAGGTCTTAGGTTCAAGTCTCACCAACAACCTAGGTTGGTATTTGTCTGTTGACAGTACACCAGAGGGGTTGGGGTGTATTGGGCTGCAGACCTAATATCGTCGCGCGTGGGGCTCTGTGTGAGGCACGACAGGATGTTACAGGAACTGAACCGGATCGATGTTCTTAATTTGAGTAGGATGAGGATCTACTGCTTCCTCAGTCATGTTCGGTAATGCTCCCTGAGGTTTGGATCCTAAAGTCTTGGAGATCTGGCCAATCTGCGTCGCTATATACTGTAATGACGCCTTCTAACTCTCCACCTACTTTGTCAGGTTATCAATAGCATGCGTATTCCCTTGAATCTGTTAATCAAAATACGCTTGTGTCTTTTGGGTCTCACTCATGAACTTGGCCACAATTTGCTCTATATCCAAAACCACTAGAGGTCTAAGCAATTGAGCTGGCTGAGCAAACCCAGGTGGTTTGCTTTCATAATCTACTGCATGCCACTGCCCAAACTTCTTCTGCTCCTCTAATGGCCTATGACCCTCGTACGGTCTCTGCTGCTGCATCTATTGTGGGAACCCTCTCTACTGGTTCATATATGCTAAATCAGCACAATCTTCTACCTGCTTCTGATGAGTACCAGGATGTTTCACTAGAGCAAGGATCTCACTAAACTGTGATGATATGTTGGCAATAGCCGAATCCTGCACATCCGAGACTAAAGCCACCTACTTTCCTCGCTCATCATTCCTTCTCCACTTCTTTGTGGTCCTCGTCACATTATCAATCATGTTCAAAGCATCTGCAGCTGGTAAATCCATGATAGAACCTCCACAAGGTGCATCTAGAAGGTTCTTATACTCGACAGGCACACACTGATAGAAAATGTCAACCAAATTTAGTAAATTGAGCTGGTTTCCATTACACTTCCTAATAAGTGTGTTCAACCTCGTCCAACCATCGAATAAAGTCTCATCATGCCTCAGCTGAAAAGAGACTAGCTGGTTGATGAAGTTAGACGCTAGGCAAAGGGGATTGTACATCTCTGTAAAACATGCCTTGAGCAACTCCCAATCCTCTTGTACTTCCTCAGGTAATATCAAATACCATTCTCTCGCTGGGTCAACTAAGGAATAAGGGAATATCTTATCACATGCTAGATTCAACGGGCATGAAGGCTGCATTGTGGATATCGCTATCCTCACAATCTAATCAATGTGACGATAAGCATCTTGCTCTGCTCTTCCTTGGAAATGACCGAGTTTGTTGACCAATGTCAACATCATAGGGTCTAGCCGAAATTGAGGCGCCCTCATACCAAATCCACCACGGTGGTTGTGTTGTTGTTTTCCATCCATACGAGCTCCCAGAATTGGAGCATACATTCCTCTGTCACCACCCTCATGCTCGGACTCTGTCATGCCCTATGCACAAACATCATCCTCAAGTATCCCTCTCTGGTCCATGATAAAGTGCTGCTACCAGAATTCTCCAACCGTTTTTGTTCTCTCAAGAACCCGCACGTACGCTCAATCTTAAAATCCAATTCAAAATTTAATACACCAGATGAACGGGTCATATAAGTTTTACCAACACTGCAAAAATATGTAATCAAGAGCAACACAAGATTCACTCATAGAAATGAAAATAGATTCAACTGCACAAGTGGGAACAATGCAAGAAATCAAATAAAAACAACTATAAATAGTTGCTAGAACCACTGTTAAAATATAAGAAATAAAACTACCAAAAAGATAAAATCATCCAGGGCTAACCGTGCTCCCCGGCAACGGCGCCAACTTGAAGACGAGTTTTTGCATTCCCTCTTTGACGTGCTTCCGTACACGTTCGTTCAAGCAATAAATGATAACGGTAAGAAACCGGTCGAACACAAGGGAGTAATCGGGCCAAGGATGACTAAATCTATGGAAATTGGTAAAAGGGCGAAAAAATTATAAACGTCACTAAGTACACTCTTCTAAAAATAAGCAAATGGTTCAAGCAGTAAAAACTGAAAAGTAAATGGTCATGAGAAGTTGGTGAACAATAAGAAGGACAAAACTAGGAATAAATATTGAAACTTTGTATTGGAGAAAACAACAATTGGTGTCGTGCTTATACATAAAGCCAATCAATGCATAAGGTAATCAATGTGATGACTATGATGAACAAAGTGCTCCCGTCATGGCTCAAAAACCAATCATCGGAGTAAATGTGCAAGTATGAATTTTTATGGTTCGAGTAAAACCAATCATCGAATTTTCATACATCTATTTTGCATTCTCTTAAGTTGCTTCTCAACTTGATAATATATCATATCGATAAATAACCAAAGCGAGTCAACTTACATAAGATAAGCGATGCTTACTCTAGTAACACACAAATGCTAAAATAGACAAGCACAAATAAAGAATTGTGTCTAGCTACTCCTAGTTCATTTCTCGAATATCGAACACCAACAATCAAGATGGTACCAATCAGAGGCGGACTTATTAAGGACTGAGGGGGGGCACGTGCCCCCCTGAAATTTTGGAAAAACATATTGTAATGCATTTGTTTTTTTCATTTGTTTCCATAAAACACAATATTTTGTCATAAGTGCCCCCTTAGATTAAGGATAAAAGAATTCTTTCTTAATTTATTTTCATCCCAGTCCATACAAATCTATGGTTTATTATACTTTTTTTAATTTTATTTGTTTACATCTTCAAATTTTAGTTTTTATCATATTAATTTATATTTTATATTATTTAAGTGTCTTAATTTGACAAAATTTAAATTTAAGTTATTATTTTAAAATTCAATATTATTATTAATTTAAATTTTAGTTTAGTCATTACTTTTTTTTGAAGAAAGTTTGATTATTACTTAAGATTACTATTATCAATATAAATGTATTTATCCACAAAATTAGTAACATAATTAAGAGAGATTTGACAAAAAAATCTAACTACACAATATTTGATAAGAAGAAAAAATCGAGTGAGAAACCAATAAATATCGTATACGTTAAGAAATAAATTTTTATTGTGTTGACAATTTTTTTCACACCATTTGACGTTATATTTTTAAAATAAGTATTAATTGTTTAATATTTGTACTGTATTAATATTCTAATGTTATTGTATGTTATTCTCACTTCGATCTACAAAAAATAATTGGTGCCCCCCTCACTAAAAATGCTAGATCCGCCACTGGTACCAATAATCGAGTTGAACTAAATAGAACCTCGTTCTAGTAATACTCAAGCGTAGAACACAACCTCTAAAAAAGTGAATTATCTAGCTACCCATACATCAACTTCTCTAACCCGACCATTCCGATTAAACGTGAACGTCTTGGTTATAGGAAGATCTACACAAGTCCACTAGTAATAGACTTTGTATCACTCAAACTAAATAACTCATCAAGAAAAGCAATGATGCGATTTAATGTCTCAATAGTCTTAAAGTGCACAAATAAATCATACACCAATCCTAGATAGCTACAACTCACAATTTATAGGGTAATCCACACCCAAAGCAATAAATCACTCAAGGTAAATCCACACCCGAAATCACCAATTTAGCTTAAAACACACAAGACATAAATTGCAATCATCGGAAAATAATCAATCTCATATAGAATGCAACGACCACGTCAAGCATCCAAAATAAGCACTAAACATATCAAATAACTAATGCTACGAAATTATGAATTTCGCACTTGATATTCGCTCAAGAGATCGAAAATTCCTTAATCAAGTTCATACCCAAAATCAGTAATTTAGCATGCAATTAATACATACAAATTAGTTTTCATGATTTAATTAACCTAAAACCAATTTACGTACATAAATCGACAAAAATCAATAAAAATGGGTAACAAACACAAATGGGTATCGAATTCAATATAGCAAAAATCATCATCTAACACTACAATTGAATATCCTCATGCGTCAATTAAACTAAAATGTATTTACAACGACATCCATGGCTCGGTGTTGCTACTCACAAACCATCGAGCTAAATACGACAAAATCAAGGATTGGAAACGACATTGAGCAAAGAAAAAGATGAAATAAAGTAAAACCCATGTTAGGAATGAGGATTCCTAGCTTATATCGTCGAAAACCCGCTCAAAATTAAGCTAAAAACTCCAAAATAGCTTGAAACCGAGTTGCTGTCCAGCCCCATTTGGAGCTCGATTTCTTCCGTTTTAAAGCCTCAACACCCGAAATAAATGGCTGGAGTGTGTAGATGGAAGTCCGAGCTTCACGCCGGTAGCTGAAGCTCACCGGGAGGTGGCCGGAGTCAGGAGGAATGGCCGACCGAAGCTACTGCGTCACCCTCCAATTATGTTCTTCCTCTCTTTGGCACTTCGATTTCTGGCCTTGGAAGCTTCAAAATACGAAATGTTCGGATTCAAAGTGGAAGGAAGAAATTGAAGAACTCTTTATTGAATTTGGGTGAAAGATATAGAGAAGAACTCTGGCTTCTTGCCAAGCTTCTCTCTGAACTCTCTTTTTAAAGACTCACAAATGAACAAGATTAAGAATTTGATGCCTAGCTCCGAAGCTTGAGCTTCCTCTTATAGGCCCTTAGTCTATCCTACATGGCCAGTAACAGATTCTCAGCTTCTACCACCATTGATGAGACAACTATCGGAGTGCCAATTGGCCATTGAGTAGCGTTGAAGCTTTGGAGCCAAGACGACGTCGTTGTGAGCTCAACCAAACGATGTCGTTTGGCTTTATTCTGGGTAGGATCCTAACACGAAACCAATCGGAGAAAATGGTACATGGGACTGAGGACTTCGCCTCGGTAGCTTGATCTCGTCGGACGGTCGCCGGAGGTGTGATATCCGTCAGGTTGAACCTCTCCCGTTCACTTTTGCCTCTGCTTGTGTTCTCACCATAAAAATCAAGCCTCGTCCTCTCTGTTTCGAAACGGTGTGCTTATGGAGAAGAAAGAGAGAGCTGAACAGTTGACCAGTCAAAGCGCCATGTGTCACCAACTGAGTGGCTCTTCTAGTTACATAATTGTTTTATATTCTTTTGCTCGTAACTACTCCGTTTTAGCTCCAAATGATCTCGTTCTTTGGCCGATATTTTTCTTTTTCAGAGGCCTACAAAATGAAACCAATATTGGATATATTATGAAGCAACGAAAAATATCAACGATTAAGGGGTTTTAATTCAATTATTAAAATATGGTAAAAATATAAAACGAGTACAAACAAGGTAAAATATTAGGGAAAACTAGCCAAATTAGATAGGACAAAATTACGCTCATCAGCGGACCACCTGTCTCATTTCTCCCTGAAATGAGTCCTTTTGAATAAAATTTTGAGCTAATCAAAAATGTTAGATCATATCAAATGGATAAAAATGAAGGCATTCATTAGTCTGGTTGTAAGATTATTGAAACACAAAACATATGGATACTTTAACCCTCGACACGTTTCTTAGAGTTTACGGACACAACAAGATGTGTAGGGTGATACATATGAACAAAAAAAGGGTGGCCCGTCTACAACTAAATCAGAAACATGCGTTATTCAAGTTACCGAGGTGTGTATAACTGATTATAGGCATCTAGCCCACCATACACATATGAGAGTTTGAGCATGACATTTTCATGAGCAACAATGTCGTGCTCTACCTAGTTAGATGTGTCGACGAGGAGGTTATCGCATATGATGTTGGTTATGTGTTTTTAGAGGTTGATCATTCTGGTTGTGATCTCATTCATTTCTATCACCCACATCTGGTAGTCTGCCCTTCGCACCTGTGCCATAATTTCTATTTAAGCCCTTGGTTCCATCTAAAGCGTTTATTTGCCCAAATGGTTGGATTTAGGTTTTAGCCACTCGTATTTATTGCCTTAATTTTCATGTATGGCTTTAAGTAATAATTCCCGTCCGTTCAAATATTCAAAAATGTCGTGATTATTGGTTTTACTATCCTATACACGCTGATTACACATCACGTCTACAAGGCACAATTGCCAATGTATGTTGCGCCATACTATTGTCATATCCATTGTAATAGGACTCATGAGTGCCAGGTTCTATGCGTATGTGGCGTATTTATATGCTGACGAGTTTGTGTGATATATTTTCATAATTGTCTTTTTACAAAATTCTAGTGTCCAAACATTACAGCATGCATGTTCAAAACCACCCCACTGAAATCGGGTAAAGACAAGTCCCATCGATATAATCAGGTGTGATTATAACTATGGAAAATTTTAAATTAGTACATATGGTGCATTAGTTTTGATTACATTTCTTGTTATTATTTATTTTTTTCTTTTATTTTTATTATTATTATGAACATTTTATATTTTTGTCATGTTTTATTTTTTTATTAGTTTATTTAGTCCAACCTATATATTCCTAAAGAAATTATTTCATTAAAGTTCTAGAAAGTCATCCAACCAAAAAAAATTTGGAGTCCTAAGCTTTATATTCGTTCTGACTTGTATATTTAGTCCATCCTATATATTCAAGAATAATTTATTTGAGTAAGTTTCTGGAAAGAATTCAAACCAAAAGCAAGTCCTAACCTTTATATTCGTTCTAACGAGGGTCTTTTTTGCAAAAAAAAATTGAATGAGGTTAGGGAACCTAATGTTCATTAAGAATCCCGAAAAATAATGGGGAATCGTGAATTGTTGCCAACCAATCAGAAGACGAGGGGAACAATTTTTAAAACCCAAGGGATTACACTTTCATAATCATTCCATGTTCCTTTTACATCAAGCTATTGTTATAATTTAATTTACTACAACATTACACACGACGCGTATTTGAGAAATGTGATATACTAGAGAGGTGGTGTATAGTTATCAATCAATGAAATATACAATACAGATTCTATTACAGCTAAACAACATGCCATCATACAATGATAATATTCAACCTAGGTTAGTTCGTACGACGGGAATGAAATGCTTTGCTTCACTATCAAGCATCAACGACTATTGATGGGGTAGATAGGTAATGTACTCATCGAAACCCTAAGAGTTTCCATGACACCACCGTTGTAAAATACAATTGATAGGGAAATGTGGTTGTACTTGTTATATGCGCAATTACTAGTAAAACATCATCTCTACTATGATGTTTTCCGCATTGTGCATATAACATGTACAACCTCATCACCACCCATTTCCCCACACTATAGATCTATGAAGATGGTGACGACATTGTACAACAATTAGGAAGGTTGTTGATCATTTCAAATAGCAAATAGAGCAGCTTAAGATAGAAGGAAAGGGAACGTGGTACATCAACTGATAAGGGCTATTGTTGATACGTTCAGAGGGAAAATTAATAGATCAACTCAAACGACAAAACCAAAAAGAAATGGATTGAGGGCGAAACAAATGGCAGTGGAAAGAAACTCCCTAAACCCTCTTCCCTCCTACTTTGTATAGGAAAAAAATCAAAAGCCGTCCAATCATAATGCATAGGGCGGAAAATGGAATTTTAGTTTGCGCATACCTCATCTACAACACGAGTCATGCCCAATATTGAAGGTGGGGTTTAGAAGGATCGATTTTCATGGTTCTAAGGTGAGGCCTACTATATTGGTTTAGAGGATGATAATGGATTGCACAATCTGTAGGGGTATTTATACACCTACAAATGAATGATACGGAGAAATTTAAACAACACTAAACCCTATTAATAAAAATATATTAAATGTATGCAACCACAAATTATAAAATAATATATTATTCTTAATATTTCTTATCACGTTTTTATTTCTTCTTTAGAAACGGGAGAGAAGTAGTATTACGATATGATTGTGCTTACAATTTGGGACCTAACAGTCCCGTATACCAGTTTTTGTCCTGATCGGTCGTGGCCCATCGGGCACACATGGTTCCATACAAATAGTCCACTTTGATTCGCGGATCCGAACTTAGGAATTCTTCGATCCAACGTTACAAAAAATAATAAACCAAATGCCTAAACTTATTGAGCCACATGATTATTCGAACTAAAGCAGCGAAACCTACTGGAGAATTTGTCTTTAGTGTAGAATTCCCAAGATCTCCCTGCTGTAAAAGCTTGGTCGGGGTTGAGAGTCCCGAATCCGGAAGTCGTTGAAATAAGCCCCAACGACCGTCCCTCCTCCCGGATCCCAGATCCACCGAGGGGGCAGACCTATGCCGGTGAGGGGTGACCCTAGGGCGATATGACGCTGCAGATGGGATACGGCGCGTGAAGCCCGTAATCCAATGAACGGAAGGGGGGCCACGGTGGCCACTGGCTCGAAGGCGGGGCCGGTCCGGTGATGCAGGAACGGTAGCGCGAGTCGAGGGGGAGACCGTGGAGCAGCTTGAACGATGGGCAGCGACCTGTGGGGGTAGACCGGCTGCAAAACAAGACCAAAACAAAGAAAAATAAAACCGGCTCCGATCAGTAGAATCGCGACGGTAGAGTGGAACCTCATGGAGGTCTTGTGAACAGCTTTGGAAGCAGGGGCTTTGATTGGACCCCGGAGGGTAGTGGAGAGCTTTGGATCAGGGGCTTCAAAGGTGGAGAATGGTGGCTGCCATGGAGGAGGGGGGTGGGGGAAGGGGCTGCGTGCAGAGAGAGTTAGGGTTCTCTGCGCAACAAAAAATAAAGGATCTTGAAGAAGAAATTCAATTTAGAAAAAGATGTTTGTGTTATGAATATTTGATTGGATGACTACTTGGAATATTCTAGATAGGAGTGGGAGTTAGAAGACTTTCGTATTTTGGATTCTATCATTTATGTAGTTTATTAAGGTTATGACTCTATGATTATGAGCCTATAAATAGAGGTCATTGTAAAGGATGAATTCATCAATAATATTCGATTCTCTACTCTCTCCATATTCTCTTGTTCTCTCTAGTTTTTGCTCTTCCATTCACAAGTATCGTTCTTACTTTTATAACACGTTATCAGCAAGAACGCTCAACTTTTGTAAGTATTTAATCCTACTTTATTTCTTTTAAGTTTATTTGTGTTTATTTTGTGTTTATGTATATTCGATATGTGTAACCTGAAGTTTACACAAATCATGATACTTTGAACATAAATTTTATAATCGTCAAGAAACGAATCTATTGAACCCGTCGTTCAAGTTGTGTTAAAATTGTGACCCGAAGCTCACATAAAGACCTGAAGCTCTAAATTGATGATCCCTGCAGGATAAAATCAAAGAAACTATTTTCAAGCTTCATCATACTATTTATAATCGATAATTCTCTTCTCTATATTTCTTCCATATATTATGTTCCTGAAGTAACATTTTCGAGAATACAAATTCGTTTACAACTTCGATAAGTATGCTCTGTGATCGCCAATGAAACATTAGATCTTTCACATCAGAAATTTGATGTTTATTATATACTTGTATTTTATTATTGATATTGGAATTTGAGGTTTGTTGAAACCGAGCATTTGAACCTGAAGTTCCAAGATGCATATGTTTATAGTATGAAACTAATACAGTTTATATTCATTTTATAGCTTTACAATGTCGAACCTTACAAAACTAGAGTTCAACGCCTTGGACATTTCTGGAAAAAATTATTTGGCTTGGATTCTTGATGCTGAAATCCACCTCAATGCCATGAACCTTGGAGATACCATAAAAGAGGAAAATACATCATCTGAACAAAATAAAGCAAAGGCCATGATATTCCTCCGTCATCATATCCACGAGGGATTGAAAACTGAAAACTGAATCCCGCAATCCTTTGGAAAGATTTAAAGGAAAGGTACGACCACCAAAAAACGGTGATACTTCCTAAAGCTCGTTTTGATTGGCTACACTTACGTTTGCAAGACTTTAAAAGCGTATGTGATTATAATTCCGCAATGTTTAGAATTACTTCTCAAAAGAAATTGTGCGGAGAAAATATCAGTGATAAAGATATGTTGGAAAAGACTTGTTCCACATTTCATGCCTCGAATATGCTCCTGCAGCAGCAATATCGTGAAAAAGTTTTTAAAAAATATTCTGAGCTAATTTCATGTCTACTTGTTGCTGAACAAAACAATGAGCTCTTGATGAAAAATCACAACTCTCGCCCAACTGGATCAACACCATTCCCTGAAGTGAATGTTGTAACTAGTAATGAGTTTGAGCCACGTGGTCGTGGTCGTGGTCGCGGACGTGGTCGTGGACAAAGTTATGGACTTGGTCGTGGAGAAATTTATGGACGTGACCGCGATCATCATAATCAACATCGGTCGAATCTCAAGAATAAATCCCACAACCACCCGAAGTGGAAAACAAAAGAAAACATGCCATTCAAGAAGACTGATAGTACTTGTCATCGATGTGGAGGAAAAGGCCATTGGAGTCGTGCTTTTCGTACTCCAAAACACCTTGTTGAGCTTTATCAAGCCTCGCTTAAAGGTGTCGAGACAAACTTCACTGAACAAAAGGATCCTATGGATTTTACCCATTTGGAGGTTGGAGATTTCTTTGAAGATACCAATGGAGAATTCGACAAATTAATCAATGATGGAAAGATGGCTTGAGAAAATGATGATTTTATGTTCCTTAGAAATGTTTAAGTGTTTGAGTTTATGTTTAAGTTTTTATATGTTTAAGTGTGTTTCGTAATTTGGTATCTTTCATCAATAAAATATTTGGAGTGTCTTATTTCTAATTTTATCTATTTGTCTTATGAAGAACTATGGACAAAATTCTATCCAATTATATTAAAAGCAACGAGGAATCACTTTGCTTGGTGGATAGTGCGACAACACATACAAGTTTGAGAGATAAAATATATTTTTCACATCTCGTGTTAGCTAAAACTAAAGTGAACACAATATCTGGGCCATCGGATCTTATTGAAGGCTCCGGAAGAGCCAATGTAATGTTACCAAATGGTACACATTTTATTATCAATGATGCAATGTTCTCAACTAGATCAAAAAGAAACTTGTTAAGTTTCAAGGATATTCGCCGAAATGGTTATCACATTGAGACAACTAATGAAAATGACGTTGAATATTTACACATCACGTCCATGGTCCCGGGGAGGAAAGAAATTATGGAAAAACTCCCTTCATATAAATCTGGATTATACTATACTTTCATTAATCCAATTGAATCTGATATGGTGATTAACCAAAAACAAATGGACCTATCAAATTTTATGATATGGCATGATCGTTTAGGCCATCCGGGTTCCATAATGATGCGAAGAATCATAGAAAATTCACATGGACATACCTTGAAGAGTAAAAATGTCCTTTTGTCAAAAGAATACCCATGTGTTGCTTGTTTTCAAGGAAAATTGATTACAAGACCATCCCCGATGAAAGTTGCGACTGAATGTCCAACATTTTTAGAAAGAATTCAAGGAGATATATGTGGACCTATTACCCCGAAAAGCGGGCCATTTCAGTACTTTATGGTACTTATTGATGCATCGACACGTTGGTCACATGTTTCTTTATTGTCCACTCGCAATGTTGCGTTTGCAAGGCTCCTTGCTCAAATAATTCGATTAAGAGCACAATTCCCAGACCATGCGATAAAGAATATCCGTCTGGACAATGCCGCGAAATTTACATCTCAATCATTTAACGATTATTGTATGTCCATTGGAATCATGATTGAAAACCCTATGGCCCATACTCATACCCAAAACGGGTTAGCAGAATCATTTATTAAGAGGCTAAAATTGATCGCTAGGCCCTTACTTATGAAAACAAAGTTACCGAATTCTGCTTGGGGACATGCAATATTGCATGCTGAATCGTTAATACGAGTAAGGCCGACTGCATATCATAAATTTTCCCCGATGTTTGAGATATTCGGCCAAGAACCGAATATCTCTCATTTGAGAGTGTTTGGGTATGCAGTTTATGTCCCCATATCTCCTCCTCAACGTAGCAAAATGGGACCCCAAAGAAGATTGGAAATTTATATTGGGTTCGAGTCTCCATCAATCATTAAATATTTGGAACCCATGACATGTGATATGTTCACGGCATGATTTGCCGACTGTCAGTTTGATGAGACAATTTTCCCTGCATTAGGGGGAGATAGAAGAACGTCTGAAAAAGAAAGACAAGAAATTTCATGGAATGCATTGACATTGTCTCATTTTGATCCTCGTACGAATCAATGTGAACTAGAAGTTCAGAAGATTATCCACTTACAAAAGGTAGCAAATACATTGCCTGATGCATTTACGGATGTTAAGACTGTGACGAAATCACATATACCAGTTGCTAATGTTCCTCGTAAAATTACTCTTCCTGATGAAGAAATGGGAAATATGCTAGCAAATGAATCTAAAGCACGCCAGAAGCGTGGTAGACCTATTGGATCCAAAGACAAAAACCCAAGAAAAAGAAAGGAACAAGTTCAGCAAGTTGGTACATCAAACGATGTCACAATTCCTAAAGAAATAAATGTGAGAAATGAAGAGATGTCTTCAAAAGATGATGAAACACCTGAAAAAGTTGACAATGAAGAGATCTTGATTAACTATGTCACTTCAGGTGAAAGATGGAATAGAAAAGAAATTATAGTGGATGATGTATTTGCACATACAGTTGCATTAGATATTTCAAAATAAAATGAGGATCATGAACCAAGATCGGTCAGTGAATGCCGACGAAGAAATGATTGGCCGAAATGGAAAAATGCCATTGAGACAGAATTGAATTCACTCAATAAACGCCAAGTATTCGGACCTGTAGTCCAGACACCTGAAGGTGTCAAACCCGTAGGATATAAATGGGTATTTGTGCGCAAAAGAAATGAGAAAAACGAAGTCGTGAGATACAAAGCTCGACTCGTCGCACAAGGATTTTCACGACGACCAGGAATTGATTATGAAGAGACGTATTCACCGGTCATGGATGCAATCACATTCAGATTTTTACTTAGCATGTCAATTTTAGAAGGACTCCAAATGAACTTGTTGGATGTCGTGACCGCATATTTGTATGGGTCACTTGATAATGACATTTACATGAAAGTCCCTGAAGGACTAAAAATGCCAGAAGCATTCATCTCAAAACCTCAAGAAATGTACTCAATAAAGCTCCAAAGATCTTTGTATGGGCTAAAACAATCTGGTCGAATGTGGTATAATCGTCTCAGTGAATACCTTTTGAAAGAAGGATACATCAACAATAAAATATGTCCATGTGTTTTTATTAAACGGACGAAAACCGGATTTTCCATCATCGCGGTCTATGTTGATGATCTGAACATCATTGGAACACATGATGAACTTGTAGAGACGATGGAATACTTGAAAAGTGAATTCGAAATGAAAGACTTGGGGAAAACAAAATTTTGTCTCAGCCTTTAGATTGAACATTTGTCGAAGGGGATTTTTGTTCACCAGTCATCATACATTGAAAGGATTCTTAAAAGATTCAATATGGATAATTCACATCCTTTGAGTTCCCCCATGGTTGTTCGATCACTTGATGTGAAAAGGATCCATTTCGCCCCCAAGAAGAAGGAGAAGAACTCCTTGGTCCAGAAGTACCATATCTTAGTGCCATTGGGGCACTAATGTATCTTGCTAATTGCACCCGTCCTGATATAGCATTTTCTGTTAATTTGCTAGCAAGATTTAGTTCCTCTCCGACTCGAAGACACTGGACTGGTGTTAAACAAATTTTTAGATATCTTCGAGGAACATTAGATATGGGGTTATTTTATTTAAAAGACTCGAAGTCTGAATTGATTGGATATGCTGATGCCAGATATTTATCTGATCCCCACAAAGCGCTGTCACAAACTGGATATGTGTTTACATATGGTGACACCGCTATATCTTGTCGCTCAACAAAACAGACCCTTACAGCCACTTCTTCAAATCACACTGAGTTGATAGCTCTTTATGAAGCAAGTCGTGAATGTATATGGCTAAGGTCTTTGATCCATCATATCCGAGAATCATGCGATCTTTCAATAAATAAAGTAAGTCCAACTGTTTTATACGAAGATAATACAACTTGTATAGCTTAGATCAAAGGAGGCTACATGAAATGAGATAGAACGAAACACATTTCTCCTAAGTTCTTGTTTACTCATGAACTTCATTAAAAGGGAGATATCGATGCTTATCAAATTCGTTCTTGTGACAATCTTGCAGATTTGATCACTAAAGCAATTCCTACAACTTGCTAAGATCAGTATGAGAAAACTCCTTGATTTATGAGGAGATGTTGTAATCAGGGGGAGAAATACGTGTTACACTCTTTTTCCCTTGCTTTAGGTTTTATCCCAATGGGTTTTCCTAACAAGGTTTTTAATGAGGTAACTTATATACGTATTGTACGAATTATGTACTCTTTTTCCTTCTAGGATTTTTCCCACTGGGTTTTTCCTAGAAAGGTTTTATTGAGACATAATAATATTTGTACATGTCATCCAAAGGGGGAGTGTTATGAATATTTGATTGGATGACTACTTGGAATATTCTAGATAGGAGTGGGAGTTAGAAGACTCTCGTATTTTGGATTCTATCATTTATGTAGTTTATTAAGGTTATGACTCTATGATTATGAGCTTATAAATAGAGGTCATTGTAAAGGATGAATTCATCAATAATATTCGATTCTCTACTCTCTCCATATTCTCTTGTTCTCTCTAGTTTTTGCTCTTCCATTCACAAGTATCGTTCTTACTTTTATAACAGTTTGGGCATATACAATTATTTCTTCTTTATTTATAATGTGTGTGATAAAAAATAATTATTAATAGTTAACTAAAATTTTCTTCCCACGAACAAAAATGAATTAATGTTAATTTATCAATTCATATTCAATCAGTTAATCATATATGTGACAGCTTTCACGGTTGGTCATTGCCTTCTTCCTTGCTTTTCCTACTTGGACGCTACTGTGTTTTATTGGTTACCATTTTTTTGCTTCCTTTGAATTGGGTCTTTAATGGGCGGCTGAAGTTGTGGTGCCTCATCATTTACAATGTTTCCTGTCATGATTGGGTCTTTAAAGAATGGGTGAGGGTTTCTTTGACTGTCATTGCGTTCGTTACTCTCCTATAGCATCATGATGTACCCGAATTTATTCTCCTGCCTCCGCGCTTTTTTTTTCTCTTTCGGTTACGATCTGCCAGTTTGCTGTGCCATTGCAGTCTTCAATTTCTGTAACAACAGGGGATTAAATAGGTGCGTTGGAAAAACATATGTTACACTTCTGGTTGCCATAAATTTGAGGGATTTGGAGTGGTCGTCTATATCTCACGAGTTGCCCTATATTTGAGAGCAAAATAATCAAATGCGGTTCCGCTAAACATGGTGGCTGCGATGGTGTTTATGGGTTCAACCCACTCCGCTCCCTACCCATCTTTTGCTTCTGATACCACATTGCATACTACCAACCGGGCTATTTTGATATGTACTCCTCGATTCAGGTAATTTTTCATCAAGCCCGTGTTTCGCTTTTGATTTGGCCGGTGTTTGTTTGATTATAATCGTTTGGAAAATCGATAGTTCCTTTTACCAAGGAACGACTCTAACATGTTGATTAGATGGATTGTTCGGATGTTCTATATGTTGGTACACACAATTGCCTAATTAATTTGTTAATGAATTGTTTTGATATGTACTTCTGGGTTCTGGTAATTTAGCATCAAACCCATGTTTTGATTTCTTTGATTTGTCAGGCGTTTGTTTAATTGATTGATCGGAATGGTTTGGCTAATCGATATTTTATCCAATAAGGGGACGACTCCGACATGTTGGTTAGATGGATTTTACAGATGTTTGGATGAGTATGCATCTAAATTAGATTCTTACACATCGACCACAAGTCAGTGATTAAAGTCTGATATATTTGTATGTAGAACGCACAACACTTGGAGTCAAACTCCGCTCTGTTAAAGTATTCACCAAAGATGCGTTTTACATGTGAGGTGTGACTCTTCTTGCAATTGGTTTTTCACAATTCCAGATACCGTTTAAGTTGACATTGCTTTTTTTATTTATACAAAAAAATCATGACTTTATCGGTTGTATTTTTCATCTCCCGTATTTTGGCTTAGAAATGATTTCAGTGATTTTGAACAGGTGATGTGTAAAAGGCTCTCTTGTGAAAGTGAACGATAGGCTAATTAAGAACCCAATGCTGCTCCAGACATCCGTAAGATCCTAATACTATAAATCACGAAATTTTGGACTATGAAACGAGTGGTTTGTATTTATCATCTTGATTCTTTCCATAATGTATATTTTAGGGCTAATTGCAAAAAAAGACCCCAAACTTTCCTTTTTGTTGTATGTTGTTTCAAATTGTCGATGCTATCCGTGAAAGTTTATCCTTTATCGTTTTCAAAGTAGGAAACAAAAAATCCAGTATTTTCCTCTCTCTTACTTTTCGTCTTCTTTGGACGTACAAGGAGGAACGAAATAAAAAAATATGGATTTTTTGTTGTTTATTTATTATTTTTAAAGGATAAAATTGGCATTTTGAAACAAAATTACACAAAATGCAACAAAAAGGCAAATTCAAGGAACTTTTTTGCAATTATCAAAGAAAGGGGTACAACTTCCGAAAGGTGAATACATCTGGGTACTTTTTCGCTAATATCCTCTTATTTTTGTTGTTGTTTTTATTGGTGTTCTAATTACCTGACCATTCTTTCATTAATATAGCAGATATCATTTTATATGTTCTATTAATGAGTTATAGCAATGCTTGACCCATTGCTTTTCTGACTAACTTAATTTCGTTTCAAATTTTATTTTGTTACTGTTTCAATTAATCTAATTTATTCAGTTTCTTTTTCTTGACAAACATGATTCACTCAATCCAACCAAAATTATTTACACTGATGATCTAATATTTTTTGTGGTGAAACGACAGCACATAATGGTGACTTTAAACGACTACTGATATTTGAGTTAAGCCGGCCGTTTCTTTGTTGCATCAGTAGGTCTTTTATAGGGCTTCCTTTAACCGTTTTTAATGTGTGTGGTAATGGAAGAGCATACAGTAACCATCTTTTACATTAGATACAACTCCTCTGATTTGATTTGCTGGTTCTTTCTCATCAATATACCTCCTTCAACTTCTCCGATTTCCATTTTGCAAAAGGCATGTTTTCTGGGAGATTTTTGTGAGTGTAAAGATTTGGTAGGTATTTTTAAAAAATACAGGGAAGCTCAAGGCTTGGCGCGATATAGCGGACTCCGACATCATCGTTGAGGAGCTATAATATGCACATAAATATGGGGATCAATTTCATTTTTAGCTCTCTCCTTCGCCCTCAGCTTTGCATATCCCTACGCAAGTGCTTCAAGTCCACGAGTAATTTGCATCGGTAAGCTACATTTCATCGACCACTTGCAGTGTACTTTTATGTTTCTTATATTTTTAGCGGTGCAATCCGATCAGCAGATATGTATCTTATATATTTCATGACCCAAATGACATTATAACTGAACTTTTTCACTTCTCCTTATTTCAGTTTCTCGCTTTTGGATTTGTACTCTGTTAGTTGAGATATTCAATTGTGTAACTATTAAACTATGGTTGCATTACATTCGAAGAGTTAATCTTATATTAAATTTTTTCATGTGAGAAGAACTCAGTAGCTTTATATGGATCACTAACCACTAATCTATTACATTGTAATTATTCGTGTTGTGAGTGTAGATCATTTTCTGATTATAGATCATAGTATGAGATGAGGTAAGCATTTTTTGACGGTGGTTTTGTATGTGGCGAAAATGCTTTGTACTCTCGAGAATCATGTCATTACTTGCTAATAGTATTGTACAACTACATGCGGTGAGTTAATCGTGACATTTTTTGGCTTTTAGTTGTCATTTTATTATTTGAGTACATATGTGATCCAAAATTGATATAGGTGTTCCTTATTGTATTCAGTTTGGTATATAATGTTAAGAGATTAAATCGTTTGTTGTTTTTTCAGTCAAGATTGATAAAGAATAGGTTTTTAAAGATTTTTTTTCTTTCATGGTCACTTTTCTTTCCCCTTTTATATATTTGCAGGTGAAACAAGAAATTAGGATTATTGGAGTGAAGCCAGATGTGAAAATTTCAGTGCTTTTGTGAAAAAAAGCATTGTGTCGATGTGAGTGTTTAAATTTTAGAAACATTGTTCTGGGTGCTCAAATTGTTGTCTCCATCCAAACAATATTTGCAGGAGCCACTCTCTGATAATATGCTTTATTCTGAAAAATGTTTCCAATTGTTCTACAATAAATTGCAAAATCAAAGAACTAGAAAGGAAATAATAAGTTATCTACTGCAATGCAATGCACTGCATGATTTTTATTTTTATCAAATTTTGTATAAGTGCAATGACATGAAGAAGCTGAACCAGGAAGTGACGTACTTTATATGGCCAGAAAAGCAGGTACATGTTATTTGAGGTTGTCTATTTACATAGAAAAAGACTTATATGCTACCGTGTTTGAGGAGAAGAGTGAATTCTGTCATTTGTGCTTGTATTATTAATGTACTTACTACTAAAACTCAAGTTTTAGACTGAAATCACATGTATGATTAAACTGAAATGCTTTGAAAGAAATAACAGCTTTTGTGAAATCAAATGTTTAGAAATCAGAAAATAATGGCAGAATTCATGTTCTTAAAAATGGCAGATGAATGATCAAACCAAGTATATTTATAATAAAGTTATCGGAATACCGTCATTTTTTTACATTAAAAATTCCCCATTTTGAATTTTTGCCTAAGTTCATCGTATTCAAAGGGTCGTCCATGACGATTGATTTTAAACTTTTAATGGTGTTTTAGATTTGTTTGCTCGCATTTTTTGATGTTGTGTATCATGGATTTTTTTTAAGTTTCTAGTTGATGTTAAACTCATGGAGAAGCGGATGAATTTGTTTAATCTTGCATTGTTTGCTACGACATATGTTGTTCATGTCGCGTTTTGAACTTGCAACTGTTTTTAGATAGTATGTTACTTTTAAAATACGACGAGTTCTCACACCAAGCACCGCGCAACGCGCGGTGCACCCACCTAGTGGTATATTAATGGTAATTTACCTTTTGGAGACATGTCCACTTAAGTATACTCCCATTTTTGCGTCATATCTTAAATTGTAGTACTTATTTTACTTTTCAATTAATGATAATAATTTTTCTTTTCTTTTATAGCACAACATCACGGAAAATCTTTTCAAATACCTAATATGTAAATTTGATTTTCCCTCTAGCTGCGTCTGTGCACTGAAGTTCAATCACCTTTAGCAACACGGATAGTGACTTGGCGGACTATACATGTATTTGAGGCCTAAGGCTTACCGATAAAGAAAGCCTAAAACGAAATTTTCGATAAGGAGGCGCAAGGCTCACATCCATCACCATCTCTCACTTTACATATATCCTACGAAATATTCAAAAATATTTGCTGTAGTTGATACTAGGGGTGAGCATCGGCCGGTACCCGTCCAAAATCTCAAACCCATTACCCAATCCGTTTTTTCCGGTTACATAAAACCCGTACCCATCCCCATCACCGGTCGCTAAAGAAAAGGTCGATAACCGCCCGATCTCACTACCGGCCGGGGACGGTTATAACCAACCAACCTATGCCCAATGGGCTTTCTAATGAGCCTTTTAAATAAAACCCAAAAAACAACATTTTCAAACATCGACATACAAATTTACAACTTAATTTTACTAACCTCCCTATTTTCAACAATTAAAAACATTCGAGCACATTAAAACTTCCTAGAACTAATAACTCATAATCATATGTTCTCTTACAAAACACGATTTCAAAAACCATTTTTCTACAAAAAAAACAGTTGAGTCACAAAAAAAAAAATACAATTTTGAGTAAACTGCTACAGTGTCGGCCGATCATGGTCACCACGGTTTAGAACATCTCAAACCGTTAACCACCATTCACTAGGCCGGGTCGATGATTTCTAAACCGTTCCCGACCCGGGTAAGATCGGTTCCGGGTTTTCCGGTAATGGGGACGGCCGGAGACGGTCGGTTTACGGTGATGGTCGGATTTTTGCTCAGTCCTAGTTGATACTATTAAACAGGGGCAGCTTCAAACCATTCCCCTATACGGAAAGATAACCTGACATTTTATAGACCGTTCGTAAATGTCAACTTTTTATCAGATTTAAGTATTGAAGAATTGGTGTATAAATAAGTATTAACAATGAATAGCATGTGGAATGAAATTATAAGAACTATTCAATTTAATAGTGTGATATTATTTATTCTAACCATTACATCACGCTCCCCCTAACAACGTACATATTATTAATTTATAAATTTGTACGACACAAGCATACACTAGGGGCGGAAAAACATAGTAGTTAGATTGTTCCATGGAACAACCAAACATGAGAGAACAGGTGGTCTAATGGTATAAGGATTTTTGATATTCTGGAGGGTACATGAGTTCGATTTACCATGGGAACACTTGTGTTTTATTTTTTTTCTTCTATCTTGGCTACCCCTGAAATTTGGGCGACGAGTTTCAAACTGTTAATTCATATTCCATTTCAGACTTATGGGTTTACATTAACAAGAACAAAAGTAAATTACGATTAGTTCATAAATGATCAAATAATGTCGACATACATTTCTTGAAAGACAACATTATTTTAAGATTTTCATCAATCCAACATATTTGGAATGTAATAGTTTCTGAGTAATCAAGACTAAATTGAATCTATCTCATAATGGTAGGGATGACTCTCTCCTTCTCCACTTTTTGCTCGACGTCACTTTCTTCTTACAACTTCTATTGTAAGATCATGTCTCGATCTTCTGTTCAACATGCTCATCGTGTCAAGGTTGCTAAGTCGAAGCCAGTAATAGGTGGTAAAGTCGATCCTGTCAAAGATCCGGTCAGCAATGGTGGAGCTTCGGCCAAACCGAATGCAAGGAAGGGGAGGATGGGGGTTGTACAAACGTATGTTTCAGGGGTAGGGGAGCAGGTTGAAGGTGCTTCTGATCCAGCTACGATGAAGGATGAGCCTCGTCCGGTGGCGGGCATCTCTGTTTTACCCTCTAAAAAACAGAGCATGCTTCCTGCTCTTATTTCGGTCAGGTTGAAGGATTCGCATGGTCTTGGTTCAAGCTCTTCTATTCTGACGGCGACAGTTGGTGGTCGGAAGGCTTTAAAGCGGGTTATGGAGGTTGTGGAGAAGCAGGTGGCTTCTGTAAAAGTTGTCCACAGCGTCGGCAAAGGTTTAATTTTGCAAGATGATGGGGTATTCATCTGCAATTTTCCTCCACATATCAAGACTGTCTGGTTAAGCAGTGTTTTTGGCGAATACGGTGGGATCATCTCTTCATCTGTTTCGCCGCATCCAAATCGTACCGGGAACTTCTTTGGTTTTGTACGGTTTAGCTCGAGTGATGAAGCAAAACATGTCGTAGTTAGCCTCAATGGCTATAAGATCAATGGTTACTCTTCATTTGTAGCCATTGCACCACGTTGGAAGAAAATGCCGGGAAACAGAGCATCGCTCCGGGCAATTACGAGATCGTTTCTCGGCGCATCGTTGATTCTCAACGCGTGGAAGATCTGTAGGGATCAGAAGGGATCTGTGATCCCGTGACTCGCGGATCTTAGACGTTTTCGAATTCAAAGCTGCGTGATCTACGTTTCATTGATTCTGCATCGGATGGCAAACACAGCCTCCGTGAAGACGACGCTTCTGCATCTGTTCTGGATTTAGCACTCGTGGAGTCTGGGCCTTTGAATAGGTCGGATGCTTTAGTTGCTAAGGATTTTTTTGCTGAGACTGAAGATCTGTGCGAGGTTGAAGAGCTGGCACGCGAATCGCGTGAGGACGTATGTGTTGTTGGGCTGGAATTGACTGGACCGGTGATTGGGTATGGTCAGTCTGTTGGGTCTCGAGGTAGGGTTGGAAATGAACCAATTCGCAGCGGAAAATCAATGAAAACTAAGAGACGATTAAACCATGAAACAACTAACAGATAATGGATTCACAAGAGAAAAATTCAACACTATTTCTTACCAAAACAAGAACATCGGGTAAAGAATGATTGGCTTGAGTCTCCAAGATGCCTACGTATCCACATGGGAATCAAAGCCACGTAGCTCTTCTCTTTGAGGACTCAGGAACACAAAATGGAGGTAGGAGCTTGCCTTGGCCGAAATTTCAAGGGAGAGGAGGGAGAAGTTGTGTTTCTTATTCTTGTCTTGTGTTTGTTATGTTGAAAAAACCCCATACTTGACCAACTAAAGGCATGAGACAAGCATGGTGACAAGTAAGGTGTAAATAAGACAAAGTATGGCTAGATAAGATGGGGTTAGGTGGTGAATCACCAACACCTTAATCCTTGTCATGCTTACTTAGTACTAATTAATCAAGACTTGATTAATTAGTTCTATGGGCTTTGGTTGCATGGGCCTCTTGGAACATGGCCCGTAACCATTTCCAACTAGGTCCCGTGATTCGCCCATCGCCTCCAAGCCTTCCATACCGGAAATTTCCAATAATATCCGACGCGATCAATCCCAAGACTCCAAGCCTTGTCTCGATCCGTAAAGTCCTATTCACTTACGGGCACATGATCCAAAACCCAGTTTTTGTCATGCCCCGAGACAACTTCCTTTTAGCAATTCTCCATTAACGTGTCAATGAGTTTCACCCTCCGGTGTGACCCTTAGGTTTATGCATGTCAATAGGTCAACGTAAAATCCCATTTTACTTTGTCCTATATAAGTGGCAACTAACGAGACTTTAGTATTGTCTGACACTACATAACGAATCGACCCTGTCGATTCTAACCTTTCCGTCGTCCCTGTCATTATCATTTTATGTCTGATATCCTGATTGAGATAAGGCATAGAGCCATCATCCTTATTATTCTCAATCAATGTTCCTTGATATGTGGGATGACTGAATACATGATACCCAGTATCATGTGCATGACCATGCTATTCTTTCAGTCACTCTCGATCAAGCGGTCGAGAACCGATATCTCTCTCATACCGTAGTATGAGGGATAAATCCCTTAGCCGTCTTTCGTGTCACTCATGCAGACCGTCCCCAAGCCAATCATGGCCGTTATGGAAGCCCTGTTATGGACAACGTTAGGCTCAGGTCAAACTCAGTTGTGTACTGCATAGCGATCACAAAGACTCTTTGCTCTAAGGATACATGACAAGCTACGATAATGAATATGTTCATGACTTGATCTATGTCTCATATTCATGTCGGGTCATCCAATATCATGTTACACATGATATCTATAATCAGAATACGGAATCCCATTCCAATGACCAACAGAACGTAAGCCATAAAGAGCCATCTTTCATACTAGTCGCTTCTACTGAAGCTTTGATGACTAGGGGCCTATCGAGTGTGATCTATCTCGATCTATGGTTCTATTCGCATTGTGGGTGTAATAACCACTTCTGGTCAACGTCAGTCAAACCTGCGAAAAACAGGAAAATTTAAAAATTTTAAGACAGACACTTAACTTAACTTAAATTGACCCCGAGGGTCATGCCGGACTTAAGTTGACCCCGTTATCGACTAAAATGAGTTACGGGGGACTCAGGGCAACTTCCTGGTCATTTTGGGAAAGATTGATTTTTCGCTGGAAAAGTCACCCGAGCGACGTTTTGGTCCATTCGAGGACCGTTTTGGACCCGAAAAGCTTAGCCGTCGTCGTAGCGGTTTTAGTTGGGCCGTTTCCTTGAAGCCCGTCCAGTTTAAACTTTTTTTGGGAAAAGTGCCCGTTCGGGGCCCGAAACGTCCGTTTTTCGCGAATCTGATTGGAAAATATCAACTAGATATTTTCCAAAAGGTTGGGACCCACCTTGACACTTGTCAATTAAATGGTGGTGTAATTTTTGGAGGGAAAAGGTGTGGTTGGGAAGTGTTGGCCGAACATGGGTAAAAGGGGGGAGTTTTTGGAGTTAGTTGTTAGTTTTAATTAAATTAGAAAGAAGAAGAGAGGTTTTAGAGAGAGAAGAAGAAGGAGAAGAAGAGAGAAGAAAGGAAGTGGAGTTAGGGTTTGATTTTCAACCCTTGGATCGATTCGAAGCAAGGAGCAAATCTCTTCCCCTCGTCTTCCTCTCGAGTAAGCACTAACCCGATTCTCGTTTCGTTTATTTTCTTGAAAGCTAGGGTTTAAGTTTTAAACTAATACTTAGGGTTGTGTAGAGTTTGGGAGGTGTTGGAGACGTTTTAGAGGTGTTTGGGGGTGTAAGGGCACGTTTTCCGATGACCGGAGGCTCGGGAGGAGCTCCGGCCACCGTGGGTGGTGGCCGGCCGGCCATGTGGTGGCTGGCCGGAGGTGGCAGCAGCCACCACTTGGTGGCCGAGCCCCTCCCTCAAACCCTAGGGTCTCGGCCAAGCCTCTTGGGTGGGGCCCACGTGCTCGGTTGCTCGGGTTTTAATGTTCGGGTGGTTTAAAACGTCCCCCAGACCACTTATTCCTAATCGAATCGAAATTTGGAATTAATTTGGAGAAGTTGTAATTAACGGGTTTTGGGAAACTTTAAACGTTAATTAATTGATTTATAAGTCGGAATTCGATTCCGTCAAGTGCGTTGAGTTCCTTGATTTATTCTAAGACCGTAGAAACGAAATTGGGGACTTTTGGAGCCCCGGAAGGCAATTAACCAAAACCGGGCAGATTCGCCATGTCGGGCGAATCTGGCCCTTACGGGTCCTTTTTCGGCAATATCGAATAATTGGGAAGTTTGGAAGTGATCGTCTTTGTCGGGGTTACGTTTGGGCGTTAAGTTTATTAATTTTCGGTTTATTCGTACTAGTTTAAAAGTACTTTGAATTTGTGTTCTTTTAGATCGTGCTACGGACCGAGGCAAGGGAAAGCTCGGCGAGTGACTAGGTCCACTTCGGGTTTTGTTGGAGCGCTTTTGGATCTATATACGAGGTAGGGAAAAGTAGCCGGATCTCGGCCCTGATTAGGGAAAGTTAATAGTAGAATTGCATGTGACACCGGGGTGTCGTGGGTTGAGTAGATTTATTTAATTATTAGAAAAGCATGATACGGGATTGTAGCGTTTAAGAGAAAGGCATGTGACACTTAGTAGTGTCGTAGGAACAGAGAACTTAGCGATAATTGAATTACTGGAGGCATATGACCATGCCCGGAGGTTGTTTGTGAAACTAGCGATTTTAGGACCGTTGGAGGCATCGAGTATGCCGGAGGTTGTCGTGCGTTTTATTTAATTGTTGAGTTTGGGTGGCCTTGAGAGCCCGTATTTAATTGTTGAGTTTGGGTGGCCTTGAGAGCCCGTATTTAATTGTTGAGTCGGGGTGGCCATGAGAGCCGTGTATTTAATTTGGTGTCTTGAGAGGCAGCGAGTGCCCGTGGGGTTGTTGAACCCGAGTCTTGACTGTTGAGGTGTCTTGAGTGGCCTTGAGTGCCTGTGTGATTGAACTTGCCTGTGATTGTGATTGTGGTTACCTGGGGTGGTGAGTTCTAAAGGTCGACAGCCTGATCCGACTTAGTGTCGATGAATTGCGAGTTCTAAAGGTCGACAGCCTGATCCGACTTAGTGTCGATGAATTGCGAGTTTTAAAGGTCGACAGCCTGATCCGACTTAGTGTCGATGAATTGCGAGTTTTAAAGGTCGACAGCCTGATCCGACTTAGTGTCGATGAATTGCGAGTTCTAAAGGTCGACAGCCTGATCCGACTTAGTGTCGATGAATTGCGAGTTTTAAAGGTCGACAGCCTGATCCGACTTAGTGTCGAGGAATTGCGAGTTTGAAAGGTCGACAGCCTGATCCGACTTCGTGTCGAGGAATTGCGATAGGTCGAACCCTGACCTGATTGAGATTGGTTACTGAGCAGCTGGTGTGCGATCCTTTGTGATCTTGTTTGGTGTTGTGTCGTTTCGTGCGAGTCCTTGAGGAGGTCGTCGATAGTTGTGTCGGGTCTACACTGTTTTTATCGAGTGTCGAGCCTGTTGAGGAAGGTGACGGGTTGTGGGTCTGTTGAGTACTTGAGTTGGGGACTGTAGTCCCGGCGTTGGGTTTGGTTTTAGTGTTACTGGCTTTTTCTGCTAATTATGCCATAGTCAGTCTGTTATCCGTGGAGGTGAGCGAACGCTCACCCCTAGCTGCTTTTCCTACAGGTACTGATCACCGGACGGACTAGGTTAGCTCTTGAAGTTCATGGAGCTTGGAGCGGAGTCTGGTCTTTACTTTTGTTGAGTCTAGTGACGGATGTTGTACCTTGTCCACTTGTTGGGACGTTTTTGTATTGTAAATACTATTATTTTGAGAAGTAAATGGAAATGTCAAAGCTTTTATTGAAAACAGGTTTCAAGTGTTCATGTTTTTAAAAGTTCGCGCCCGAGTTCGGTTCGCTGAAATTGGGGCGTGACAGCTTGGTATCAGAGCTCGAGGTTTCAAACCTCGGACTGTCCGTCACTTAGGGGGGGAGAGTCGAGTCAGTGTAGACCCGTCATGTCCTGAGTCTTGTTTGTGTTGTGCGTATGTTACAGTATTTTGTTGCTGGCATACTGATTGTGTGTGATTGCGTGAACTGTTTTTAACTGTCGCGGGTCGACTCAGGAGCGCTCCTGTAGTCGAACGTGACAGTGTTGATGTCAAGTCGGTACAACGTGGTTCGGGGACGCCTGAACCGGGTTGTAACTACGTGATGTCAAGGAACGAAGTTTTAAAATGAAAGGGTGAAGGTTTTAAAATTGTTGGCCCTGTGGGCATGTCTTGAACTTGATTGGCCCTATGGGCGTATGTTTGATTTTGGTTGGCCCGGTGGGCAAGGTTCGATTTTGATTGGCCCGGTGAACGGGGGTCGTCGTGTTGTGTGGGTTGGTTTTCCGTCGCTTGTTTGGTGCACGTCGGTGCGGTCTCGTTGAGGTCTCGTTTACTAATGCTAGTATATAAAGTACGTTTAGCTTGAGCGGTGTAGCGCTTTAGTGATAAGCACGTTAGTGTAAGCTTAAGCGGGTGGACGTTAGTGCGTTTGTACTGTCGTTTTTATTTAAGTTCGCAAACTGAACGTTTGCGTGTATCCGTGCAGAGGATACTGTTTATGGCTCGCGGTAAGCGGGGACGACCATCAGGAACGCGGGGCCAGGCACCCACGCGAGGCCGGCGGGGACGGTCAGCAGGGGCACCAGGGAGGGTGCCGACCGTCGAGCCCGCCGACTATGCGGAGGCACAGGGTACTCCTGTCGGAGAAGACAGGAGGAGTGATGCGGGGCCGTCTGCAGGCACCCCCAGTGTTCCGCCAGTCGCGGACCCTCCAGTGATGACTGCCCTGGATGAGCTTACCAGGACCGTTCAGAGTTTGGTGGCGATCATCGCCAGCCGAGAGTCGGCTTCGCCAGCACCAGAGGCAGCCGCAGTCCCGGTGAGGGCCGCTCAGACAGAGGATCTCACCTCCCGAGCGCTAATAGATTTCCTGAAGCTCGGGATACCTGTTTTTGTCGGGGAGCCGAATACCGACCTGGCCGAGCGATGGATAGAGCAGGTCACACGAGACTTGGACACATCGGGTGTCGAGGATGGCCGTCGGAGAGTGTCCTTCGCGGCCCATCAGCTGAGAGACAGCGCCTACCACTGGTGGGGGCGGGTGAAGGACACGGTCGGATACGACTACAGCGTATTCCAGGAGGTATTCATGGCACAGTACTTCCCCGAGTTGGCTCGGCTGGAGCGACATCGGCAGTTCTTAGACCTAGAGCAAGGGGGGATGACGGTAGGAGAGTACGAAGCCAGGTTCACAGCCTTGGCCAGATTCGCCCCTGAGATGGTGACGAGCGAGGCGAACCGTTGCCTGCGGTTCCAGGACGGACTGAGGCTGGGCATCCGGAACCAGGTTCTCGCCTTGAGGATACGGAAGTATACCGACCTCGTGGACACCGCAGCTACAGTAGAGCAGGGCGCCAGGGATGCAGTCAGGAGCCGTGAGGTCCGACCTCGGCCGATCAGTTGGGCAGGGCCGTCAGACTCACGAGACTCGCGGAGGCAGAGGACCGCGGGATCCTTCCGACCACCGCCTCATCAGAGTGGATCAAGACAGCAGGGGTCAGTGGCATCAGTAGGGCCAGTCGCCTCAGAGAGGAGGCCGTCATGCTATCACTGCGGGCAGCCAGACCACTTACAGCGAGACTGTCCGACGAGGGGAGGAACCGCGGCAGTACCAGCTACTAGCCGGACAGGCCAGGGCTCGGGGTCGAGGGCTGACGAGATCAGCTGTTACCGATGCGGCCGGGCCGGTCACACTATGGCATGGTGCCGAGAGCAGTTGGGGGAGACATCAGTGCAGCGACCGCAGCAGTCGCGGACAGTACAGTCGCCCAGAGGTCGCCCTCGACAGGGTCAGCAGCCGAGATCATCACGGCCGTCTACGAGCGCACCAATTCCGAGACAGCAGCAGAGTCACGTGTATCCAGCAGCCAGTGCGCAGGGTCAGAGGCAGCAGGCCTCGCAGGGGAGAGTATATGCAGTCACCGACTCCAGAGCCCCAGGACCTAGCACGTACCGTGAGACCATCCAGGGTACGTGTTTGTTGTATCATTTATGGGCTTTGTTCTTGTTTGATACCGGGGCATCGCACTCTTTTATTTCGTCGGGTTGTGCTGAGAGGTTGGGGTTGAGCTTAGAGCCGTTGAGTCCACCCCTATGCCTGGACACCCCAGTTGGGGGTGGTGCATTGTTGACTAGAGTATGTCGTGCCTGCGAGATTAGAGTCGCAGACTGTCCTTGCCCTGGTGATCTTCTCGTGTTGGGGATGACTACCTGTGATGTGATTTTGGGTATGGATTGGTTGTCGAGGTACCGAGCCAACATCGATTGCTACAGACGACGAGTGACAGTGACAGTGGGCGGTACGAAGGTGACGTGCGTGCTGGGGAGTAAGAGTGGGGTCCTCCTGTCGGCGTTGTCCGCAGAGGAGGAAGTACCGGCTGTGCAGAGCCGAGAGTTACCGAGAGTGGTATGCGAGTTCCCCGAGGTCTTTCCTGAGGAGTTGAGCGGGCTGCCACCGATTCGTGAGGTGGAGTTCGGGATTGACCTAGTGCCGGGAACGGCGGCGATATCGATGGCGCCTTACAGGTTTGCGCCGGCAGAGTTGACTGAGCTGAAGCGTCAACTGGAGGAGCTTCAGCAGAAGGGGTTTATCCGTCCGAGTGCATCGCCGTGGGGAGCACCAGCACTCTTCGTGAAGAAGAAGAGTGGAGAGCTACGGATGTGTATAGATTACCGGAAGCTGAACCGGGTTACGGTGAAGAACCGGTACCCGATGCCGAGGATCGATGACTTGTTTGACCAGTTGAGAGGGGCGACTCACTTCTCGAAGATCGATCTGCGATCCGGTTATTATCAGTTGCGAGTCCGTGAGGGGGACGTCGCAAAGACTGCATTCCGGACACGCTATGGGCATTACGAGTTCCTGGTGATGCCATTCGGACTGACGAACGCGCCAGCAGCGTTCATGGACCTGATGAACAGCATCTTCCGGCCGTACCTGGATTAGTTTGTGGTGGTGTTCGTGGACGATATCCTAATATATTCGCAGAACGAGGCGGCGCATGAGGCACATCTGAGGGTTGTTCTGACCCTACTGCGCGAGCACCAGCTATATGCCAACCGGGAGAAGTGCGAGTTCTGGCTCTCTTAGGTGAGATTCCTCGGCCACATCGTATCCCGTGACGGTATCCTGGTCGATCCGTCGAAGATCGACGCGGTCTCGAAGTGGGCACGGCCCACGAGTGTTTTCGAGATCCGCAGCTTTCTGGGATTGGCAGGCTACTATAGGCGATTTGTCCAGGATTTTGCACGACTAGCCGCACCGATGACTCTGTTAACGCGCAAGGGTGTTGGGTTCGTGTGGACAGATGACTGTGAGCATGCGTTCGCGGAGTTGAAGACTCGACTGACTACAGCTCCAGTGTTAGTGGTGCCCGAACGAGGGTTTGGCTATGATGTTTACTGCGATGCGTCCGGAGAGGGACTGGGTTGCGTGCTGATGCAGTCGGGCAGAGTTGTGGCTTATGGCTCCAGGCAGTTGAAGATACACGAGCGCAACTATCCTACCCACGACTTGGAGCTAGCAGCAGTCGTGTTTGCGCTAAAGAGCTGGCGATATTATCTGTACGGCGAGGGGTTTCAGGTGTTCTCGGATCACAAGAGCCTCAAGTACATATTTTCCCAGCGAGACCTGAACATGCGTCAGCGACGGTGGATGGAACTACTCGAGGAGTACGACTTCGAGCTACACTACCACCCAGGCAAGGCGAACGTTGTCGCCGACGCCTTGAGTAGGAAGTCGGCTCCGAGCCTCGCCAGCATATCTGTCCGAGAGTGGGACATGATGGGGGAGCTGAGCACATTCGGGCTTGAGCTAGAGGAGGTTACTGGCGGTGTTGCCATGTGCTCCCTAGTGGCTCAGCCCTCACTGCTTGCCCAAGGGTTGGAGGCGCAGAGGGAGGACGTCGAAGCATCAGAGATCCGCGAGAGAGTCGTCAGGGGTGACGAGGTGGTGGGCTGGCAGGACAGTACTGATTGGGGACTACGGTACCGCGGGGGGCTGTTCGTACCAGTTAACTGTAGAGATGCCGTGTTACGAGAGGCACACCATTCGCGTCTCGCAGTGCATCCGGGGGGCACCAAGATGTACCGTGACCTCAGGAGGCACTACTGGTGGCGCGGCATGAGGAGAGCAGTCGCAGAGTTTGTGTCGAGATGCCTTGTCTGTCAGCAGGTGAAGGCAGAGCATCAGCGTCCCGCGGGATTGTTACAGCCACTACCGATTGCTCAGTGGAAGTGGGAGCACATTACGATGGATTTCGTGTGTGGACTACCGAGATCGCCCAAGGGAAACGACGCCGTGTGGGTGGTAGTCGACCGGTTGACCAAGTCGGCCCACTTTCTGGCTATGAGGATGACAGACCCGGTCGACAAGTTGAGCAGTCTGTATATCCAGGAGATAGTGCGCCTCCACGGGGTCCCGGTGTCGATAGTGTCTGACAGGGATCCCCGTTTCACGTCCAGGTTCTGGCCGAGTCTGCAGAAGGCACTGGGGACAGAGGTCCTACTCAGCACAGCACATCATCCTCAGACAGACGGTCAGTCTGAGCGTACCATTCAGATCTTGGAGGACATGCTGCGAGCATGTGTGCTGGATTTCAGGGGATCTTGGGAGACCCACCTGCCATTGGCCGAGTTCGCCTACAACAACAGCTTCCAGGCCAGTATCGGGATGGCACCGTTCGAAGCGTTGTATGGTAGGCCGTGTCGGTCACCAGTATGCTGGGCAGAGGTGGGGGACAAGAGTCTGCTGGGGCCAGATCTTGTCAGAGAGACGACGGAGAAGGTCACATTGATCCGCGATCGGTTGAGGACCGCGCAGAGCCGGCAGAAGAGTTATGCAGACAGGCGACGTCGACCTCTTGAGTTTGCAGTCGGGGATCACGTGTTCCTGAAGGTGAGCCCGAGGAAGGGGCTGGTGCGGTTCAGGCGCAGCGGGGGAAAGTTGGCTCCGAGGTACATAGGCCCGTTCCAGATCTTAGACAGAGTGGGAGTCGTGGCTTATCGTCTGGCGTTGCCACCGCAGCTTGGGAGAGTACATAACGTCTTCCACGTATCCCAGTTGCGGCAGTACAACGCAGGCCCCTCCCACGTCATCGAGTGGACTGATATCGAGGTGGCTGATGATGTCTCCTATGAGGAGCAGCCGGTTCGGATCATGGACACACGGCAGCAGATTCTGCGGGGAGGCAAGATTATCCGCTTGGTCCGAGTGCAGTGGAAACATCACGGAGCTGAGTCGACGTGGGAACGCGAGGACGAGGTTCGCGCGAAGTATCCCGGCCTGTTCGACTCCCGAGGTACGTCTGTTTTAAATTTCGCGGACGAAATTTCTTTAAGGGGGGTAGACTGTAATAACCACTTCTGGTCAACGTCAGTCAAACCTGCGAAAAACAGGAAAATTTAAAAATTTTAAGACAGACACTTAACTTAACTTAAATTGACCCCGAGGGTCATGCCGGACTTAAGTTGACCCCGTTATCGACTAAAATGAGTTACGGGGGACTCAGGGCAACTTCCTGGTCATTTTGGGAAAGATTGATTTTTCGCTGGAAAAGTCACCCGAGCGACGTTTTGGTCCATTCGAGGACCGTTTTGGACCCGAAAAGCTTAGCCGTCGTCGTAGCGGTCTTAGTTGGGCCGTTTCCTTGAAGCCCGTCCAGTTTAAATTTTTTTTGGGAAAAGTGCCCGTTCGGGGCCCGAAACGTCCGTTTTTCGCGAATCTGATTGGAAAATATCAACTAGATATTTTCCAAAAGGTTGGGACCCACCTTGACACTTGTCAATTAAATGGTGGTGTAATTTTTGGAGGGAAAAGGTGTGGTTGGGAAGTGTTGGCCGAACATGGGTAAAAGGGGGGAGTTTTTGGAGTTAGTTGTTAGTTTTAATTAAATTAGAAAGAAGAAGAGAGGTTTTAGAGAGAGAAGAAGAAGGAGAAGAAGAGAGAAGAAAGGAAGTGGAGTTAGGGTTTGATTTTCAACCCTTGGATCGATTCGAAGCAAGGAGCAAATCTCTTCCCCTCGTCTTCCTCTCGAGTAAGCACTAACCCGATTCTCGTTTCGTTTATTTTCTTGAAAGCTAGGGTTTAAGTTTTAAACTAATACTTAGGGTTGTGTAGAGTTTGGGAGGTGTTGGAGACGTTTTAGAGGTGTTTGGGGGTGTAAGGGCACGTTTTCCGATGACCGGAGGCTCGGGAGGAGCTCCGGCCACCGTGGGTGGTGGCCGGCCGGCCATGTGGTGGCTGGCCGGAGGTGGCAGCAGCCACCACTTGGTGGCCGAGCCCCTCCCTCAAACCCTAGGGTCTCGGCCAAGCCTCTTGGGTGGGGCCCACGTGCTCGGTTGCTCGGGTTTTAATGTTCGGGTGGTTTAAAACGTCCCCCAGACCACTTATTCCTAATCGAATCGAAATTTGGAATTAATTTGGAGAAGTTGTAATTAACGGGTTTTGGGAAACTTTAAACGTTAATTAATTGATTTATAAGTCGGAATTCGATTCCGTCAAGTGCGTTGAGTTCCTTGATTTATTCTAAGACCGTAGAAACGAAATTGGGGACTTTTGGAGCCCCGGAAGGCAATTAACCAAAACCGGGCAGATTCGCCATGTCGGGCGAATCTGGCCCTTACGGGTCCTTTTTCGGCAATATCGAATAATTGGGAAGTTTGGAAGTGATCGTCTTTGTCGGGGTTACGTTTGGGCGTTAAGTTTATTAATTTTCGGTTTATTCGTACTAGTTTAAAAGTACTTTGAATTTGTGTTCTTTTAGATCGTGCTACGGACCGAGGCAAGGGAAAGCTCGGCGAGTGACTAGGTCCACTTCGGGTTTTGTTGGAGCGCTTTTGGATCTATATACGAGGTAGGGAAAAGTAGCCGGATCTCGGCCCTGATTAGGGAAAGTTAATAGTAGAATTGCATGTGACACCGGGGTGTCGTGGGTTGAGTAGATTTATTTAATTATTAGAAAAGCATGATACGGGATTGTAGCGTTTAAGAGAAAGGCATGTGACACTTAGTAGTGTCGTAGGAACAGAGAACTTAGCGATAATTGAATTACTGGAGGCATATGACCATGCCCGGAGGTTGTTTGTGAAACTAGCGATTTTAGGACCGTTGGAGGCATCGAGTATGCCGGAGGTTGTCGTGCGTTTTATTTAATTGTTGAGTTTGGGTGGCCTTGAGAGCCCGTATTTAATTGTTGAGTTTGGGTGGCCTTGAGAGCCCGTATTTAATTGTTGAGTCGGGGTGGCCATGAGAGCCGTGTATTTAATTTGGTGTCTTGAGAGGCAGCGAGTGCCCGTGGGGTTGTTGAACCCGAGTCTTGACTGTTGAGGTGTCTTGAGTGGCCTTGAGTGCCTGTGTGATTGAACTTGCCTGTGATTGTGATTGTGGTTACCTGGGGTGGTGAGTTCTAAAGGTCGACAGCCTGATCCGACTTAGTGTCGATGAATTGCGAGTTTTAAAGGTCGACAGCCTGATCCGACTTAGTGTCGATGAATTGCGAGTTTTAAAGGTCGACAGCCTGATCCGACTTAGTGTCGATGAATTGCGAGTTTTAAAGGTCGACAGCCTGATCCGACTTAGTGTCGATGAATTGCGAGTTCTAAAGGTCGACAGCCTGATCCGACTTAGTGTCGATGAATTGCGAGTTTTAAAGGTCGACAGCCTGATCCGACTTAGTGTCGATGAATTGCGAGTTCTAAAGGTCGACAGCCTGATCCGACTTAGTGTCGATGAATTGCGAGTTTTAAAGGTCGACAGCCTGATCCGACTTAGTGTCGAGGAATTGCGAGTTTGAAAGGTCGACAGCCTGATCCGACTTCGTGTCGAGGAATTGCGATAGGTCGAACCCTGACCTGATTGAGATTGGTTACTGAGCAGCTGGTGTGCGATCCTTTGTGATCTTGTTTGGTGTTGTGTCGTTTCGTGCGAGTCCTTGAGGAGGTCGTCGATAGTTGTGTCGGGTCTACACTGTTTTTATCGAGTGTCGAGCCTGTTGAGGAAGGTGACGGGTTGTGGGTCTGTTGAGTACTTGAGTTGGGGACTGTAGTCCCGGCGTTGGGTTTGGTTTTAGTGTTACTGGCTTTTTCTGCTAATTATGCCATAGTCAGTCTGTTATCCGTGGAGGTGAGCGAACGCTCACCCCTAGCTGCTTTTCCTACAGGTACTGATCACCGGACGGACTAGGTTAGCTCTTGAAGTTCATGGAGCTTGGAGCGGAGTCTGGTCTTTACTTTTGTTGAGTCTAGTGACGGATGTTGTACCTTGTCCACTTGTTGGGACGTTTTTGTATTGTAAATACTATTATTTTGAGAAGTAAATGGAAATGTCAAAGCTTTTATTGAAAACAGGTTTCAAGTGTTCATGTTTTTAAAAGTTCGCGCCCGAGTTCGGTTCACTGAAATTGGGGCGTGACAGTGGGCATAGATCAGTTTTGGTTTTTGTGCCCTAGAACAATCGTGATTATGGACGACATTATCATTTCATTAATACATCGACACTACTATTATCATTTGTGAAATGTTAATAGTGTGAATAATACTCTTTCTTAAGATCATCGGGTTGAGGACGTGATAGTAAAACTCTTAGAGTATTATTCACTTGATCCCTGGTCTTACTGATATACTAAGACTGATATGATGTTGGTTGATGATCACGTATTATTGATCATACATATTGGATATGAAGTCAAATCATAAATGGCATTGGATGACCCACTATGAGAATACTACATAGGAACTGTCACGAGTATTTCTCAATACCGTAATATGACCTAAGTCCTCTGACCTTATAGTCATCATGATTTCTATATAGGTGGTTGTGTGCTTTGACACAGTTAAACGTTGTCTTTAACCCGACAATTATAAAGGCTGTGATTGGGTGCATAAGTGTCTATGTGAGAGATATGGTTGACTGATAAGAGATTTGTCACTCATACAAATAAGAGAGATATCGTTTGGGCCCCTTGATAAGTGGGACTAGAGGAAAAGCATGGCCATGCGAATTGATAAAGAGTTATCATTGGCAGTCTACTTAAGATCAAGAAACATCGATCAAATAAAATAAGGATGACGGCCCTATGCCTTATTCGATCGAGATATCGTTGATAGAAGTGTTAGCATATTAGCGTGTAAGGGTTAAGTCGCATTGACGATCATCATACACGTTTGGGTAGTCATATTTCTTTGCTAGAAGACAACTATGACATGTGGACGAATAGAGGATTCGGGGCCCACTGCCGAACGTCGTATAGCCTACAGGGTCACACCTAACAACAAGCCCAAAATCGTATTGGACTTTGGAAGTCCATTAAGTGAATAAGTAATATTATATTTAATATAATATGTATTTATTCATTAAACTCGTTTTTCGAATTACCAATATAATAAAGATTATGTTGGCAATTAAAATGTAAAAATGACTCTTGAATTTTTGAAATTCAAAGAAGGTATTTTTGCAAGACCACTACTCCTAAAATGAGACACTTGTCATAATAGAAAGTCCAAGAGTTGGGTTTGATTGAAATGACTTAGTGGAGTCATGTTTAGGAATAGTAAACATGCGTTTTTCTAGGGAAAGTTTTTAGGGAAAGTTTACATGGATCCTGAGGCTATTCTAGGGAAAGTTTTTATTTTCCGTTGCGTTTTTCTCCCTAGATTTCCAAAAATCAGAGCACACATCGATATATTACTCCAACACATAAGTAATATAAAGCCGCTTTAATTTTATTGCTAACGATCATATATAGATTTGGACATTTAGGATTGAACTACGGGCACTAAGACTAACACAGTCCGGTCCAGTGGTTGATGTGGGTGAGTCTGGGATGGCTGTTGTGGGTCAGCCGAGTTCAAGGCCATATCAATTTTCACTTCCAATTGTTGTTTTGAGAAATGAAGTCATCGGGCCTGTGCAACCTTCTGTCGGGAGTGATTCTTTCATGTCTATTGAGTCAGGTGATCCTTTCTTTCATGTGTCTCAACTGAGTATTGAGGATGCTCAACCTTTTGGTGGCTAAGTTATCGACTCCCTCCCTTTCTCTACATTCAAGTTTCGATCGAGAATTTCTTGTGTTGTCACCTGAAATAATAAAGAAAGGCGAAGGGAAAAGAAGGAAGAAACCTCAGCAAACTTTTAGAGTGACGCCTCGTTCACTTTGTATGAGGGACAAGGAGATGCTCTAGGCTCAACGTAGAAATGAGGCTTAGAGACATTTTGTCGCTATAGTGACTTGCTGGAGATAGAATTTAAGGATGATGTTCCTCCTTCTATCGATTAATAATTCTTTGTATTAGGCCGATGTCCTTTTTCCTCTTTTTTTTCCGTTTTTTAGGAACATTCTCTTATCAATTTGTGGTAGAGTCTCTTTTGAAGGTTATTTGGGATAGCTTTTTAGCGGTCCTTTCTCTTTTCCCCGTCTTGGGGTAAAAAGATTTAATAAAATCATCATCTATAAAAAAAAAGTTTTTGAGTAAATATATGAATTAATGATGACAATACTCAAGAATATAGGAATGTCGAGTATTTGGTTACGAATAATTTTTGTTTTTATACTTAGTTATATTAAATTAATTTCATTATGACCGAAAATTGGGGTTTATTAAATTTTTGTCCTTATTGTACTAGTTCATTAAAAATATGGCTTGTACGGTTTGCGTTTTAGATAAATGACCCTAAAAAGTTATATTGCCAACTTTACCCTTCAAATTTATATTTATTAAAATAATTTCTTTATTAAATTGTTCTTTATGGCTTACGTTCTGTCAACAAAGCTTCACTAGAAGTGACTAGTATGAAAGATGGCTCTTCATGGCTTACGTTCTGTTAGTCATTAAAATGGGATTCCGGAGTCTGATCATAGATATCATGTGGGACATGATATTGGACTACCCGCCCTAAATATGTGCCATAGATTAAGTCATGAACATGTTTAGTGTCGTAGCTTGTCCTGTATCCTTAGACCAAGGAGTCTTTGTGATTGCTATGCAATCAACAACTGAGTTTGACCTGAGCCTATTGTTGTCCGTAATAGGACTTCCATAATGGCCAGGATTGGCTTGGGGACGAGCTACATGAGTGACACGAAAGACGGCTAAGGGATTTATCCCTCATACTAAGGTATGTGAAAGATATCGGTTCTCGACTGCTTGATCGAGAGTGACTGAAAGAATAGCATGGCCATGCACATGATATTGGGTATCATATAATCAATCATCTCACATATCAAGGAACATGACCAAAACTGGGTTTTGGGTCATGTGCCCGTAAGTGAATAGGACTTTACGATCAAGACAAGGCTGGGAGTCTTAGGATTGATCGTGTCGGATAATGTTGGAAATTTCCAGTAAGGAAGGCTTGGAGGCGATGAGCGAATCACGAGACCTCGTTGGAAATGACCACATGCCATGTTCCAAGAGGCCCATGAAAGGCCCATGCAACCAAGGCCCATGGAACTAATTAATCAAGTCTTGATTAATTAGTACTAAGTAAGCATGACAAGGATTAAGGTGTTGGTGATTCACCACCCAACCCCATCTTGTAGCCATACTTTGTCCTATTTACACCTTACTTGTCACCATGCTTGTCTCATGCCTTTAGTTGGAAAAGTATGGGGTTTGTTATGTTGAAGTCATCTTTTTTCAACATAACAAACACAAGACAAGAATAGGAAACACAACTTCTCTCCCCTCTCCCTTGCAATTTCGGCCAAGACAAGCTCCCACCTCCATTTTTGTGTTCTTTAGTCGTCAAAGAGAAGAACTACGTGGCTTTTATTACCATGTGGATGCGTAGGCGTCATGGAGACCCAAGCCAATCATTCGTTATCCGGTGTTCTTGTTTTGGTAAGAAATAGTGCTGAATTTTTCCTTTGTGAATCCATTCTTTGTTAGTTGATTTTCATTGATTTTTTGCTGCAAGTTGGTTCATCTCCAAGTCTTCCTCGAGACCCAACAGTGGTATCAGAGCTCTGCTACCTTCGGGATTCACAAGACGGTGTTGAAAGTTTTGGTTTTGGCATGTAATTTGCCAAATTTTTTGATAACATGTTTTAAATTCTTGTTTATGGATTTAATGCATGTAAAATGAATTTTGAAATAGTTTTATTTTTGGGTCTCGGGAGCGGGACTCTCGGGGAGCCGAAAACGGGACCGAACGGGGCTCTGTTGGACGGAGCTAGGCCGAGCATGACCATTGGATGTTTGATATGCCAAGGGTAAACCGTTTTCTTATTTATGAAGAGTTTGGAACTGTCATGACGAACTCGAAAATCAAATGTTCAAAAGTTTCATTTTTGAACGGTTCTGATAAACCGAGCATCAAAAAATTTCGAAACTTGGCAATTAATTAAAACCGGAAAATCACATGACGTATGATAACGTGCTTGTTTGATAAAACAATGTGTGATGTGATGTTGGCATTGTGTAGATAATAGCCCCGAGCTCATTTTAATTATTTATCGCTTTTCACGGCCTACGAGCCGTTAGAGTTAGCGTGTAATTATTCTTTCAAGGTGTGGTCATAAAAACCACTTATTGTTAATATTTATTTATTCCCAACCTGCGAGTCGTGTATTAATTTGTAACATTTTGGTTGGAGTCGATGGGGCTCAAGAAGCTAGTGGGAGTTAGTTTAGGGGGCTATTATGTGCACATTTATCGTTTTATGCTTGGTTTAGTTTATGCATGATTAATTCTATGTGTTCTAGAATTTCATGCTTTAGCTTTATTTACCGAGCATATCACCTCACACGCAAAGATAAAATTGGAATTTTAATCCTTGTTTGAGAGCCCTTAGAACCGTCATTACATTGGATGTAGTTGACGGGTTCGAAGGAAGAATTACATTGGATGTAATTTGAGGTATCATTACATTTGGAATGTAGTTGATGTGCTCATCGCATCTAGAATGTGCCAAAAGTTTTAAACACAAGCGGACAAGTAAAAACGGGTCATGTCCGATACCTCCCAATTATCAACACCTTACTACCTCCCCGTCCTATGGGTGTCGTGCGCCTAGCGGAGCATCAATGGAAAGCGGGGTAATAGGTTTGGATGACATATGTGGGTGTTGTGTGCCTTAGCGGAGCACCTATATAGTGGCCAGTCATAGTTGAAAATTGGTGGACCCAACTACGATTCTCAACTAGGGTTGAGCTAGGGTATCAAATATGGTAAGCCGTGTACTTAAGTACATACCCTAGCCAAGAGTCACATTGGATGTGATTGGACGGGTTCCTACCTACATAGCTCGATTGAGTGGTGAGCCTTCGTTCAACTTGATTGAGTGAATCAAGGATCTTGGTTTTAGATTATAAAGGTATAGAATCGATTGTTGGTGTTTATGCTTGATCTTCATAAAATTTATTCAGTTTACTGATTGAATTTTATCTTTTGTAGATCAAATGGAAAATTCAGCGAAGATTAATAGTTTGTGATTTAAAACCATTGTTGTCAGGGTCAAGCTAAATGGGACGAAGTATTTGGACTGGTACACAATTTTGAGGATATTCCTCAAATCTGAACGCAAAGAATATGACCTTGCCAAGGATGTCTCTAAAACCATATCAGAGTTACATGAAGTGTCATTAACTTCTGAGAAGAATATCAGGGATCTGGGATCCAAGGATATTCTGATGGTCAACAAAGGAATTGGAAGTGGCAAGGGCGGGGCCCATGCGCACTTGGCGGGAAAGATGAGACAACTAATAATGTCTGCTTCTACTGCCAACAAACTGGTCATTGGAACCAGAATTATAAGAAGTTCACGGTTGATCTGAAGAAGGGTAGTGGGATTGCGCCTTCATTAGATAGCTTGGATTATCTGAACAAGGGTATTAGGACTGCGCCTTCATCAGGAAACGTAGATGATCTAAGGAGGGACGGTGAGGTCGTGCCTTCATCCGGTATTAACTGTATAGAGTTACACCTCTGTACTTCCAAAGATTCATGAGTATTAGATACCATGACTGAATCTCACACATGCACTAACGTACAGTGGCTAAAAGTAAGAGAGGTTTGGAAAGCACGAACTGGACCTCAGAGTTGTGGCAACTGCTGTAGGATCCATGAGTCTTGCTTTGCCAAGTGGCCTTGTCTTAGTATTTTATAAGGTATATTGCATACCTACTTTTAGTGGGAATACTGTATGTGTATCCATGCTTGACAAGGAAGGATATAATGTTAATATTGGACATGGAGTTTCCAATGTTTTATGCTAGTACTAACTTGGTTGGAGCATTGTACATATTAGATATGGGTAACAATGCCTCAAGTTCTATATATTATGTTAATACCAAGAGGTCTAAATACAACGATTTAAACCTTACTCTGTTATGACACTGTCATTTGAGCCGCATAAACAAGAAGCGCCTATCAGCACTTCAGAAGTGCGGGCTTTCAGGTCCATTCGAATTCCATTTGATCGATAGGTGCAAGGCTTTTTTGATGGGATAAATGACTAAAGCGCCCTCTATCGGTCGCGGTGAAAGGGCGGGTGAATTATTGCGGCTGATACTCTCGGATGTGTGTGTACCAATAGGTTCACTGGCCAAGAGGGGTTTTATCTACTTCATCACATTTACTAACGATTATAGTAGATATTATTATGTCTGTTCAATAAGACATAAGTCTGAAGCTTTTGATAAATTCAAAGAGTTCGAGACTGAAGTAGAAAACCAGGTCGGGAAAAGTATTAAGACACTTTGATTGGATCGAGGTCTAAAATACTTAACCATAGAGCTTTTAGATCATCTGGTGGAAAGCAGGATATTTTTAGAATGGACTCCTCCCAGAACACCATAGTTGAATGTTGTGTCCGAGCGGAGAAATCGGACTATATTGGATATGGTCCGATCCATGATCAGTTGGACTGATCTCCCAATCTCTTTCCTGGGTTATGCTCTAGAGACGACCGCATTCATAGTGAACCGGGCTCCGACGAAGGCTGTGGAAGGGACACCCTTTTAGAAATGGCATGGGAAGATGCCCGCTTTGGCCTTCATAAAGATTTGTGGTTGCGAGGCTTATGTGAAACATTTAGTTTCGACTAAGCTCGAACCAAGATCTGAGATATGCACCTTCGTGGGGTATCCCAAAGAAACAAGGGGTAAATACTTCTACAAACCCAGTGATACCATAGTGTTCGTCACTTGGGGTGAGGTCTTTATGGAAATTAAGTTTTGTTTCCAAAGACGTCATTGGGAAGACTTTGCATCTCGAAGAAATTCAGGATGGTATAGATTCGTCTAAACCAATTGACAACCCAATAGAAAAGGAGCCAGAGACGGTCGTAGAATAAGAACAATTTCCTGTTACAATTACGGAAGGTCGAAGGCGATCTGAAAGGATCATTTGTACACCTCAAAGATATGGTATCCGGAGGTGACAATGAAGTCATGGTGGATCACGATGATCCAGCCACCTTCAGGAAATCATAGATGGGCCTGACTTTGAGTTATGGCTGGGAGCCATGAGGGAGGAAATGCAATCTATGTCGGACAACCAAGTCTAGGAACTGGTTGATTCCATCAATGGTGTGATGATCATTGGATGCAAATGGATGTTCAAGGTGAAGATGGACATGGACGACAACCTTCTGATCTACAAAGCTCGACTGGTGGCGAAAGGTTATAGGCAGATCCAATAGATTGACTATGAGGAAACCTTCTCCCTAGTGGCTATGGTCAAAATCGATCCAAATTCTTCTTGGCATAATTGCGTATCACAATTACGAGATATGGCAAGTGGATGTCAAAACCGCTTTCCTAAATGGAAGTTTATCTGAGGACGTTTTAGATCTCAGCCATAAGCTTTTGTCGATCCGAAGAATATGGGAAAGATTTGTAAGTTGTTGAAATCCAATTATGGATGGAAACAAGCTTCTCGGAGTTGGAACCTTCGTTTTGATGAAGCTGTAATTGGATTTGGCTTAATCAAGAACGAGGCTGAATCTTGCGTTTATATAAGTCTAGTGGGAGCAAGATTACCTTTCTGGTGCTCATTGAAAACGACATCCCAACCTTGCATGAGACTAAAGTTTGGTTGAGGAAGTGCTTCTCAATAAAGGACTTAGGCGATGATGCTTATATCTTAGAGATTAAGATATGTATAGATCGTACCAAGAGGGTCTTGGATTTAACCTATGTGTACAAGGCATTGAGTAGGTTCTCAATGCTCGATTCAAAGAAAGGACTCTTACCCACTCGTCATGGGATTCATCTCAACAAGACTTAGTGTCCTAAGACACCTGATGAGCTTGAAAGGATGATGCGAATGCCATGCGCCTGGGGGCAGGATCGATCATATATGCCATGACATGTATGAGAACGGAAGTCTCGTAAGCCTTGTGTTGTACCAGTAGACATCAGTCTAACCCGGGGGAAAGATGATGCTGAAATAGTCGTCGAAGGATGAGTGGACGCTAGTTTTCCAAGACAAATCCAGATGACTTTAGAAGTCAGTCAGGATATATGTTTACGCTAAATGATGTACCTTTAGCTAGGAAAGCCTAAAGCAAGATACCGTCTCCAAATCTACAATAGAGGCCAAGTACATGGATGTTGTAGAAGCAGCTAATGAGGCTATTTGTATTTGGAAATTCACGGCAAGGTTGGGTGTAATTAAAAACCCATCCATCACGGTGAATCCATTTTGCGACAACCCAAGGGCCATTGCGCAGGCTAAAGGCCCAGATCGCATAACAAATCCAAAAATGTACAGCGGTGTATCCACCTCATCAGAGAAATACTGAACCGAGGTGAAGTGACGATAAAATATATTGCAACAGATGATAACATAGCCAATCCTTTGACTAAGGCACTGACACTGTCTAAACATGTTAGACATGTAAAGTCGATGGGGACATGTTGGAGTTTAGATTGAAACTAGGGCAAGTGGGAGATTGTTAGTCTCAGTGCCCGTAGTTCAATCCTAAATGTCCAAATGCATATATCATCGTTAGTAATAAAATTAAAGTGATTTTATATTACTTATGTGTTGGAGTAATATATCGATGTGTGCTCTGATCTATGCCCACCCTGCGAATAGAACCATAGATCGAGATAGATCACACTCGATGGGTCCCTAGTCAACAAAGCTTCACTAGAAATGACTAGTATGAAAGATGGCTCTTTATGGCTTACGTTCTGTTAGTCATTGGAATGAGATTCCGAAGTCTGATCATAGATACCATGTGGGATATGATGTTGGACGACCCGCCCTGAATATGTTCCATAGATTAAGTCATGAAAATGTTTAGTGTCATAGCTTTCCATGTATCGTTAAACCAATGAGTCTTTGTGATCGCTATGTAATCAACAACTGAGTTTGACCTGAGCCTAACTGTAAAGTCCCGAAAATTTAATTGTCTTTACGGGTTTTAATTGACGGGATTGGGAAGCGGTTCGAAAAGTCTGGAAAAAAAAAATAAAAAAAATTCAAAAGGCTGGACCAGGCGGGCCAGACCCGGCCCAAGCTACAGACCCGGATAGCCCGGCCCACTTACCAGGCCTGCCTATTTAAGGGAAATTTTAGGGTCAAACCCTAAAATTCCCTTCCTCTCTCTCGCTACTCAGCCGCAGCCACCCTCCCCCACTCCTTCCTCTTCGTCGTCTCCGACCCCTCCTTCCGATCCCGTCTCCGGTGACCTCCCACGTCCGGCCAGCTCCTCCCACTCCTCGTCTTCTCTTCCCCGTCTCTCCCTCCCGAGCTACCAGAGCCACCGCCGCCCTCGTCTTCTCCAGCTCACGTCGCCGGCCACACCACCGGCCTCCCTCCACCGGCCGTCCCCGACCCTCTCCTTCCTCCTCCGTCGCCGGCCGTCCCCGACCCTCACCTCCGTCCTCCTCACCTCCTCCGTCCAACCACGCCAGCGCCGACCGAGCCCGAGCTCGCCGTCCGACCCTCCTCCCTCACCAGATCCGTCCAACCACGCCGCCGTCAAGCCGCCGTCCCCGAGCTCCCCACGCCGTCTTCCTCAGCCGTGCTCGACTCCGGCGCGTTCGACAGATCCGGGACGAAGCCTCCATGGCCGTCCGGATCTGAGCCGAGAAGAGTCCAGCCGTGCACCGCCGTGCCCGCCGTCGTGCACCGCCGTGCGCCGCCGCCGCCCTTGCCGTCCCTTCTCTACGGTTAGGCCCCGGCCGACGCCGCCTCGCCGGCGGCCGACCGGTTCGAAACCGAACCCTTTTTCCCGTCTTCGAATTTCAGTGAATCTGGTTTTGTTTAAAGATTTACTGTATTTGGACGTTAATATGAAATTGTAAAGAAAACAAATTTAAGTTTATTGTATTATTGTTTCTTACGTTTCTTTTTCGGATCTGTTTAACTGTGAACAAAAAAAAGGGTTAAGTTGAGTTTACTTTGAAAATCAGTTGTGAAACAAAAGTTCGATCCTTGTGTTCAGACATAAAAATTGTTACCGTTAAAGCTAGATCGGCTTAGGTTAAACGGGTTTTAAAAAAAAAAAGAACGAAAGTCGTTTATTAAGGTTAGACTCGAGTGAAGTTAAATCGAAAAGGGGGAAAACGAAATCAAATCGACTTTATAAGGGTTTGGACCAAAATATCGAGTTTGGAAACGAACGGAAGGAACCCGTTTTGTTTTAAAATCAAAGACGGAATTAGTTAAAGCAAGGGAGTTCAACGACGGTTTTAAGTAAAAAGGGAGTTTGTTTTAAAATAAAAACCGTTCTATTTTGAAAAGGGGTTATTAATCGGATTTGGGAACGACTCTGGAACTCTGGGTAAAATGGACTGCTATTGGGTTTAAAAAGGAACAAAAGCGGACCGCTGAATCGGAACTCGGGATTCGTGCATTGGGACCGTGCCTCGCATGCACCGGTTTCGGTGCTTGGGTACTCAAACCGATCCGTTGTAACCCGACTTTTATCCCGCTCGAGTTTAAGGGACAACTATCGGATTTAAACTGGAGAAATCATGACCGTTAAATTAACCTTTAACTTACCGGCAGAACCGTTATTAATCTATGGCTTTCGTGTTTCTTTTAGCGTCCGGCTTCGATCGAAGTGAAGCTCGGAGGTAGCGAGCCAGAACGTCAGCAACTAGGAAGCGTAGCGGTTGCTCTTCAGTCGAGGTAGGGAAAAGTAGCCGGATCTCGGCCCTGACTAGGGAAAGTTAACTGTAGAATTGCATGTGACACCGGGGTGTCGTGGGTTGAGTAGGTTTATTTTAAATACTAGAAAAGCATGATGCGGGGTTTGTAGCGTTTATCAGAAAAGCATGATACGGGAACGTAGTGATTACTGGAAATGCATGTGACACTTAGTAGTGTCGTAGGAGCAGAGAACTTAGCGTTAGCTGATTTACTGGAGGCATATGACCATGCCCGGAGGTTGTTGTGAACTTGTTGATATTAGGAGTACTGGAGGCATATGACCATGCCCGGAGGTTGTTTGTGGAACTAGTTATCTTAGGACTGTTGGAGGCATCGTTTATGCCGGAGGTTGTTGTGTGTTATTTACGGTTGAGTAGGGTGGCCTTGAGAGCCCGTGTTGTTTATTATCGAGTTTGAGTGGCCTTGAGAGCCCGTATTATTATTGTCGAGTCTTGGGTGGCCATGAGGGCCCGTGTTATTATTCGTGTTTGGGTGGCCATGAGAGCCCGTACTTTACTGTTGGTGTTTTAGCTAGCTTACGAGTTAGAGTCTCGGTAAGTTGCAAGCGTGTTTTATGGTTGGTGTCTTGGGAGGCCGTGGGTGCCCGTGGGGCTGTTGAGTCCGATTTTTACTGTTAGTGTCTTGGTGGCCATGAGTGCCTATGAGTGTTGAACCTGTGTTGTTACTGGTTGTGAACTTGCTTGTGATTGTGATTGTGATTGTGTTTGTGATTGTGTTTGTGGTTACCGGAGGTTGGGGGCCCGCTTCCTGAAACGGGGGTCCACGAGCACACGCGTCTGCATGTTCAGACGGGGTAGGGGGCCCGCCCGCCAATAAAGGGGTCCTGGCCGCGCGTGTGTGGTTTGGGTTCGTGAGCGTACCTTGGCTGGCTTATGGGTTAGAGTCCCAGTAAGTTGCAGCATTTTCCGGCGGGCTTATGGGTTGGAGTCCCAGTAAGTTGCAGTATTTTCCGGCTGGCTTATGGGTTAGAGTCCCGGTAAGTTGCAGCATTCTTGGGTTGGCCTGACCGGGTTAGAGTTCCGGGAGGGCGTTCTTGGCAGCTGGTTTGCGATCCTTTGCGATCTTGTTTGGTATTGCGTGGTTGTCAGTCGTGTCTTTGGAGGAGGTCGTCGATCGCTGTGTTCAGGTCTACTTACGTGTTGAGTGTTGAGTCGTTCGAGGAAGGTCACCGGGGGTGTTGTCAGTCAGAGTACTTGGGTTGGGGACAGTGATCCCCGGGGGTTGAGCTTGTTGTTGGTGTTACCGGCATTGTCTGCTAATTATGCCATAGTCAGTCTGTTATCCGTGGTGGTGAGCGAACGCTCACCCCTAGCTGCTTTTCCTACAGGTACTGTTCGTGGGACGGACTAGGTGAGCTCTCGAAGCTTGTGGAGCTAGGAGCGGAGTCCGGGTTTTTTTTTACTTTTGGTCTAGCGACGGATACCTCGCCTTTTGTCCGCTTGTGGGACGTTTTATTTTGATTTGTAATTATCCTTTTGTTGAACCAAACTGTTATTGTAAAGTGTTTTAATGGAAATGTTTTCGAAGTGCTTTCTTAATTTAAACGTTCGCGTCCCGAGTTCGGTTTACTGAAATTGGGGCGTGACACTAACGTTGTCCGTAACAGGGCTTTCATAACGGTCAGGATTGGCTTTGGGATGGGATATATGAGTGACACGAAAGACGACTATGGGATTTCTCCCTGAAACTAAGGTATGGGAAAGATATTTGTTCTCGACCGTTTGATCGAGAGTGACTGAAAGAATAGCGTGGCCATGCACATGATACGGAGTATCATGTATTCAATTATCTCACATATCAAGGAACAATGATTGAGAATAATAAGGATAACGACTCTATGCCTTATCTCAATCAGGATATCGGAGATAAAAGGATAGTGACATAGACGACAGAAAGGTTAGAATCGATAGGGTCGATTTGTTATGTAGTGTCAGGCAATACTAAAGTCTCGTTAGTTGCCACATATATAGGATCAAGTAAAATGGGATTTTACGTTGACCTATAGACATGCATAAACATAAGGGTCACACCGGAGGGTGAAACTCATTGATACATTTATGGAGAATGGACAAAAGGGAGTTGTCTCGAGACATGACCAAAACTGGGTTTTGGGTCATTTGCCTGTAAGTGAATAGGACTTTACGGATCGAGACAAGGCTTGAAGTCTTGGGATTTATTCCGTCGGATAATATTGGACATTTCTGGTATGGAAGGCTTGGAGGCGGTGAACGAATCACGGGACCTCGTTGGAAATGGCCACAGGCCATGTTCCAAGAGGCCCATGAAAAGCCATGTTGTCACGCCCCAAATTCAGTAGAACCGAACCCGGAACGCGAACGTTTAAGACAATAAAACATTTTCAAACCTTTTAAAATAAATCACTTTAAAACCACCGTTTAGTTAATCAAAATAATAATTTACAACTCAAAAGTACGTCCCAACAAGCGGACAAAATACAAGGCGTACGTCGCTAGACTCAAAAAGGAAACCCGGACTCCCGCTCCTAGCTCTTCAAGCTTCGAGAGCTCACCTAGTCTGTCCCGCGACCAGTACCTGTAGGAAAAGCAGCTAGGGGTGAGCGTTCGCTCACCACCACGGATAACAGACTGACTACGGTATACTTAGCAGAACATGCCGGAAACAACAACAACCCAAACACCGGGGACCACTATCCCCAAACTCAAGTAACCCGACTGACGCACAGACTATTACTTTCCACAACCAACTCAACAACCGGACATTCAAAGTAGACCCGACACAGCGGTTATGACCTCCACCAAAGACACAAAAGACAACCACGCAACACCCAAGATCACAAAGGATCGCCCACCAAACAAGATCACAAAGGATCGCACTCCAGCTGCTCAGTGCCGGTTGCTAACCGGCTGGGCTCGAGCCTGCCCCGCGCAACTTTACCGATCCCTGTCAGGCCAGGCGGTCGACCTGTTAGCGATATGTACCGAGCTACTTTTTACGATAGCTAGTCGGAAGGGGAGCAACCCTCCATCGCCGAAGAATGCTCAACCTTACCGATCCCTGTCGGAAGGCTAGCCAAAGAATGCTCAACTTTACCGATCTCTATCGGAAAGCTAGCCAACCCCCACGCAACTTCCCCCGATCTCTGGGGGGCCCCCAACCTCAGGCAATCACAATCACAACCAGCAACAACATAGGTTCAACACTCCACAGGCACTCATGGCCACCCAAGACACCAACAGTAAAACACGGGCTCAACAACCCCACGGGCACTCATGGCCACCCAAGACACACCAAAAGTAAAATACTGGTTTAACAATCCCACGGGCACTCATGGCCACCCAAGACACACCAATAGTAAAATACTGGTTCAACAACCCCACGGGCACTCATGGCCACCCAAGACACACCAACAGTAAAATACGGGTTTAACAACCCCACGGGCACTCATGGCCACCCAAGACACCAACAGTAAAATACGGGTTTAACAACCCCACGGGCACTCATGGCCACCCAAGACACCAACAGTAAAATACGGGCTCTCATGGCAACCCAAGACACAAACAGTAAAGTACAAGCTCTCATGGCCACCCAAGACACAAACTAAACAATCAACCTCCAGTAATTCTAACGTCGAAAGTTCACTGCACCTACGACACTACTAAGTGTCACATGCATTTATATTGTTCGATACGTTCCCATATCATACGAAACCACCCGGTGTCGCCTGTCTTTTTATTATTCGATAAACTTACTTAACCCACGACACCCAAGTGTCACATGCATTTCTACTGTTAACTTTCCCTAGTCAGGGCCGAGATCCGGCTACTTTTCCCTACCTCGTATGCTTTCCCCAAAAGCTCACAGTCAAGCTCCGGCGTGATCACGATCACTCGCCTAGCTTTCCCTTTCCTCTGTCGGTGGCACGATCTAATAAGAACACAATTTAAAATGTTTTTAAGCTTGCAGGCATAAACTGAATTTTAATAAACTTGACGCCCAAATGTAACCCCGAAAATGTCGATCACTCACAAACTTCCCAATTACTCGACATTGTCGATAATGGACCCGGAAAGGCCTGTTTCGCCCGACCCGACGAATTTTCCCGGGATTGGAAAACGTCCTTCCGGGGCTCCGAAAATTCCTTTTTTTGTTTCTACGGTCTTAGAATAATTCAAGGGTTCCTATGCACTCGACGGAATCGCTTTCCGACTTCCGAGTAATTTAATTCGCATTTAAAGTTTCTAAACCCGTCAATTACAACTTTCACAATTTAAATCCAAATTTCGATCCGGGTGTGGATTAACTACTTGGGGAACGTCCTAAATCACCTAACACGAAAACCCGATACCCGAGTGTGTGGGCCCCACCCGGCCATCTTTGGCCGTGGGTGGCTAGGGCCGGTTTGGGCCGGTCCACCATGGTGGTGGCCGGTCCTAGCTCCGGCCAGCCACCCCATGTCCGGCCAGCCACCGTGCACGGTGGCCGGAGCTCCCCCCGAGCCTCCGGTCACCGGAAAACGATCATCCTTTCGCTCCAAAACACCTCCAACGAACCCCACACCTCAACTCAACCACAAACTACTAGTTTTAACCTAAACCCTAACTTTCAAACTTAACAAAACGAAAAACGGTTAGGTGCTCACCGTAGAGAATGTCGATGGGAACTCGATTCCTTGAACATTGAGACGATCTATCGGTTTGATCGTCGGGAATAGTGGCAAAAACCTAGCACCCTTCTCTTTTTCTCTCCCTTTTCTCCTTCTCCTTATCTCTCTAAAAACTATCTTTTTTTTTCTTTCTATTTCTTTAAGTGTTGGCCGAACCCCCCTATCCTCTCATCTTTGTTCTTTTTCAAAAATACCTAACACCACCACATATTTGACATGTGGCAAGTGGGTCCCACACCTTCTGGAAAATATCTCCTGGATATTTTCCAATCAGATTCGCGAAATTCGACTGTTTCGGGCCCCGAACGGGCACTTTTTCCAAGAAATTACGAAACTTCACGGGCTACAAGGAAACGGCTCAACTAAGACCGCTGTGACGACGGCTAAGCTTTTTGGATCCAAAAAGGGCCTCGAACGGACCAAAACGTCGCTCGGTTGACGCGAAAAGTCAACATTTCCCAAATTGGTCAGAAAGTTTCCCTGAGTCCCCGGAACTCACTTTGGTCGATATCGGGGTCAACTTAAGTCCGGTATGACCCTCGGGGTCAAATTTAGGTTCATTTAAGTGTTTGTCTAAAAAATTTAAATTTTCTTGTTTTTCGCCGATTTGACTGGCATTGACCGGGAGTGGTTCTTACACATGCAACCAAGGCCCATGGAACTAATTAATCAAGTATTGATTAATTAGTACTAAGTAAGCATGGCAAGGATTAAGGTGTTGGTGATTCACCACATAACCCCATCTTGTCTAGCCATACTTTGTCCTATTTACACCTTACTTGTCACCATGCTCGTCCCATGCCTTTAGTTGGAAAAGTATGGGGTTTGTTATGTTTAAGTCATCTTTTTTAAACATAACAAACACAAGACAAGAATAGGAAACACAATTTCTCTTCCCTCTCCCTTGCAATTTCGGCCAAGGCAAGCTCCCACCTCCATTTTTTGTTCTTGAGTCCTCAAAGAGAAGAACTACGTGGCATTGATTCTAATGTGGATACGTATGCGTCTTGGAGACTCAAGTCAATCATTCGTTACCCGGTGTTCTTGTTTTGGTAAGAAATAGTGCTGAATTTTTCTCTTGTGAATCCATTATTTGTTAGTTTTTTCATGGTTTTAATCGTCTCTTGGTTTTCATTGTTTTTCCGATGCGAGTTGTTTATCTCCAACCCTACCTCGAGACCCAACAGTAGGTTGTCATGTATCCTTAGACCAAGGAGTCTTTGTGATCGCTATGCAGTCAACAACTGAGTTTTCTTGAGCCTAACGTTGTCCTTAATATTGCTTCCATAACGGCCAAGATTGGCTTCGGGATGGACTGCATGACTGACACGAATGTAACCCCGAAAATGTCGATCACTCACAAACTTCCCAATTACTCGACATTGTCGATAATGGACCCGGAAAGGCCTGTTTCGCCCGACCCGACGAATTTTCCCGGGATTGGAAAACGTCCTTCCGGGGCTCCGAAAATTCCTTTTTTTGTTTCTACGGTCTTAGAATAATTCAAGGGTTCCTATGCACTCGACGGAATCGCTTTCCGACTTCCGAGTAATTTAATTCGCATTTAAAGTTTCTAAACCCGTCAATTACAACTTTCACAATTTAAATCCAAATTTCGATCCGGGTGTGGATTAACTACTTGGGGAACGTCCTAAATCACCTAACACGAAAACCCGATACCCGAGTGTGTGGGCCCCACCCGGCCATCTTTGGCCGTGGGTGGCTAGGGCCGGTTTGGGCCGGTCCACCATGGTGGTGGCCGGTCCTAGCTCCGGCCAGCCACCGTGCACGGTGGCCGGAGCTCCCCCCGAGCCTCCGGTCACCGGAAAACGATCATCCTTTCGCTCCAAAACACCTCCAACGAACCCCACACCTCAACTCAACCACAAACTACTAGTTTTAACCTAAACCCTAACTTTCAAACTTAACAAAACGAAAAACGGTTAGGTGCTCACCGTAGAGAATGTCGATGGGAACTCGATTCCTTGAACATTGAGACGATCTATCGGTTTGATCGTCGGGAATAGTGGCAAAAACCTAGCACCCTTCTCTTTTTCTCTCCCTTTTCTCCTTCTCCTTATCTCTCTAAAAACTATCTTTTTTTTTCTTTCTATTTCTTTAAGTGTTGGCCGAACCCCCCTATCCTCTCATCTTTGTTCTTTTTCAAAAATACCTAACACCACCACATATTTGACATGTGGCAAGTGGGTCCCACACCTTCTGGAAAATATCTCCTGGATATTTTCCAATCAGATTCGCGAAATTCGACTGTTTCGGGCCCCGAACGGGCACTTTTTCCAAGAAATTACGAAACTTCACGGGCTACAAGGAAACGGCTCAACTAAGACCGCTGCGACGACGGCTAAGCTTTTTGGATCCAAAAAGGGCCTCGAACGGACCAAAACGTCGCTCGGTTGACGCGAAAAGTCAACATTTCCCAAATTGGTCAGAAAGTTTCCCTGAGTCCCCGGAACTCACTTTGGTCGATATCGGGGTCAACTTAAGTCCGGTATGACCCTCGGGGTCAAATTTAGGTTCATTTAAGTGTTTGTCTAAAAAATTTAAATTTTCCTGTTTTTCGCCGATTTGACTGGCATTGACCGGGAGTGGTTCTTACACATGCAACCAAGGCCCATGGAACTAATTAATCAAGTATTGATTAATTAGTACTAAGTAAGCATGGCAAGGATTAAGGTGTTGGTGATTCACCACATAACCCCATCTTGTCTAGCCATACTTTGTCCTATTTACACCTTACTTGTCACCATGCTCGTCCCATGCCTTTAGTTGGAAAAGTATGGGGTTTGTTATGTTTAAGTCATCTTTTTTAAACATAACAAACACAAGACAAGAATAGGAAACACAATTTCTCTTCCCTCTCCCTTGCAATTTCGGCCAAGGCAAGCTCCCACCTCCATTTTTTGTTCTTGAGTCCTCAAAGAGAAGAACTACGTGGCATTGATTCTAATGTGGATACGTATGCGTCTTGGAGACTCAAGTCAATCATTCGTTACCCGGTGTTCTTGTTTTGGTAAGAAATAGTGCTGAATTTTTCTCTTGTGAATCCATTATTTGTTAGTTTTTTCATGGTTTTAATCGTCTCTTGGTTTTCATTGTTTTTCCGATGCGAGTTGTTTATCTCCAACCCTACCTCGAGACCCAACAGTAGGTTGTCATGTATCCTTAGACCAAGGAGTCTTTGTGATCGCTATGCAGTCAACAACTGAGTTTTCTTGAGCCTAACGTTGTCCTTAATATTGCTTCCATAACGGCCAAGATTGGCTTCGGGATGGACTGCATGACTGACACGAATGTAACCCCGAAAATGTCGATCACTCACAAACTTCCCAATTACTCGACATTGTCGATAATGGACCCGGAAAGGCCTGTTTCGCCCGACCCGACGAATTTTCCCGGGATTGGAAAACGTCCTTCCGGGGCTCCGAAAATTCCTTTTTTTGTTTCTACGGTCTTAGAATAATTCAAGGGTTCCTATGCACTCGACGGAATCGCTTTCCGACTTCCGAGTAATTTAATTCGCATTTAAAGTTTCTAAACCCGTCAATTACAACTTTCACAATTTAAATCCAAATTTCGATCCGGGTGTGGATTAACTACTTGGGGAACGTCCTAAATCACCTAACACGAAAACCCGATACCCGAGTGTGTGGGCCCCACCCGGCCATCTTTGGCCGTGGGTGGCTAGGGCCGGTTTGGGCCGGTCCACCATGGTGGTGGCCGGTCCTAGCTCCGGCCAGCCACCCCATGTCCGGCCAGCCACCGTGCACGGTGGCCGGAGCTCCCCCCGAGCCTCCGGTCACCGGAAAACGATCATCCTTTCGCTCCAAAACACCTCCAACGAACCCCACACCTCAACTCAACCACAAACTACTAGTTTTAACCTAAACCCTAACTTTCAAACTTAACAAAACGAAAAACGGTTAGGTGCTCACCGTAGAGAATGTCGATGGGAACTCGATTCCTTGAACATTGAGACGATCTATCGGTTTGATCGTCGGGAATAGTGGCAAAAACCTAGCACCCTTCTCTTTTTCTCTCCCTTTTCTCCTTCTCCTTATCTCTCTAAAAACTATCTTTTTTTTTCTTTCTATTTCTTTAAGTGTTGGCCGAACCCCCCTATCCTCTCATCTTTGTTCTTTTTCAAAAATACCTAACACCACCACATATTTGACATGTGGCAAGTGGGTCCCACACCTTCTGGAAAATATCTCCTGGATATTTTCCAATCAGATTCGCGAAATTCGACTGTTTCGGGCCCCGAACGGGCACTTTTTCCAAGAAATTACGAAACTTCACGGGCTACAAGGAAACGGCTCAACTAAGACCGCTGCGACGACGGCTAAGCTTTTTGGATCCAAAAAGGGCCTCGAACGGACCAAAACGTCGCTCGGTTGACGCGAAAAGTCAACATTTCCCAAATTGGTCAGAAAGTTTCCCTGAGTCCCCGGAACTCACTTTGGTCGATATCGGGGTCAACTTAAGTCCGGTATGACCCTCGGGGTCAAATTTAGGTTCATTTAAGTGTTTGTCTAAAAAATTTAAATTTTCCTGTTTTTCGCCGATTTGACTGGCATTGACCGGGAGTGGTTCTTACACATGCAACCAAGGCCCATGGAACTAATTAATCAAGTATTGATTAATTAGTACTAAGTAAGCATGGCAAGGATTAAGGTGTTGGTGATTCACCACATAACCCCATCTTGTCTAGCCATACTTTGTCCTATTTACACCTTACTTGTCACCATGCTCGTCCCATGCCTTTAGTTGGAAAAGTATGGGGTTTGTTATGTTTAAGTCATCTTTTTTAAACATAACAAACACAAGACAAGAATAGGAAACACAATTTCTCTTCCCTCTCCCTTGCAATTTCGGCCAAGGCAAGCTCCCACCTCCATTTTTTGTTCTTGAGTCCTCAAAGAGAAGAACTACGTGGCATTGATTCTAATGTGGATACGTATGCGTCTTGGAGACTCAAGTCAATCATTCGTTACCCGGTGTTCTTGTTTTGGTAAGAAATAGTGCTGAATTTTTCTCTTGTGAATCCATTATTTGTTAGTTTTTTCATGGTTTTAATCGTCTCTTGGTTTTCATTGTTTTTCCGATGCGAGTTGTTTATCTCCAACCCTACCTCGAGACCCAACAGTAGGTTGTCATGTATCCTTAGACCAAGGAGTCTTTGTGATCGCTATGCAGTCAACAACTGAGTTTTCTTGAGCCTAACGTTGTCCTTAATATTGCTTCCATAACGGCCAAGATTGGCTTCGGGATGGACTGCATGACTGACACGAAAGACGGTTAAGAGATTTATCCCTCATACTAAGGTATGGGAAATATATCAGTTCTCGGCTGCTTGATCGAGAGTGACTGAAAGAATTTCATGACAATGCACATGATACTTTTTATCATATATTCAGTAATCTAACATATCAACGAACAATGATTGAGAATAATAAGGATGACAACTCTATGCCTTATCTCAATCAGGATATTTGAGATAAAAGGATAGTGACATAGACGACAGAAAGGTTAGAATCGACAAGTTCGATTCGTTTAGCAGTGTCAGGCAATACTAAAGGCTCGTTAGTTTCCAATTAAATATGATCAAGTAAAATGAGATTTTACGTTGATCTATTAACATGCATAAACCTAAGGGTCACACCAGAGGATGAAACTCATTAACACATTTATGGAGAATGGCCAAAAGGGCAGTTGTCTCGGGACATGACCAAAACTGGGTTTTGGTTCATGTGCCAGTAAGTATTGAGGACATTATATATCGAGACAAGGCTTGGAGTCTTGGGATTTATCGTGTCGAATAATGTTGTACATATCTGGTATAGAAGGCATGGAGGCGATGAGCGCGTCATGAGACCTCATTAAAAATAGGCTACAGACCATCTCCCACGAGGCCCTTGGGTTGCCCATGCCACCAAAAGGCATGGAACTAATTAATTAATCCTCAATTAATTGAGTTCTAATTAAGCAAAAATGGATTAAGGTGTTGGTGATTCACCACCAACTTCCATCGTTCTACACCATGCTTACCACCATACTTGTCCTATTTACACCATGTTTACACCATCCTTGTCCTATTTACTATTATTATATTATATTGATGGGAGAAGATGACTTAAGAGTCATCCTTTCAACAAAAACAGACACAACACACAAAAGGAAGAGCAAGAACAACTCCCTCCCTCCCCAATTTCAGCCAACACTCTATTTCCCTCCATTTTTTGTGTGTTTTTCAGTCCTCATAAGAATAACTACGTCACTTTTATTCCCAAGTGCATACGTAGGCATCTTGGAGACTCAACCTCGATCATTCCTTACTCGGTGTTCTTGAACAAATGGGTAAGGAATACACGTGCTGAATTTTGTCTTGTCTTTCTAATTCTAACTTTATTAGTTGCTTCATGGTTTTCATGGTCTTGAGTTATTTTCCGCTGCGATTGTATGTTCATACTCTCCGCTGAGACCAACAATGGTATAAGAGATGTGCTACCTTTGGGATTCACAAGACGAAGTTGAAAGTTTCGGTTTTGTGCTTGTTGTTTCGTTTTTTGGCATGTTATTTTGCAAAATTATTTGATATCATGTTCTAGTTTATTGCTTGTGGGTTTATTGCATGAAATATGTAATTTTTAAAAAAAAATCGAATCTTATTTTTGTTAAAGTTTGATTTTTTGGATCTCGGGAGCGGTACTCTCGGGGAGCCGAACCCGGGACTGAACGGGGCTCCGTTGGACGGATTTAAGCCGAGCATGACCATTGGATGATAAAAATTACGGGCCAAACCATTTAGTTATTCATGATGATTTTGGAACCATCTAGACGAACTCAAAAATCAAATGTCCAAAAGTTTCATTTTTGAACGGTTTCGATAAACCGAACATTCATTTTTTTCAAAACTTGGCGATAATCTAAAACATAAAAATCACATGTTATCTGATAACATGCTTGAATGATAACATCTTGTGTGATGTGATGTTGGCATGGTGCACGTAATATCTTCAAGCTCGTTTTAATTATTTATCGCTTTTCACGGCCTACGAGCCATTAGAGTTAGCGTGTAATTATTTTTTCAAGGTGTGGTTGTCGTACAACTTGTTTGTAATATTTATTATTTCCCGACCTACTAGTCGTGTATTCAATCGTAATCTTTGGCTCAAGCGAAGAAAGGGCGAAAAGGTCAATTGGTGGCTTTTCGGGTCTTGGCATCGGCTTGGAGTCGATGGAGCTCAAGAAGCGAGTGGGAGTTTGTTTAATGGGCTATTATGTGCATACTTATCGCTTTATGATTGGTTTAATTATCCATGATTAGATTTACATGCTTAACTTTATTTATCGAGCATATCACCTAACATGCAAACATAAAATTGGAATTTTGATCCTTGTTATGTGAGCCCTTAGTACCGTCATTGCATTGGATGTAGTTGACGTGTTCGAAGGAAGAATTACATTAGATGTAATTGGAGGCATCATTACATTTGGAATGTAGTTGATATACTCATCGTATCTATGATGTGCCTAAACTTTTAAACACAACTAGACAAGTAAAAACGGGTCATGTTAGATACCTCCCAATTATCATAACCTTACTACCTCCCCATCATATGATTGTCGTGCGTCTTAGCGGATCATCCATAAGAAAGCGTGGTTGTAGGTTTGAATGACATATCTGGGTGTCGTGCAGCGTAGCGGAGCACCTACATAGTGACGGGACATAGGTTTTTTTGGTGGACCCGGCTAGGATTTTTAGCCAAGGTTGAGCTAGGGTATCAAATAGGGTAAGCCGTGTACATATGTACATACCCTACCCAAGAGTCATATTATATGTGATTGGACGGGGTCCTACCCACATAGCTCGATTAAGTGGTCAACCTTCATTAAGCTTGATCGAGTGAATCAAGCATCTTGGTTCTAGATTCTAAAAGTTTAGAATCGATTGCTTGGTGTTTAAGCTTGATCTTCAGAAAATTTATTCATTTACTGATTAAATTTTATCTGTCGTATAGATCAAATATAAAAAGTTAATAGTAGTTTGTCATTGAAATCCACGATTCACAAGGTCAAGGTTAATGGGACAAACTATCTGGATTGGTACAAATATTTTAGGATAGTCCTCAATTGCGAACACAAAGGATATATCCTTGAAAAGGTTATCCCTCATGTCTTGAAAATGAAGGAGCATCTCGAACATCTTAATGGACTGGGTCTTAAGATAGAATCAGTGATGGCAGCATATGAGGTTATGCGCTCCCTTCCTCGTGCGTATGTTGAGTTCATCATGAACTATCACATGCACGATATGGACAAGACCATATCAGAGTTGCATGGTATGTATACTGAGAACTACTGAGAAGAATATCAAGGATCTAGGATCCATGGATATTATGATGGTCAGAAAGGGATCCAGTTTCAATAAGGAAACAGGTAGTGGCAAGGGCAAGGCCCCTGCGCACTTGGCATGAAAGATGAGACACTCGATCGCTCCTAACACTCCTAGGACCCGCGGTCCTTAAGGAATGCTAAGGAGGATGAGACTGTCTGCTTCTAGTGCCAGAGGCATGGTCAACGAAAACGGTATTGCGGGAAAAAACAAGATGATCCGAAGAAGGGCAATGGAACTGCGTCTTCATCATGTATTAACTTTATAGAGCATCATCTCTCTACTTCCAAAGATTCATTGGTATTAGATATCGGGGCTGAATCTCACATAAGCACTGATGTGTAGTGGATAAAAGGTAAGAGAAGCTTGGAGGAGAATGAAGTGGACCTTAGAGTTGTGGAAACTGTTGTAGGATCTATAAGTTTAGCTTTGCCAAGCGGCCTTGTTTTGTACTAAACAATGTATATTGCATACCTATTTTTATTGGGAATATTATATATCCGTATGTGTTTGACACAGAAGGATATAATTTTGATGTTAGAAATAGGATTTTCAATATTCTATGCAATGATATGTTTTATGCTTGTACAAACATGGTCGGAGGATTTTATCATTAGATATGGGTAACAATGCCTCAAGCTCTTATATGGTACTATAGTTAGGGTCACATAAACAAGAAACACAAACCAACACTTTAGAAGTACGGACTTTTAAGTCAATTCGAATTTCACTCGATTGATAAATTTAGGGCTTGGTTGATGGGAAAAATGACATAAGCGCCATTCATTGGTCGCGGTGAAAATGAGGGTGAATTATGGGGCTGATACACTAGGATGTGTATGGACCAGTAAGTTCGCTTTCCAGGAGGTGTTTTAGCTACTTTATCACATTTACTAACGACTTAAATAGATGTGGTTATGTCTATTTGATGAGACATAAGTCTGAAGCTTTTGATAAATTTTAAGACTAGAGTAAAAAACATGTTTGGGAAAAGTATTAAGGAACTTTAATCGGGTCGAGGTGGAGAATACTTGACCATAGAGTTTTAGATCATCTAGTAGAGAATGGGATCCTTTCGGAATGGACTCCTCTCAGGAAACCGTAGTTGAATGGTGTAGCCGAATGGAGAAATCAGACATTGTTAGACATGGTCCGATCCATGACCAGTTGGACTGATCTCCCTATCTCTTCTGGGGTTATGCTCTAGAGACGACACATTCATATCGAATCAGGCTCTAGCGAAGGTTGTGGAAGGGACACCATTTTCGAAATGGCATGAGAAGAAGTCCGCTTAGTCCTTCCTAAATATTTGTGGTTGCGACGCTTATGTGAAACGTTTAGTTTGGACAAAGCTCGAACCAAGATCTTAAACATACACCTTCGTGGGGTATCCCCAAAAAATAAGGGTATACCAGTTCTACAAACCCAGTGAGAACATGGTGTTCGTCGCTAAAGGTGGGGTCTTTATGGAAAAGGAGTTTTGTTTCCAAAGACGTTAGTTGGAGGGCTGTGCATCTCGAAGAAATTCAGGATGGTACAAATCCGTCTAAACCACTTGACAGCCTGGCCAAAGATGGTCGTAGACTAAGAACCAATTCCTTTAACAATTCCGGAAGGTCCAAGACGATATGAAAGGGTAAGTCATCCACCTCCGAGATATGGTATCTGGAGGTGATTGTGAACTCATCGTGGATCACGATGATCCAAACACCTTTTAGGAAGCCGCGGATGGGCCCGAATCTGAGTTATGGATGGGATCCATGAGGAATGAAATGCAGTCCATGTCGGACAACCAAGTATACAAAGCCTGACTAGTGGCGAAAGGTTGTAGACAGATCCAAGGGATTGACTATAAGGAAACCTTTTCCCTAGTGACTATGGTTAAATCGATCCAGATTCTTCTTGACAAAATTGCGTATCCTAATTACGAGATACGGCAAGTAGATGTCAAAACCGTATTCCTAAACGAAAGTTTGACTGATGATGTTTTATGTATCAACCAGAAGGTTTTGTCGATCCGAAGAACAAGGGAAATATTTGTAAGTTGTTGAAATGCATTTATGGATTGAAACAAGCTTCTCGGAGTTGGAACCTTCGTTTTGATGAAGCTATAATTGGATTTGGCTTTATCAAGAACGAGGATGTACCTTGCATTTATAAGAAGATTAGTGGGAGAAAGATTACCTTTCTAGTGCTCATTGGAAACGACATCCCAACCTTACACGAGACTAAAGCTTGGTTGAGGAAGTGTTTCTCAATAAAGGACTTAAGCGATGTTGCTTATATATTAGGGATTAAGATATATAGAGATCGCACCAAGAGAGTCTTGGGCTTTGAAATCTTAGCTATATCAATATCTAGATACAAAGAAGACGAGCTAAGGATGAATACATATTAGCTATATCAATATCTAAATACATACATATTTCTGAAAATTAAGATTTGAGGATGAAGAATTGAAATCGAAAATTAAAAATTAGGTATTTGTACTCACTAAGTTTGACGGTCTTTGGTAGAGCAAGATGACATCCTTTACAATATATCGAACCTGCAGACTATAGGGTAGTTCCAGTACATAGAAGAAGAGCGAACGTAGAAGCTCAAAACGATGGTGAGCAAGCGTAGTACGATATCGAGGTAACAACGAAGATGAAACAATATAACAAATGAATAAACAAATACCATTAAATACATGCCACCAACCAAATAATAAGTGCAATTTAATAAATAAAATATTTCAAGAAATGTAGCTTTGACGGTAAAGTTAGGAATATAACTTTTAAGACCATTTTCTATTCAATAAACTAGATAAAGACTAAAAGCTCTCCACACACCTCCAGGTGAGGTTCCATTCTACCCTACTTAGGGTTTGCACCCGCCGCTGCCGCTCGCTCTCGCCGACCACAGTCTCTCTCCCCCTTACCACCATCGCTGTCACGCAACCGACCTCGAGCCCCGACCTCTCGCCGCCGCTACTCTCTCCTCGCCGCCAAGGACCTTGTTTCAACCGGATCTCAATCACTGATTTTTCGTTGATGTATCCTCCATGTTATCACCGTCACGCCAATGGACAGGGCCTTCACCCTGGTAGGGCGCCTTTGCCGCCGGCGGAGCCTCATCGGGTCCGGTTCCCTTCCGGTGCGTTTATGCACTTAGTGGTCATGCACCAGAGTGGCGATGGGCCCACGCATGGCCGAGTTCTCCAGCCCCTGTGGCCGTATCGCCGGCCCCCTAAGCCTGAGAGATCGAAGTCCCCAGAGGCCGAGATCTACCGGAACGATCACCACCCGTTGATGATCACGGAGGAGGACCAGGGGAAGCAGACGGAGGCAGAGAAGCCTCCGATGCAGGAATGACCCGACCCGACAAGGGTGGGTGGAGTCAATGTTAGACTATACCTATAGACCCGGGACAGCCAGTGCTGGGAGGTCCCGGGCAGCCTTCAACAACAGCTCAATATTATTATCTGCTTTCTCATTATTTACTTTATTTCTGTAACAATTTCTTTCATATTTTGTTTAGGACCTTTTACTTTATGTCTCGTTGTTTTGAGACGATGGTAAGGAGCTGTCTTGAGTTTGTGCCCACGATTGCAAGTGGGCTATTATTATGGGTCCATGAGCGTCGGGCTCGCTACGGTCGGCTTGGACATATAATTGGAACCCGAGGCGGTCACGTCTCATCCTGTTTGATAACCTATTGGTATTAATGAAAGTCTCCAGTTACCCGTTTCAAAAAAAAACTTTTAAGACCATTTACCCAAAATTCAAACCGTATATGCCATGAATATAATGAACTAGGACAATAAGATAAATTTTTTAATTAATCGTATTATTTTTCCCTTATGCCCCATAGATTTGGCTAGCACACAACGTGATTGGATCTTACAGTCTTGGTCTGTTGAATCTAGTTTTTATTTTAGAAGTTGTTTCAAGCCGAAGCTCGTCTAGGTAGTCTCCGATAAGAACTCTTCATATGTAAAAATTAAGAACCAATGTGAGTCATTAATCAGCATGATTTAATAATGATCTATGATTTTAAGGAGGTGGTTTTAATAATTAGACAAATTCAAAAGTTTACGGTTGGTGTTATTAAATATATTTTTTTAAAGTGTAAATTACACTTAATTTTTTTATCTGTAACTATATTTATAAATTCGTAGCAAGTATAATTTTTTCTCTCTAGAGCTATAATCACTTCACTGTAGCATCTTGTTCTTCAATCATCAATCAGGACTGGAAGTGATGGCTTTAACTAATGGTTTTGATGCAGGAGTCATTGGTTGAATTTATTCATAGTTTGCTGCATAATTGAAAGCTTGGTGACAGAATATTTGGAGGAGCTGGTTGTTCATCTAAGGTTGGCTAAACAAGTGATGGCTGTAGTCTTGAACACCAGAACTTCAGAGCTGATTTTGGGTGGGTTTGTAATATCAGTGGGTGGGTTTTGTATTATCAGTAGTATAGTATCGTTTGTAAGGGTGATCAACAAACTTTGGGTGTTGGTTTTGTTTACTTGACTCTCAAGAATAGGGTGAGTATTGTAGTTACTTGGAGTACAAGCAATTAGTTAGGGGGTTTATGGTTTGGTTGGGTTGGTGTGTATTTGCTATTGTGGGTGCTTTGAGAGTTTGTTTTGAACTCTTGGCATTTTCTTTACTTCAAAGAATTGGTACATGAATAAAAAATTTCTGATAAAAAAAAAATCTTCTTCAACATTCTTCAATCATCAATCTTCTTCAACCCTCTTCAAGATCGTTTGAAGTTCATCGGCTTTGACTGCTGGTGGCCCGGTGTAGTGTCCAGGATGGTCTAGCCCAAGGCCATCGGACCACCGAAGTTCAGCTCTCAGTGTCCTCCTTCTTCAACCTCGATTTTGATAAGTTTTTCTTGGTAGCAGTTTTTCTGGGTAGCATCTATCCTCATTGGGCTTCTGCGGTTCCTTTTGCCTTCTGTGGGTTCTTCCAATCTCTATAGCAACTTCTTCAACTGGTTTTGTTGCGACACTCTGTTTTTATGGCAATACGTACCAAAGAATCTTTAGCTCTGCAACCTGCTTCTGAGGCTTTTGTTGCTCCACCTCCCATCCGGGTTCCGGCGAAGAAAGGTATTAAAAGCAAAGGGAGAAAATCAAGACAACTCTCTCCTTCCTCCTCTGACAAAACACAAGAATATTCTGTTGGTGGTAGAACAAAATTAATAGATGGTCAAAAGATTTTTTATGACAAGTTTTTGAAACCGGTCTCCTCTGATCCTAACTCAACTCCTCACTATGGAACTACCTTCATCCATGGGAAAAAGGCTTGGGGGCCTCTATTGCAAAATAGACACCTACTGAAATCTTAGGAAGGGAGGTATTTTCATAAAGGAACAACTGGCTCACACTCTCATTAAAAGGGAATGGGGTAGGCACTCACTTGGATGACCATTCTCAAGCTTATGAGGAAAAAAGCTATGGTCACTCTCAAACCTCTTCACAACTCAAACACCTTATGATGGAAAACTTTGGACAAGATGCGTATGATCCAAAACAAGATTACTTCTTTAAAACCTCTTCAGGCCAATGGAGGAAAATGAGGAAGCTTAAATCTGTCATCCTGCCAACAAATCATCTATCTACGAGAGAGACTTCATCTTCTTTAGGCTACCCCCTCGAGGTTTCAAAAAATCCAGACCCTCTCTTCTGAAAAGCAAGCAACTTCCATCTATTCTTAAACCAACTCAAGTCTCTCCTTTGGTCAATGAGTCTCAAGATTTTACTGCATTCATACACAATTTACCTGTAGAGCCTCTGAGAGTTGGCTAGCTGACCTTCTGGCAGATATTGGAGGTATTCAAAAAGTCAAAATTGCTGCAAATCCAAATAAACATGGAAGATGGTATGGTTTTTGCTATTTCTCCAATAGCATACAACTGAATGAGGCAATTTCCAAGCTCAATGGTTTCACAATTAATGGCCACAGACTATTTGTTACCAAAGCTTGGCCAAAATCTCCAATTTGGGGTTAGAGATCCTCTAGTATAAAAATTGCTCCTTCTTTTGATGATTCCAATTTACTGCCTAACCTTGGTTCAATTGTCACAAAGAAAGAGTCTCTTCTCCACAATTGTCATTTAGCAATATCAAGTAACCAACTTTAATGCTCAAGGTATCATGAGGGAGATTGCTCTGGATGAAGTATATGAAGTTCAAGTCAAGGGTCTAGGCAATAAGGCAGTCATTGTGCATTGTCCAGACCAAATTTTTGATAAATAAATGATGAATGATGGTGGAATATGGCTTCAGAGGTGGCTCACCTTCATCAAAGGTAAGCAGAACCTGTGCACTTTGGGATGGAAATTTATCTGGGTTGCTTTACATGGAATCCCATATCATGGTTGGTGTGAAGAAACTTTTGAAGCTTGCATCCAATCCTTTGGTTCATTGGTTTACACTCATCCCTATAGTAAAGGTGATCTTTATGTGGATATTGCCTATGTTTTAATTCATACAACTGATTTTTTCTCAATTGTCAAGGAGGTGGAGTTATTATTAGGCACTAAAGCTTATAACATCTGGGTTAATTTAGTGGATGTATCTGTGTTGCCTGATTTACAAACTGATTACTCTAGTTCAAGCTCTGAAGAAAGAAAAGGTGAGTCCTCTAAACCTACTGATCCTTTTGCCACTTATCCCTTTGGAGATTCCAGGGATAAAGAATTTGATCAAGTCCAGTGTTTTCAATTTTCCCCTGAGGAGCACTCCTCTGATCATTGGACTACCTCAGATCCACTCTCATTCCATTCTGATCATTTGTGTCAAGGCTTAGTTGAAGAACAACAACTGGTTTCTGGATCAACTAAAGAAGTAACTTTGGCTGTTAGAGCTGACTCCCTTCTGAACAATCCAGCTCTATCCTTAGAGGAACCAACTGCCTTAGTAACTTCTATTATTCCAATCCAAGACCCATCTTCTGTTGAGGATCTTTGTGCCTCTCCTTCTCTCCAGAATTTAATAGTCTCATATACCTTTGACAAGGTTGGTGAAGAAGGAAGAAATTCATTGCAGATCACTCATTCTCTCCAGATTGTCCCTGCCAAGGAAGGGACAAACATTCTTTCTGACTGCACTATTCCTCTTCATTTAAGTCCCTCTACAAGTTCAGTTGCAGCATATTCAGTTACAAAAGAACTAAAGGACTTCAAGCAAACACGTACAAGGGACCATCAACATTTATTGAAGGAAGGGGATTCAAATCTTCTTACAGCTGGTTCTGAGGAGAGAAATATATTGGAACTTGTAGCATTAAATGTGGCTAACAGCCATCTTGGGGTTTTACCCATTGTATCACAACAAATCCCTTTATCCACTGGTTCCTTTCCTACACCTTGTTAAGGTCTCGATAGTATTCCAAGTGCCAGATCAGCCTTTCAAATGCTACAAGCTGAAATATTGATAGAGGAAGCTCATACAAAGGAAATTGCAGACCTTATGGGAATTACTTCCCACTCAAATTTTCCTCCTCCCAATAAAGGTAAAAAAGGTCAAAGAAAACCTAAAAAAGTTGTGGTGGCATCTAATCCTCTCCAGGGTTATGTTACTAGGTCCAAGAGAAAAACTGATCCTCCTAATCTCAAAAAGCCATCCTCAGAAGCTCTGATGAATGCTGCAAAAGCATGGAAATTATGTAACGCAATAGGATTGAAATTAGATTGTAGTGAGGCTCTCCTACTTCAGCACATCTCCTCCCTTGATGATGATAAACCTAGATTTGAGGAAGATAGGAATATTGGTGCGGAGCTGGAGCTATGCAGTGGAGATGAGTTTGTAGACTTGGAAAGACATTCTTACTCGGAGTTGGGAGTGAGCTATACTGCTCACACTCATCTTTAAATCTCTTCTCCTTTATGAAAATAATCTCATGGAACATGAGAGGATTAGCTTCCTCTCAAAAGAAGAGGACTCTCGGTGACGTGGATCGCAAGCAATCACCATCCTTAATTCTAATACAAGAATCTCAGATGGAAGAGGTGCCTGGTAATTTCTTAAGGTCTTGTGGACTCACTCGGGGCTGGGAAATGGATTATATACCATCTGTAGGGGCATCTGGAGGCTTAATCACCATGTGGAAATCTCATCATTTTCAAAAAAATTCTATCAAGAAAATTCCTGGAGCAATTATACTATGTGCCAATGTGAAGGAGATCAGTAAATTTTGATGGTTGTTCAACATTTATGCCCCTTGTGCAAGAAGAAGAAAGGCTCTATTATGGAAGGATTTGGAGGATGAGGTCTCAGTTATCACTACTAATCCTTTACTAATTATGGCTGGGGACTTCAACTAAGTCTTACATAGTTCTGAAAGATTAATCATGATACAAGTCTGCTCACATATGGTTGATTTTCAAAACCTGGTTCAGTCTGTCTCTCTTATTGATTTACCATTAGTTGGAGGAAAATTTATTTGGTCTGGCCCTGCATCCTCAGCCTCCAGAATTAATAGGATTCTAATTTCCTCATAATTTCTTGCTGCATTCAAAGATCTCAACCAAGCTTGCCTTCCTAGGTGTATATCAGATCATAGAGCAATTCTCCTCTCCAATAGCACTATAGATTGGGGTCCAAGACCCTTCAAATTTCTTGATATTTGGACTGAAGATCACTGATTCTACCAGGCTGTTAAAGTATTTTGGTTCTCCTTTCAAATTGATGGCACTCCACATTTTGTATTATGAAAAAAATTAAAGCTTTTAAAGGATAAGCTAAGGGATTGGAATTCTGAAGTCTTTGGGCACTTGGATACACAAGTTCTAGTTCTTAGAAAAGACCTGGATAGAATGGATGCAATTGTGGAGCAAAGAGTACTTACCTCCTCTGAATGCAACCAATGAGGATCATTAAAGGCAGAGCTAATCAAGAAAACAAAACTATTATCTCATCTTTGGAGTCAAAAGGCTATGAAAAGGTGGACAAAGGAAGGGGATCAGTGCTCTAAATATTATCATAGGGTGGTTAACTTCAAAGGGGCAAGGAATAAAATCAATCAAATTCTGATAGACGTTGAATTATCATATGATCCTTTACAGATCAAAGCAGCAACATTCCACGATTTTAGTTCCAGATTTGCTGAAACTAGTGCCATTTCAATTGACTTGGATAACCTACCATTAATATCATTATCAGAAGAACAGTCCACAAGACTAGAAAGATCTTTCTCTGCAGATGAGGTCCTCAAAGGTCTTATGGCTTGTGCAGGTGACAAAGCTCCTGGACCAGATGGTTACTCCATCAAATTCTTCCAAATATGTTGGCCAATTCTTAAAGTTGATCTCATGCTTTTCTTTAATCATTTCCATCAGCCTGTCCATCTTGAAAAAGGTTAAACTCCTCTTTCATTACTCTAATTCCTAAGTGTGAATCACCACTAGACTTTGGAGACTTCAGGCCTATAAGTTTAATGGGTGGGACTTACAAGATACTCTCTATATTACTCTCTTTGAGGTTGAAAGAAGTCATTGGGGGCTTGGTAGGTTATGAACAATCAGTTTTTCTTGCTGGCAGACAAATAATGGATGGTATTTTGGTAGCCAATGAAGTTGTGCAACATATCAAAAAAACCAAGGAAAAAGCATTTTTTTTATTCAAGGCTGATTTTGAGAAGGCTTTTGACAATGTGAATTGGATGTTTTAATGAAACTATTAGCCAGACCAGGTTTTGGATGTCAATGGAGATTTTGGATGATCTCCTGCATGAGAGCACATATCTCAGTATTGGTAAATGGCACCCCTACCTCAGATTTTCAGATACAAAAAGGCCTCAGACAAGGGTGTGCTCTATCTCCACTTTTATTTGCATTAGTTGTTGAAGGGTTGAATCAGATCATGAAGGCTGGCTTAAGGCTTAATCAATTCAAAGGTATCCAGTTGGGAAGTTTAGAGCTACCAAGGCCTATAATATCTCATATGCAATTTGCATATGACACTATCTTCATTATTAAAGTAGATGTAGAAGGAAGCAGAAATCTCAAATCTGCACTCACCATGTTTAAAGCAACTTCAGGTTTGAAAGTAAATTGTAATAAATCTGTCATGATCCCTATGAATCTCTTTGAGAATGAAGCCTCCTCCCATGCCTCTGCACTTACTTGTGAAGTTGATTCCCTAACTCTGAATTATCTAGGCTTTTCATTGGGTGCAAATCCAAATAGATTAATTACTTGGCAGCCTATAATTAGAAACTAAAAAAAAATCCTTAGGCTGTGGGAAGCCAAACTCTTATCATTTGGGGGGAGAATTATCTTGATGAAATCAACCTTAAGTTCCCTGCCCTTATACTACTTTTCTCTATTAAAAGCTCCATCTTCAGTGTTGAAAGCTCTTGAGAGTTGGCAAAGAATGTTTCTTTGGCTTGGCTCCACTTCATCCAAAGTTTTTTGTAAACTGAGCTGGCATAAGGTCTGCAGATCCAAGCAAGAAGGGGGTTTGGGTATTAAAAATCTAAGAATTATGAATGTAGCTCTATTAACCAAGTGGTGGTGGAGGTTTGCTGATGAGCAGAAAAGTCTGTGGAAGGAGGTTTTATGCTCTAGACTCAGATGGAGCTCTCAAGAGTGGGATTTATCAAATTTCAGTGAAATTAGCAGTCATAGCTTCACCTCACATATATTAAAGCTCTATCAAGATCCTAGTTTTGCTAATTTATTTGGTACTCATGGGCTGAGTTGGAGTTTGAGAAGAGGCAACATGATTTTATTTTGGGAAGATCTGTGGTGGGGTGATCTTACTTTCAAGCAACTATTTCAAAGAATTTATCTACTCTCACAAAAAAAAACAATGGCTGATATGTGGGATGGACTATCATGGGACCTTGATCTCAGAAGAGATCCAAGAGGTTGGGAAGATCAAGAATGGGGAGTTCTCACCTCAGTTTTACTTTCTGTAAATTTGGGAGAAGAAGATGATTACTTAAGTTGGTCTGCAACTGAGAAGGGCTTCTCAGTTAGCAAAGTTTACTCCTTACTGGCTCAACAAAGCAACACAGATCTTAATTGGACCTCAACTCTTTGTAAACCTGGAGCCCCTCTCAAGTTTACAACCTTTTGCTGGCTTGCCTGTCATGAAGCAATCCCTTCCAGGTGTTTTTTGGATTCAAGAGGAATGCACATACCTTTTGATGAACTGGTCTTCCCTCAGTGTCTCTGCGATTATAAAGATGGAGCACATATTCTCATTCATTGTTAAAAAGTTTGGGAAGTATGGTCAACAAATTTCTCTTGGTGGAAGCTAGTTTGGATCAATCCTGGTCAGGTTAAGGATCTTTTTAGCTCTTGGCATCAGTTGGTCCCCATAAGATTGAGAAGAATCTGGGGTTTAATACTTAAAGCCTCACTATGGCAGATTTGGCTTTCAAGAAATGCTCTAATATTCAAAGGAGAGAGTTACTCATCTGGGGAGATCTTCTGTAAAATTCAAAATGTTGTTTTTTGTTGGGAAGGAGCCTCTTTCAATGCAAAATATCATTTCAGATTCAAAGAATGGACTTTAACTCCTTGGAAATGTGTCTTGAAGTGAAGCTGCTTGATAATAATGGATTATCTCTTATGCAAGAGTTGCACTTGTTTCTACAACTACAAGTTATATACCCGGTTTGTTTCTTCCTTCAGCTACTTGGGGTTAGGGTTAGGGGATGGTTTTCTGGTGAGATATGAGTGTCCCTTTCGTCTTTTCTCTGTTTTGTCTCTATGGTTATCTGTGTTCTTGTTGGAATTGTTGGGATGGTGAGTGGGTAGTGGTGTTAGTTGTGTTAGGTTCCTTTTTCAGGGTTTTTTCCAGCTGCTCCTACATTGGCAATTTAAGCTCATTACAAGTTCAATTATACTGATGGTACTGAAGGTTGGTCCTGCTGCAGCAGTTTATCAGGCTACTACATGCTGCAATATTTCTCATACTACTACTGGTTGGCTTTCTTCTGTGACCTACAGAGTACATGCAGAGAAGCCGTCCCCCTCAATTCATATTCAGGAACTCAAACCACAACTTTTCCTATTTGGGTGCCACAGTTCAATTCCATCTGGCTGATCACTGTCCTGTTTTACTTCACCTTCAACTTTGTGTATTGTTAATTCCTTAATTGGCTTAGTGTTTTAACTGTGGGGGTTTCAAATGTGTGTGGGAGTTTGTTTGGGAGTTTAGGGCTTATAAGGCCTTTTTACTCACTTGTTTGGTGTTGTTTTTGGGGTTGGGTGGGTTCATCTTGGGTTGTGAAGTGTGGATTCTATTGATTTGTTTTGTAGTTGTTGAGGATCATGGTTCTTGTGTTGTTTTTGGCTTTTCAATCTCTGAAAAGTATTTTAATAGAATTTCTTTGCTGATAAAAAAAATTGCAAGCCTCTTTCCAGAGATTGAAAAGAGAAGAGGTGATACAAGTTTTTGAGCATAAAAACTGATGTGAAGAGCTTTAGCAGTAGAGAAGGTGTGTTATCTAAGATAGAACAACATCTTTTTTTCTCTAGAGCGCTACAGTGTTGATACAATGTTGCTACAGTATCTACAAGCTGTGTTCATCGTGTTCTTCATCTTTTGGTGATTTTTCTTCTCATTTTCTTCTTGATCCTCGTCGGCATCTTCGGTGTAGTGTTCATGATGGATATCATTAGGCCATCGAACCACCAGAGTCTACGTTTTCTCTTCTCTTATTTTCACTGGTGGTGCTCCTTTATTACTACTTTGCATCAGTTTAGCTGCTCACTGCTCCCTGGTTGTGGATTACACATGGTTTCTTCTTCATCCATTGGACCACCTCCGGGCTTCGAAAATCCTCAAAGACATGAAGGAAACACCAGTAATCCTTTGGAGTCTTTGGGACATAGATTGCGATCTGTGGTGTCTCTGCCCCCTCATAGTAAAAGTGCACAAACCTAAGTCATGGTTGGTGAGGAAGCTCAACCTTGGAGGGAGGAACACAGATTATTTGTGCACAATATTCCCCCAAAGACCTTTCACATTTGGCTACAAAATATTTTTATGAAATGTGGAGAAATCATTAAGGCCGAAGTCCCTTATCGACCCAACATCAAAGGGATTTGGTTTGGTTTCATTACTTCAAAAGGGTTACAAACTCTTTGTTGTGAAGGCTTGGAGGAAGGACATGCTCAGACACCCTATATCGAATAATAATTGGAGGAGGAGATCTTTAAACAATCCTACTGAAAGACAAGAAGTAGCTGAACCTGAATTTGATAAAGTCTGTATCACTGGGAAGCTGGTTGAAGCTCATAGAGATTGGATTGAAATGGGACATTTGGCCTTGTTACACAAATATTACTGTAAGAACCGCCCCCGGTCAATCACGGTCGAACAGGTGTATTTTGGCGAAAGTTGACTTCTTGCCGGAAAAGTCAACCGATGAATCCGGGAGTCATTTGGGACCTTTCCAGTGCCCAAAAAACTTAGCCGTCATTACGGTTAGGTTAATTGGGCCGTTTCCTTTCAAATGACTATTTTTACGAAAAAGTCAAACTGGAGTCAAACTAAGCCTAATTAAGGACTAAAACTAATTAAATCATTTGAGCTGGATTTATTTGGTTTGGAGATGGTCCCCACAAGGACACATGTCCATGGTGGCTTGGAAGGGAAGAAATGAGTGTGATTTGACCATTTTTCCCCCACTTGAGCTAATCTAGAAGGAAGAAAGCTAAAGGGGTAAAATAGGATATTCAAGTATAGGTTAAAGGCACCAAAGGAGAGCAATTCAGCTCATTTTTACCTTGTTGGCCGAAATTTAGAGAGAGAGAGCAAAAGAGGAGCTTCCATGGAAGCTTGAAAAAGAAGCAAGGAAAAAGGAGGCTTTTTGCTCATTTCTACCTCAAATCATCTCCCAAACTTCATTTGCTCCATCCCCTTCCATCCTCGAGGTAAATCCTCTTTCTAAATTCGTTTTGGATGAATTCCATTTAGTGGGTTTGCTAGAAAAAGCTTGAAACTAGTTGAGTTTCCATGGATGATGAGCTTTTAAGGTTGAAGTAGATGTTTGATGCTTAAAATTAGGTTTAGATGATGAAATCAATTGGTTTTTGGTGTTTTGATGAAGACCCATGATGGGTAGTAACGTATTGACGTTTATGGAACTGATTTGGAGGTTTGGGAAGGTCAAAAATGGAGGTTTTGAGGTTTATTTTTGGGAAATCGGAGCTGGAGGAAGAAGATGGACGAACCTGTCCAGACCCGTCAAGGATCCGTGACGGGGACCATGACAGAGGATTTCACGGCTCCGTGATGGAGACCGTGACGGCGCAAGCACGGCTCCGTGAGGAGAACCGTGACGGTCCAGACCACGGGTCCGTGACCCTATCCGCTACGGAGCTCGTCAAGGCTCCGTGACCCGAACCGTGACAGGTCGGAGTTGGGCCTTGTGAGCCCATTTCGGGGGATTTCGAGTAATTGGGACGGTTACCTATAACCGAGCCCTTTTGGGGTTAATTGGGAACGTTTTCCTCTTAAAACCACTCTTGAAATACGCTTATTTCTCATATTAATTTGTGATACTAGACTTGAGACCCGAGCTCGGCGGAGGAGACTTTTGGACATCGTGAAGTGACTAAGCGTTTGGAAAGCGATCGAGGTAGGGAAAGTAGCGAATACCGGTTTAATTGCGGAAAGTTACTAGTATGCCTATAGGTTGCGAATATTTGATATAATGATAGTATGCATATAGGTTGCGAATATTTCATATAATGATAGTATGCCTATAGGTTGCCAATATTTGATATAATGATGTGTGATTTATCCGATGTTAAATTGAGAATCATGACATGGTATACTTGGTGTAGTATGTTGTTGTGCTTTGGCAAGTGTGATATGATGTGAACCAATGTTGTGATATTCTCGGGTGATTGATAGACCGATGTGATGTGTTGTGATAAGTTGGCTCGGTTGGTATACTGTGGTTGAATTATGGCATTGTGATGCGTGCGACTCTCTTGATGTATGTTCCGAGATGAGGTGTATTCCGGTATGATACCTACACCGAGGGGGTATGCCGGTGTAGGGTGGTATCTAGGCCGACGGTGTGGCCCCATGTACGCGGTCCCCCAGTTAGTGGTTCTGGTACAATACCTACATCGAGGGGGTATGCCGGTGTAGGGTATCTAGGCCGATGGTTACGTGATCAGTATTGTGTTTGTGCCTCGATGTATTTTCGGGAAGACATCTACGCCGATGTTGTGTGGTCCGGTATGATGTATCGTGATTTGTGCCCCGATGCGATTCCGGGAAGATATCTAGGCCGATGTTGTGTGCTGATGTACGATATGGTTGAGTCGGGCTGTGGATAGCCGGCAGAGTTTGGGGACAACCAACGAAGTTCGAGACGTATGATTTTTTTTACTATATGTCGTATGGTTGATGATTGGATAAGTGACGTGAGTACAGTGTGATAGTGGTCGTGTAAGTATGTTTGTGAGTGTGGTTATAGTCCTGTGACTGAGGATTGTGGGTATGTGATTCCGTGTCTTGGGTAGTTGTGTGTCGTACTAGTATGCCCTAATTGGACGGTTACTCGTGGTGGTGAGCGGATACTCATCACCTTAACTACTTTTCCTACTGAGCGAAAGCTCACCCCTTTACTTTATTGTTCTACAGGTCTTGAGCGGGATTTGTGCTAGCGGGATTCTCGGAGCTTGGGAGCTAGCGAGGGTCTTTGTCTAGTGTGGTCTAGAGACGTAAAGTTTTATTGATTACTAAACTCTTTTGTTATTATTGGTCTTTCTGAGCTTTTGACTCGCTTTATCGGATTTATTGATTTGGAGTATTATTTTGGAGTTTATTCCCTTTTAAATTGCTTTTATTATTATTATTTTAGTTCATGTCTCGAGTCTGGTCAAAACCGGATTTGGGGCGTGACAATTTGGTATCAGAGCCTGCTTTTTCAAAAACTTCGGACCATACGTCAATTAGGTGGGTAGAGTTAGGGCGCTAGGTTTCCGTGTGTTGGTTACGCAAATCGGAGATGTCCTACGCGTAGAACCGAGACGAAGAGAGTCTCGGGTTAGTGAAATGTCCGGTCTAAGTATCGTGTACTTGTGGTGAACCATTGTGGATGTTGTCTTGGAGTGTGGTATTTGACTGCTGAGTGTTGACGTGGCCGGGTGGTAATGGTGTAATTACCGGGACCCGAGGTGTTTAGCTGCGATGACTTGCTGATTGTGTTGAGTGATTTGTGCAGGTTGTGACTTGGATGTCCTGCATAAGCGGATGGTTAGTGTAATTTACGAACGGGTCATGCCAAATTTCTGCAAAACTGAAGTGTTTGTACCATAACGATTCGATTATAGGGGCCACTGTAGTCAAACGTGACGGGGGGGGTGTCAAGTGGTTACAACGTAATTCGGGGACACCTGAACCGGGTTGTAACAACACGATGTTGACATGAATGTTATAGTAGAAAGAGGACGTGTTAAGAACTTGAATCTAAGTTGATGTTTGTCTAATGTGGAATTGATGTGTGATGTGATTTGTGAACTGTGTGACTTGTGTGTAAACTCGCTGATTGAATGGTTGACTTGTGTGACGCACTAGAGTGCGGACTTCTCTGATTGTGTGAAATTGTTTGATTGTACTGTATTAAGTATACTATTTAGTTCGAGTGTGACTTATGTGAAACGTGTGTGAGCGCTAGTTATTTAAACGCGTCGCTTTATGTGAATTTAAGAAAATGAACATGTGCGTTATCCGTGCAGTAGATATACGACATGACACCTTCTTACGTTCCACGAGGCACCAAGAGCCGGCCAGTTGGGGGCCGAGGGCAGCCACCTGCCATTGAGTCGGCAGGGGCTACGAGCGCCCAAGGTACATCCACCGAGGGGCAGGAGAGAGTTGAGACTGGACCATCGGGACTCCCGCCCAGAGTTCCGCCTCTCACCGAGCCGACCCAGGCGGCAGCTCTGGAGGAGTTGACCCGCACAGTTCAGGGTCTAGCAGCGATCATCGCCCAGAGGGAGGCTATGGCCCCAGCACCGGAGACTGTGCATGCTACCACTACAGCCGCCACCGTGAGGCCTAGCCAGGTCGGCAGCCACACCGCTCAGGCGTTGAGATACTTCCGCAGGTTGGGCACACTTGTCTTTTCCGGTGAGCCAGACCCCGAGGCAGCCGAGAGATGGCTGGAGCGGATGACCCGCAACCTGGATACGACGGGGATACTAGATGGTTCCATGAGAGTATCTTTTGCGGCGTTCCAACTGGAGGGAGATGCATATCATTCGTGGCAGCGTGAGCAGGCGCGAGTGGGGGTGACCTTTTTTTGTTTGGACAACGATTCCTGGAGCAGTACTTCCCACAGTCGGTATTGGATGACAGGCACCAGCAGTTCCTGGAACTGCCTCAGGAGGGTATGACAGTCTTTGAGTACGAGGTGAGGTTCACCTCCTTGTCCCGATTTGCCAAGGAGATGGTACAAGCTGAGGCTCACTACTGCAGACGGTTTGAGGGAGGGCTCTGCCCTGTGATTGCGGATCGGGTTGCCGTTATGAGGACCCAGGTATACTCGGACCTGGTGGATCAGGCATTGGCTGTAGAGCGACGCTTCCGTGAGACAGTCAGGGTTCGGGAGAGAAGGCTGAGACCTAGTGGCTCCTTGAGGCCATCTGAGGCACGTGATCCGAGGAGACAGAGGACCTCGGGATTGTTCCAGTCCCAGACACAACTGAGAGGGATGCGACAGGTCGGATCAGTGGCATTCGTTGCACCTGCCCCGTCAGGGAGAGCGTGTTTTCAGTGCGGGTAGCCGGGCCACATGATTCGAGCCATCCCGAGGAGCGGTGGACCAGCAGATCGCCCAGTGGGCAGACTTGAGGTGTGTCTGGACGGTCCAGACCACGGTTCTGTGACCCTATCCGCTACAGAGTCCGTCAAGGCTCTGTTACCCGAACCGTGACAGGTAAGAGTTGGGCCTTGTGAGCCCATTTTGGGGGATTTCGAGTAATTGGGACGGTTACCTATAACCGAGCCATTTTGGGGTTAATTGGGAACATTTTCCTCTTAAAACCACTCTTGAAATACGCTTATTTCTCGTAGTAATTTATGATACTAGACTTGGGACCCAAGCTCGGCGGAGGAGACTTTTGGACATCGTAAAGTGACTAAGCGTTTGGAAAGCGATCGAGGTAGGGAAAGTAGCGAATATAGGTTTAATTGCGGAAAGTTACTAGTATGCCTATAGGTTGCGAATATTTGATATAATGATAGTATGCATGTAGGACGTGAGGAACGAGTGAAATGAAGGATAGCTTACGAGCCATGTCGAGCCGTAAGTTTGGGAATTGTCGTGCTGTAGAAATGCATATGGGCCATGTCGAGCCTTAGGTTGTGTATTGATTGAAATGCCATGATCTATGATTGTGATGCTTGATGTGTGATTTATCAGTTGTTAAATTGAGAATCATGATATGGTATACTCGGTGTAGTATGTTGTTGTGGTTTGGCAAGTGTGATATGCTTGATATGACGTGAACCAATGTTTGTGATATGATCGGGTGACTGATAGACCGATGTGATGTGTTGTGGTAAGTTGGCTCGGTTGGTATACCGTGGTTGTTGAATTATGGAATTGTGATGCGTGAGACTCTCTTGATGTATGTTCCGAGATGAGGTGTATTCTGGTATGATACCTACATCGAGAGGGTATGCCGGTGTAGGGTGGTATCTAGGCCGACGGTGTGGTCCCATGTACGCGGTCCCCCGGGTAGTGGTTCTGGTACCATACCTACATCGAGGGGGTATGCCGGTGTAGGGTATCTAGGCCGATGGTTACGTGATCAGTATTGTGTTTGTGCCTCGATGTATTTTCGGGAAGACATCTACGCCGATGTTGTGTGGTCCGGTATGATGTATCGTGATTTGTGCCCCGATGCGATTCCGGGAAGATATCTAGGCCGATGTTGTGTGCTGATGTACGATATGGTTGAGTCGGGCTGTGGATAGCCGGCAGAGTTTGGGGACAACCTAAATTTGACCCCGAGGGTCATACCGTACTTAAGTTGACCCCGATATCGACCAAAGTGAGTTCCGGGGGACTCAGGGCAACTTTCTGATCAATTTGGGAAATGTTGACTTTTCGCTGGAAAAGTCAACCGAGCGACGTTTTGGTCCATTCGAGGACCTTTTTGGGTACAAAAAGCTTAGCCGTCGTCGCAGCGGTCTTAGTTGAGCCGTTTCCTTGTAGCCCGTCAAGTTTCGTAATTCTTGGAAAAAGTGGCCGTTCGGGGCCCGAAACGTCCGAATTTCGCGAATCTGATTGGAAAATATCTAGTAGATATTTTCCCAAAAAGGTGTGGGACCCACCTTGCCACTTGTCAAACAAGTGGTGGTGTTAGGCTTTGGGACAAAACAAGACAAGACTTTGATGGTTAGTTTTGCTTTTTAAAGTGTTAGTTTTTTTAATAAAACAAAAGGGAAATAAGATGATACACGTCCATTTCAAAAAAAGAAATAAGAAAAGGGTAGGTTTTAGAGAGAGAAAATGAGTTAGGAGAAAAGGAGAGAAGAGAGAAGAGGCTTGGGGAATTTGTGACGTTTCTCGATCATCCGACCGGTGGATTGTCTCAACGATAAAACAATCGAGTTCACACCGAGTATATCATAACACGTTTCTTAATATTATCGACCCTAAGTCACACATCATGCATTTCAATCAAAGATCATGGCATTTCAGTCAGCACACAACCTAAGGCTCGACATGGCCATTCTACCAGTACATCAATTTCCCAAGAATTGAAAGCGATTATTCTAGTGAATCACATCCTACAGCCAACTAGGCCTCGTCCGGTTATTAATGTAATTGAAAGTGGTTATTCTAGTGAATCACATCATATATGCCAACTAAAACCTTTCTGGTTATTATTATTAATATTCTAAAGCATACTAGTACCTTTCCACAATTAAACCAGTATTCGCTACTTTCCCTACCTCAAAAGTAACCGATCTCAACTCCTAGCTGTTGACATCCTTGCTCGCTTCCTCCTCCACTTCACGATGTCCTCGGGTCTCCTCCTCCGTCGATCTCAGTTTCGAAGCCTTGGATCACAATTACATACTCGAATCAATACTAATTCAGTTGTGTTAAGATCGAGAAACAACTAAATTAAGCCCGAAAGTCCAACATAGGCTAAAAGGGAAGTGGGCTGAAACGAGGGCCAATTCGGATGACCCACCGGCCCGGAATCCGACCCGGCCCGTGTAGCATACTGGCCTGGTAGTTGAACCAACCCGCGCCGTAGACCGGCCCGAAACCAGACCCGGCGTGTGCCACAGACAGGCCCGGAACCAGGCACGGTCCACGTAGCGCACCGGCCCGAAACCTGACACGGTCCGCGCAGCGTACCGTGCCGGAACCTGGCCCGTTCCGAGCTGCGTTACGTGCCGGAACCTGGCCCTTTCCGTGCTCCGTTCCGTGCCAGACCAGAACAGACTCCCTTCTTCTTCCCCAACTCGTTTTCCACGAAAAATCAACCACAAAACACCATTGATGAACTCTTAGAACTTCAAAACATACCCAATCACCTCTATGGGTCTCATCAAAACTACTCAAAACAATGGATTTCTCATCAACAAACTTCACTTCTATCCACAAAATCATCATCTAACAACAATCAACCTCCAACTACATCATTTCTATCATTTTTCTCCCAACTCATGAATCAATATCAACCCAAAATGAAAATGGATTAGATAGATACCTTGATAGTGAAGAGTAGATGAAGAAAATGTGGTTTTTGTGAAGTTTTGATGTATAGATGAGCAAAAGTCCCTTCTTTTTCCCTTTCTTCTTCCTCAAGCTTCCATGGAAGAAACTCTCTCTCTAGGTAATTTCGGCTGCCTTGGGAAATGTGCTGAAATTTGCACCAAAATGGTGTATTAAACCTAGAGGGAAGATGCCCAAAGTACCCCTTGCCTTATCCCTCCTCAAGTTCACTCATTAAGGGTATAAGGGTCAAAACACACCCAATTCTTCCCTTTCAATCAAGCATGGCACATGTCCATATGGGGACCTCTCCAAGCTTAATAAATTCCAGCACAGTTAATTTATCGGATTTAGTTCTTAATCAGACCATGGTTTGACCGAAACGACTTCGGGTAGACTTTACCCAATATTACAGTCAATTGAAAGGAAATGGCCCAACTAAGCTAACCATGACGACGACAAAGATTTTTGTGCCCCAGAAAGGTCCGGCATGACTTCCGGAGTCATAGGTTGACTTTTCCGGCAAAAAGTCAACTCTCGCCGAAAACCTTCGGTTCGACCGGGATCGACCAGGGGCGGTTCTTACAATCTACCCCCTTAAAAGAATTTCGTCCTCGAAATTGAAAACAGACGTACCTCAAGTGTCGAACAGGCTGGGGTATTTCACACGAACCTTATCCTCGCGCTCCAATGTCAACTCTGCTCCGTGGTGCTTCCACTGCACACGTACCAGTGGGATAATCCTGCCACGCAAGGCCTTTTCTCGCCTATCCAGAATCCTAACTGGCTGCTCCTCATACGAAACATCCTCAGCCAACTCGATGTCCGTCCACTCAATCACGTGGGAGGGGTCTACAGTGTACTTCCGCAGCTGGGATACATGGAAGACGTTATGAAAGTTCCCGAGCTGTGGTGGTAAAGCAAGGCGATAGGCAACAGCTCCAACTCTGCTCAGGATCTCGAAAGGTCCGATAAACCGCGGGGCCAACTTGCCTCCGCCACGGTTGAACCGCAATAGGCCCTTCTTCGGCTCACCCTCAAAAACACATGATCACCAACCGAGAACTCAAGAGGCCTGCGCCGTTTATCTGCCTAACTCTTCTGACGACTCTGCGCGGTCCTCAACCGATCCCGAATCAGTGCGACCTTCTCGGTCGTCTCCTGGACAAGCTCCGGACCAAGTAGACTCCGGTCCCCCACCTCTGCCCAACACACGGGCGATCTGCACGGCCTACCATACAACGCCTCAAACGATGTCATCCCAATACTGGTCTGGAAGTTGTTGTTGTAGGCAAACTCCGCTAATGGTAAGTGGTCCTCCCATGACCCTCGGAAGTCCAACACACATGCTCGCAGCATATCCTCCAGTATCTGGATAGTGCGCTCTGACTGGCCGCCGGTCTGTGGGTGATATGCTGTACTAAGAAAAACCTCAGTCCCCAACTCTCTCTGCAAGCTCTCCCAAAATCTGGAGGTGAAACGCGGATCTCTATCAGACAAAATCGACATCGGAACCCCGTGAAGACGGATGATCTCCCGAACATACAATCGGCTCAAAGTGTCAACTGTATCCGTCATCCTCATGGACAAGAAGTGTGCCGACTTGGTCAGTCGGTCGACCACCACCCAAACTGCGTCATGCCCTCTCGACGACCTCGGTAAGCCACTCACGAAGTCCATCGTGACGTGCTCCCACTTCCACTCCGCAATCGGCAGAGGCTGCAATAACCCGGCGGGACGCTGATGCTCGGCCTTCACCTACTGACAGGTGAGGCATCTCGAAACGAACTCTGCAACTGCTCTACGCATCCCGCTCCACCAGAATTGCCGTATGATATCCCGATACATCTTGGTGCCACCCGGGTGCACAACATGGCGGGAGTGATGAGACTCTCTCAACACATCATCTCTAAAACCACGCGGCACAAACAGCCCTCCTCGGTATCGTAGACCCAGATCATTACCCTGCTCCCAGCCCTCGGTGTCATCACCGCTGACCATCCTCTCTCGGATCTCTACTGTCTCGGCATCCCCGGCATGTGCCTACAACACACAAGCAACAAGTGTGGGCTGCGCCACCAACGAACACATGGCCATGCCATCAGTGATCTCATCGAGCTCAAGCCGAAACGTGCTCAGCTCCTCCATCATGTCCCACTCTCGGACAGATATACTAGCAACGCTGTGAGTCGACTTCCTACTTAGGGCATCAGCGACAACGTTCGCCTTGCCCGGGTGGTAGAGTAGCTCGAAGTCGTACTCCTCCAACAGCTCGATCCATCACCTCTGGTGCATGTTCAAGTCGCGCTGGGAGAAGATGTACTTGAGGCTCTTGTGATCCGAGAACACACGGAATCGCTCTCCATACAAATAGTGCCTCCAGCTCTTCAGAGCAAAGACAACTGCTGCCAACTCTAGGTCATGGGTTGGGTAGTTGCGCTCATGTATCTTCAACTTTCTCGAGCCATATGCGACTACCTTCCCGGAATGCATCAACACACAACCCAGTCCCTCTCCGGATGCATCACAATACACATCATAACTGACCCCACGCTCCGGCACTATCAATACGGGCGCGGTGTTCAAACGAGCCTTCAGCTCTGCAAAGGAGTGCTCACACTCAACATTCCACACAAACTTAGCTCCCTTGCGTGTCAAGGCAGTCATCGGCGCAGCCAGTCGTGAGAAGTCCTGGACGAACCGTCTATAGTACCTTGCCAAGCCTAGGAAGCTGCGGATCTCGAAGACACTCTTGGGCCATGCCCACTTCGAGACCGCGTTGATCTTCACCGGATCGACGAGTATACCCTCTCGGGACACAACATGCCCGAGGAACTTTACCTCGGCGAGCCAAAACTCGCAGTTCTCCAGGTTGTTGTACAATTGGTGAGTACGCAACAAAGTCAACATTGTCCTCAAGTGCTCCACGTGTGCCTACTCACTAGGCGAATAAATCAGAATGTCATCCATAAACACCACGACGAACTGATCCAGGTAGGGTCTGAACATACCGTTCATCAAGTCCATGAACGCTGCACGTGCGTTCGTCAACCCAAACGGCATCACCAAGAACTCGTAGTGCCCATACTGAGTCCGGAATGCGGTCTTCTCCACATCCTCCTCCCGGACCCTCAGCTGATAGTACCCTAATCGAAGATCAATCTTCGAGAAGCACTTCGCTCCTCTCAGCTGATCAAACAGGTCATCGATCCTCAGCATTGGATAACGTTTCTTCACCGTAACCCGGTTCAACTTCCGGTAATCAATGCACATCCTCAACGCTCCACCCTTCTTCTTCATGAAGAAGGCGGGCGCTCCCCACGGTGAAGCACTCGGTCAGATAAAAACCTTTTCCCGAAGCTCCTCAAGTTGTCGCTTCAGCTCGACCAAACCGGCTGGTGCAAACCGATATGGGGCCATAGAGATCGGTGTCGTACCCGGGATCAAGTCGATCCTAAACTCCACCTCGCGCGCCGGCGGCAATTCTGACAGCTCCTCCGAAAAGACCTCCGGGAACTCGCATACCACTATCGGTAGCACTCTACTATGCGCGGTCTCTGTCTCATCTCCCACGGTCAACGCAGACAGGAGTACTCCGCTCCTACTGCCCAAAACACAAGTAACGAATGTGTGGCCTGATACTACGGTCACCTGCCGACGATAACAGTCGATCGAAGCCCGATACCTCGTCATCCAGTCCACCCCCAAGATCACGTCAAAGGCCGTCATGTCCAGTACAAACAAATTACCATAAAACGGGCAATAAGCCACTCGGATCTCACAAGCCCGACAAACAGTACTCAAAACTACCTCCCCCGTAACAGGGGTGTCAAGACATAAAGGTCGACTCAACGACTCTACCCTCAGCCCCATCAAGGGTCGAAAAAAACGGACGAGTGCGGCGCATGTGGGTTATGGGCCCACCACACTTCCACTGCACCACTCTGATCTCATCGCCACTCGGTCACCTATCCTGATCGGTCTGACTGCTTACTAGTACGACAGAGATCCTCCGCCATCGGGCACTTTTTTTCGATGTCCTGGCTGCCTACAGTGTAAACACACTAGCCCCCGTTCTAACGCGACGGGCCCTACTGATGATACTGATCATGTCTGCCTCAAACCGTCGGACAGAGCCTAAGGCCGGAAGAACCCTGCGGTTATCTGCCTCCTCGGTTCTCGAACCTCGCACGGTCCCGCAACATTGCTCGGTCGCCGCCGAGTCTCAAGGACCCTCGCGGCCTCTTTACGATCTCGCTCCACTGTCGTCGTCGTATCCACTAGCTCAAACTACACTCGAATCCTCAGGGTGATGACTCGATCCAAACTCCGGGCTCGGGGCCCTCTATCGAACCTCCTGCATCGGTCCGTCTCGACCGTCACCCAACTTGGTGCAAACGGTCCCCGCCGTAACCCTAGCCTCGTACCTACCCTTCCCAGTGGGAGTACCCTAGGCACTTGTGCCCCAACGGCTTACCTCTCCTGCCTCGAGGTGCCACGTCGTAAGTACCCTCCGCACGGGTACACGTACACTCTGAGCTCTTAATTTCGCATAAAGCGACGCGCTTAAATAACTAACGTCGCACACAGTTCACCACAGTAGCACTCGTACTAATATTATACTCAGTATAGTAAAGTCACACAATAGCACACATCAGAGAAGTCCCCACACTAGTGCATCCCATAGATCATACACTCAAACACCGAGGTTACACACAATTTCACACGCAACAACAATTTCACACACAAGTCACTCAGACCACAGTTTATACCACAAGGCAATTCCACAATGCACAACATAGACTTAGTTTCAAGTTCTTAACACGTCCTCTTTCTAACATAACATTCATGTTGACACCGCGTCGTTACAACCCGATTCAGGCGTCCCCGAATTACGTTGTAACCACTTGGCATCCCTCCATTCACGTCCAGCTACAGTGGCCCCTAAAGTTGAATCGTGATGGTACATACACTTCAGTTTCTGCAGAAAATTGGGCATGACCCGTTCGTAAATTAAGATAACCATCCGCTTATGCGGGACAACCAATCACCATCTGCACACAGCACTCAATCATAATTACAGCACACAACAATTTATCTAAACTTTACATCTCGGGTCTCGGTAATTTCATTCTTACTTCCCGGCCAAATCCAGACTTGGAAAACAATTTAACTCAAGCAATAACACCAACCACAAAGGTTCACCAAAAGCACACGGTACTTAGACCGGACAACCACCAACTCGAGACTCTCTCCGTCTCATGTCTACGCGTAGGACATCTTCGACTTGCATGACCGACATACGGTAACTTAACGACCCAACTCTACCCACCTAATTGACGTACGGTCCGAGGATTTGAAAAACAATTTCAAAATGTAACCAGCTTTGATACCAAATTGTCACACCCCAAATCCGGTTTTGACCGAACTCGAGACGTGAATTAAAACAATAAATAATAAAGCAGTTTAATAATGAAAAAGGGGTCTCAAAATAACGATTTAAACTTCCAAATATCCACGCGAGTCAACAGCTCGGTAAAAAGTACGTAGTAAAAGAGTTCAAAACAATAGTACGTCTCTAGACAAGCTAGCCTAGGACCCTCGGTAGCTCCCAAGCGTCGAGCATCCAGCTAGTACAAATCCCGCTTAAGACCTGAACCACTACAAGGTAAGGGGTGAGCTTTCGCTCAGTAGGAAAAGTAGTTAAGGTTATGAGCATCAGTTCAATACCACGAGTAACCGTCCAATTAGGGAAAACTAGCAAAGCATAGCTAACAACAACGCCCACAAGACAAGTACCAACCACCAATTACCCTCTCAAGACCATAACCCCGTAATAAATCACACACAGAACACACATCAGAATAACACAAAACTTAGTGCAACCGATCCCAACATCACCGGCTAAAGCAGCCCGTCCCACTTATATCGTACCGGAACACGGAGCATCGGTCCCGACATCTTCCCGTCCCGTAGACTCGCGGTAACATACCAGACTGGAATTCCCTCAACCGGACGTCTTCCCGTCACGTAGAATCGGGGCCTCATGCATAACGGACCAGCACATACCTCGGTCGTACGCCTTCCCGGACAACATAGCATCGGGTAAAGGTTAAACTGTCCTCGTCCTCGATACTCTACACCGTCATACTCTCTCAGTGTAGGTATCCTACCGGACACAACTCCCCTTGGAACACACATCAAGAGAATAACACGAATCACAATGCCATTGTTCGACCACGGTATACCAACCGAGCCAATTCACCATAACACACAAATCGGTCAATCACTCACCCGATCATATCACAACCAAAGATTCACATCACATCAAACACGACACACTTTCCCACACATAGTAACAACATGCTACACCGAGTATATCATAACACGTTTCTTAATATTATCAACCCTAAGTCACACATCATACATTTCAATCAAAGATCATGGCATTTCATTCAGCACACAACCTAAGGCTCGACATGACCATTCTACCAGCACGACAATTTCCCAAGAATTGAAAGCGATTATTCTAGTGAATCACATCTTACATGCCAACTAAGACTCGTCCGGTTATTAATGTAATTGAAAGCGATTATTCTAGTGAAACACATCATGTATGCCAACTAGGACCTTTCCAACTATTATTATTAATATTCTAAAGCATACTAGTAACTTTCCGCAATTAAACCGGTGTTCGCTACTTTCCCTACCTCAAAAGTAAACCGATCTTAACTCCTAGCTGCTGACGTCCTGGCTCGCTTCCTCCTCCAGTTCACGATGTCATCGGGTCTCCTCCTCCGTCGATCTCGGTTCCGAAGCCTTGGATCACAACTACATACTCGAATCAATACTAATTCAGTTGTGTTAAGATCCAGAAACAACTAAATTAAGCCTGAAAGTCCAACATAAGCTAAAAGGGAAGTGGGCTGAAACGAGGCCCAATTCGGATGGCCCACCGGCCTGGAATCCGACCTGGCCCGTGCAGCGTACCGGCCCGATACCCGAACCGACCCGCGCCACAGACCGGCCCGGAACCAGGCACGGTCCGCGCACCGCACCGTCCCGGAACCAGACACGGTCCGCGCAGCGTACCGTGCCGGAACCAAGCCTGTTCCGTGTCACGTTCCGTGCCGGAACCTGGCCCGTTTCGGGCGGCGTTCCGTGCTAGAACCTGGCCCTTTCCGTGCTCCGTTCCGTGCCAGACCAGAACAAACTCCCTTCTTCTTCCCCAACTCGTTTTCCACGAAAAATCAACCACAAAACACCATTGATGAACTCTTAGAACTTCAAAACAGACCCAATCACCTCCAGTCCTCCAACACCTTCAATGGGTCTCATCAAAACTACTCAAAACAATGGATTTCTCATCAACAAACTTCACTTCTATCCACAAAATCATCATCTAACAACAATCAACGTCCAACTACATCATTTGTAGCATTAGTCTGCCAACCCATGAATCAATATCAACTCAAAACGAAAATGGATTAGATAGATACCTTGGTAGTAAAGAGTAGATGAAGAAAATGTGGGTTTTATGAAGCTTTGATGTATATATGAACAAAAGTCCCTTCTTTTTCCCTTTCTTTTTCCTCAAGCTTCCATGGAAGACACTCTCTCTCTAGGTAATTTCAGCTGCCTTAGGAAATGTGCTGAAATGTGCACCAAAGTGGTGTATTAAACCTAGAGGGTAGGATGCCCAAAGTACCCCTTGCCTTATCCCTCCTCAAGTTCACTAATTAAGGGTATAAGGGTCAAAACACACCCAATTCTTCCCTTCCAAGCAAGCATGGCCACATGTCCATGTGGGGACCTCTCCAAGCTTAATAAATTCCAGCACAGATAATTTATCGGATTTAGTTCTTAATCGGACCGTGGTTTGACCGAAAACACTCCGGGTTGACTTTACCCAATATTAGAGTCAATTGAAAGGAAACGGCCCAACTAAGCTAACCGTGAGGACGGCTAAGCTTTTTGCGCCCCGCAAAGGTCCCGCATGACTTCCAGAGTCATCGGTAGACTTTTCAGGTAAAAAGTCATCTCTCGCCGAAAACCTCCGATTCGACCGGGATCGAGCGGGGGTGGTTCTTACACTTTCGGTTCGTTGGAGGTGTTTAGGTCCAGCTCTAGCCGTGGGACGCGCTTCTTCATCCTACATGATTTGGATCGTTGTGGAACATCTCTTCCTACTTTTGGTGGTTCGTCTGGTTGCCTGATGTCTCGCTTCATATCCGGGTGTGGGAAGCGTTTCTCCATCCTCTCGGGTGTTGATTTTCGTGGGTCTAGCGGTTCGTCGTGGTTCTGATACTTGTATATCCCTCTATTCAGCTTAAGTCGTGTGTCCCCCTTTGCCCCTTTAACAATTTCTGCTTGATATACATCTGCTTCCTTCCACTATTGTGGTTAGGACTCGCCAATTTAAGGTGTTGGCCGCTGGTGAGGGTTTAGGCCTTTGTTCCTTTCAACTGTTTTCTTTTAGTATCGTTTTAGGGGTTTCAGTGTCCGGGTGGGTATTACTCATCGAAATTGTCTTTGTCGCTTGCGGTGTTGGTCGCCGACGTGTTAGTGCTCGTCTTCCAGTCTATGTGACAAGTAGATGGTCCTAATGACCTTTTTCTTTTTCTTGTATATCCCCTGATTAAGGCCTTTTTCTTTTTCTTGTTTTGCGCTTCATGGTTGTAAAATCTGGTTTTTAAGACCTTCTTTTTATGGTTTGCTCACATGTTAGGATGTCGAGGTTCCTTGAATAGGAACGCTCTTTCATGTACCAGGTCACTCCCTTTGTTGGGACAATCATGAGGCTAAGCGGACATACTAGCGCTCGATTTACTCACTGGTCTGTAGGTAGACCTATTCATGAACTCATTTTTTACCTCTGAAGAGTTTTAATTTAAATTTACATTAGCTGATAAAAAACATCAAATGAACTATAAATTCATGCATCAACTTAAAAAAATCAATGTTTACACAATTTTTATGACCAAAGATTCAAATCCTAGGTCATGGATCCAAAATCTTACACCAACAACCCAAAATACCTAACTTTGAAAATGATTTATATGTACCTAAATTAAAACGGGTATAATTATGTGTAGTCAGGTGTAATTAATCCTTAAAAAACTGAGCTCTTCATCTATTTTGGACTTTCTTCTTTCGTTTATGTGATAATCCCACCGTCTCAACTTAGTATAATCCCTATTAGTATGGGAATTGATATAATGTATATTAATACCTTGGAGACTACCTAGTTTAGCTAGTGCCAGAACTGTCTGGTTGAAGCAAAATCCATGGCAAACAAGAATTATGAAAATCCCAAAATGTGGGAGGCCATTGCCGCACTCTTTATTTAAAGGTAAAAAGTTCTCTAGATGGAGATGGAAATGGAGGCTGGTGGACCTCAATAAGTTGTTCCGTTGAATAATTCAACTGACATTTATTACTTGCAGCTGGTTTTGGCAAAAAGAAAGAAGTTTAGATTTGAAAAGGGTTGTGTCTCTTTTGGATAGCCATGATAGGAAACGTTAGAATAATGTCTTGTTCAAGTAGACCTCACCATCCCTTCATTAATATTTCTAGCTAACCTCATTAATGCATTCCTATAGCCACTTGCATTATTGTTCTTTTTCTTCTTCTGAAGGTAGTTTAACGGTGGCGACAGCATGTAATCCTTCAACTCACCAGAATTGTGTCACTTCATTTTTCGGGTATCAATAGATTTAATTCCGGGCTACTTTACTGAATGTGTCTGTAAAAGAAAGACGCAAAGAGTGCACACTATTCGTCAATTATTTATTAGACCAAAAGATCATGTCTTCATTTTGGCTACTCTCTTTACCTAAGACACAGCTGACTCCCCTTTCTCGAAATAAACTCAAACCCTAAAAATTACGGAGTCGCCGCACCTCTCAGCCCTTTACCGGTGACGGTAGTGGCCTCTGGCCAAGTAGTCGAGGAATAAATCATGGGGGTCAATCAAAATAAAGATAATAAAGAGATGTTATTAGATCATAATATGACAGACTACGAGTTTTTTGCCTTTCCAAAAAAAACTCTCTCTAGAAACTTTCGTTCTCAAAACCCTAAGCCGCCGCCCCTGCTACTTCCCCACGCGGGGGCTCGGTGGTTTACCCTCTCTGTTCTCGGTGGTTTTCGTTTCTTCTCTGACCAGATCTGGTCTCGGCTTGCGGTCCTCACCTCGCCTGTGGCCCTCCTCGCGCGAACACGGGTTCAGTATGTCGACTTTCGTGTTTCAGAGTTGCTCCGACCAGATCTGGCCTTGTCGGTGGTCCTCAACTCATCCGTGGTCCTCTCCTCGCCGGACTCGTTGAGGTTTTACTTCTCTGGTGGACTCGACCCGCGTGGACCGCACCTCCGTGTGTTTTCCGTCCGGTCTCCGTTCTGGTTCCGCTCGTCTGGCCATCCTTGGACGGGAGTGGTAGGTGTTTCGCGACGGCACATCCTTGATTCTTCCCCGACAGGTATTTGGCTTTCGTTTTGGTGTCAGATCTGAGTTCCCCAACCTCTCTCTGTTTTTCCGGCGACTCGATGTCGTGACTTCCGGCCGCTGAGTCTGGTCGGGAGTGGGAAACGTTTCGGTCCTCAATTCATCCCTGACTGCTCACTCACTCCTGCTGGTTCGCCGGTTTGCTCTCCGACCGTGCTTCGTCCGACTTTACTGGGATGTTCTGATTTCGACTGTTTTGAAAGGGTATATAACGTTGTGGTGTGATATTGCTTAATGGAATCCTTTCCATTGGGTATCGGTTCGTCCTAGACTCGATTCGACTGGTTGCAGTGGACACTTTGGTCCGTCTTGCACCTGCGACTGGTGTTTACCCTTGATAGAAGTTTCGTGTACCCGGACCTTTTCCGGTCTGTTCTCTGCCTCTATTTTCTCCCTCCCTTCGGCAAGTTCGTGCACGTGTCGCCTTAGCTTTTCACTGTTCGGTGGTTATAGTGTGTGGGATGCTGATTTGGGAAAGTTGTTTTGGGTAACTCCTTTGGTTTCCTACTAGTTTATGCCCCTTAACAGTTCTAATTTGCGAGTCAATTACATGTACTAAGTAATCGATTTCGTGCAATCTTCTTGGTTCCCCTACTCACAGAGTACGGGCTCATCGGCACTAAGTGTTGGCCTCCGTCGAGTTCCTTGGTCTACATGCCTCTGTTTGAAGATTGTCGGATTGGTGATTGGGATTTAAGGTTTTCCGTAGTATTCACTGCTGACCTATCTCTGTCGTATTCGGTGATGGCCGTCGACGTGTCGGTGGACATACTACTTATCGTGGTGAGATCCCCGATGAGATAGGGTGATCCTTACAATTGGACTTGTTTGTGGGTGCTTCGGTACCAGACGGCTCTTCAGGTGTTGAGGTGTTAGGTCTCGAGGTAGGGTTGGAGATGAACCAACTCGCAGCGGAAAATCAATGAAAACCAAGAGACGATTAAAACCATGAAACAACTAACAAAGAATGGATTCACAAGAGAAAAATTCAGCACTAGTTCTTACCAAAACAAGAACACCGGTTAACGAATGATTGGCTTGAGTCTCCAAGACGCCTACGTATCCACATGGGAATCAAAGCCACGTAGTTCTTCTCTTTGAGGACTCAAGAACACAAACATGGAGGTGGAAACTAGCCAAACCCGAAATGGCCATGGAAGAGGGAGAGAAAATGTGTTTCCTATTCTTGTCTTGTGTTTGTTATGTTGAAAAAAGATGACTTAAACATAACAAAACCCATACTTGTCCAACTAAAGGCATGGGACAAGTATGGTGTCAAGTAAGGTGTAAATAGGACAAAGTATGGCAAGACAAGATTGGGTTAGGTGGTGAATCACCAACACCTTAATCTTTGTCTTGCTTACGTAGTACTAATTAATCAAGACTTGATTAATTAATTCCATGGGCCTTGGTTGCATGGGCCTTTCATGGGCCTCTTGGAACATGGCCCGTGGCCATTCCCAACGAGGTCCCGTGACGTGCTCATCGCCTCCAAGCCTTCCATACCAGAAATGTCCAACATTATCCGACGCGATCAATCCCAAGACTCCAAGCCTTGTCTCGATCCGTAAAGTCCTATTCACTTATGGGCACATGACCCAAAACCCAGTTTTGGTCATATCCCGAGACAACTCCCTTTTGGCCATTCTCCATAAATGTCTCAATGAGTTTCATCCTCCGGTGTGACCCTTAGGTTTATGCATGTCAATAGATCAATGTAAAATCCCATTTTACTTGATCCTATTTAAGTGGCAACTAACGAGACTTTAGTATTGCTTGACACTGCATAGCGAATCGACCCTGTCGATTCTAACCTTTCCGTCGTCCCTGTCATTATCCTTTTAGCTCCGATATCCTGATTGAGATAAGGCATAGAGCCGTCATCCTTATTATTCTCAATCACTGTTCCTTGATATGTGAGATGACTGAAGATATGATACCCAGTATCATGTGCATGGCCATGCTATTCTTTCAGTCACTCTCGATCAAGCGGCCGAGAACCGATATCTTTCCCATACCTCAGTATGAGGGATAAATCCCTTAGCCGCCTTTCGTGTCACTCATGTAGCCCGTCCCCAAGCCAATCCTGACCGTTATGGAAGCCCTTTTACGGACAACGTTAGGCTCAGGTCAAACTCAGTTGTTGACTACATAACGATCACAAAGACTACTTGGTCTAAGGATACATGACAAGCTACAACACTGAATATGTTCATGACTTAATCTATGGCACATATTCAGGGCGGGTCGTCCAATATCATGTCCCACATGATATCTATGATCAAACTCCGGAATCCCATTCCAATGACTAACAGAACGTAAGCCATAAAGAGCCATCTTTCATACTAGTCGCTTCTAGTGAAGCTTTGATGACTAGGGACCCATCGAGTGTGATCTATCTCGATCTATGGTTCTATTCGCATGGTGGGCATAGATCAGAGCACACATCGATATATTACTCCAACACATAAGTAATATAAAGCCGCTTTAATTTTATTGCTAACGATGATATATACATTTGGACATTTAGGATTGAACTACGGTCACTAAGACTAACAATCTCCCACTTGCCCTAGTTCCAATCTAAACTCCAATATGTCCCCATCGACTTTACATGTCTAACATGTTCAGGCAGCGACACTGCCTTAGTCAAAGGGTTGGCTATGTTATCATTTGTTGTAATATAGGTTATCTTCACTTCACCTCAGTTCAGTATTTATCTGATGAGGTGGATACGCCGCAATACATGTTTGGATTTGTTATACGATCTGGGCTTTTAGCTTGCGCAATGGCCCTTGTGTTGTCGCAAAATGGATTCACCGGGCTGGATGGGTTTTTAATTACACCCAACCCTGCCGTGAATTTCCAAATCCACATAGCCTCCTTAGCTTCCTCTGCAGCATCCATGTACTTGGCCTCTGTCGTAGATTCGGCAATGTTATCTTGTTTTACTCTCTATCAGCTAAAGCTATGCCATTCAGCATAAACACATATCCTGACTGACTTCTAAAGTCATATGGATTTGTCTTGGAAAACTAGCGTCTACTCATCCTTCGACGACTAGTTCAGCATCATCTTTCCCCCGGGTTAGACTGATGTCTACTGGTACAACATAAGGCTTACGAGACGTCCGGTCTCATACATGTCATGGCATATATGATCGATCCTGCCCCTAGGCACATAGGACTCTCATCATCCTTTTCAGCTCATCAGGTGTCTTAGGACACTGAGTCTTGCTGAGATGAATGACATGACTAGTGGGTAAGAGTCCTTTCTTTGAATTGAGCATTAAGAACCTACTCAATGCCTTGTTCACATAGGTTCCCTGACTTAAATCCAAGACCCTCTTGGTGCGATCTCTACATATCTTAATCCTTAAGATATAAGAAGCATCGCCTAAGTCCTTTATTGAAAAACACTTCCTCAACCAAGCTTTAGTCTCGTGCAAGGTTGGGATGTCGTTTTCAATGAGAACCCGAAAGGTAAACTTGCTCCCACTAGCCTTCTTTTAAACGCAAGATTCATCCTCGTTCTCGATTAAGCCAAATACAATTACAGCTTCATCAAAACGAAGGATCCAACTCCGAGAAGCTTGTTTCCATCCATAAATGGATTTCAACAACTTACAAATCTTTCCCTTATTCTTCGGATCGACAAAACCTTCTGGCTGAGACATAAAGCGTCCTTAGTCAAACTTCCATTCAGGAAAGCGGTTTTGACATCCACTTGTCATATCTCGTAATTATGATACGTAGTTATGTCAAGAAGAATTTGGATCGATTTTGACCATAGCAACTAGGGAGAAGGTTTCCTCATAGTCAATCCATTGGATTTGCCTATAACCTTTCGCCACCAGTTGAGCTTTGTAGGTTAGAGGGTTGCCGTCCATGTCCATCTTCACCTTGAAGATACTTTTGCATCCGATGGTCCTCACACCATTGATGGGATCAACCAGTTCCCACACTCGGTTGTCCGACATGGATTGCATTTCCTCCCTCATGGCTCCCAGCCATAACTCGGAGTCGGGCCCATCCACGACTTCCTGAAAGCTGGCTGGATCATCGTGATCCACCATGACTTCATTGTCATCTCCGGATACCATATCTTGGAGGTGGAAGATTGATCCTTTCAAATCGCCTTGGACCTTCCGGAATTGTAACAGGAATTGGTTCTTACTCTACGACAATCTCTGGCTCCTTTCTACTGGGTTGCCAATTGGTTTAGACAGATCTGTACCATCCTGAATTTCTTCGAGATGCAGAGTCCTCCCAATGACGTCTTTGGAAACAAAACTCCTTTTCCATAAAGACCCCACCCCATGCGACGAACACCATGTTCTCACTGGGATCGCAGAATTAGTATCCCCTTGTTGCTTTGGGATACCACACGAAGGTGCATATCTCAGATCTTGGTTCGAGCTTAGTCGAAACCAAATGTTTCACATAAGCCTCGCAACCACAAATCTTTAGGAAGGACAAAGCGGGCATCATCCCGTACCATTTTAAAATAGTATCCCTTCCACACCCTTCGTCGAAGCCCGATTCACTATGAATGCGGTCGTCTCTAGAGCATAATCCCAGAAAGAGATTGGGAGATCAGTCCAACTAATAATGGAATGGATCATTGTCTAACAATATCCGATTTCTCCGTTTGGCTACACCTTTCATCTACAGTGTCCCAGGAGGAGTCCATTCCAAAAGGATCTCATTCTCTTTTAGATCATCTAATAACTCTGTGGTCAAGTATTTTCCACCTCGATCCAATCGAAGTGCCTTAATACCTTTGTCGAGCTGGTTTTCTACTTTAGTCTTAAACTCTTTGAATTTATAAAAAGCTTCAGACTTATGTCTCAGCGAATAGACATAACCATATTTACTGTAATCATCAGTAAATGTGATAAAGTAGCTAAAACCCCTCCTGGCAAGTGAACTTATTGGTCTACACACATTCGAGTGTATCAGCCCCAATAATTCACCCGCCCTTTCATCGCGATCGATAAAAGGGCACTTTAGTCATTTTTCCCATCAAACAAACCTTGCACCTATCGATCGAATGGAATTCGAATGAACCTGAAAGTCCACACTTCTGAAGTGCTGATAGCTGCTTCTTGTTTATGCGACCTAAATGACAGTGCCTTAACAGAGTTAGGTTTAAATCGTTGGATTTAGACTTCTTGGTATTAACGGAATATATAGAACTTGAGGCATTGTTACCCATATCTAATATGTACAATCCTCCAACCAAGTCAGTACTGGTATAAAACATATCATTGCATAGAACATTGAAAACTCCATTTCCAATATTAAGATTATATCCTTCCTTGTCAAACACGGATACAGATATAATATTCCTACTAAAAGTAGGTATGCAATATACAGTATACAGTACTAAGACAAGGCTTCTTGACAAAGCAAGACTCATGGATCCTACAGCAGTTGCCACAACTCTGAAGTCCACTTCGTGCTTTCCAAACCTCTCCTACTTTCAGCCACCATATATAAGTGCATGTGTGAGATTCAGTTCTGGTATCTAATACCCATGAATCTTTGGAAGTAGAGAGATGTAGCTCTATAGAGTTAATATCGGATGAAGGCACGGTCCCACCGCCCTTCCTTAGATCATCCAGGTTTCCTGATTAAGGCGCAGTCCTACTGCCCTTCTTCAGATCATCCACGCTATTTGATGAAGGCGCAGTCCCACTGCCCTTCTTCAGATCAGCCGTGAACTTCCTGTAATCCCGGTTCCAATGACCAGGCTATTGGCAGTAGAAGCAGACATTCTCATGTGTCTCATCTTTCCTGCCAAGTGCGCATGGTCCCCGCCCTTTCCACTTCCAATTCCCTTGTTGACCATCAGAATATCCTTGGATCCTAGATCCCTGATATATTCTTCTCAGTAGTTAATGACACTTCATGTAACTCTGATATGGTCTTAGAGACAGCCTTGTCAAAGACATATTCTTTGCGTTCAGACTTGAGGACTATCCTCAAAATTCTGTACCAGTCCAAATAGTTTGTCCCATTTAGTTTGACCCTGTCAAGAATGGTTTTTAATGACAAACTATTAATGTTCGCTGAATTTGCCATTTGATCTACAACAGATAAAATTCAATCAGTAAACTGAATAATTTTTATGAAGATCAAGCTTAAACACCAACAATCGATTCTATACCTTTAGAATCTAAAACCAAGATCCTTGATTCACTCGATCAAGCTGAACGAAGGCTCACCACTCAATCGAGCTATGTAGGTAGGACCCCGTCCAATCACATCCAATGTGACTCTTGGCTAGGGTATGTAATTAAGTACACGGCTTACCCTATCTGATACCCTAGCTCAACCCTAGCTGAGAATCGTAGTCGGGTCCACCAATTTTCAACTATGACCCGCCACTATGTAGGTGCTCTGCTAAGGCGCACGACACCCACATATGTCGTCCAAACCTACTACCCCGCTTTCCCATGGATGCTCCGCTAAGGCGCACGACACCCATAGGACGGGGAGGTAGTAAGGTGTTTAGAATTGGGAGGTATCGGACATGACCCGTTTTTACTTGTCCGGTTGTGTTTAAAACTTTGGCACATCCTAGATGCGATGAGCACATCAACTACATTCCAAATGCAATGATGTCTCAAATTACATCCAATGTAATTCTTCCTTTGAACCCATCAACTACATCCAATGCAATGACGGTTCTAAGGGTTCACACACAAGGATTAAAATTCCAATTTTATCTTTGCATGTGAGGTGATATGCTCGGTAAATAAAGTTAAGCATGCAATTCTAAAACACATAGAATTAGTCATGCATAAACTAAACCAAGCATAAAGCGATAAATGTGCACATAATAGCCCCCTAAACTAACTCCCACTAGCTTCTTGAGCTCCACCGACTCCAAGCCGATGCCAACACCCGAAAAGCCACCAAATGACCTTTTCGCCCTTTCTTCGTCTTGAGTAAAAAATTACAATTTAATACATGACTCGCAGGTCGGGAATAAATAAATATTACAAACAAGTGGTTCGACGACCACACCTTGAAAGAATAATTACACGTTAACTCTAACGGCTCGCAGGCTATAATGTGCACCATGCCAACATCACATCACACATCGTGTTATCAAACAATCATGTTATCAAACATCATATGATTTTCCGATTTTATTTAATAGCCAAGTTTCGAAATTTTTTGATGCTCGGTTTATCGAAACCGTTCAAAAATGAAACTTTTGAACATTTGATCTTCGAGTTCGTCATGACGGTTCCAAACTCGTCATAACTAACAAAACGGTTTAGCATTGGCATATCAACCATCCAATGGTCATGCTTAGCCTAGCTCCGTCCAACGGAGCCCCGTTCGGTCCCGGTTTCGGCTCCCCGAGAGTCCTGCTCCCGAGACCCGAAAAATCAAATCTTTTTCAAAATTTCCAGATTTGAAATAATTTTCAAAAATTCATTTTACATGCATTAAATCCTTAAACAATAATTTAAAACATGTTATCAAACAATTTAGCAAAACAACATGCCAAAAACGAAACTTTCAAGCAAAACCAAAACTTTGAACACCGTCTTGTGAATCCCGAAGGTAGCACGGCTCTGATACCACTGTTGGGTCTCGAGGTAGGGTTGGAGATGAACCAACTCGCAGCGGAAAATCAATGAAAACCAAGAGACGATTAAAACCATGAAACAACTAACAAAGAATGGATTCACAAGAGAAAAATTCAGCACTAGTTCTTACCAAAACAAGAACACCGGTTAACGAATGATTGGCTTGAGTCTCCAAGACGCCTACGTATCCACATGGGAATCAAAGCCACGTAGTTCTTCTCTTTGAGAACTCAAGAACACAAACATGGAGGTGGAAACTAGCCAAACCCGAAATGGCCATGGAAGAGGGAGAGAAAATGTGGTTCCTATTCTTGTCTTGTGTTTGTTATGTTGAAAAAAGATGACTTAAACATAACAAAACCCATACTTGTCCAACTAAAGGCATGGGACAAGTATGGTGTCAAGTAAGGTGTAAATAGGACAAAGTATGGCAAGACAAGATTGGGTTAGGTGGTGAATCACCAACACCTTAATCTTTGTCTTGCTTACTTAGTACTAATTAATCAAGACTTGATTAATTAATTCCATGGGCCTTGGTTGCATGGGCCTTTCATGGGCCTCTTGGAACATGGCCCGTGGCCATTTCCAACGAGGTCCCGTGATTCGCTCATCGCCTCCAAGCCTTCCATACCAGAAATGTCCAATATTATCCGACGCGATCAATCCCAAGACTCCAAGCCTTGTCTCGATCCGTAAAGTCCTATTCACTTATGGGCACATGACCCAAAACCCAGTTTTGGTCATGTCCCGAGACAACTCCCTTTTGGCCATTCTCCATAAATGTCTCAATGAGTTTCATCCTCCGGTGTGACCCTTAGGTTTATGCATGTCAATAGATCAACGTAAAATCCCATTTTACTTGATCCTATTTAAGTGGCAACTAACGAGACTTTAGTATTGCTTGACACTGCATAGCGAATCGACCCTGTCGATTCTAACCTTTCCGTCGTCCCTGTCATTAATTGAGGCTGTTTGTTTGAGGTTGTACTCATTTTATATCCGGCTTCTAGGCTGTTTGTTTTGTGCCCCTTGTTGGGTTGTTGCTTACCGCACTAGGTGCTCTTAATTGAGTATCGTTTGTTTGTAAGCTTGGAGGGTCTCACCCTTTGCCTTGTCCTTTTTCTTAAAGGCTTGGTATTTATAAAACTGCCGATCACAAAAAAAAAGGGATGTTACTTCATATATAGAAAGGGAAAACTACCAATACCTACCCAAAACCATGCCCATTTAACTGATGTTTACCATGAAGTTTAAACTTAACTGATGCATATTCTTAAGTTTCGAAATGTAATTCAAAACCCCTCTGTCAGCTAAAATGACGAAAATACCCTCAACTACACTTCAATAATTATGTTAAAAAAATTATTTAAAAATTACTTTTGTTATATATATATATTTACTTATTAAATGACTTTATTTTTATTTAAAAAATCACTTCATTTATATTTAAAAATTATCACTGAGCGTATTTTCGTCAGTTTAGCTGACAGAAGGGGTTTTTAGTTACAAGTCGTAAATTCAGAGTATGCATCAGTTAACTTTAAACTTCAAGATAAACATCAGTTAAATGGACATAATTTTGGATAGGTATTGATAGTTTTCCCATATATAAACGACTTAACAGAAAAAATCAAATAACTCAAGTGAAGATAAAATGAAGTCATAGTCGAGGAACAGAATAGGTGGTCAGGACTTTTGTTTCGTGATGGTTAAACTTTGCTTCTTTTAACAAACAATAAATTCTTCATCTACCATGCACATGGTTTTGTACGAGAGGAAGAACACGTAATGTACACTCAATAATATTGCAAATGAATTTGTATTGAATGAGTAGTATAAAGTACATATATTTTTATTAACTTTTAGTTTATGATAACCATAACTATACTAAGTTGATAATATAGTTTATATGTACAATCAAATATGGCTATCCAAAATAATCATAACTGCTCTCAGCTACCTCTATTAGAGGTTCTTCTCTTACTTTAGCTAGAGTTTACGTCGCCGCTCATCTAGCACTGTCCAAAATGGATCCGGAATCCGGCCCACCCCGGTCCCATTGGGTTGCCCCCAATGGGTTACGGGGGCGGTAATGGATTGGAATATAGGCCCCGGTGACAACTGGGTCGGGACATGGATTGAGAAAAAGAAACCCACCGGGGCCCGGCCCCAACCGGTACGGTAAGATATTTAAATATGTGCTGAAATTTTAATTGGGTATAACATTTTTTCATCAATAAAAAGTGACCACATTCAGATTTTTTTAAGCACTCTTTGATCACTTATTAATGGTTTATTGGCCAATGAAAAAAGATTGAAAAATTATTTGTTAGTCGGGTGAATGATGTAAATTTGAAGCTCTTAATTGTAGTTTTGAAATTTATTCCGGTTGGGCCGGTGCAAACCGGTGGCCCGCCCTATAATTTGAACGGGTGGGTTCTATATGGCCTAATGGGTTTGGAGCCGGAGATGGGTTCTAATTTGAGCGATCCGGTCATACCGGGTTGGGTTAAAAACACGTCAACGGGGCCGGGCCCCGGCCCATGGACAGCCCTCCGCTCATCGATTCCACGTCACCCGCTGTTGCCGCCCGGACCCCTTGGTCACACTTCCCGGATGCTCCCTCCTCCTTTACGCCGCTCAAGTCTCCCACCTTCCTCACTCGCCGACGATGTTCCACTTTTTGCACCGCCGCCATGCCGATGGAAGCAGCTCTCATTCGGGTATGGCACCGCTGTCGTCGGTGGATCCTCACCGGGTCCCACCTCCTACCCTCGGCCTGGCCATGCGGCCAATGGCCATGCACCGATGGTGCAACTGGCCCATGCAAGGGCGGGCACACAGGCCCCCGTGGCCGTACTTGCCTCACCGGATCGTAGATGATCTGCCGATGGACCTCCGTCCGGAACCAGGTGAACGACTAAGGAATCGACGCCCAGAACGGGCATGGGGCCGAGCCGAGATCTACCGGAGCGATCACCATCCGATGATGCTGCCGGTTCATCCACCAGAGCGAACTATCCCTGCCCCAGGCATGGTGGCTCCTCCAGGATGCATGCAAATCCTAGGGTTTGAGGGGTCCCCATTAGGGTTCCGGGACCACTTCTGCCGTCATCCAGGCGACACAGCCCGAAGCCCCCGAGATCTGGGACGGTGACGGTGATCGCCCCGAAGGAGGATTCTCTTGCACCGAGGCCCTCCTGCCACCCTAGGCCCCCGGTGAATCGCTATACTCAGAGGGAGATACCGTTGATTCGTCGAGGTATAATGAGGTACAACCCTGGCATTGGTCCCCGTCCTCGGAAGGCCAAGACAAGGAAGGGGGCAGAAGCGTCTGCTGGAGAGTTGGATACACCGGAGTCCCCGGAGACAATCGGACAGGCTCAGGACCAGGCTATAGCCCCTCGAGGGGTGAATGACCTCCCAATGCGGGGGTGGGGAGGATCGCCTGGGGCCTATACCTACAGACCCGAGACTATTGCAACCGGGAGGTCTCGGGAAATCCGCACTAGAGGCTCATTCTCTAGCTTGTTTCCCTGTTTTAGGTCGAATAAATTTTTGACTAAATAGGATTAGGATTCATGTTTGTTATTTTTTTGAAAGGTTGGATCGAGGAACTCTTGAGCTCGAATCTGCGAGTCAAAGCAGACTTTCTTTATGGATCCATGAGCGCCTAACGGGCTACGGTCGGTTGGGACAAAAATCTGAAATCCGGGACAGTTTTATAGTAACCTGTAAGATTGATATGTAACAATAATACAATACCTTTTTCCCATTTCAAAAAAATATGGTTATCCATATATATATATATATATATATGGATTAGACAACCGACACTGCTTGTTCATAAAATAGAAGAAAATGGACTAACTCATTGAATTTAGACTTCATGAATCATGGATGATCAAATTGGTTTTCCGTGATTAATAAAAAGAGGGCCACTCATTATCCTAAATGCCGATGGTACGTGCATAGTATCATATGTCGTCCGTGAATGATTTTCATGCCAGCTACTAAATCAAGGAGGTAATTGGCAGAGAAGCCCTCCGGTCAAAATATGTTAGGAAGTTTTTATTTGAAGGGAAGGTAGAATTCATTAATATAAATTCAAGTACATCTGAGTGCATAAGGAATAAATCTCTTATCACGAAGAAAAAGAACAGACAAAAAACACAATGATGTCGTAATTCTTTTCATACTATAACCGTCACATGCATATTGGATGGGCCAGCTATCACTGAGCTGTGATACCGTATAGGCAAGGACAGAATACGAAGAGGGGGGGAGGGTGCCGGAACTCTAAGAGCTCAACAACGGTGATGGTGGGAGGCAAAGCATCGTCATAGAACCCCTCTCAGGGCCAGTCCCCGATGCTCCTCCTACCTCTCATTCCTCCTAGTGGGGCTGCTTCCCCACCCTGCCCTGCTCCTCCCGAGGTGCTCCATCCGCTGACCTCTTGATTGCTCCACTTCCCTCTCCATTCACCGTAGGGGGCGCAGAGGGCTCACCAATAGTGGGCCGACGAGACCCCCCATTAGTGGGTTGGGAGGGCCCACCACTAATGGGTTGTAGATGCCGATCAGTCCTGGACTGCAGACGCCTATCAGTCCTGGGTTGTAGATGCCCATCAGTCTTGGGTTGTAGAGACCCAAAAAGCAAACCATATATGGGGTTTCCTTGGAACACACGTCACTAGGGAGGCCGTCGCGCGATGCTTAGATGGCAGTGACGACGTTGTTTGTAGTGGTCGATGTGGTGGCGGAAGGAGACCTGGCCCTGGATCCCACCTACGCGACCCGTCCTGGATCGTAAGATTTGGAGCAAAGTCTTGGCTAACCCTATAACCCGCGCCGCCCGGGGGAGGAGGGGCCAAAGAAAGGTATTGTCAAAAGGTTGGGTCGGCGGAATGAGGTTTGAAGGGGGAAAGCCGAGGAGGACGTTGCGTGAGAAGGACATAACTGGGGGACGTCGCAAGGGCCGCCTTCTTCTCGGCTTCGCGGTCGGGAATGGAGTAGTTGCTCCCTCTCGAGTCCTCCTCCTCGCCATCCCAGAAGTAGCAGACCAAGGCGGAGAACCCCTAACCCTAGAGAGCATCAGGGCAAGGTCGTGGTTGGCCTTGAGCGGCGGATTAGGGTTATGTCCACGCGGCTTAGGGTTTGTCCCACGAGGATTAAGGTTTGGCCCACACGGAGAGGACTTGAGGCATCGAGCTGAAATCGTCGAGATCCCCCAACACTCCCAGTTCGGCCGGTAGGGGCTAGTAAGAGGGGGAGTGGGGGGGAAAGCCTGGCGAACCACAAATTCCCGTCGAGCCCAGCCAATCCGACCCTGGAGTCCCTGAGCCCACCCGTAGAATAGATTGGGGCAGAACAGGGGGGATCGGAGCACAGGAAGGCGGTTGCGGAAGGACCATCTGACCAGAAGAAACAAGGGACCCAAATGGAGCCGACCGAGTAAGGGAATGAGGCATCACAATTGGGTTAGGGTTTGTCGAGATCATCGTAGGAGCGGGGGGGGGGGGGAGGCACAGGGATGGGGGGATCAGGTGAGACCCGCGAGGAAGATCGAGGTTTCATGGCAGGCGGAGTAGGAGATTCTGAAGTCGCAGGATGGATGGGGGGGCGGGGCGGGTGGAGACGACGAGGGTTTGCGGAAGGCCAACCACTCCCATTTGTAGATAAACTCCGCACCAGGCGTGGTCTGCGAGGTAGTCTGGACATGATAGGCGAACATGGGGACGGAAAAAATGCGTTCCCGGGCGGCGCGACAGCAAACACGGTAGACGATAGCTCCATAGCAATAGAATAGGGCTAGGGCTAGGCCCTCAAGACGAAAGAGTAGATTCTTAATATATGTTAGGAAGTTAATCTTAGCAAACAAATATATTTTGCAGCGTAGTTCTCTCTTTAATTGGTTTTAGACATTTTCATCTTTACCATTGATTATTAAAATATTGTTTTAATTATGAGAATTAATTTTTAATTTTTATTGTTTCTTTTTATTTAGTTTTTCTTCTTCTTAATCGTTTGGTGCTGCATTCGAACTGGATGTCGTCAACTGCTGCTGCTGTTGACCGTGAAACGAGAAGCGACTCGAAGTGCGTTTGCTTCTCTTCTTCTTCTTCTTTCCAGGGGTTACCGTGCTGTTTGAAGAGCTCGAAGTGCTGTACCGAACCATATCAGTGAGTACAAAACCCTAATTTCTTATTTTCAATTCAATTCGCTATAAGTCATTCCCACCTCACAATTTCCACAAATATGTCTATATGTGTGTTTAGATTGTAGTTAATATGAATTTCGAATACTATGAACTTTATTGAAACGGAAACGAAAACAAAATATTGAATCTGCATCTGCATCTGCAAATTTCCCCCAAAATTTCCGGGTATTTGTAATAACCTGATACTGGGAAGAAATAAACCGGTAATGGGGATGTGTCAAAACCAGATACTGAGTTAAAATAAACCGGTACTATGGGTATGAAATAAACCGATAATGTAAAAAATAGATACTGATATAAAGTAAATCGGTATTATGGATATGTATAAACCGTTACTACGAAAAATTAATAGGTACTATGGATATGTATAAACCGGTACTGCAAAAAAATGAACCGGTACTAGAGTTCAATATTTGGATGTGGATGTTAAAGTTTTGTGTTTAATTCGTGTAGGAATGGGAAGAGTTGGAGTCCTTGCGCATTGTGGTGAAAAATACGAGATAGAGGGAGGAAAGTATTGTCACGCCCCAAATCCGGTTTTGATCGAATTCGAGACGTGAGCTAAAACAATAATAATTTTCATCGAAAATAAAGTCAACAAGTCTCACTTCATAATTTTAAAACTTAAAATAATACCGCGAGTCGCTACTCGATAAAAACAACGGTAAAATAGCTCAACAATTAACGGTACGTCGCTAGACTCTAGCTAAACCCTCGCTAGCTCCCAAGCTCCGAGAATCCTGCTAGTATAGATCCCGTTCAACACCTGAAATGCAACAAAGTAACGGGGTGAGCTTACGCTCAGTAGGAAAAGTAGTTAAGGTTCTGGACCCCAGTTCGTCACCAACCGTCCAATTAGGCCATACTAGTAAAGCACACTATTAAAAGTCAAATTAAAACAATTACTCCAAGACAACCCTTAGCCTTCCATCAGGAACAGCCCGTAACGCAAACTCCGAACGAACCGAACTCATACCACTTTTCCAACTAGCTCTTGACACCCATCACCTAACAATTCACAATGAACAACACCTACGATTATCTCACAACCGACCACACGTGCGAACTCGCACTATAACACAGGAATCAGGTCCAACATCACCTCGAGTCACCCAACACTCTCACAAGACCCAAGTCTCACTTAACCCAATGCACAAGGCCAGACAGCCCGCACAGCTCACACAACAGGCAATGCACAAAGTCCAACAACACACTTCCCCGTTACTGCTCATTTCCACAACCTTAAGCGTACTTACCCCAATGCACACAACCAACCAAATGAGAATAGAGCACACAGCAACCAATGAAAATAAAGCACACAGCAAGACACACACAGGTGTCGTAGGACGGCACACAACCAATCAGCCAGAAAAGGCACGAGCGAGTCACACACAGATGTCGTCTAACGGCATAAGCCATACCACAGGGTGCACACATCCACTTATATCGTACTGGACCACACAACATCAGTCCCGATATCGTCCTCCTCACATAGACGAAGGGTAACATCCACGACCGAGAATCCCTCAGTCCGATGTCTTCCACTCACACAGACGTGGGCGCTGCTCAACATATGTACCGAGCTGGTCATATCTTCCTCCTCACATAGACGAAGGGTAACATCCATTACGCCATCCTTGGCCTCGATACACTCCACCGGAACTATCCCTCGGTATAAGTCCACTCCGGCTACGCCGTCTCTTGGGACACCCACACAGGATATGACACACAACACAAATTCACTGATGGTCTCGGTGCACAAATTCACTGATGGTCTCGATTCATTATCAAACATGACACACTTACCCACACAGTCACATCATGCAACACCGAGTAAAATCTCGTTAGACTCTTAATCACACTCATAATTGTCACGTACTTACCATCACTTACCGACACCACACTCAGCGTGGTAACCCCACCGGCTTAACCGGTATCAAATCCCCAACCATCCCACAGTTCAACATATCGAATAAATAGGAAATAACCACACAGGTCATCAACATGCATCACTAGTTAAATTCTACTATTTTTCATGTTCGTTATTTATTATCCGTTCAAAAAACACAAGGCACACCAGCAGGCACACTCAGCAAACAATCCTACAGGCACGACATGGCCCGAACCTACCAGCACGGTAATTCCCAAGACATGAATCGTAAATATTCACAGTTTATGCGTCTACGGTAGCTGTTCGCCTCCTACATGCCAAACTATGATCTTTCTAGTTTTATTATTAACTCTAATCATGCACACTAGTAACTTTCCGTAATTAAAGCGGTATCCGCTACTTTCCCTACCTCAAGACGATACCACAGCAGCGTCTCCTAGCTGCTGACGACCGGGCCAACACCGTCTTCTAGGGCGAAGTCCACGAAATCCAATCCTGGGTTTAAACAATCAGAAAGTCCCAATCAGTTCTCGTGTCTAAGGTCCTCGGAAAGTCCAAAACGTCTTTAAACTAACCAATTTTTAAGTCAAATTAATTATTAAATTAATTAATTAACTCTGCCGACCCGGATCCGGCCCAACTTGGATCCAGACCCGGTCCAAACCCGGATCCAAGGCTGACCCGGACCAGGTCCCAGACCCGACCCAGACCCAAGTCAGACCCGGTCCAACCCGAGCCCAGACCCGGTCCAGACCCGAACCTTGGATCTGGACCTGGCCCAAAGCCCGTCCGGATCCAGGCCCGTGTCCGGTGTGCAGGCCCAACAACCCAGGCCCAACTACCTAGACTCGAGCTCGTCAGTGCGTTCTCCGATGAAGCTCGTGCGCTCTGGCCACCGTCTTCCGCAGCGACGAAGCCCAGAACCAAGCCAGAGTGCTGGCGAAGCTCGGGAAAGGGCTGTGGGGTTCAGGCCGTGGCTGGACGAGCTCGAGGAAGCCAGGCACGGCGTAAGGAACCGAGTTCCGTCCAGATCTAGGGTTGCGAAGTCGACGGCGACGAACCAGACCGGAACCAGCTCAATTGAACTCGCAACGGTGGGGGGGGAGGGGGGGGTGCTTCGGGTCAGAAAAGAATGGAGAAGAAGAAGAAGGAAGTGGGGAGGCTCGATTTGAGCTCAAGGACGACGAACCGAGCGGAGAAACACCGGTGACGCGTCGGTTCTCTCACGGAAGTTCTGAGTGCGATCTAAAGGGAAGGAGAAGAGTGCGAGGTGAGGTGAGGTGAAGGTGGGGATGAAGCTACAGAAGAAGGTGGAGGGAGAGGAGGTCGAAAATGGAGGAGGGACGTGGCCAGAGACGAGGGTCGGGAATCGCAAACGAGAGAGGCAGGTTTTGGGGAAGATGAACAGTAGTACACAAACCTAGGATTCGACCCCCTTTTAAAGAGCTGGAACCGAGTCTGTTACTGGGTCGGGCTCTCCTGTCTTGGGCCAGCGTGAAGCGCAACTGGGCCCTGAGTTGGCCCAAATCAAACTCGGTCCAGTTGCCTTTACCTTCTTTTCTTTTTTTTGATTTTTCTTTTCCAAACAAACTTGTTTCAAAAACATACCCCCTCGTGGGTTTTACAAGTATACTACCTAGTATTGATGATAAAGTAATTAGTTTCGTTGTTAATGATTCGGTAGAGTTGTTGCTGGAAATATTGTATGAGAAGATTGGAGTGGACAAAAACGACATAGAGTTGAAAGTTAGTTACCAGTTGTATGAGTTTGAAGGTATCTCTTGTGGAGTTTTGAAGCCAATCCCGATAACAGATGATGCGAGTCTTGAGGCCTATCATTTGTTATATGGAACCGCCGCCGTCGGTCGTCAAAACAAAATACATATAGAGCTAAGTAAGAAAGATACTCTTGGAGATAATATCTTTGACCCGGAATGTTGCCGTCCCCAAACCCATCAGAACGAAACGGTCAGTGGTAGTGTTAATTTAATAAGAGGCCGCCTGAGGAAAGGATGTATTGCTATCGGAGCAACATTATCTCCTAATGATGTAGAAGAGGATCTCTTTGGTATTGGAGAGGACTTTGAACATGAATTTCATAGTGGAGCAAACTCTTATTGTAATACTAGTGAAGAAGATGACCTGGTTTATAAAGAGGACCGGCATTTTGGTTTGGTGGGATTGGATGATGAAGAACTGTTGACCGCATTCGGTTTCACAAATGGGTCAGACTTGGCAGTTGGTCAAGAGTTTGCCAAAAAAGCTGATGTTCACAGAAAGTTGAAGAATGTTTCAATGACGTGTAAGACTCGCTTTGAATTTAGAACAATCAGATCTAACCGGGCATTGTATGTTGTAAAATGCAGAGGTCGTGAATGTGATTGGATGGTGCATGTAGCCAAAATGAGGGGAGTAGCCTTCTTCTCCATAAGAACGTATTTAAATTACCACACTTGCTCCCAGATGATGTGAATGGAAATCACAGTCAGGCAACTAAGAATGTGGTTGCCACCTATCTGAGTGAATCCTTTAATGGTGAAGAGCTACCCCAGCCAAAATTAGTTCAAGGAATTATTCAAGGTACCTACAATGCAGACATATCATACTGGCTAGCTTGGAAGGGACGACGACTTACAAACGCTAAGATAAGAGGTTACCCTGAGCTCAGTTATCGACTTCTTCGTTTCTATATGCACCTTGTTAAGTAATTGAATCCAGGCACAATCACGGATCTAGTGATGAATGATAAGAAGGAATTTAAATATTGTTTCATAGCATATGAAGCATGTATCAAAGGATTCAGCCACATGAGAAAGCTTGTTGGAGTGGATGGAACTTGGTTGAAGACAAAGTTCAAAGGGGTCATGCTAATTGCATCGGGATTCGATGGTAATTTTCATATGTACCGAAATTTCCTGGGCCATGGTGGACTCGAAGAACCAAGCATCGTGGACATGTTTCATGAAGAATTTACAACAATACATACCAGATTCGAGTGATTAGTAACCGTTTCTAATAGAAGTGCAAATATCATAAAAGTAGTGTCAAGTATCTATCCAATTGTATAGCATGGTCGCTGTAGGTGGCATCTCACACAAAATGTTAGAGATAAGGTACAAAAGAACCTGATACCGGTGCCCCAGTCAGAGCTCTTTCTGAAAAGGATATTGGTAGATACACAATTACCGCATTCAACCATAAGTACGGTGTACTACATACCAATTATCCATAAGCGACAAAATATCTTCGAGAAAAAATCTATCATTGCATCAGTGGGCGAGTGCTCACTTCCGAGCTGAGCGTTACGATATCATGACAACCAATGGGGTCGAGTCTATAAACTCAGCTTTAGGTCAAGCAAGAAAATGGCATATATGGTTCAATTTGCATCGCAAAATAATAAGAAAAATGACATAGGGCGCTAAGTTGACCTTATGATTTATAGACGTATCAGGAGTAGGTCTGCTTCTGGCAAGGGTATGAAGGTTGTACGGCTGAATGAAATGGAGCTTGACGTACGTGGTAACCGCGCAATCAGGGGCGCCAAAGTAGACTTAGGTCGGAAGACATGCGAATGTCGTGTGTTCGACATTGAAAAAATTCCCTGTGTGCATGCAGCCAAAGCATATAAGGTAGCTAGAATACAAGTGCATGTTTTGTGCGACCCATATTATTACAAGGATACCTGGAAGGCCTTTGTTGTTGCTAATGTGTATCTCGTGCCAGTGGATCACGAAGAATGGCTAGAAGACTTAGATTGTGAAGAAGTCCATCCCCCAGCATTTAAAACCAAGCGTGGTATACTTTAAGAAGTCAGATTCAACTCAAAAGGTGATCACGGCCTCAAGCGTCGAAAGAGAATCAGGACCCGTACCAACACAAGCAAGAAAGACCAACAACAGGTCAAAGAAGAAGAAACAGATGAAGACGAAGAAGAAACAAATGAAGAAGAAGCAAATGTGCATGAAGACGATGAATAAGACTATGCATTCTAATTAGTTGTTTGGAATTGTAATGATACTGCTTTCACTGTCATAGGACTATTGATGGCCACTATTGATGTTGTATCAAAATAACATAAACTATTCATTCTTATTAATTTTAATTTTCAAGAATTGCAATAATAAACTAGGAAAATAAAGTACAGTACTGTATCAATAGAAAAAGGACAACAGTCACAGGTAATTGAACCTAGTGGGCTGGGACAGATGAAATAATAGGAAAATGAACCCAGTAGTAGGAAATTTAACCCGGTAGATGAAATACTGTATTGCAGCATTATAAACAATACCCGTGTAAAAAGAAAAAAAAACATGTAATGTAAACAATAAGCATAGTAGTAGGAATATAAGCATGGTATAAGGACAATTAACCCGGTAGTAGGAAACTAATCCTATTACTAGTAATATTAACCCATTATTAGGAAAAAGAAAAACAGTACTTGTGAACTAAGTTCAGTACTTCAGCTTCAGAAACAAGACACGAATACCTTAAATGTATTTTTTTTTAGATAAGCTCATTTGTTTATTAATAAGGCGGACTCTTTTCAAGAAGAAAAGAGACTAACGGTCAACGACCCAAACACACTTACAAAGGAACTCCAACAAAGGGGAACTTTAAGGCCTACCCTTAACCAAAGCCAAAAACAAAACGAAAAAAAAAAAACAAAAACTAGTGAGCTGAGTTCTACCGAGCCCTATGAGACGATTTCCACAAGGTCGAAACAGGAGGTGCTATCTTGATTTCTTGAACGAGTAACAACAATATAAGTAGAAGGTCAGCTCTGACGAGGCTGAAGGAGGGCGTCCTTCCTTGGACTACTATCATTCTCCCCCGTTTCCACCGTATCCTATAACCCTTCGAAAACATCCGAATGACCACTCGAACCACACTGAGCAACCGGATCCACAATTAAGGGACTCAGTGATTCAAGATCCTTGCAAGCCACAAAGCCCACAACCTGATTATTAAATGGAGATGGACCCTCAAACAAGCCCATTAAACAAGTTGCAACATCCGGACCTGTCCCAACTTCCGAAACCACAACGCTCATCGTTGCTTGGTCGTCACGACACGCCTCTAACGTTACCAAATCCTCACATGCTTCTCTACACCCAACCTCAGACGCCTCTGCCGAAGATAACTTTCCGAGAATCGCGTAACTCACGATGAAGAGATTATGCAATCTGCGCACGGATCTCCTATGTCAACCAGTCAACTACCAACGTCGAATTTCGATTACTGGCGAGCAAAAGCTTCAACAGCCTCCCAACCTCCAACTTGGCCTTCGTTTCATGAAAAAACGATGAACCCAAACCTCCTACAACACGACTCTGTTTTTTATTCAACCACCTGTACCAGATCCGATAAGTTTCTAGTTGCCCTAAAAGATGATGAGAACAACTATCCTTTAACCCCAGAGACACTTGTTCCTGCACAACTCTATTCTCCGCACCCACATTAACAGGGCTTCTCATGCTCTATTTTGGGAGCGACGATCGTTTACCCAGAAAAAGAACCTGTTCTGGACGAGCCAAGGCCAAAAACAGAATGAATCCATTGTATTTGAACCCGTTATAGACCTCAATCGCCTTCTGAGCGGCAGTCGGTGAGACAAAATCCACAAAACCAAAACACCACCGTTCTATTCGGGCGTTCTAACGCAATGACTGACTTAATTTCCCCAAAATCCCCAAACAAATTATGAATCGAATCGTCCGAGGAACCAAAAGGAATATTAAACACGAAAATCTTCGTACCTGACAGCGCGTCCTTCCCCGGAGAACCCAAACAAACATCTTGTCTCTTCTCCTTCGCCGGAATCGCGACCACAAACGCTGAAACTTGAGTCGGAGTCGTAATCGCATTCTTCGCGAACACAGACTCTGTATTGGCACAGACCAGAATAGGAGTCGCAACTATGACCTTCGATACAACAGTGTCCTTCCGCTTCAGTTCAGACGGGACAACCCCACCTTTGTTTGTTCGTTTTATGTGATCCATATGCTCTATATCAGGCACGACCAAACATTTATTCTTCACAAGAAGACGAACATAACCACAATCTCCAGAATACCGAGAAAGTTTTCTCAAAAACTTAATACCATACACATCACAGTACCGAGCCTTGTGAATATCGATTTTGAGAGCACCAGCTCTGTTTTTTGCTTTTATTTCCCCCCTTTGAATTTGATCACGCCATAAGAAAATGGCAGTATAGTTAGTCTTAGTGCCTGTAGTTCAATCCTAAATGTCCAAATGTATATATCATCGTTAGCAATAAAATTAAAGAGGCTTTATATTACTTATGTGTTGGAGTAATATATCGATGTGTGATCTGATCTATGCCCACAATGAAAATAGAACCATAGATCCTTCGTTTTGATGAAGCTGTAATTGGATTTGGCTTAATCAAGAGCGAGGATGAATCTTGCGTTTATAAGAAGGGTAATGGGAGCAAGATTACCTTTCTGGTTCTCATTGAAAACGACATCCAAACCTTGCAGAAGACTAAAGCTTGGTTGAGGAAGTATTTTTCAATAAAGGACTTAGGAGATGATTCTTATATCTTAGGGATTAAGATATGTAGAGATCGCACCAAGAGGGTCTTGGATTTAAGTCAGGGAACCTATGTGAACAAGGCATTGAGTAGGTTCTCAATGCTCGATTCAAAGAAAGGACTCTTACCCACTAGTCATGGCAATTATCTCAGCAAGACTTAGTGTCCTAAGACACCTGATGAGCTGAAAGGGATGATGCGAATCCCATGCGCCTGGGGGCAGGATCGATCATTTTGTTGGGTCTCGATGGTGGGTATGAACACATACTTGCAGCGGAAATAACTCGAGAACATGCCATAGAACATTACCAAATATTAGATACACAAGAGAATAAACAATATGGATGTCTCCTTACCAATTAGTTCAAGAACACCAAAGAATAGATGATCGGCTTGAGTCTCCAAGACGCATACGTATCCAATTGGAATCAAAGCCACGTAGTTCTTCTTTAGATGACTCAAGAACACAACAAGAGGTAGGAAAAATGTCAAACCCGAAATTGTAGGGTGAGAGGGAGAGAAGTTGTGTTTTTCTTCTTGTCTTGTGATTTGTTGTAGGAAAAAGATGACTTAAACCATCAACAACCATCAAGGACAAGTAAGGTGTGAAGCATGGTGTGAAGTAAGACAAGTATGGTGCTGAGTATGGAAAGACAAGATGGGTTACGTGGTTAATAACGAACACCTTAATCCTTGTCTTGCTTACTTAGCACTAATTAATCAAGACTTGACCAATTAGTTTCATGGGCCTTGGTTGCATGGGCCTTTCATGGGCCTCTTGGAACATGGCCCATGGTCATTCCCAACGAGGTCCCGTGACGTGCTCATCGCCTCCAAGCCTTCCATACCGGAAATGTCCAACATTATCCAACGCGATCAATCCCAAGACTGCAAGCCTTGTCTTGATCTGTAATTTCCTATTCACTTATGGGCACATGACCCAAAATCCAGTTTTGGTCATGTCCCGAGACAACTCTCTTTTGGCCATTCTCCATAAATGTGTCAATGAGTTTCATCCTTCGGTATGACCCTTAGGTTTATGCATGTCGATAGATCGACGTAAAATCCCATTTTACTTAATCCTATATAAGTGGAAACTAACGAGACTTTAGTATTTCCTGACACTACATAGTGAATCGAACCAATCGATTCTAACCTTTCTGTCGTTCCTGTCATTCTAACCAATCTCCGATATCCTGATTGAGATAAGGCATAGAGCCGTCATCCGTATTATTCTCAATCATTGTTCCTTGATATGTGAGATGACTGAATATATGATACCCAATATCATGTGCATGACCATGCTATTCTTTCAGTTACTCTCGATCAAGCGGCCGAGAACTGATATCTTTCCCATACCTCAGTATGAGGGATAAATCCCTTAGTCGTCTTTCGTGCCACTCATACAGCCCGTCCCCAAGCCAATCATGGCCGTTATACGGACAACATTAGGCTCAGGTCAAACTTAGTTGTTGACTGCATAATGATCACAAAGACTCATTGGACTAAGGATACATGACAAGCTACGACACTGAATATGTTCATAACTCAATCTATGGCACATAATCAGGGCGGGTCGTCCAATATCATGTCCCACATGATATCTATCATCAGACTCCGGAATCCCATTCCAATGACTAACAGAACGTAAGCCATGAAGAGACATCTTTCATACTAGTCGCTTTTAGTGAAGCTTTATTGACTAGGGGGACCCATCGAGTGTGATCCATCTCGATCTATGGTTCTATTCGCATGGTGGGCATAGATCAGAAATCACATTGATATATTACTCCAACACATAAGTAATATAAAGCCGCTTTAATCTTATTGCTAATGATGATATATACATTTGGACATTTATGATTGAACTACGGGCACTAAGACTAACAATCTCCCACCTGCCCTAGTTCCAATCTAAACTCCAATCTATTCCTAATTACCTTACATGCCTCTCATGTTTAGGCAACGATAGTGCCTTAGTCAACGGGTCGGCTATGTTATCATCAGTTGTAATATAGGTGATCTTCACATCGCCTCGGTTCAGTATCTCTCTGATGAGGTGGTATTGCCGCAGTACATGTTTGGATTTATTATGCGATCTGGGCTCTTTAGCTTGGGCAATAGCCCCTGTGTTGTCGCAAAACAGGTTGATCGAGCTGGATGGGTATTTGATTACACCCAACCCTGTCGTGAACTTCCTAATCCACACAACCTCCTTGGCCTCCTCTACAGCCGCTATGTACTCCGCCTCTATCGTGGAGTCAGCGACGGTGGCTTGCTTCACGCTCTTCCAGCTGAAAGCTCCGCTATTCAGTGTGAACACATATCCTGACTGACTTCTAAAGTCATCTGGATCTGTCTGGAAACTAGCGTCTACATATCCATTAACAACTAGTTTAGCATCATCTTTTCCCCCGTACACTAGAAACACGTCCTTAGTTCTTCTCAAATATTTGAGAATCTCTTTGACCGCTATCCAGTGTTCCTCACAAGGGTTAGACTGATGTCTGCTGGTACAACTCAAGGCATATGAGACATCCGGTCTCGTGCATATCATGGAATACATGATCGATCCTACCGCCGAAGCGTATGAGATTCGCATCATCCTTTTCAGCTCATCAGGTGTCTTAGGCCACTGAGTCTTGCTGAGATTAATGCCATGACTAGTGGGTAAGAGTCCTTTCTTGGAATCAAGCATTGAGAACCTACTCAATACCTTGTTCACATAGGTGCTTTGACTTAAACCCAAGACCCTCTTGGTGTGATCTCTATATATCTTAATCCCTAAGATATAAGAAGCATCGCCTAATTTCTTCGTTGAGAAACACTTCCCTAACCAAGCTTTAGTCTCGTGCAAGGTTGGGATGTCGTTTCCAGTGAGTAGTATGTCATCGACATACAATAGCAGAAAGGTAATCTTACCCCCATTTGCCTTCTTGTAAACGCAAGGTTCATCTTCATTCTTGATAAAGCCAAATACAATTACAGTTTCATCAAAACGAAGGTCCCAACTCCGAGAAGCTTGTTTCAATCCATAAATGAATTTTAATAACTTAGAAATATTTCCCTTATTCTTCGGATCGATAAAACCTTCTGGTTGAGACATATAAACGTCCTCCGACAAATTTTCGTTTAGGAAAGTGGTTTTGACATCCATTTTCCATATCTCGTAATCGTGATATGCAGCTATGGCAAGAAGAATTTGAATAGATTTGACCATAGCCACTGGGGAAAATGTTTCCTCATAGTCAATCCCTTGGATCTGCCTATAACCTTTCGCCACCAGTCGGGCTTTGTAGGTCTGAGGGTTGCCTTCCATGTCCATCTTCACCTTGAAGATCCATTTGCATCCGATGGTTCTTACACCACCGATGGGATCAACCAGTTCCTAGACTTGGTTGTCCGACATGGATTGCATTTCCTCCCTCATGGCTCCCAGCCATAACTCGGAGTCGGGTCTGTCCACAGCTTCCGGAAATGTAGTTGGATCATCGTGATCCACCACACGCTCACCGTCACCTCCAGACACAAAGTAACCATATCTCGGAGGTGGATGACTAACCCTTTCAGATCGCCTTGGACCTTCTGGAATTGTTGCAGGAACTGGTCCTTGCTCTACGACCATCTCAGACTCTTCTACAGGGTAATCCAGTGGATCAGTTGGATCTTTACCACCCTGAATTTCTTCTAGATGTACAGCCCTCCCACTGACGTCTTTGGAAATTAACTCCCTTTCCCTAAAGACCCCACCCCGAGCGACGAACACCGTGTTCTCGCTGGGTTTGTAGAAATAGTACCCCATTGTTTCTTTGGGATACCCAACGAAGGTGCATTTATCAGATCTTGGTTCGAGCTTAGTCGGAACTAAACGTTTCACATAACCCTCGCAATCCCAAATCTTTAGGAAGGACAAAACGGGCTTTCTCCCGCTCCATTTCTCAAATGGTGTCCCTTCCACAGCCTTCGTCGGAGCCCGATTCAAAATGAATGCGGCCGTCTCCAGAGCATAACCCCAGAAAGAGATTGGGAGATCAGTCCCACTGATCATGGACCAGACCATATCCAATAAAGTCCGATTTCTCCGTTCGGACACACCATTCAATTGTGGTGTTCCGGGAGGAGTCCATTCCGAAAGGATCCCACTTTCTGCTAGATGATCTAAAAACTTTGTGGTCAAGTATTCTCCACCTCGATCCGATCACACACATCCGAGTGCATTGTTATCCGTATCCAATATGTACAATCCTCAAACTATTTTGGCGCTAGCATAAAATATATCATTGCATAAAATATTGAAAATCTCATTTCCAACATCAAAATTGTATCCTTCCTTGTCCAACAAAGAAGTAGATACAATATTCCTACTGAAAGTAGGTACACAATATACATTGTTCAAAAAAAACTAGACCACTTGGAAAATGAAGACTTATGAATCCTACAGCAGTCGCCACAACTCTAGTCTTGTTGCCCACTCTGAGGTCCACCTCGTCCTTCTTCAAGATTCTTCTACCTTCCAGCCACTGCACATTAGTACAAATGTGAGATTCAGCCCCGGTATCCAATACCCATGAATCTTTGGAAGCAGTGAGATTTAGCTCTATAAAGAAAATACCTGATGAAGGCGCAGTCCCACCGCCCTTATTCAGATCATCCAGAAATTTCCTGCAATCTTTCTTCCAGTGACCAGGCTGCTGATAGTAGAAGAAGACATTCTCGACCTCCTTCCTCTTCCTTGAGGACTCCCCGGTCCTAGGAGGGTTAGGACGCTTTGGATGCCTCATATTTCCTACCAAGTGCATAGGGGCCTTGCCCTTACCGCTAAAAGTTCCCTTATTCTTGAAACTGTTTCCCTGTCTGACCATCAGAACATCCTTGGATCCCTGATCCTCGACGTTCTTTTCAGCAGTTACCAACATTCCATGCAACTCTGAAATGGTCTTGTCCATATCGTGCATATGATAGTTCATGACAAACGTAGCATATGAACGAGGAAGGGAACGCAGAACCACATCCTCTGCCATCTCGTTCTCTGTCTTAAGAACTAGTCGATTAAGATGTTCGAGATGCCACTTCATCTTTAGGACATGAGGACCCACGGAGACTCCTGCTTACATTTTGCAGAAGAGAAGTTCATTAAGGACATTGTATCTCACGATACGTGCTCTTTCCTTGAACATACCCTTTATGATCCCCATTATAGTATAGGGGTCATCAGAGTACTCCATGAACTGGTCTTGGAGATCAGACTCCATGCAGCCCAGCATAATACATGTCACATCCATAGAATCGCTAAGGTGCTTTTGGTATGCATCCTTAACGGCCCTAGTGGCATTATTAGCTGGCTCCTCAGGGATAGCCTGGTCTAGGACATATTCTTTGCGCTCGAATTTGAGGACTATCCTCAAGTTTCTGTCCCAGTCCAACTAGTTTGTCCCACTTAGCTTGATCCTATCAAGAATGGTTTTTAGTGACAAACTACTATTGTTCGCTGAAGTACTTTCCATTTGATCTACACGACAAAAAAAATATAATCAGCAAACTGAATAAATTTTATGAAGATCAAGTTCAAACACCAACCAATTGATTCTAAATCTTTAGAATCTAAAACCAAGATCCTTGATTCAATTAAGCTGAACTAATGCTCACCACTTAATCGAGCTATATAGGTAGGACTCCATCCAATCACATCCAATGTGACTCTTGGCTAGGGTATGTACTCATGTACACGACTTACCCTATCTGATACCCTAGCTCAACCTCAGGCTGAGAATCGTAGTCGGGTCCACCAATTTTCAACTATGGCCCGTCACTATGTGGGTGCTCCGCTAATGCGCACGACACCCACATATGTCGTCCAAACCTACTACCCCGCTTTCCCATGGATGCTCCGCTAATGCGCACGACACCCATAGGACGGGGAGGTAGTAAGGTGTTGATAATTGGGAGGTATCGGACATGACCCGTTTTTACTTGCCCGATTGTGTTTAAACTTTTGGCACATCCTAGATGCGATGAGTACATCAACTACATTCCAAATATAATGATGCCTCCAATTACATCCAATGTAATTCTTCCTTCGAACCCGTCAACTACATCCAATGAAATGACGATTCTAAGGGCTCACAAACAATGATTAACACCAATTTTATCTTTGCATGTGAGGTGATATGCTCGGTAAATTAAGTTAAGCATGAAATTCTAAAACACATAGAAATGATCATGCAAAAACTAAACCAAGCATAAAGTGTTAAATATGGACATAATAGCCCATTAAACTAACTCCCACTAGCTTCTTGAGCTCCACTGACTCCAAGCCGATGTCAAAACCCGAGAAGCAACCAAATGACCTTTTCGCCCTTTCTTCGTCTTGAGAAAAAAATTACAATTGAATACAAGACTCGCAGGTCGGGAATTAATAAATATTACAAATAAGTGGTACGACGACCACACCTCAAAAAAATAATTACACGCTAACTCTAACGGATCATAGGCCGTGAAAAGCGATTAATAATTAAATCGAACTCGGGGCTATTATGTACACCATGCCAACATCACATCACACATCGTGTTATCAAACAAGCATGTTATTAAAAATAATGTGATTTTCCGATTTTAATTAATTGCCAAGTTTCGAAAAATTTTGATACTCGGTTTATCGAAACCGTTCAAAATTGAAACTTTTGAGCATTTGATTTTTGAGTTGTCAAGACGGTCCCAAACTCATCATGACTAAAAAAAAGGTTTAGCTCGGCCTATTGACCATCTAATGGTCATGCTTGGCCTAGCTCTGTCCAACGGAGCCCCGTTCGGTCCCGGTTTCGGCTCCCCGAGAGTCCCGCTCCCGAGACCCGAAAAATCAATTTTTTTTCAAAAATTCCAGATTTGATAAACTTTTCAAAAATTAAATTTTCATGCATTAAACACATAAGCAAGAACTTAAAACATGTTTTCAAACAATTTAGCAAATTAACATGCAAAACCGAAACTAGCAAGCAAAACCGAAAGTTCTCTTTTGAATCCTGAAGGTAGCACGGCTCTGATACCACTTGTGGGTCTCGATGTTGGGTATGAACACATACTTGCAGCGGAAATAACTCGAGACCATGCCATAGAACACTACCAAATATTAGATACACAAGAGAATAAGCAATATGGATGTCTCATTACCAATTCGTTCAAGAACACCAAAGAAGCGATGATCGGCTTGAGTCTCCAAGACGCATACGTATCCAATTGGAATCAAAGCCACGTAGTTCTTCTTTAGATGACTAAAGAACACAACAAGAGGTAGGAAAAATGTCAAACCCGAAATTGTAGGGTGAGAGGGAGAGAAGTTGTGTTTTTCTTCTTGTCTTGAGATTTGTTGTAGGAAAAAGATGACTTAAACCATCAACAACCATGAAGGAAAAGTAAGGTGTGAAGCATGGTGTGAGGTAAGACACGTATGGTGCTAAGTATGGCAAGACAAGATGGGTTAGGTGGTGAATCACCAACACCTTAATCCTTGTCTTGCTTACTTAGTACTAATTAATCAAGACTTAATTAATTAGTTTCATGGGCCTTGGTTGCATGGGCCTTTCATGGGCCTCTTGGAACATGGCCCATGGCCATTCCCAACGAGGTCCCGTGACGTTCTCATCGCCTCCAAGCCTTCTATATCGGAAATGTCCAACATTATCCGATGCGATCAATCCCAAGACTCCAAGCCTTGTCTTGATTTGTAATGTCCTATTCACTTACGGGCACATGACCCAAAACCCAGTTTCAGTCATGTCCCGAGACAACTCTCTTTTGGCCATTCTTCATAAATGTGTCAATGAGTTTATGCAGGTCGATAGATCAACGTAAAATCCCATTTTACTTGATCCTATATAAGTGGAAACTAACGAGACTTTAGTATTGCTTGACACTACATAGTGAATCGAACCAATCGATTTAACCTTTCCGTCATCTCTGTCATTATCCTTTTATCTCCGATATCCTGATTGAGATAAGGCATAGAGTCGACATCCTTATTATTCTCAATCACTGTTCCTTGATATGTGAGATGACTGAATATATGATGTCCAGTATCATGTGCATGGCCATGCTATTCTTTCAGTCACTCTCGATCAAGCGGCCGAGAACCGATATCTTTCCCATACCTCAGTATAAGGGATAAATCCCTTAGCTGTCTTTCGTGTCACTCATGCAGCTCGTCCCTAAGCCAATCATGGCCGTTATGGAAGCCCTGTTACGGACAACGTTAGGCTCAGGTCAAACTTAGTTGTTGACTGCATAGTGATCACAAATACTCCTTGGTCTAAGGATACATGACAAACTACGACACTGAATATGTTCATGACTCAATCTATGGCACATATTTAGGGCGAGTCGTCCAATATCATGTCCCACATGATATCTATGACCAGACTCCGGAATCTCATTCCAATGACTAACAGAACGTAAGCCATGAAGAGCCATCTTTCATAGTAGTCGCTTTTAGTGAAGCTTTATTGACTAGGGACCCATCGAGTGTGATCCATCTCGATCTATGGTTCTATTCGCATGGTGGGCATAGATCAGAAATCACATCGATATATTACTCCAACACATAAGTAATATAAAGCCGCTTTAATCTTATTGGTAATGATGATATATACATTTGGACATTTATGATTGAACTACGGGCACTAAGACTAACACATATATGCCATGACATATACGAGACCAGACGTCTCGTAAGCCTTATGTTGTACCATTAGACATCAGTCTAACGTCGGGGAAAGATGATGTTGAACTAGCCGTCGAATGATGAGTAGATGCTAGTTTTCCAAGACAAATTCAGATGACTTTAGAAGTCAGTTAGGATATGTGTTTACGTTGAATGGCGGAGCTTTAGCTGGGAGAGGGTAAAGCAAGATAGCATTGTCGAATCTACGACAGAGGCCAAGTACATGGATGCTGCAGAGGCAGCTAAGGAGGTTATGTGGATTTGGAAATTTTTACGGCAGGGTTGGGTGTAATTAAAAACCTATCCAGCCCGGTGAATCAATTTTGCGACAACACAAGTGTCATTGGCAAGCTAAAAGCTCAGATAGCATAACAAATCCAAACATGTACTACGACGCATCCACCTCATCCGAGAAATACTGAACTGAGGTGAAGTGAAGATAACCTATATTGCAACAGATGATAACATAGCCAACCCTTTGACTAAGGCAGTGTCGTTGCCTAAACATGTTAGACATGTAAAGTCGATGGGGACATATTGGAGTTTAGATTGGAACTAGGGCAAGTGGAAGATTGTTAGTCTTAGTCACTGTAGTTCAATCCTAAATGTCCAAATGTATATATCATCGTTAGCAATAAAATTAAAGAGGGTTTATATTACTTATGTGTTGGAGTAATATATCGATGTGTTCTCTGATCTATGCCCACCATTCGAATAGAACCATAGATCAAGATAGATCACACTCGATGGGTCCCTATTCAATAAAGCTTCACTAGAAGCGACTAGTATGAAAGATGGCTCTTTATGGCTTATGTTCTGTTAGTCATTGGAATGAGATTCCGGAGTCTGATCATAGATATCATGTGGGACATGATATTGGACGACCCGACATGAATATGTGCCATAGATTAAGTCATGAACATAGTTTATCATGTATCCTTAGACCAAAGAGTCTTTGTGATCGCTATGCAGTAAACAACTGAGTTTGACCTGAGCCTAACGTTGTCCGTAACAAGGCTTCCATAACGGCCAGGATTGGCTTAGGGACGGACTGCATGAGTGACACGAAAGACGGCTAAGGGATTTATCCTCATACTATGGTATGGGAAAGATATCGGCTCTCGGCTGCTTGATCGAGAGTGAGTTAAAGAATAGCATGGTTGTGCACACGATACTAGGTATCATATACTCAGTTATCTCACATATCAAGGAACAGTGATTGAGAATAATAAGGATGACGGCTCTATGCCTTATCTCAATCAGGATATCGGATATAAAAGGATAATGACAGGGACGACGGAAAGGTTAGAATCGATAGGGTCGATTCGTTATGCAGTGTCAAGCAATATTAAAGTATCGTTAGTTGCCACTTAAATAGGATCAAGTAAAATGGGATTTTACGTTGATCTATTGACATGCATAAACCTAAGGGTCACACAAGAGGGTGAAACTCATTGACACATTTATGGAGAATGGCCAAAAGGGAGTTGTCTCGGGACATGACCAAAACTGTGTTTTTGGTCATGTGCCCGTAAGTGAATAGGACTTTATGGATCGAGACAAGGCTTGGAGTCTTGGGATTGATTGCGTCGGATAATGTTGGACATTTCCGATATGGAAGGCTTTGAGGCGATGAGCGAATCGCGGGACCTCGTTTGAAATGGCCATGGGCCATGTTCCAAGAGGCCCATGAAAGGCCCATGGAACTAATTAATCAAGTCTTGATTAATTAGCACTAAGTAAGCATGACAAGGATTAAGGTGTTGGTGATTCACCACCTAACCCCATCTTGTCTAACCATACTTTGTCCTATTTACACCTTACTTGTCACCATGCTTATCCCATTCCTTTAGTTGGACAAGTATGAGGTTTGTTATGTTTAAGTCATCTTTTTTCAACATAACAAACACAAGACAAGAATAGGAAACACATTTTCTCTCCCTCTTCCTTGTAATTTCGGCCAAGGGTGTGTCCTACCTCCATTTTTGTGTTCTTGAGTCCTCAAAGAGAAGAACTACATAGCTTTGATTCCCATGTGGATACGTAGGCGTCTTGGAGACTCAAGTCAATCATTTGTTACCCGGTGTTCTTGTTTTGGTAAGAAATAATGCTACATTTTTCTCTTGTGAATCCATTCTTTGTTAGTTGTTTTATGGTTTTAATCGTCTCTTGGTTTTCATTGATTTTCCGCTGCGAGTTGGTTCATCTCAAACCCTACCTCGAGACCCAAAAAATTGTTGGTCCTTTTCCAAAGAGTATCGGTGGAGTTTTTATCTGGTGGAAAGGTTTAGGTTCAAGGAGGTGGTGGTCCTACCTCTTGAGTCATAGGAATCCTGGCTCCGGAATGTATTTGGATCATATGGTTCAATCTTGACTGCTTCCATCTCGAAGAAACGGAATCGTAAAGGTTGCTGCTTCGGTTTTGTTCGCTTTAAATCTAAGTTTGAAGCTACTCAAGCTATTGAAGGTTTAAATCGATTCAAGGTAAATGAATTCTCACTTTTTGTGGCTTTCTCTCGCCGTCGGCTAGTTACGATTCCGGCTTCTGTAAGGTTCGGCTCTTGCTCTGTTTCTGATTCACAGAAACAGAGCCTCCCAATGGTTGAAGAGGCCATCTTCATCACTGGGGGAGTTCAGAAGAGACTTCGGCGATCACCTTCACGCCGACGAAGCCACCACACACTGCTCTACCGATCGTCTCGACCAAAGATTTGGCGCATTCGGATTTACCCGAGATTGACGCTCCGAATTCTGTTATGGAATCAGTTGATATCACGAAAGATCTCGCATCCGAAGATCGCGTCGTTGATTCTAAATTCGTAGATTCATACGTTGACCCAATCGTAGGAGCAGATGCAGCGCGCAGGGAAGTGTGCACCGCTCCTGATTCTGTGAGATACGTTGCTGCACAGGATGCTGAAATTTCGGATGCTTGAAATTCGAAAGATCGTGACTCTGTCGTTGTTGATATCACGCGTAGTGAAGAGTTAGCTGTGGAGGGGCTCTTGGTTGCAGGATCCAAAACTCAAGCTGGGCTTGTCCAACTTGTGAATCATGTTGGGCTTGTTAGTTCTAACTCTAAGAACCTTCAGGCCACTGATTCGAGCCCAAGTCAAGCTTCCGTGTTGAATTCAGACGTTGTTCAGCCCCTACTGTTGGAGTCTGAATCTACGCCTAGCTCACAGGTCTAGTCATCTCAAAACGGAGCTATTTTTGAAAATCCTTAGAAGGATGCCCTCCTTAAATCTCGTAAGGGTCGTCCTCCAAAGCACTTGACGTTTTCAGCGACGGGGATGATCAAAGGAAAGCCGAAGGACTCCCAATTGGTCCCGGCTACCACTAATATGGACTTTGATAAGACCTTCCCGGTTTGGTCGCTTGATTCTGTTAAAAAGGTTAAAAAGGTTAAGCGGAGTAGACAGACGTTTTCTTCGCAGCCCTTTCGTGTTCAAACTCGATCACAAACTCACAGTGAAAGAGAAATTCTTGAAGCTCAGCGTATAGATGAGTTATGGAGAAGGGTTAAAGCTACTGGATCTTTGGATTGTTAGCAAGATCCTTTCCTATTTTCTCGGTTTCTTTTGTTTTTGAGTTCGAGTTTTTTGTTTCCCTTCTAATGAGGGGTGAAGGTCTTTGAAGGCAGCCTTTTATGGCAGCTCAGTCTTTTCTCTCTTTCTTGGAGAAAAAAGCTATTAATAAAACCATTATTTATCAAAAAAAAAAAAGGAGGTGGTGGTCCTGTTGGGTTCGTGTTGGTTGTGTGACGTTGTTGCACATTTGGTTGGTGAGAAACAGTATTATTTTTAACTATATGGCGGAGACGGTGGATACGATGGTGGCGAAGGTGAAGGGCCATGCTTATGGTATATGTTGGAACTCTGGAACACTTCGTTAGGGGGTGACTTTTGAGGATTGGTCCAGGGATCCTTTGTGGTGTCTGAAACCAAGACGGAGGAGGGTAAGGACCACGATTGGTTGAGGGACGGTTTGTCCTGGCCGTGTGTTTCATTTTTATGGTTTTTTGCTACTACTTTTGTTGAGGTTTTGTTGTGTGGGGTGGTGGTTTTGTTTCTGAGCTCTTGTAGCGGTTATGGTCTGCGAACAGGTCCTTGTTTTGAGGATCGTTCTTTCGCGACATTCTATCTTCTTATAGAACTATTGCTTAATAATATTCTTAGTCTTTCAAAAAAAAATCCAATATTAGAGAAGTGAGGCAAGTATTAGGAATATGGACCATCTATAAGGAATTAATGAAACTGGGCCATGTATTAGGAAAAGTTACTGCGGTATCAAAAACAATTATAATAACTAATAACTTTCCTTGATAAATTAGTTGCTTTAACTAATTATCGAAAAAATTAATAATTTAATATTTCATAATCTAGTTTAACTGATTCGTTTATCAATGATAACAATTAATAACTATCTTAATCAAAAACATTTATTTATTTTCTTAATAAAGTATAATATTTTATTCTATGTTTCCATAATTGAATATTTCATAATCTAATATTCCTTAATTAAGATTTGGTGCAATTTTTTATTTATAATTTAATATTTTGTAATTAATATAAGGTAATTATGTATTTAGTAATTTCATAAAAAGAATACTTAATTAATAATACAATAATTTCAGATTGTATTAATTTAAGATTACATGAGTTTAATTGTTTAATTTAAATTGTTTCTTCAATGTAAATTGGTTTATTTCCTTTATGTTCTGTTTTATTTGTTAATATTCGTAGTTGAGTACATGGATGAATTTCTAAAATTAAACTAGGATAATTACACTACAATTAGACCGATTCCATTATGGATAGTCTAATTGTCGTACCATAAAGGGTTATTTACGATTTGGTACCCAAATGTTTCGTCCACTAACGATATGGTTTCCTTATGTTTCAAATGACCAATTTGTTACCCAAATGATTTGTCCACGGACCGAAGTAGCATATTCCGTTAGAAAACTAACAGAATATTCCTCTAAATTAGACATGTGCAGTTAAGTGGGGTGTGAAATGATGATTTTACCCTTTCTTATTTTAAGCTTATAAATGTGATATACAAGATTACCATTATACCCTTAGTTATAATGCAATAAATAATAAAATTAAATAATTTAAATTTTAAAATTTTAAAATTAAAAAAATTAAGACTTAAAAAATAAAATTAAATAATTTTAAAATTTTAAAGTAAATAAATAAAAATGTTAAATTTTAAATTTTAAAAATTTAAAAAATTAAAAAATTAAAAATAAAAAATAAAAAAAAATTAAAAACTTAAAAAATTAAAAAAATAAATAAATAAATTTAAAAAAAATAAGAAAAAAATTTATAAAAAATAATTCAATAAAATAAAATAAATTTATTTATTTTTTTGAAAAAATAAGTTTAAATATAAAGTCAAAAGTCAATATAAGTGTAAAACAGTCTTTTTACATTAGAGTCAAAAGTCAACTAAAATGATAAAGGGTAAAATGGTCTTCAATTTGGTATGTTAGTTTTTTAACCCCATTAACCCAAATCGTTCGTGGACGAAACATTTGGGTACCAAATTGGGAAAAAAAATTCATATGGGTACCATATCGTTCGTGGACGAAACATTTGGGTACCAAATCGTAAATAACCCTACCATAAAATACAAGTACTAGGAAAATAAAGTCAGTGCTAAGAAGATTACATACAGGTTTGTGTTTGAAATTCAATCATCCCGCATGAAAAACAAGACAACAACACCAGTAATATGAATAATAATTACAGTGCTAGGAAATAAACAATCATCTGCCATTACAAAAAAAAGTAGTAGTAATTAACAACATGAAGACATAGGGTTTACCATGGCATTTAAAAAAACATGCATTTTGACCCATACATGTATGCCTCATGCATGTTTCATTGCAAAAAAACCCAAAAAAAAACATTCTGTATTACTGGTCATCACTAAGCATCAGAGTACTACTCATCAGTACAATAATAATTCATGTCTTCATCAGCGTCGTCCTCCTAAACATCTTGTCCTTGGTCATAATCAGCATCATAATATCGAGCTTCCTCATATTCCAGCATGTGCTTCTTCCTCAACAGCCTTTCAATCCTTGACTCCATCCTCCTCTTTTGCTCGGAGTGAACAACATCTTCCAATTCTCCATCTTCCATTTCTCTTTCCACCAAGGGGTTCGTTCAGGCAATGTCCTTCTTCCTCAGTCTGCTCTTAAGTCTCTTCAGCAGCGTTGGATTGTATAGAGGGGGTGGTCTCGAAGATCGGCGTGACCGTGGCGGAGGGGGAACCATATCCCGTATTGGTGGCGGAGATTGGTCCGAAGATGGTATAGGAGAGTGAACCACAATACGTGGAGGAGATAGTCGCGGAGATGGTGTCGGTGATGGTTTCGATGATGCCGGAGATGGAGGCTGAGACCGTGAGGTAGACATGGGAAAGGGTTGATTAGTTTGGATATAATTGAAGGAAGAAGGAGATCTACACAAGTGACAAGAAGAAGATTTGGTGAAGAAGATAGACTGTTAAAGTAGGATGAAAAAGGGGAAGTTAAAAAGAGAAATCTGAGATTGACAAGACACCTCAAGCGTGATTTTCCTTATTAATCATTAATTTATTTAAATATTAGTATTTCCTTTAATATTATTAAATGAGAATAGTTTCCATTTTTTTATTTCGTGCTTTAAGAACCAAAAAGTAAACAATATATATAAAAGAAAAAAAGGGAGGCTGCGACACAGTTCAGGCCGCCTTGAAACCCAAACAGAGGAGGCGAGCCCAATCCAACGTAATAATTAGGACTCCACGGCCGGAGAGGAGCAGGCGACAAGATAAAGTGGTTTTGAGATGAAGGTGTGAGGATTTTGGTGATAGAGATGAATCTGTGAGGTTTCAATGAAGATGTTGTCAAGATTAACGTTAAAATGAATTAGATTAGCACATATGGTTTTTTTAAAATAATCTTGTGAAATAAACTTATGGGAAAACTACTGATACCTACCCAAAACCATGCCCATTTAACTGATACTTACCTAAAATTTAAAATTAACTGATGTATACCCTGAAGTTTCGAAAATGTAACTCAAAACAACTCTGTCAGCTAAAATGACGAAAATACCCTCAACTACACTTCAATAATTATGTTAAAAAAATTATTTAAAAATTACTTTTGTTATATTTATATATATATATATATATACTTATTAAATGAATTCATTTTTATTTAAAAAATCACTAAGATGATCATATGCCATCTATAAGGGAAATCAACTACAACAAAAAACCAATATTTGAAAATACAACAACACCAAGACATGGTTACCAACCTAGAAGAACTACAAACAACACGGCTGGCAAGAAGAAAAGGCAACCAAAGAAAACAGCAGAAGCACTCCTAAAATTAAAACATGATCTAAAATCTGTATGTAACCACCATAAAGCTCTAAATTCAAAAAACGGGTCTACGATACCCAAATATGACCACCATGAAGCACTTTGGGGAGTACCTTCCAACTGTCAAGCCCGAGCAGATAAGATATGAACCCTAACCTTCAATTAAAGTACTACTCCTATCTTAATAAAGTTGTCAAGCAACTAAAATGTCGGCGGCCAACCCCGCTAACGGCAGAGACAGGCTCGATTAATCATATAAACCCTAGCAATTGGCTTCCGAAAGGGGCAAACAACTCCCAAGAAACACGTCGGAGGTCAATGCCTTTGACCGACGAGCTCGAACCATACACGGGTCAAGAACAATGAAAGCCAAAATGCTAAAGGATGTATGAACGGGAGGGAGAGTACAAACAAAACAAGATAGGGGAAATGATAATACCTATAAAGGTCGTCCAACAAATCGGAGAGCCTAAAGGCATGCACTCACACCCGGTCTACTATACGAATCCGGCCAACCCCGAAAATCGTTGAAGAAGCGGACCCGATATTTCTATCTAGCGCGAGCAGACCTAAACGGCAGGGACCTGAACTCCGACAAAGAAAAACCAGCCGAGAAGAACCTGCGAAAAAGATATTCCCCATACCCGTATCAAACTAATGACCTGGCCCGACCCGCCAACTAAACCGACTCGCCACCCGGTCCAGCCCACGACCCAGGCAAGCCCACGACCGATGTATCCCACTAGCCGGAGAAACCCACACATTGATCCAGCCCTCTATCAGAAATAGATACGGGCCGACCCATAACCCGAACCAGACCTCCACCCGAGCAGGCCCACGAATCATCAAGCCCATAGGTCAATGAAGCCCAAAAACTGATCAGCCCACGTCCAAACCTGCCCATGATCTAGCCAAAGAACCCGAGCCTCCGAGACGAACGAAGCTTCAGGTCCGAGACGGTGCTTTCGGCCAGAGACGGCGACGGCCATCCAAGAGCAGTAACCTCACCGAGCAGCCCAGCAACCACTTCGATTGTTTCCTGAAGAGATAGAAATAACCACAACCAAGAAACTTCGAAGCTTCCTCACTAACCAAAGAAAAAGAACAGACCTATGGAGAACACCAGATCTGGAAAGGCCCAACCACCAAACCGCTGGAGCACGAACAGAACTTCGTCGCCATTCCAGCATAGTTCCCAAAACAACACCACCACCGGTCCGGGGCCTTCTACGAATCAACTGAGAAAAAAATCGAGATTCACTCCGATCTAGTACCTGAAGCGCTAGAAATGGATTCCCACGGCCCAAATCTTCGATTGATGTCCATAGATGATGAAGGGGGCACCACTGCAACTAAGCTGACCGAGCTACGACGAGAACTGTGGGAAGAAGAAAATGGGAGAAAGCGAAGCCAAAGGGAAGGAATGAAAAAAATGGGGAGGAGAAAAAAGGGATAGCCTACACTGGCGTCAACCATGGCCTCTCCGGTGGGGGTAGAGAAGGGGGCGGCGGCAAGAAATGAAACCAAGGGTTTACTTTTACTTTTAAATTGCACAGGTTTTCTTTTTTGTTTCCACTTCTTTTTAACTTCTATGCAAAAATTATCGGTTAATGACTTAAATTAAAGGGATAATTAGTGGTATCTACACAAGTCTAAGGTCGGTTACAAGTTATGAATTGTATGGATTGATCTAGAACATGCTATAGTGATGGTGTTGTATGATTGATCCATCATGATCAATCAAGAGACTTCAATATCATGGATTGATCCATGATCAATCAAGACTACTCTAGAAGTGGTTCCTATACTTGTTTCCTCTATATATGAGACCATTCCACTTTATTCAAAAAGCTTCTCAATGAGGAAACGAAATTCAAATAAATTTCCACCCGTATTTAAGATCTGTGAAACGAACCTAGACCGAAGTGAATATGATAGGAGAGAGCAGACCTTTTAGAACTCCTCGGTAGCGATACCGGGGAGGTAGAAGGAGTGGACGCCATGGATGAAAAGGAGAAGGACAATCGTCGTGTCAATGTAATTGTTCTGTCAAAATAAACATCAATTGTTAGTTTTAAAAAAAATCGAAAGTCATGGATGGGAATTGAAATAAAAGGTCAGCGGGGGTTAAGATATGATTTTGACAAATAGCTTACTCGATGGAAATATTGACATTTCTTAATGTTTTTTTTAAATGGGTAACCGGAGAATTTCATTAATACCAATAGGTAATCAAACAGGATGAGGCGTGACCGCCCCGGGTTCCAGATGTATGTACGGGCCGACCGTAGCAAGCCCGGCGCTCATGGACCCATAATAATAGCCCACTTGAAATTGTGGGCACACACTCAAGACAACTCCTTACCAACGTCTCAAAACAGCGAGACTTGAAATGAAAATTCCTAATCAACATAAGCAACAGAATGTCTAACCAACAATTTATTCGACATAAAACAGAATAAAATACTAGCACAGGATCGAAAGAACAAACTACCAAATCTGCGATGTCAGTTCTTCTATGCCCCGTGCCATTGGAGCGATCTGGTATCGCCAATTCTTCGTCATGATTCGCCCGGATCTTTCGAAGTAGTGCGGGAGACGGGAGCAATGATTCGAGACCCCGACCTATCGTCCTTCCTCCCGGATCCCAGATCCATCGAGGGAGCGGACCCATGCCGACGAGAGGTGGCCTTGGGGTGGGAAGCCGTTGCAGATGGAGGACGGCACATGGAGCCCGTATCCCGGAGAACGGCGGTAGGAGGGCCATGGTGGTTATTGAAGGATGCATCGAATCGCGAGCGGTGGGGAGGAAGGCCAGATCAGAATCGAGAGGAGGAGCAGGCTCTGAAACTCGAGCAGATGCAGCGAGAAGCCGTTGAGAAGCAAGAGCGGGGTCGGCTGCGTGAACGACGATGGTGGTGAGGGGGGGAGAGACGGTGGTCGGCGAGATCTAGCGGCGGCGGCGAGATCTAGCGGCGGCTACCAATCAAAGGCGAGTCCAGGGACGGGTGTTTGTGGCAGCCCCTTGGATGGAGATCGGAATAGAAAGATGGCGTCTAGATCGACGGAGACGAAGAAGATGACGGTGATCACCGGTGAAGGAGATCGTGACGGCGATAAACCCTAGGCAGGGTGAGTCAGGAACCTCAAGGAGGTGTGTGGAGAGCTTTTTGTCGACATTTCATAATGTTAATGTAACTATTTTGTCAAAATAAATAGTAATTGCTAATTTTTTAACACAAAATATCAAACGTCATGGATAGGAATTGAAACAAAAATTCAAAGTGTTAGGATATGATTTTAACGAGTAATTGATGGCTAGGAGCAACATTTATCCGTTTATATTATAATAATTATATATATATATATATAGATGAAAACATAATCTAGAACAGAACAGAATTAATCTATCCTAATTCCAAAAGTTCTCTCTCTAAACCTTAGGAGAACCTTTCCGCTGCAGCACCCAAAAGCCATGGTTTTTGCCATGACCTATGTTATGGTTATGCTTCTTTCCTGTACACATCCTCTCCCTTACACCCTCTCTAGGGATCCTACGAAGGTTTTCTTTACTAGTTTTTCGTTCGAGCCGTCTCTATCTACCGCGACATTAACCTTCTTCCGTCACCAATACAGCGTCTCCCGACATGTTTCGGTCCCTCCTCTGCAACTCTGTGGGTTTCCGCCTCTGAGGTCGCCGTCCCTGATGATGTTGTCGTCGTCTCTGAGGTCATCGTCGCCTCTAATGTTGTCGTCATTTATGATGCCGCTACCGTCTCTAGAGTCGACCCTAAAGCCGCAGCCATAACCGGCACGCCCTTCTCTCTGGCCTCCATCGCCGCAATCGCCTCGATCCCTTTCACAGTTATGGATCTGGTTAATTGAGCAGGTCCTTTTACTTTATTTTAGCTTGTCATTGCAGGTTTAATGCCTAGTGAACAGAGAATTAGGGATTTTTTCAAGGAGGGAACCCCGATTCATGTATTGCTTCCCACTATTACTGTTGAAGTACTTGTCCAATTTTCGGAGCAGTAATTCCAGTATCACCTTTTCGACCCCGTCTTCCTTCCTTGCCTATACGGCATCACGGCTTAGTGTTAGCTGGCCCACCCAATATCGTCATGGACAGTTACAGTATAAAAAAAATTATGACACCATTGTGTTTTTTGTCTGTTGATCAGAGATTTATTCATGATACACCGAGATGTATATGAATTTAAATTAATGAATTGCACGTTTCGTTGAAAGATACATAGATGAAAACATAACATAGAGAGCGACATATTAATTGCTACTTTTTTATGATGAGTAAAAGAGGATGTCATGATATGCAGCAGCAGGGCAGTAATCATGTGGAGTGGATATGGAGGCAAATGAGAGGTAATTAAAACGGCGAGGGCTGGGGATGCCCTTTAATTCTGAGATAGAAATAAATAAACGAGAGGGAGGGATATGCATTAAACATAATTGGGTGGTAGTGAACAGTTGGTTGTTGAGAGGTTTTAATGCATAACTGAAATCTGTAAACAGTCTGGGCCCTTATATATATCTTTCCCGATCACTACTCGATCTACTATCCGGTGTCCAACATGGTACGTATTACTGGGGGCACTGTATTTCTTTCTCTTGTCTGTTTTCATGTTATCGAAGAGGCGGTCAGTGCCAGACATGTTTCCGGTAAGGATGAGAAGTTCCTGGGTTTAGGGAAGGGAGGAGGATTTGGAGCTGGCTTTGGTGGAGGTGCTGGTGCTGGTGGAGGATTTGGAGGTGGAGCTGGTGGAGGGTTTGGGGGTGGAGCTGGTGGTGGCGGTGGATTCGGCGGTGGAGGAGGTGGAGGTCATGGACTTGGAGGAGGGATTGGCAAGGGTGGTGGCCTTGGTGGTGGAATAGGCAAGGGTGGTGGCCTTGGTGGAGGGATAGGCAAGGGTGGTGGCCTTGGTGGAGGGATAGGCAAGGGTGGTGGCCTTGGTGGTGGGATAGGCAAGGGTGGTGGCCTTGGTGGTGGAATAGGTAAGGGCGGTGGCCTTGGTGGAGGGATTGGCAAGGGTGGTGGCCTTGGTGGTGGAATAGGTAAGGGTGGCGGTATTGGTGGAGGGATCGGTAAAGGTGGTGGCCTTGGTGGAGGGATAGGTAAGGGTGGTGGCCTTGGAGGAGGGATTGGAAAGGGTGGAGGTATTGGTGGAGGGATCGGTAAAGGCGGTGGACTGGGTGGTGGTGGTGGAGGAGGGATTGGAAAAGGCGGAGGACTAGGTGGTGGGATTGGAAAAGGTGGTGGTATTGGAAAGGGTGTTGGTGGAGGAGTTGGGGGTGGTATTGGTAAAGGTGGTGGTGGAGGTTTTGGTAAAGGTGGTGGCGTTGGTGGTGGTATTGGCAGCGGTGGTGGTGGAGGCTTTGGTAAAGGTGGTGGTATTGGAGGCGGGATAGGAAAAGGTGGTGGGTTCGGCGGAGGATTTGGAGGAGGAGCAGGTGGCTTTGGCGGCGGTGGCGGTGGAGGAGGAGGTGGTGGTGGTGGGTTCGGAAGTGGCGCGGGCGGCGGGTTCGGAGGTGGAGGTGGCGTGGGCGGTGGCATCGGGCACCATTAGTTTATGTAAGGACGTTGCATGGACCTTATAATTAGTTGGCATATGGATGAGAGAGATGAATTAATATGCCAGACTCCCAGCATATCGGACTGATACCATGTTTTCTTTGTTATTATTCTGTCTTAATACTTTTATTATTGAAGCGTTTCTTATTATTACATGTGTATTTATATATGATGATGATTTTCGAATCATTACGATAATAATAAAATGTGTCCATGGTTACTTCATAATACCTGACAGGCTTAAACCTTTAGCGAGCTATAACAAAATAGGTTTGGATGCAGCAATTTTGACGACGGTGGGAGCAGCGTCTTTAAGACAACGGTGTTAAAGGCAGTGTTGGCGACGGTTGTTTTGAGGATGACAACGTTGAGGACATTTTTATTGAGGATGGTAGCGTTGAGGACGACAACATTGGCGACGGTGGGAGCGGTGACTTTGAGGACAACGGATGCGACGACGGAAGCAGGTGAGAGGACCGAGGAGCCTTCTTCCTTGATCGCGACAGCATAACAAAGATCGTCAATAGAACTGGGGGCATAGTTTCGAGTGGTTGGGGGGAGTTCATCTCGTAGCTAGGGACATGGATGACGGCAACATCTATTAGAGTGATGGAAAGGAGAGATTATGATTGTCGTAGAGAGGGAGGATTTTGTTGTAGAGAAAAGGAAGTTGCAGAAAAATAATGGCTGACTATGAAGGGGAACAAAATGCCTTTAATTACAGTTTTTTTTTCATTACTTCTTAATTCTTTAATTTTCTATCTATCATATTTTTTCTCCAAAATTAATTGATTTTTTTACATTTTTAAATCCATTACTTAATTTTTTACATTTTTGCTAGAAAATATTTTACATTATATTTTCTTTATTTATAATTCTTTTTCAATATATTAAATTGAGATAAAATCAATGAGAGAGAGGTAATGGCTCGTCGGTGTCGATTTCGTCTCTTTCATTCAGTGGGGGATCGGAAGCTATTAAGGAGCCTCAGTCTAGTCCGCCCGATTCTCTGGTATAAATCTTCCGATTGACCTTAACCGATCATCGAAGGTTTTTTCCTGTAATGTCACGCCCCAAATTCAGTAGAACCGAACCCGGAACGCGAACGTTTAAGACAATAAAACATTTTCAAACCTTTTAAATAAATCGCTTTAAAACCACCATTTAGTTAATCAAAATAATAATAATTTACAACTCAAAAGTACGTCCCAACAAGCGGACAAAATACAAGGCGTACGTCGCTAGACTAAAAAGGAAACCCGGACTCCCGCTCCTAGCTCTTCAAGCTTCGAGAGCTCACCTAGTCCGTCCCGCGACCAGTACTTGTAGGAAAAGCAGCTAGGGGTGAGCGTTCGCTCACCACCACGGATAACAAACTGACTACGGCATACTTAGCAGAACATGCCGGTAGCAACAACAACAACCCCAAACACCGGGGACTACTATCCCCAAACTCAAGTAACCCGACTGACACACGACTATTACTTTCCTCAACCGAATCAACACTCGGACACGTAATGTAGACCCGACACAACGGTTACGACCTCCACCAAGGACACAAAAGACAATCACGCAACACCCAAGATCACAAAGGATCGCACACCAAACAAGATCACAAAGGATCGCACTCCAGCTGCTCAGTGCCGGTTGCTAATCGGCTGGGCTCGAGCCTGCCCCACGCAACTTTATCGATCCATGTCAGGCCAGGCGGTCGACCTGTTAGCGGTATGTACCGAGCTACTTTTCCGATAGCCAGTCGGAAGGGGAGCAACCCTCCATCGCCGAAGAATGCTCAACCTTACCGATCCCTGTCGGAAGGCTAGCCAAAGAATGCTCAACTTTACCGATCTCTGTCGGAAAGCCAGCCAACCTCCACGCAACTTCCCCCGATCTTTGTCGGGCCCCCAACCTCAGGCAATCACAATCACAAACAAAGTTCAACAACCAGCAATAACACAGGTTCAACACTCCACAGGCACTCATAGCCACCCAAGACACCAACAGTAAAACACGGGTTCAACAACCCCACGGGCACTCATGGCCACCCAAGACACCTACAGTAAAACACGGGCTCAACAACCCCACGGGCACTCATGGCCACCCAAGACACCTACAGTAAAACACGGGCTCAACAACCCCACGGGCACTCATGGCCACCCAAGACACCAACAGTAAAGACACGGGCTCAACAACCCCACGGGCACTCATGGCCACCCAAGACACCAACAGTAAAGACACGGGCTCAACAACCCCACGGGCACTCATGGCCACCCAAGACACACCAACAGTAAAGACACGGGCTCAACAACCCCACGGGCACTCATGGCCACCCAAGACACACTAACAGTAAAACACGGGTTCAACAACCCCACGGGCACTCATGGCCACCCAAGACACCAACAGTAAAACACGGGTTCAACAACCCCACGGGCACTCATGGCCACCCAAGACACACCAACAGTAAAGACACGGGCTCAACAACCCCATGGGCACTCATGGCCACCCAAGACACACCAACAGTAAAGACACGGGCTCAACAACCCCACGGGCACTCATGGCCACCCAAGACACACCAACAGTAAAGACACGGGCTCAACAACCCCACGGGCACTCATGGCCACCCAAGACACACCAACAGTAAAGACACGGGCTCAACAACCCCACGGGCACTCATGGCCACCCAAGACACACCAACAGTAAAGACACGGGCTCAACAACCCCACGGGCACTCATGGCCACCCAAGACACACCAACAGTAAAAATACGGGTTTAACAACCCCACGGGCACTCATGGCCACCCAAGACACAAACTAAGCAATCAACCTCCGTGCATAACCAAATGCCTCCAGTAATTCTAATATCAATAAGTTCACTGCTCCTACGACACTACTAAGTGTCACATGCATTTCTATTGTTCGATACGTTCCCGTATCATACGACACCACCCGGTGTCGCCTGCCTTTCTATTGTTCGATAAACTTACTTAACCCACGACACCCAAGTGTCACATGCATTTCTACTGTTAACTTTCCTTAGTCAGGGCCGAGATCCGGCTACTTTTCCCTACCTCGTATGCTTTCCCCAAAAGCTCACAATCAAGCTCCGGCGTGATCACGATCACTCGCCTAGCTTTCCCTTTCCTCTGTCGGTGGCACGATCTAATAAAAACACAATTTAAAACACTTTTAAGTTCGCAGGCATAAACTGAATTTTAATACACTTGACACCTAAAAGTAACCCCGAAAATGTCGATCACTCCTAAACTTCCCAATTACTCGACATTGTCGATAATGGACCCGGAAAGGCCCGTTTCGCCCGACCCGGGGAATCTGCCCGGAATTGGAAAATGTCCTTCCAGGGCTCCGAAAATTCCCGTTTTTGTTTCTACGGTCTTAGAATAATTCAAGGGTTCCTATGCACTCGACGGAATCATTTTCCGACTTCCGAGTAATTTAATTCGCGTTTAAAGTTTCTAAACCCGTCAATTACAACTTTCACAATTTAATTCCAAATTTCGATCCGGGTGTGGATTAACGACTTGGGGATCGTCCTAAACCACCCGAACACGAAAACCCGAGACCCGAGCATGTGGGCCCCACATGTCCATAAAGGGAAAATTTCCTTTTCGCCCCAAAACGTTCCTAACGAGCCCCAACCTCAACCATTCATCTTTAAACCAATTCTACCCAAAACTCAACCATATTTGAATCGTTTAAACTCAAACCCTAACATTCAAACGTACCAAAATGAGAATCGAATAGGTTCTCACCGTAGGGAATGACGATGGGAGCTCGATTCTTCAACCGTTGAGACGATCCGTCGGTCGGATTGTCGGGAAATCACAAAACTCCAACACTTGCTCTCCTTTTTCTCTCTTCTCTTCTCTCTCCACTTTCTCTCTCTACTTCTCTCCTCTTTTTCTAAAATGGCCGAGACCTCATGTCTTACTTCTCTTTATTTTCTTTTAAAACCAACACTAACACTTAATTACAAACTACTCCTCATCCTTTTGTTTTGTTCAAAGTTACCTAACACCACCACATTGGTGAAATGTGGAAAGTGGGTCCCACACCTTTTGGAAAATATCTTCTAGATATTTTTCAGTCAGAGTCGCGAAATTCGGCCGTCTCGGCCCGTACGGGCAATTTTTCCAAGAAATTACGAAACTTCACGGGCTACAAGGAAACGGCTCAACTAAGACAGCTGTGACGACGGCTAAGCTTTTTGGATCCAAAATGGACCTCGAACGGACCAAAACGTCGCTCGGTTGACTTTTCTGGCAAAAAGTCAACCTTTCCCAAATTGGTCAGAAAGTTGCCCTGAGTCCCCAAGAACTCACTTTGGTTGATATCGGGGTCAACTTAAGTCCGGTATGACTCTCGGGTCAAATTTAGGTTCATTTAAGTGTCTGTCCAAAAATTTTAAATTTTCTTGTTTTTTGCCAATTTGACTGTCGTTGATCGGGAGTGGTTCTTACATGTAATCTCTCATACGACACAACCCAGGAATGGTTCGTTTCATATTTCGGGAGTATCGTTAAGATTGTGAAATCTATTGTTATCAAAAGACCGAATCGGAGAGGAAAGTATTTTGGATTCATTCATGTCCAATCTAGAAAAAAAGCTGGGAAGCTAATAAATAGTTAGAATTATGTTAAGGCTAAAGGTTTCTCTTGTTTGTGGCTTTAGATTGGATGGAGAATCCATGAGGTATGGATGGCCCAAGGAAAAGGGTGATTTAGGGACCCAAATCAACTCCATCGACGAGCAACACATAGTCATCTCAAGAAGTGTTTGTGAAAGAAGATATTGTGCTTAATATAAAGGGTGGAGTAATTAATTCTTTACGGTTAGGAATAACGTTGAAGAAAGCGTTGACAGAAATTGAATCCTTTGGTACTAAAGGGATGGAGATCAGATGTTTAAATGAGAATTTCTTCCTCCTGGTCTATTCGGATTTGTTGTTCTCTTCTATGTTACGGGAGACAAACTAGAAGTGGTTCTGATCTTGGTTCAACATTTTGTGCTTGGAGGGTTCAATAGCGTTACTTGGGGCATAGTGGGGCTGGTATGAGGTATCAGACTTTCCTTAGTATTACGATGAAAGGGCTGCAATGCAGAAGGTTTTCGAAGGATTGGGCTCTGTCATCTTTGTGAAGTACTTAATTAATCCGAATGAATTTCATGGTTCCATTAATTTTTAAAGCAGGTGGCAGTGGTAATTCCTCAATCAATAGAGTTCAACGCTAGCAAAGGTTTGTTCAGTTCATTGATTAAGGAATCTGCAGTAGCTCTGGATTTTCTAATGCATCAAGTGGAGGCCGAATTACCAATCAAAACCTTAGCAACAACTCATACTTTTTAGGCCCAAGAGGTCGTTTTAAATTCAAACTTATCTGATATACTAAAGGGAAAGGGAAAGATTTGGAGTTATACTCGTACTACCATTGAGTAAAATCTGTGAAAGAATTAGAGGCATCTAATTATGTTGTCATTGTCGTCGAGGATCTATTTGATGTTGTTCAATTCCTTCCTCAGCCTGCTAATCGCGAAGTCACTCCCGAGCATATGAACGTTACGCGTAGGTCCTGGATACCACATACAGATCTCAATGTACAAAGTCCACAAAGCCCTGTTGAATCGACTTACACTATCCAAACTCCACCCAAGACAAGGTCGTTGGATCGCGAGAGAGCTAAATGGGAAAGAAATTCTTATTTTTATGTTTGAATCCCTACTCCTAAAGTTGATGGATGGACACATATCAGACAATTGAAAGTTATAAACCATCAACAAGCTAATATTGCAACGACCGATCCAGTCCCTACTACTCTTAAACAGTTGTTTACCGATCCCTCCACTTTTTAATAAGTTGATTTAATTCCCCAAACATAAAAAATGCGAGTCCTTTTATGGAATGTAAGAGGACTTCATTTCTCTCAAAATAGGATGTGTTTGAGATTTTTTTTTTGATTAGCAATTTTTGTTTTATAAACCAAGCTTTTTGAAATAAAAAGCAAGGTCAAGGGTATAACCCCCAAAGAAACCATACAACCATGTTACAACACTTGTTCTACGAAACTTTATCCCAAATCACCCAATTAAAAAAGAAACTACCCCATCAAACTTCTCAAAAGACCCCCTATAGCTGTTAAACCGATACAACAATCAAACCCCAGCAATACACCCCAAATTGCAGTAATGCAAACCCAAAATACAACAATATAAGTTAAACAAGGTCACTATACCAACCTACTGATATTCTAATCAGTCTCCCTTGCCGGACCAACAACCTAAACCACTTCTGTGATACAATTGTGCTCCCAGTGTCTTCAGAACAAAGTCTTGCCAACATCTCAGGCAAACGTACTGAGGAGAGTAGCACATACAAGAAAAAAGGTGGACAAGTGAAACATTACCCCACCAAGAAACAGAGACCACCTAGCACTTACAAGTGGGAAGACACCCAAGAACAACCAAACCCTGCAAGAGTAAAGGACACTCAAGACTAATCTACCACACTCAACAATACAAGAGGGTTAAGAAGTAGAAATCCCCACAGACCAACAAATGCAGTATAAACCCAAAATAAGTCTACCTCACCAACATAAGACCTCTCCTCTCACCAACCCTTCCCATTCTCCCCCCCCCCCCCCAGATCAATCCAATGGCTTATAACATCAAGGTAGATCACTCTGATTCTAGCAGCACAAGGAACAATCAAAATCAACAATCCAATTGAGGAAGAATCCGAGCTGCTGTAGAACAAGAAAATGGCATAGATATCCAAAAGAAGAAAGTGAAGGTTTGATCTCTTTTAAATCTAGCCCACAGAACTTGGTATGAGTAACTTTGAATCTGTTGTACCAAAAACTCATGACAAGGGACTAAATTTTTGAAGATGGCTTCATTTCTGAAGATCCAAATCCTCCAAACTATAATAGTGAATAAGAAATCCCAATGCCTCTTATGTCTCCTGACCCCCAGGTGATTCCAAGACAGAAACCATTGTAGGATTGATTCAGGATAAGTAGTCAAGATACCCCACCACTACAGACACAAATTCCACACTGATCTAGCCACAGGACAATGAAGGAGGAGGTGATCCAAGTCTTCTGGTTCCTCATGGCACAAGGGACACCAAATATTCTCTGAATATAAGCCTCTAGCTAATAAGAAACACTTTCTATGGACAACCTGCATACAAACCAGCCAAGAAAATGCTGCCATTTTAGGTGGAGACAATGGGTTCCACAAGAGGGCAGGCCAATCCAGGCTTTGATCACTACCCTCATCCAGAATTTCATACATTTACTGAACTAAAAAGCCCTTTTGATCTATCTTCCAAACAACACAACCCTCTCCAACTCCAATCAGATTAAAATTGTTGAGCTAATCACATAAAGAATAAAATTCATCCAATTCCCAGCCCCTCAAATCTCTCCTGAAGATCAAGATCCAATCCCCATCCACCCAGACATTGGCTGTAAAACCCGCTTCGCTTTCAAAAGGGTATTAAATTACAATCCGAAAATCTTAGGGTAGGTTTTTGAAACAGGTGGTAAAAAAAATGGAAGCTGGACAGGCCAGGCCAGACTCGGCCAGCCAGTTTGGGCCTTGAGCCCGTTTTTTTACCTGAAGCCCTAAAGGCTCGGCCCAGTCGAGCCTTTATAAGCTGAAACCCTAGGGTTTCAGCGTCATTCAACGCACAGCCACACCTCCCTCTCCTCTCTTCTCTCTCGATCCAGTCCTCTCTCTCCCTCATCTTCCTCGCCGAACCCTGTCCGTCCACCACCAGTTCCGGCCGACCTCACGCCACCGCCCCTCTCCCGGTCCTCCCTACCTCTCTCTTATCCTCCATCCGACCCCGTTACCCCTCTGGCCAGCGCACGCCGTCACCGTTCCCGACCTCCCTTCACTCTCACCTTCTCGGACGCCTCCGCCTAGAGCCGAGCTCTCCGGCCCTCTTCCGGCCTTCGACCTCGACCGTCCGGCCCTAAGACGCCGGCACCGAGCTCCGGAACCCTCCTCTCCTCCGACCTGGAGAGTTCGCCGGACACGACCGCCACCGCCGCTCCCACCGCCGCTCTCCACCGCCCGCCACTGTTTCTTTACGGTGAGTTCTCGGCCCGTGGAAACTCGGCCGATAACGGCGTCGCCGGTGGTCGGCCGGACCCAAATCTGATATCGTCCTTCTTCTTTTATTTTCCTTTCCCGAGTTCGTTCGGATCTGATTGGTGATAGAACAGAACTCCTGAAAGGGAAAAGAACAGAACAAGCGTGATTTGGGTCTTAGTTAAAGGAATATTGGGATTTGGTGTAAATCTGAAATGTAAAGAAGAACAAGAGATTAAGGGTGTTGTTAATATGTTCAAACAAATTCAGATCTGATTAACTGTGGAAAAAAAAGGGGTTTAAGTTGAGTGTTAAATCGAAAATCAGATTTGAAATAAAAGGTTCGATCTTTGTATTTCGGACATAAATTTGTTATTGATAAAAACTAGATCGGGTTAAATTAAAAGGGTTTTAAAACGAAAGTCCGTCGTTGAAATGAAACCTGAGTTAAGTTAAATCGAAAAGGGAAAACGAAATCAGATCGGATTTAGAAAGGTTTGGACCAAAATATTGAGTTTGGAAAAGAACAGGAAAGAATCGTTTCGTTTTAAAACCAAAGTCGGAATTAGATAAAGCAAAAGAGTTTCAAAGACGGTTTTGAGTTAAGGTTGGTTTCAACTGGGTTTTGGATCAATCTGAGTTTGGTGCGCGGGTGCTCGAACCCGATCCGTCGTAATCCCACTTTTAGCCCGCTCGAGCGTAAAATACAACTGTCGGATTTAAACTGGACTAATTGTAACCTTAAATTTAACGGCGGAACCGTTATTAATTTGTGGCTTCGTGTTAAATTTGGAGTCCGGCTTCGATCGAAGGGGAGCCCCGGCAGGCAATTTACAAAACCCGGGCAGATTCGCCATGTCGGGCGAATCGGGCCTTTGCGGGTCCTTTATCGACAATGTCGAGTAATTGGGAAGTTGGGGAGTGATCGACATTGTCGGGGTTACGTTGGGCGTTAAGTTTATTAATTTTCGGTTTATTCCTACTAGTTTAAAAGTGCTTTAAATTTGTGTTCTTTTATATCGTGCTGCGGACCGAGGCAAAGGGAAGCTCGGCGAGTGACTGGGATCATCTCGGGTTTTAGTGGAGCGCTTTTGGAGTTGTTTACGAGGTAGGGAAAAGTAGTCGGATCTCGGCCCTGATTAGGGAAAGTTAATAGTTGAATTGCATGTGACACCGGGGTGTCGTGGGTTGAATAGGTTTATTTTTTAAATATTAGAAAAGCATGATACGGGATGGTAGCGTTTAAGAGAAAAGCATGTGACACTTAGTAGTGTCGTAGAAACAGAGAACTTAGCGATATTAGAATTACTGGAGGCATATGACCATGCCCGGAGGTTGACTTTTTAATTTCTGTCTTGGGTGGCCATGAGAGCCCGTGTTATTTGAATTGGTGTCTGGGTGGCCATGAGAGCCCGTGTTATTTTAATTGGTGTCTGGGTGGCCATGAGAGCCGTGTTATTTAAATTGGTGTTTGGGTGGCCATGAGAGCCCGTGTATTTGTTGTTGAGTTTGGGTGGCCATGAGAGCCCGTGTGTTATTATTGGTGTCTTGGGGTTGTTGAACCCGAGTCTTGACTGTTGAGGTGTCTTGAGTGGCCGTGAGTGCCTGTTTGTTGAACTTGCTTGTGTTGTGGTTGTGTTTGCCCGACCCGACTGTGTGTCGAGGAGTGGTGTGGATTTTTGCAGGTTATGATCATTCTTTTGCTGGCCTGACCAAACTCGAGCCTCGACAGGTTCTGAGCATTCTTTGGCTAGCCTGTTCTGTGTCCGGATCCCGAAAGGTTATGAGCATTCTTTGGCTAGCCTGATCCGTGACCGGGTCCCGGCAGGTTACGAGCATTCTTCGGCTGGCCTGACCGTGTACGAGGCTCGGCAGGTTCTGAGCATTCTTCGGCTAGCCTGATCCGTGTTCGTGTCTTTGGGGAAGCTCATTGTTGGTTGTGCCGGTTTTACTTTACGAATTTGAATTTGAGTCTGTTGTGGATGGTAATGGGTTGTGGTTCAGTTGAGTACTTGAGTTGGGGACTGTAGTCCCGGTGTTGGTGTTGGTCTTGGTTTTGGTGTTACTGGCTTTATCTACTAATTATGCCATAGTCAGTCTGTTATCCGTGGAGGTGAGCGAACGCTCACCCCTAGCTGCTTTTCCTACAGGTACTGATCACCGGACGGACTAGGTTAGCTCTCGAAGTTCTTGGAGCTTGGAGCGGAGTCTGGTCTTTATTTTGTTGAGTCTAGTGACGGATAATGTACCTTGTCCACTTGTTGGAACGTTTTTGTAGTGTAAATATTTTTTTTTTTTTTGAGAACTAAAGGGAAATGTCAAGCTTTTATTCGAAACAGGTTCAAGTGTTTTATGTTTTAAAATGTTCGCGTCCTGAGTTCGGTTCTCTGAAATTGGGGCGTGACATTGGCCATAACCATCCTTTTCTGTTTGCTAAGATGAAATAACCTTTGATAAGAAGAGCTAAGAGGAGAGTCCAAGAGCCAAACATCACCCCAGAACTTGACAGTTGACCCTGAATTCACTGTCCAATGAATGCCCACAGCACCATATGCATTAAAGAATTTGGGACAAATCAACAATGACTCAATGTGCCTCAAAAAAGGATGTCCTTCCTGAATCACAAATTTAGATAGGTCCCAAGACAGATGATCTCACCCAAACTTTGCACAAAGTAGTTGCTTCCACAGTGAATCTTTCTCCAAAGCAAACCCCCACCACCACCTGGCCAACAATGCTTTATTCATAATATGAAGGTTCTTGATCCCTAAACCCCAGCTGACTTAGGACTACAGATGAGATTCCACCTGACCCTATGCAAAACTTTTCTAGTAATGGTTCCATTCCACAGGAACCTCCTCTACCACTGCTCCATCTCCTTGATAACTCCTTTTGGTGCCTTATAGAGAGACATGTAATATAGGGGTAGAGAACTTAAGGATGATTTAATGAGAGTAATTCTCCCCCCAAAAGTCTTGGACTTAGCTTGCCACAGACTAAGTTTCTTCTTGAATTTACTAGTCACTGGTTCCCAAGTCCTCTTCCTTCTAGGATTGGCCCCCAAATTAAAACCAAGATATTCAAAGGGTAGGTCCATTGCAGAGAAACCTAGTATCTCAGTCACATCTGCTGCTTGTACTGATGAAGAAATCAAGACTAGGACTTTAGATTTCTGAAAATTAATACTCAAACATGTTGCCTTTTAAGAGCATTGAGGGTTAATTTCAAATTTGTGGTTTGTTGTAATCCAGCTTCAATAAATATAAAGGTGTCTTCTGCAAGCTGCATATGTGAAATTACTGGCCCCTGATTATTGCATTGGACCCCAGAGAACATGCCAGCAGCAATGCTTGTAGTCATGAGCTCATGTAAACTTTCAACAAGAAGAGAAAATAGTAATGGAGATAGTGAGCAACCCTGCCTCAAGCCTCTAGATAATGAAAAATCTTTTGTTGGAGCTCCATTAATCAGAGCTGAGGACCAAGCTAACAAGCATTCTTCGATCCAAGAGGACCAAGTAGGTCCAAAGCCCATTCTCTGCAGAATAGCCAATAATGCCTTCCATTCCACATGGTCATAGGCCTTTTCAAAATCTACTTTGACTATTATATCTTCCTGACCTGATAATTTGATGGAGTGAATCAATTCTGTAGCAATTAATATGCCATCCAAGATTTGTCTGCCTGAGAGGAATCCTGATTGTACATCATGCACCAATACATTCATCACAGATTTTAATCTCCTGGCCAAGACCTTGGAAATAATTTTGTAGGAGCTAGTTACAAGGCTAATTGGCCTATACTCATCCAGTGATTGAGGTGAAGAATTTTTGGGAATGAGAGAGATGAAGGAGGAGTTTATCCCTTTCCCAAGTGAACCTCCCACGTAGAAATGTTGCAGAAAGCTCAAAATATCTGCTTTAATGAAGTCCCAACACTAGTGATAAAATATCATGGAGAAACCATTAGGGCCAGGTGACTTATCACCCTTGCAGGCCAATATAGCATCCCAATCTTCTTCTTCAGAGGAAGGAACTTCTAAGGACTGAGCCTGAATAACATTGAGAGAGCTGAAAGGTAGGGAGGAGAGATCAATACACACCCCAGAACTGCACAAAAATCTATTAGCAAAGTGTTGCTTGGCCACCAATTTAATCTCCCAGGACTTGTATAGGTGACATTATTCTCAGTAATACTCTCAATCTTTTTCTTAGCCTGGTTGAAATTAGCCACCAAGTGGAAATATTTAGTACACATGTCCCCCTCCTTGGACCACTTATGTCTAGCCTTTTGACACCAAATTTTAGCTTGTAACTTGAGTTTCTGAATGAGTCTTGCCCCCAGCAATGATCTATGACAAAGCTCTTGTGAGTTCAATGCCCTGGCTTCAATCAGTTCATCCAAGCCTTTAATCTCCAGTCTAATTGCCTCAATATCACTCTCAAGCCAGCCAAAAGTATTATGATTCCACCCCTTGTATAAAGTCTTCATAGACTTTATTTTAAACCAAAGTCTAAAAGTTGGAGAGCCAGACACTTGAATATCATTCCAAGCTGCTTTGGAGTCTGCTAAAAATAGAGGATGGCTAGTCCAAGCATTAATAAACTTAAAAGTCCTTGTACCCCAGTCTACCACAGTATTGAAAAGAATTAAAGCCTGGTGATCAGATAAACATCTAGGGAGGCAAGTCTGAGACAAATTGTGGAAGCTAGCTTGAAAATGTGGAGTCAACAAGAACCTGTCAATTCTAGAAGCTTGAGAGCCATGACCATACCAGGTGTATTTTCTCCCTATCAATTGCAGATCAATCAGTCCCATTAAGTCAATAAAATTCTTGAAGGCTTTCATACTGGTTGCAGAAAAGTTGGGACCAGTTATATCCTCTGATGATAATATTGCATTAAAGTCCCCAGCTACCAAGTAAATGTTGTAATAACTACTAATCCTCATATATTACATTTTTAAATATTAGACTGTTGTTCATCATAATTCAAGAAGTTAAAATTCAAGTGATTGATTATTCTTTCGTTCGTAGTCTGGGTTGCACTGGGGAAGGAGTTACTTCTAATTTATTTTACTGGTACTGCAGGTGGAGGTCTCATTATTTGGCAAGATTCTTGTTTTATTGTGGAGTCTATTTCAGTAGTTCAAAATGCATTAATTTGGAATGGTTCTTTTTTTCCAAGTTTTCCCTAATTGTTTGTTATTAACATCTATGGTCCGAATGGTTAAAGAGCTAGACGTCTATTCTGGGAATTCTTTTTTACAAAATGTAGGAGTTTTTAATGAAGTGGTTGTGTGGGTTGGGGATTTTAAATCGGTTCTATCAGATGATGACTATCGTAATTGCACAACTAATATGTCTAATGTGAGAGCCTTTCAAGCCTTTGTATATGAATTAGAGTTGATTTTTATGCCTTTATGGGGTCTCCAATTTACTTGGAACAACTCTTCCGATAAGGTATCACACATAGACAAATTCTTTGTCTCAACTAAATTTATGGTTTTGTTGAGTCCGTTAACCCAAGTCGGCTTTCCCCTGTCTCTATATGATCACAGGCCCATGTTGAGAATAGATGAAGTGAATTGGGAACCCGGCCTGCTAAGTTTTTAAATGCATGGATTGATCACGTTGGTTTTTTTCCTATGATCCTTGTGTTCTTATTATGCAAACCATGTTTCGGCTAGCTTTAACCTCTGGTTTAAGCTCAAATCACTCCGGGTGGATTTACAGAGTTGGAATAAGACTGTTTTTGGTAATGTTGAGGAATGGGTGAAGACTTTTGAAATACTACTTGTGTGCAAATATTGATGAGATGTCACTTAAAATGTTATAACATGAGATCTGACATCTCACCTTAGTAAATGAATGGACAATAATTATAACTACAAATAATCATGCACAAAGACCCAGAGTTAGTTACCTAGTTCGGTACAACATAAGTACATATGGGGGCACTTTTCCAGTGGAATGATCTTCACTATATAGTAAACATTAACGTACAAGTTTCTCAGATTAACTAGATAAAACATATGTTATGATTACACAGTGACAATCCTATTACACAGACTCCCCTTGAATCCGAGCTCCTAGCTCATTTCACTCTTCAATATCATCGGTATCATATTGTTCTTCTTCGTTGATAAGCAGAAGTGATCTTCAATCACAAGTGTACAACTCCATTCCTTGTTTTATTAAGAATAAAGATATGAACACTCAGGCATTTACTTTGCTCCACTTCATTCACTTTCTGAACACGCTAGCCTTACACGCTTGAGACCATTGAATTCATGAAAGCAAGCAAACTGCACAAGAGAAAGTATTTCTTAGACTAAACCATCGACAGATTTGAAACAGTGCGACCAACCATAGCTTATGAGGTCTCCATGATATATATGGCACTTCCTTGCTTTCAGAACGCGCGCCTCCTAGGGTTACATGATATCAGTATCATGATTTAGTTGAATCTCTAGTTTCCTTTATCAACAATTAGTTTCTTGTTCAACAACTCTTCCTTACATCGACCCATAAGAATCTGCATATATATCTCCTAACTTTGGAAGGTAAATCAACTTGTTTCCAAATACGCATAGAACTCTAATAATGAGTATCTATATATAAAAGAAATATATCTCATCGGATAATCATGGACGCGCAATGGATATGCTCAATAAAATCTCAGCGCATGTGTTGTCAACCACTGTCATGTCACTGACATTCTGTGTTGACATCATCAATTAGCTCTGCACCGGTTTCACCAAAATGTCTGTTGACATCCTCGACAACATCTTAGCTTTACTCATATGTAGTCAATATAGATGTAGCAACAATCTCCCACTTTGGCTATTTTTGAGGCAAGCACCAAATAGCACTATGTGTTCTTTAGTTCAGGGTCAGAGAGATGACAACATCCTTTCGCATGCTCATTCATCTTGATATTCTCTAATCCGCCAGACATGCACACATCCATAGTTACATAACAATAACTTCATATAGTTTTCTCCCCCTGCTTGTCACAACAAATTGGCAAAGGATAATTAAGCAATGAAATGAACAGTCTTTCATAGAGTATAGGGACACATGAGAACGATCAACTATCATAAGGGATTTATCTTGCATCACAAAACGGGAACTCTTCTCTTTTTCATGTTAAGATGCACTTGAAGCTTGTGCCAATGTGACGAATGGTCCGAAGGACTCGGGCCTCTGAAGTTGCAATTCCCTTGAATCTTCTTGTTTGATGTTAGGACATTGCTCTGACATGTGCAACTGCGGTCTTGAGTAAGAGCAACATAGCATTATTTCTCCTCTTGATCTTCATAATCACTCTTAAGTTAGGTAGACATCTCAGAATCATTTCATGGATCATGAAAGAGAGACGGCTAGCAACTTGATGGTAAAGTATCTTTCAATGAGAGAAGATTATTAGTAATAAATTCATTGGAGTTCATGAGGGAGAACATACGTCAACTTTAATAGTGCACAGGTTGAAGAATAAGAGTCCTCTACTAAGCCAAACCAATCCTAAATAGCATGGAATTTACAGTGATCACAGCTTCACTGGCAGATCACAGCTTCTTAGAGTCTTTGGCAATTCTTAAGCCTCATGATAGAGAATGTGCATACCATGCATTTCTAGGGAGAATCATGCACAAACATCGAGTAACTTAAATATAGATGAATACCCATACAAGAAATTGGAAGTTAATTAAGCTCAAAACCCCCAAACCATGCCAAAAACATCACCAAACTCAAATTAACCATAAACTCATGCATCAACTTAAAGGAAATCAACATTTTCACCACACTCATGACCAAAGAATAGGGTTTTCGTCCATGTCCATATTCACCTTGAAGATCCATTTGTATCTGATGGTCCTCACACCATCGATGGGATCAACCAGCTCCCCGACATGGACTGCATTTCCTCCTTTATGGCTCCCAACCATTATTCAGAGTCGGGCCCATCCACAACTTACTAAAAGGTGGATGGATCTTAATGATCCACCATAAGCTCAGCGTCACATCCAGACTAAAAATAACCATATCTCGGAGGTGGACGACTAACCCTTCCAGATCGCCTTGGAACTTCTGAAATTTCTACAAGAATTGGTTCCCGCTCTATGTCCACTTCTGGCTCATCCCTTTCTACTAGGTTGTCAAGTGGTTCAGATGGATCTGTATCATCTTGAATTTCTTCTAGATGTACAGCCCTCCCACTAACGTCTTTGAAAAACAAATTCCTTTTCCATAAAGACCCTGCCCCGAGCGACGAACATCGTGTTCTCACTAGGTATGTAGAAGTAGTATCCCCTTGTTTCTGTGGGATACCCCACGAAGGTGTATTTCTCAGATCTTGGTTTGAGCTTAGTCGAAACCAAACGTTTCACATAACCCTTACAATCCCAAATCTTCAGGAAGGACAAAAGGGGCTTATTCCCGTACCATTGCTCAAATGGCGTCCCTTCCACATCCTTTGTCAGAGCCCAATTCACTATGAATGTGGTCGTCTCTAGGGCATAACCATAGAAAGAGATTGGGAGATCAGTCCAACTAATCATGGACCGGACCATGTCTAACAATGTCTGATTTCTCCGTTCGGCTACACCGCTCAAATGCGATAGCTGGGAGGAGTCTGTTCTAAAAGGATCTAATTCACTACTAGATGATCTAAGAACTCTGTGGTCAAGTATTTCCCACCTTGACCCAATCGAAGTTCCTTAATACTTTTTCCAAGCTGGTTTTCTACTTCAGTCTTAAGCTCTTTGAATTCATCAAAAGTTTCAGACTTATGTCTCATTGAATAGACATAACCATATATACTATAATCATCAGTAAATGCAATAAAGTAGATAAAACCTATCCTAGAAAGTGAACTTATTGGTCTACACAAATCCGAGTGTATCTACCCCAATAATTCACCCGCTCTTTCACCGCAACATAAGAAGGGAGATTGTAAGAACCGCTCCAGGTCGATCCCGGTCGAACCGGTGACTTTTAAGACAAGTTTGATTTTCTGCCGGAAAAGTCAACCGATGACTAAGGAGGTCACTCGGGGCTTTTCCGGGGCCCAAAAAGCTTAGCGGTCATCACGGTTGGCTTAATTGGGCCGTTTCCTTTCGTTTGAGTATAATATTAGGGAAAGTCAATTGTTGTCAAAATTGGACTTTTTATCGACTAAGGCCTAGTTAATTTTTGTGCTGGATTTTAAATTTGGAGATTTGTGGTCCCTACTTGGACACTTGTCCATTGAGCATTAGAGGAGAGGAAATGAGTGGTCTTGGACCATTATACCCTCCTAAGGACCTTTAAAGGGAAAAATATCAAGAGGGGCTTTTAGTCTTTAACCAAATCTAGGTCTTATATGGAATTGGAAGACCAAATTCAGCTCATATTTGTTGTTGTAGCCGAAATTTAGAGAGAGAAAGGGAGAGGAGGAAGAACAAGGTGTCTTGAAGAAGAAGAAAGGGAAAAGGGAGCTCCTTGCTCCAAGTTGTTCATCATTTCTTCTCCAAAACCCTTCCACCTTCATCTTCTCATCTTCCTAGAGGTATGTGTATCCTCAACTTTCCATTCCAAGCACTTTCATCTCTTGGGTTTGCTAAAAGTTGTTGGGTTTGATTGGATTGGTGTTAGATGGTGTTGCTAAGAAGCTTTGGTGGGTTTTTGATGGAAAACCTTGGGTTTCATAGAGTTTTTGATTTGATATTGAGTTGGAAAATCCTTGGAAACTTGTTTATTTGTTGATTCATACCATGGGTAGAGGAGTTTTGGAGGTATTTAACTGTTTTGGGAGCTGGAGATGGTTAAAAATGGAGTTTGGTTGTGGATTTTCGGGAAAAAAGAGCTGGAGGTTGAAGAAGGGCGAAACTGCACTGGGTCGCCACGGATCCGTGACGGATACCGTGATGGGCGACGTCACGGCTCCGTGAGGGAGTCCGTGACGGCACGTGTCACGGTTCCGTGACGTCATCCGTGACGGGTGGTGTCACGGCTCCGTGACCTCTTCCGTGGCAGACTAGTTTTGGGTCCTTTCGGGGTGTTTTTCGTCATTTTCAATCTTTGTTGTGAGCTGGTTCGTTGGGGTAGTTTTGAGCCTTTATTTGATTCTTAGTTAGATCTTGATTGGAGTTTTCTTGTGTTCCAAAGACCTTGGTTTCGAGCTCGAGGATCGAAGACCTTTCCGGTACCCGTGTGAAGAACGGAAGAGAGGTGAAGCAAACGTTACAGCAGAGAATTGTTAGAGGAAGACCACAAGGTAGGGAAAGTCTTAATTTCTTATTTAACGCTTAGTATGCCTATTAGGTTAATAAAATTGGAAAGGTCCTAGAATTGCATATAGGATGCGAATAAATAGAATAATCGTCTACTAATAATCGGATGTGTCTAGAATGCATGCTTAGGATGAGAATAACTAGTGTAACTCGCTTTCAATACTTGAGAATTGATTTACTGGTAGAGAGGCCGTGATGAGCCCTCGGATTAGTTGTTGTGCTAGGTTCACATGCTTGATTGCTAGTTATTAGGATAATCAAGAGTCTAATGAAACTAGTTTAACTTTATGTTTGATTGACTTATTGAATGTTTACTTGATTGGTTGAGTGATTGTGCGTTGAAATAATTGTTGATTGAACGGATGATCGAGTATGACTGGTTGTGCCAAGGGGTACAATCAGGTGATCGATGTACCGACGGTTCGTGACAGGTAAGTGTACGGTAAGTGTGAAGAGCTAATGGTTGTTTGTGTTGTGATTCGATGAGTGTTGATTGATGGATAAATTATTAGTGTGTATCTCTTATTCTTATTCTTGAAATGTTTGGTTGTTCGATTCGGTACTACACCGGGGGGTGATCCGGTGGTGTTATGGTCGTTGGTGGTTGGCAGATACTATGGGATATTGGTTGATTATTGGAGCTTGAGGGCATCGGTTACTGGATACTATGGGGATTGATTATTGGAGCCTGAGGGCATTATTTACTGGATATTATGGGGATTGATTATTGGAGCCTGAGGGCATTTGTTACTGGATACTATGGGGATTGATGATTGGAGCCTGAGGGCATTGGTTATTGGACCCTACGGGGCAGTTGGTTGGATTACTTCGTGAGAGATGATTATCATGGTTTCACCCAAGTGTATGCGTCCTACGGGAGCACTACCTTGGTTCCCTATGACTTATGGTCCTTTGGAGGCATTTCCGAGAATCCCGACGATGAGCGTCCCTATGGGATGGTTTCCGGTGCCCCGATGCATGTGCCTCCTCTGGACCGAGGGAAAATCTGATATGATATGGGTACTCTGGTGGATCGGAATTATGGGAACCGATGTGATCCCAGAATCTATCCATGGATCAGAGGCTTGAGAAAGCAAGTGGTTGGCGTGGTATCAATTACTCCCATTTTAATCATATTGATTCGTTATAGTACTTTTTATGAAATCCTTTAAGTTACTGTTATCTTTAAGAGTACGATACTATTGTGATCTATTTTATTTATTAGTATTTCATTGTTAATCGTATTAAATCGTTATTTACGTTATCTGTTTAAGCAGTTTAGTATTGATCTAAAGGTGGAGTTGTTAAGATTTTTCCTACTGAGCGTAAGCTCATCCCTTTGTTTCTCTTACTATTTTTACAGGAGTACCTGATGTCTAGAGAGTTCGAGGCTTGGGAGCTTCAGTTTGTCTTGGGGATTATCATAGATTTGTGTTGGTCTTTTGTACTAAACACTTTATACCACACTCTTTATGTTGAGTTGTGACTCGTTGAAGATTTTGAACTATTTATTGATGATTTGAGGAATTCTATTTGATATTTTAAAGATTATTTCATTTATTTATCGCTTTTCTATTAGTAATTCTAGTCACGTCTCGAGTCCGGTCAAAACCGGATTTGGGGCGTGACAAGCTCAATTGGTGATAGCATCACTCAAGAAAATGCTATAAAGGGTGAGGTCTTGGGTTCAAGTCTCACCAACAACCTAGGTTGGTATTTGTCTGTGGATAGTACACTAGAGAGGTTGGGGTGTATTGGGCTGCAGACCTAACATCGTCGCGCGTGGAGCCCGGGTCTGGCACGGTGGGATGTTACAGAGATTCAGTCAATTCGGCCATCTTACAATCCTCACATCTATAATCTAATGAAATTCGAATGGAATTAAAAGTACGTACTTCTGAAGTGCTGATATGCGTTTCTTATTTATGAGGCCCTAACGGCAGTGCCATACAAAAGTTTCGGTTTAAATTTTCGGATTTACACCTATTGGTATTAATAATGTTATAAATAGAGCTTGAGGAATTGTTACCCATATCTAATATGTACAATCCTCCAACCATGTTATCACTAGCATAAAACATATCATTGTATAGAATATTGAAAATCAAAATTATATCCTTCCTTGTCTAACATGGACAAAGATATAATTTTCCTACTAAAAGAAGGTATGTAATATACATTATGTAGCACAAAACTAGGCCTCTTAGCAAAGCAAGACTTATGGATCCTATAGTAGTTGTCACAACTTTAAGGTCCATTTCATGCTTTTCAAGCTTCTCCTACTTTCTAGCCATTACACGTCAGTGTATATGTGAGATTCAGCACCGGTATCCAATACCATGTATCTTTTAAGTAGAGAGATGTAGCTCTACAAAGTTAATAGTCGATGTAGGCGCGGTCCCACCGCCCTTCCTTAGATCATCTAGGTCATCTGATGAAGGCACAAACCTACCGCCCTTCTTCAGACCATCCAGGCTACTTGATGAAGGCGCACTCCTACCGCCCCTCTTCAAGTCAGTTGTGGATTTCCTACAATCCCGTTTCTAATGACCAGTCCTTGGAGGACTCCCCGGTCCTTGGAGGGTTAGGATCCACTGTGTTTCTTATCTTGCTTTCCAAGTGCATAGGGGCCCTGCCCTTACCACTTCCAGTTCCTTTATTCAAACTAGATCCCTTGCAGACCATCAGAATATTCTTGGATCCCACATCCCTGATATTCTTCCTAATAGTTACAAACACGCCATGTAACTATGATATGGTCATGTCCATATCATGTATGTGATAGTTCATAGTGAACTCAACATACAAACGAGGAAGGGAGCGTAGAACCCTATCTACTTCCATTTCGGATTCTATCTTAAGACCCAGTCCACTAAGATGTTCGAGATGTCCCTTCATTTTCAGGACATAAAGGATAGCCTTATCAAGGTCATATTCTTTGCGTTTATATTTGAGGACTATCCTCAAATTTCTTGTACTAGTCCAGATAGTTTTTCCCATTAAGCTTGACCCCGTCAAGCATGGTTTTTAATGACAAACTACTATTTACTTTTTCCATTTGATCTACACGACATAAAATATTTAGTCAGTAAACTGAATAAATTTTATAATGATCAAATTTAAACACCAACCATTCGATTCTAAACTTTTAGAATCTAAAACCAAGATTCCTGATTCACTCGATCAAGTTGAACGAAGGCTCACCACTCAATCGAGCTATGTAGGTAGGACCCCGTCCAATCACATAGAATGTGACTCTTGTCTAGGGTATGTACTTAAGTACACGGCTTACCATATCTGATACCCAGCTTAGGGGTGGACAAAAAAATCTGCCCCGCCGGATTCCGACCATAATCGGGACCGGAGAAACCAGAACAGGAGGTTTCCAATGCGACTCTGGTGTAAAAACACGTGAACCGACAATATTATGGTCGGCCTCCGGTCCAAGAAACACAGACCGATGGTTTGAAAAAACCGATCAAACCTTGGGCTCTTAAGGCCCAAGGATTTGTTGGCTGGGCCAACACCAAACCCGACAGTCCAAGAAGCTGTCAAACCCGAACTGAAATTTAATCTCAACCCTTGATTTAAGGGTTTTTATCTCATTCGTCTATTACAAGACCATATATATTTCAACCCAAATGCTTCAGTCTCATTTCAATTGTGTCGTTCCCCACACATATCTCATTCTCTCTCATCTTTTGAGAGTTCTCATTCTCATCCATTTCTATCCATTTCAATCCCAACATTTGCGACTCAAATCTAAAGCCTTTAAAAGCAAGGTCTTCGGAGGGGAATCGTAAGGACAAAGGATAGGTACACCTATATACCCTATATTTGAGTTTATCTTCGATGAATTCCATGGTAGGGTTAAACAATTAGATTAATATGTTACTGTTTTTGTGATTTAAAGTTTCATGTAATGGTTGCATGTTAGACCTGGCTAATTTTTCCTCCGATTATTCTTGTTTTTTTATAGGCGGAAATTTTATTAAGCAATTATTCTACAAGATTATAGAACAAATGAAGAAAATATTCTTAAAAAGACATTTTCCTCAAACCATAACAGCTACACAGAGCAACAAGAACAGATTAAACCAAATCAGGATGCAAACAAAAACCTAGTCTACTTCATATCCAGATTCAAATAAGTAAACCGATTAGAGACCGGGACAGGGGTTAAAGCTTTTTCTTCAAGTTAATCCTCGTCCTTCCTACCCTCGGAGTCATCTTTGAACTGATCGAGCGCCAAAGAACAAAGATCAACTGCCTTTTTCCCAATTTTCTTACTATAATTCCAATTTTCCGGAGCTATCTTTTTTCGCAACGTCCACAATAAAATGTCCCGAATTAACCCCTTTATCAGCAGAAGTCCTGGATCTTGTATGATATTAAACAAATGATGGGGCACCATCTTCGAATGACCCTTCTTTGGTCGTCCACGTCTCTTTTGCTCAACTCAGGAAATCGAGAGTTTTGACAAGGCTTCCTTCCAAGGACTACCTTGAATCCCAACGATCGCGTTCGGTTCACCACCCCGAGGATGATCCTCCTCAAATGTACCGTCGCTGTCCTGGGCTATTAAACTCAAGCCCACAACAGACGTCGGGCCAAAATCAGTCCCAATCCGTTCAAAAACACCAGCCAAACCTAGGTCTTGGGCCTGCTCAGATGGGCCTTTTTTTGCTCTACTGTTGCTGGGCCTCAATCCAAAACTCCTGGGCTCAGATCATGGGCTTGACTTAAGCCCAACAGTTCAACGTCCAAGCCTGTACATGAGACGACGTCGCATCCAACATCGTTCTCCCGAGACAAAACCTAACAATCAGCCACAATCTCAGCTTTAGTATCTTGGAGATTGACTGTATCTGTTTCAATGGATGCCCCCCAATGATCAAAGGGAATTTGAGAATCAAATCCAGAACCATCGGGATCTCTGGGATTTAGAGATTCCCGGATCTCCTAAGATGACTGCACATTGTGCAAACATTCGTTCTCTGATCCGGCGAGAACACGGTCGAACACCCAACCAACTGAACTGATGCATCCATGGCAATCATGGCACCATCACACGTCTCCTCCATACCAGTAACAACCTTCTTAACTGCTATGCCAAAGGCAGTCAACCTACTCTACTTCGTAGGTGCTGAAACATGGGCAAACAAATGATCAAAAAATTGCGATTCAGGTCGAGCTCTCCTATTCCCAGGCCTTGCAGAAGCTACAAACAGCCTATAACCATTGAATGTGAACCCATTACAAACCTCTATCGCCTGATCAGCCGACTCCTTAAGCTTAAACTAGGCAAAACCAAAAAAATGACCTTGCTGGCTCGGTCTCTTGAGAACGTTGGATGAAATTACCACACCAAACGTTCCTAGGGAATTCCGGACCCAATCCGTCGAGGTATCAAACGGGAGGTTGTAAAGAAACACTACTTCCTTTCCTCGCTCTCAACTCTGGTGGGTACAACAACCTCCAAAGCCTACGCAGAAGACATTTCCACAGGGTGTGAGACCTTCATTGTGGAAGCGTTTCTAACAACTTTACCCTATAATCCCTGTTCACGGACAAAAGCGATCCCCGACGACTTTAGTGGGTTAAGATCATCCTTCTGCAAAGAAGTAACGCAGGCCGGTTCCACCGGAGCAGAATGACTCATAGGACGCTTAATTTTCTTCTTGAGTGTAGACGATCTTGTGTCCTTATGATCCTTTACACTCTAATTAGTGTAAGCCTTCTTACCTGTTGTGGTTTGAGCCCCGTTGATAACAGTTCAATATTTTTCATACAAGGCAATCAATTCAGAACAGAAAGACGTGAAAAAAGCAGATTCGGCCTTGGCTAGATCCTTTGGAGCTCTTGAGAGCTTTTTTCATTGATTTGGGAGATTATTATAATTCAGTAAATTGCAGATGAAAAGCAATTTGAATAATACTACAACTTTTTCAGAAATGCAGACCTAAAACAGACGTGATGATGTAGCACTCCACCAGAAGCAAAGCGACACAGCGTCGGCCGAATCAGAGATGGAACACCCCTGTACAGCATCGGCTGGATCGTAGATGGGACACACTTGCAATACTAACGCCAGCCAAGTAAACGATGTTTGCAGTAGAACTAAACCTTCTCCGACCGGATCCACTCTGCTAGCCAAGGATGATAAATTGCTCGACAAAAACCCAACCGAGAACAACACAGTGACGGAACGGAGACAAGTCCTATGTATTGCACTGACTGAATTGAGAAGAAACACGGTTAGTTCGAAGACAGAGAGGGCGTGACAGGCCGGAGACGAGAGTGTCGGAGGCGTGGCGACTGGTGTGCGGTAGACCAAAATAGACCTAGGTTTCGTGCAAACTTTGTTTTTTCTCGATTTTACTTGTTATTTAGGGTTGCATGTCAAAAAACGGATTTTATCATTGTCTTGATGATTTAAATCCGTTGTACTGATAAACTTTTGTTGTTTTTATATATTGGTGTAAAAATAGTTTGTGTTTACAAAGGTTTGAAAATGATCCGATTTCTCTAGTTTTGCAAAATCTGTTAGTGCTTTATGTATATTAAAAAAATAACCAAATTAGTGTTTTGTCAAATAAATTTTTAGAAAATAAGTATTTATCAGATGTATGTGTAAATAACTTTGTATGATGAAATAAGTGTCATGTTAAAACAAGTATTTAGTAAATTATGTTCTATCAAATAAAATTCAGCAGTGGTATTGGATTTGCTGGTTTGGATTGGTTTGTTTCAAATGGTTTGAGAGTGGATTTTTGGGAGGACATTTGGCTTATTGAGGTCCCTCTGAAGATTAGATTCCAAAGACAGTTCCATCTGTGCATTCATAAGAAACAAAAGGTAGCTCACTATTGGAACAATGGCTGATGGTTTATTCATTTTAGAAGATTTCTCAGAGGATGGGAGTTGGGGAAATTTAGAATTTTATCAGAACTACTCAACATATATATCTTACAAGACTCTGGTGATGACAAAGTTTCTTGGAAAATTCATGAAGCAGGATTCAAAGTAAAAAAGATGTACAATTTCTTAGAAGATGTTGATTTACAAGACCAACCTTGGGCCAAACTTCTTTGATACCCTTTGTCCTTTTTGTGCTTAGGATTTTGAGGAGATAAATCACATGTTCTTAACTTGACATAGTACATGGCTAGTTTGGGCTGCCATTTTAGATTGGTGGGGTATTAAGGGTGTTATTTTGGGCAATTTCTTGGATTTCATCCCTCATTGGGTGGAGATTGGTCCTAAAACATCTGTGTTGCAGTAGAGAATCATCACACTTGTAACCCTTTGGCATCTTTGGTTGGCTAGAAATGATCTGGTATTTAATAACACCTCTACTTCAGCTTTGGCAATTCTGCAAAAGATCCAAAGCTTCACTTTTAATTTGGAGTGGAGACTTTTCCACATATATCAGCCCTTTTCCTTCTTGGATTGGATCAATTCCCCACACAAATGTACTAGAAGAAAGGTCCCTTTGCCCCCCATTCTTAACTGATCCTTTTTTTTTCTGGTTACTTGAAGGTCAAACTTCTCTTTTTCCTTCATATGCTCCTATTGTGATCATTGGTGTGTGGTTCCTTCATTAGCTCCTTGGTTTAGATTAATGTTATCTTCTTTACCGAACTAGCTTCCTAATCTTCTGTGGGTTGGGTTGGGTTGGGGGTTTGGGGGGAGGGGGGGTGTTTATGGGGTTTTTTAGAAGTGAGGTGGGATAGACTCTTTTTTGGGGGACTTATTTTTAATTTTTTATTTCACTGAGAGGGAGCTTTCTACTTCGTTCCTTTTCTCTCCTCCTTGTCTTTGAGTGTTGCTAGTTTTTCTTGTATAGGTTGGTGCTTGAGTGTGAGTTTTTCGATTGTAAATTCTGAGACATTCATCACTTACTTCCTCTTCTGGTTTGGTTCTTGAGAGGCTCTACAGACTCACAGTCTTCACTTGTATCTTTTAGCCCTCGTACTGGTTATCTCTTGTTGCTTTTGGAATGGATGCAGATCTTATTACTTGATCTTGCAGGTAAGTGATTATAGAAACATGTTTGAATGCCATTCAACTCCTTTTGGCTGCTTTGAGACCAGTTTTGTTTGATGGAGTTGCTGCATAGCTCTACAGCACTAACATGCCAAAAGACTTTGGGGCTTGATGTATCTCTAAGTTCACACATGTTATTTGGAGGAGCTTTGATTATTTGTTGTTGTTGTGCACTCAATTCCTATTTATTTTTTGTTTGTTGCAGCTGGGTATTGTAATTCAAACTAATACTTTCTTATTAGTGTCCCAGGTACTTGTGCTGCAAGGTTTTAGGATGTTGTTGAGTTCATTGTTGGGGGTTTTTTTTTGGGTAGATTGTGTCAATTGGTTCACAGGTTTCTTGTTGTTGGGGTTGAGACTATCCCTTGGTGTGTAGTTTGGTTTCCTTGATTTGTGTCTTGAGAGTTTGGTTTAGAACTCTTGGCCTTTTCTTTATTTCAAAGAAATGGCCCATCAATAATACATTGCTGGAAAAAAAAATGTTTTTTATCAAACTACTTATATGGTAGAATTAGTTTTATGTTAAAATTAGAATTATATTATAATTAGAATTATATTATAATTAGAATTATGTTATTTTTAATCAACCAAGAAATTATATTAACCTCCTTTTTCAGAGTTTGAAATAGAAGTTGAACACAAGTTTGAAATAGAAGAGGAAATGAGAGCATCAAGCTTCAATTACAGAAGCTGAACAGGGATCCATCGAGAATGATCCACAATACCAAGTAGGATACTATTGAAAGCTAAACATAAAACAAGTACTAAATAAGGTGAATCAAGTAGTAGTGAGGTTGAAGTGAGGGTGATCTCTATAGTGAGGATGAATTCTGAGACAACAAACAACAAAGATCCACAGGAGATGAGGAGTGACTGAAGAACTTGAGGATGATTCTGCTAATGTTGTTGAAAAATGTAAATGCTGAGGTAGTGGAGTAGAGAAACATATCCAGGAGAAGGACTTAGCTTGTAGCTGGTGTGAATTTAGCCAAGACGACCAAGATCAGATGAGGATCCTTCCTTCTAGAGTAGAAGCCCCCTCCATTTAGAATATGAGATCATATGACTTCCAAAAGGGTTGTGAATGCTTGGAAAGAGGCTTCAGTAAGCAAACCTTATTACCTAAGGCATCAAATTATGTTAGAATTTGTTTTCCGTTAAACTGAGTTGAATGTTCAAATTAGTTTTAGGAATAAAATGAGTATGTTGTTAAATGTATTTGTATGCTAGAGTAAATACTATGTTCAAATTAGTATTCTAGCAAATAAGTTTATAAAACAAGATTTAAGTAAATTATGTTCAATCCAATACATACAATGATGTGTAATGTTTTTTTTTTCTGTTTTATGTTTGAATTTGAATACTTGAATTGATTTGGTTTTGAGCTACATGTTTTTTCTGAATTTCACTTTGTACAGACATCAGTTTTTTTGTTCACGGGTATTTATTTGATGAATAAAGAGAAGTGGAGAGAAGATAGTGTATTTTATTATTATTGTTTTTGAATTTTGTGGATTGTAATATTTGTGATTTTGATTTATCTGTTTATGGAATATGTTGCAAATTATTTAATACAATATTTTTATCATGTATTAGTTCTAAGAAGATGTTTCTGGAAAAATAAAACTCGTCTTTGTTCTTAACAATTTATCTTACTTTTTTTTGTTCTCAAAATTTTACATTAGGCCTTCTTAGGCTCATATAATAGGGCCATAATAGAGGCCAAATTATGTAGTAGGTGGTCGGTTCAAACCATCAAACCGATCGAAACTGAGATGGTTGGAAAATTCGAAATTTTTTGGTCCTGGTTTGACGGAGGTCCGAGAATTATGAATCCGTAGAGTTGCGGTGTGGGGGTCAAAGTGGGGCTCATGGTCGGTTTAACCGACCATGCCCACCCCTACCCTAGCTCAACCCTGGTTGAGAATCGTAGTTGGGTCCACCAATTTTCAACAATGGTCTGTCACTATGTAAGTGCTCCACTAAGACGCACGACACCCACATATGTCGTCCAATCCTACTACCAAGCTTTCTCATGGATGCTTCGCTAAGGCGCACGACACCCACAGGACTGGGAGCTAGTAAGGTATGTTTACTTGTTCGGTTGTGTTTAAAACTTCAGGCACATCCTATATGCGATGAGTACATCAACTACAACCCAAATGTAATTATGCCTCCAATTGTATTCAATGTAATTCTTCCTTCAAATCCGTCAACTACATCCAATACAAAATGGTTCTAAGGGCTCACAAACAAGGATTAAAATTACAATTTTATCTTTGCATGTGAGGTGATATGCTCGGTAAATAAAGTTAAGCATGAAATTCTAATCATACACTAATAATTATTCATGAAAAAACTAAACCAAGCATGTACTTACAACGAGAACGCGCAGCCACGCGCGCGAACCCTAGCCAGGGTTGGGTCCATCGCCGCTGTCACGGCCATCGCGTTTTCGATCCGTTCCGGCCGCCTCGTCTCCTGCTCCCTCGCCCATCCGTTCCGGCCGCCTCCTCTCCTGCTTCCTCGTCACAGAGAATCGACTGTGTGGGTTCGTTTCGGAGATCGTCTTGTCTCCGTCTTCGGTACGAGTCGTCGTGAAGCCGAACTCGGTTAGCTCGGAGCTCTTGTCGCCGTCGAGTTCTCTCCTTCATCAACTGTGAAGGTGTGTTGTCCGCGAGTTAGTCTTCGTTCAAGCTTTTAGCATCGCTCGACCTTGTCTACTGCGGCGACTTCGTCTGCGAGATACAGAACTGGAGAGAAAGCTTCTGTGGAGCTACAATCACCAACTCCCTTTTCATCCTTTTGTTCAGATCTAATAAAAAGTTACGATGCATATTGCAAAATCGTTGCTCGATCCAATAAAGCACTTAAGGATGCAAAGGATAGCTTCGGTTTGACCACAGACAAGGCGAGGCGAGTTGGTGTCTCAACTACGAAGCCACCTACAGCCAAGGTGAGCAGGTTCGTGTCCCGACCACAACAATGGGGACTGGTTCTAGTGTTCGTGATCCAATACCAGAGGCTCCAGTTAGACCGGTTAAAGGAATGAAGCTACCAGCTCAAGCTGGATTGGTTGACATCGGCAAAGATGTGAGGTCCGGTGTGTAGAACCTTGATAGTTCCGTCCCGACAAAGAAGTCGGCGAAGGTTAACAGCTCTCACGCTGCAGTGGGACGGGAGAAGTCAGCGTCTTCTTCAGACCTCATTTCCACTGGGACGGAAGCATCGACTTAGGGAACAGAGGTATACGTTTGCAATCTCCCGGTTGGTACAACTGTAGAGTGAGTTAGGAATTCGATGGGGACTTACGGCGAGGTTGTTTCTGCCACCGTCCGCAAGAGGCGAAACAAAAGAGGCTATCTCTTCGGGTTTGTCAAATTCAGATCGAAGGAAGCTGCCTCGATGGTGATCGACACATTCAACGATTTCACTTACAATGGCCATAAACTAGTTGTTTCCTTTGCCCGGTCTGGTAAATCTCGGTTGTCCGGTGAACCTCAATCATCTGTTCAATGAGTTGGGAAACAGAGCATCACGCAAACACCGAGGACGAAGACCACGCACGCTGGTTCAGTTTCATTACAGAAGGTGTTTGGCAACCTTACTCGTCAACTCCGGCCAGAAAACAACTCAGAACAGGTAGCTAACCGGCCAGAATTACAGGTCGGTGTCCCTGATTATCAGATGGTTTTGCTGCCAAATCTCACGGTTTATGAGCGAGATTCTCAGGATCTTATTGCAATCGATCAAGTTCATACGAATCCGGGTGAATCTGAAGAAAATTTGACTGAGAAGTCGAAGTCTGCGCCTCTTTTAGCTGCAACCACGCTCCAGTCGCAAGGGTCTGCTGTTGCGGATAGGACTGATCAAGAGGTGCAAACTCAGTCCACTGCGACTTTTGTCCGCCCTCTTGCTTCGTGTTCTGATTTGGTGAAGAAGGTTCTCCCCAAGTCGGACTCTCGGGTTTCTCCGTCTCCTTCCCTTAATCCGTTGTCAAGTTTCGATCATGATTTTCCAGTGTGGTCGCCGGAAACAATACAGAAGGTTAAAGGGAAAAGACGGAAAAAACCTCTTCAGCCTTTTCGAGTGACGACTCGTTCACTCTGTATGAGTGAAACTCAGAAGCTCGAGGCTCAGCACAAAACCGAGGCTTGGAGACACTTTGTCAATACAGGGGCTTTGCTGCAAATAGAGCTCAAGGACGACGTTCTACCTTCTATCGATTAGTATTTCTTTGTATTTGGCTACTGTCCCCTTTCTTCGTTTTGTTCTTTACGTTTTTTTAAAGCAAGATTCTCTTACCGTTTGTGGTAGTGTAATAACCACTTCTGGTCATGAGAGCCGTATTTGGCCCGTATTTGATTGTTGGTGTCTTGGGTGGCCATGAGAGCCCGTGTTATTTAAATTGGTGTCTTCGGTGGTCGTGAGAGCCCGTGTTTTACTGTTGGTGTTTTGGGGTGGCCGTGAGTGCCCGTGGGGTTGTTGAACCCGAGTCTTGACCGTTGGTGTGTCTTGAGTGGCCGTGAGTGGCCGTGGGGTTGTTGAACCCGAGTCTTGACCGTTGTTGTGTCTTGAGTGGTCGTGAGTGCCCGTGGGGTTGTTGAACCCGAGTCGTGACTGTTGAGTTGTCTTGGGTGGCCTTGAGTGCCTGTTTGTTGAACTTGCCTGTGATTGTGATTGTGGTTACCTGAATTTGTGAGTGTGATAGGTCGACAGCCTGATCCGACTTGGTGTCGATGAATTGCGATAGGTCGACAGCCTGATCCGACTTGGTGTCGATGAATTGCGATAGGTCGACAGCCTGATCCGACTTCGTGTCGAGGAATTGCGATAGGTCGATCCTTAACCTGATTGAGATTGATAACTGGGCGTGAGGGAGGTTTTTGAGCAGCTGGTGTGCGATCCTTTGTGATCTTGTTTGGCGTTGTGTAGTCTTTCTGTCATGTCCTTGGAGGAGGTCGTCGATAGTTGTGTCGGGTCTACATTACGTTATCTAGTGTTGAGTCTGTTGAGGAAGTAACTGGTGGTATGTCAGTTGAGTTACTTGAGTTTGGGGATAGTAGTCCCCGGTGTTTGGGTTGTTGTTGGTGTTACTGGCTTTGTCTGGTAATTATGCCGTAGTCAGTCTGTTATCTGTGGTGGTGAGCGTGTTAGTCTTAGTGCCCGTAGTTCAATCCTAAATGTCCAAATGTATATATCATCGTTAGCAATAAAATTAAAGCGGCTTTATATTACTTATGTGTTGGAGTAATATATCGATGTGTGCTCTGATCTATGCCCACCATGCGAATAGAACCATAGATCGAGATAGATCACACTCGATGGGTCCCTAGTCAACAAAGCTTCACTAGAAGCGACTAGTATGAAAGATGGCTCTTTATGGCTTACGTTCTGTTAGTCATTGGAATGGGATTCCGGAGTCTGATCATAGATATCATGTGGGACATGATATTGGACGACCCACCCTGAATATGTGCCATAGATTAAGTCATGAACATATTCAGTGTTGTAGCTTGTCATGTATCCTTAGACCAAGGAGTCTTTGTGATCGCTATGTAGTCAACAACTGAGTTTGACCTGAGCCTAACGTTGTCCGTAACAGGGCTTCCATAACGGCCAGGATTGGCTTGGGGACGGGCTACATGAGTGACACGAAAGGCGGCTAAGGGATTTATCCCTCATACTGAGGTATGGGAAAGATATCGGTTCTCGGCCGCTTGATCGAGAGTGACTGAAAGAATAGCATGGCCATGCGCATGATACTGGGTATCATATCTTCAGTCATCTCACATATCAAGGAACGGTGATTGAGAATAATAAGGATGACGGCTCTATGCCTTATCTCAATCAGGATATCGGAGATAAAAGGATAATGACAGGGACGACGGAAAGGTTAGAATCGACAGGGTCGATTCGTTATGTAGTGTCAGGCAATACTAAAGTCTCGTTAGTTGCCACTTAAATAGGATCAAGTAAAATGGGATTTTACGTTGATCTATTGACATGCATAAACCTAAGGGTCACACCGGAGGATGAAACTCATTGACACATTTATGGAGAATGGCCAAAAGGGAGTTGTCTCGGGACATGACCAAAACTGGGTTTTGGGTCATGTGCCCGTAAGTGAATAGGACTTTACGGATCGAGACAAGGCTTGGAGTCTTGGGATTGATCGCGTCGGATAATGTTGGACATTTCCGGTATGGAAGGCATGGAGGCGATGAGTGAATCACGGGACCTCGTTGGAAATGGTCACGGGCCATGTTCCAAGAGGCCCATGAAAGGCCCATGCAACCAAGGCCCATGGAACTAATTAATCAAGTCTTGATTAATTAGTACTAAGTAAGCAAGACAAGGATTAAGGTGTTGGTGATTCACCACCTAACCCAATCTTGTCTTGCCATACTTTGTCCTATTTACACCTTACTTGACACCATACTTGTCCCATGCCTTTAGTTGGACAAGTATGGGTTTTGTTATGTTGAAGTCATCTTTTTTCAACATAACAAACACAAGACAAGAATAGGAAACACATTTTCTCTCCCTCTTCCATGGCCATTTCGGGTTTGGCTAGTTTCCTCCTCCATTTTTTGTGTTCTTGAGTCCTCAAAGAGAAGAACTACGTGGCTTTGATTCCCATGTGGATACGTAGGCGTCTTGGAGACTCAAGCCAATCATTCGTTAACCGGTGTTCTTGTTTTGGTAAGAACTAGTGCTGAATTTTTCTCTTGTTAATCCATTCTTTGTTAGTTGTTTCATGGTTCTAATTGTCTCTTGGTTTTCATTGATTTTCCGCTGCGAGTTGGTTCATCTCCAACCCTACCTCGAGACCCAACAGTGGTATCAGAGCCGTGCTACCTTCGGGATTCACAAGACGGTGTTCAAAGTTTCGGTTTTGCTTGAAAGTTTCGTTTTTGGCATGTTGTTTTGCTAAATTGTTTGATAACATGTTTTAAATTCTTGTTCATGGATTTAATGCATGTAAAATGAATTTTTGAAAATTATTTCAAATCTGGAAATTTTGAAAAAAATTTGATTTTTCGGGTCTCGGGAGCGGGACTCTCGGGGAGCCGAAACCGGGACCGAACGGGGCTCCGTTGGACGGAGCTAGGCCAAGCATGACCATTGGATGGTTGATATGCCAAGGCTAAACCGTTTTGTTAGTTATGACGAGTTTGGAACCGTCATGATGAACTCGAAGATCAAATGTTCAAAAGTTTCATTTTTGAACGGTTTCGATAAACCGAGCATCAAAAAATTTCGAAACTTGGCTATTAATTAAAACCGGAAAATCACATGATGTTTGATAACATGCTTGTTTGATAACACGATGTGTGATGTGATGTTGGCATGGTGTACATAATAGCCCCGAGCTCGATTTAATTATTTATCGCTTTTCACGGCCTGCGAGCCGTTAGAGGTAACGTGTAATTATTCTTTCAAGGTGTGGTCGTCGAACCACTTGTTTGTAATATTTATTTATTCCCGACCTGCGAGTCGTGTATTAAATTGTAATATTTTACTCAAGATGAAGAAAGGGCGAAAAGTCATTTGGTGGCTTTTCGGGTGTTGGCATCGGCTTGGAGTCGGTGGAGCTCAAGAAGCTAGTGGGAGTTAGTTTAGGGGGCTATTATGTGCACATTTATCGCTTTATGCTTGGTTTAGTTTATGCATGATTAATTCTATGTGCTTTAGAATTGCATGCCTAACTTTATTTACCGAGCATATCACCTCACATGCAAAGATAAAATTGGAATTTTAATCCTTGTGTGTGAACCCTTAGAACCGTCATTGCATTGGATGTAGTTGACGGGTTCAAAGGAAGAATTACATTGGATGTAATTTGAGGCATCATTGCATTTGGAATGTAGTTGATGTGCTCATCGCATCTAGGATGTGCCAAAGTTTTGAACACAACTGGACAAGTAAAAGCGGGTCATGTCCGATACCTCCCAATCATCAACACCTTACTACCTCCCCGTCCTATGGGTGTCGTGCGCATTAGCGGAGCATCCATGGGAAAGCGGGGTAGTAGGTTTGGACGACATATGTGGGTGTCGTGCGCATTAGCGGAGCACCTACATAGTGACGGGCCATAGTTGAAAATTGGTGGACCCGACTACGATTCTCAGCCTGAGGTTGAGCTAGGGTAACAGATAGGGTAAGTCGTGTACATAAGTACATACCCTAGCCAAGAGTCACATTGGATGTGATTGGATGGAGTCCTACCTACATAGCTCGATTAAGTGGTGAGCATTAGTTCAGCTTAATCGAGTGAATCAAGGATCTTGGTTTCAGATTCTAAAGGTTTTGAATTGATTGTTGGTGTTTAAGCTTGATCTTCATAAAATTTATTCAGTTTACTGATTGAATTTTATCTGTTGTAGATCAAATGGCAAATTCAGCGAACATTAATAGTTTGTCATTAAAAACCATTCTTGACAGGGTCAAGCTAAATGGGACAAACTATTTGGACTGGTACAGAATTTTGAGGATAGTCCTCAAGTCTGAACGCAAAGAATATGTCCTTGACAAGGCTGTCTCTAAGACCATATCAGAGTTACATGAAGTGTCATTAACTGCTGAGAAGAATATCTCAGGGATCTGGGATCCAAGGATATTCTGATGGTCAACAAGGGAATTGGAAGTGGCAAGGGCTGGGCCCATGCGCACTTGGCAGGAAAGATGAGACACCTGAGAATGTCTGCTTCTACTGCCAACAGCCTGATCATTGGAACCGGGATTACAGGAAGTTCACGGCTGATCTGAAGAAGGGCAGTGGGACTGCGCCTTCATCAAATAGCCTGGATGATCTGAAGAAGGGCAGTAGGACTGCGCCTTCATCAGGAAACCTGGATGATCTAAGGAAGGGCGGTGGGATCGTGCCTTCATTCGGTATTAACTCTATAGAGCTACATCTCTCTACTTCCAAAGATTCATGGGTATTAGATACCATGACTGAATCTCACACATGCACTAATATATGGTGGCTGAAAGTAGGAGAGATTTGGAAAGCACGAAATGGACCTCAGAGTTGTGGCAACTGCTGTAGGATCCATGAGTCTTGCTTTGCCAAGAGGTCTTGTCTTAGTATTGTATAATGTATATTGCATACCTACTTTTAGTAGGAATATTATATCTGTATCCGTGTTTGACAAGGAAGGATATAATGTTAATATTGGAAATGGAGTTTTCAATGTTCTATGCAATGATATGTTTTATACCAGTACTGACATGGTTGGAGGATTGTACATATTAGATATGGGTAACAATGCCTCAAGTTCTATATATTCCGTTAATACCAAGAGGTCTAAATCCAACAATTTAAACCTAACTCTGTTATGGTACTGTCATTTGGGTCGCATAAACAAGAAGCGCCTATCAGCACTTCAGAAGTGCGGGCTTTCAGGTTCATTCGAATTCCATTCGATCGATAGGTGCAAGGTTTGTTTGATGGGCAAAATGACTAAAGTGCCCTTTATCGATCGCGATGAAAGGGCGGGTGAATTATTGGGGCTGATACACTCGAATGTGTGTAGACCAATAAGTTCACTTGCCAGGAGGGGTTTTAGCTACTTTATCACATTTACTGATGATTACAGTAAATATGGTTATGTCTATTCGGTGAGACATAAGTCTGAAGCTTTTGATAAATTCAAAGAGTTTAAGACTATAGTAGAAAACCAGCTCGACAAAGGTATTAAGGCACTTCGATTGGATCGAGGTGGAAAATACTTGACCACAGAGTTATTAGATCATCTAAAAGAGAATGGGATCCTTTTGGAATGGACTCCTCCTAGGTCACTGTAGTTAAAAGGTGTAGCCAAACGGAGAAATCGGACATTGTTAGACAATGGTCTGTTCCATGATTAGTTGGACTGATCTCCCAATCTCTTTTAGGGGTTTTGCTCTAGAGACGACCGCATTCATAGTGAATCGGGCTTCGACGAATGGTGTGGAAGGGACACCATTTTAAAAATGGTACGGGATGATGCCCGCTTTGTCCTTCCTAAAGATTTGTGGTTGCGAGGCTTATGTGAAACATTTGGTTTCGACTAAGCTCGAACCAAGATCTGAGATATGCACCTTCGTGTGGTATCCCAAAGCAACAAGGGGATACTATTTCTACAATCCCAGTGAGAACATGGTGTTCGTCGCTTGGGGTGGGGTCTTTATGGAAAAAAAGTTTTGTTTCCAAAGACGTCATTGGGAGGACTGTGCATCTCGAAGAAATTCAGGATGGTACAGATCTGTCTAAACCAATTAGCAACCCTGTAGAAAGGAGCCAGAGATTGTCGTAGAGTAAGAACCAATTCCTGTTACAATTCCGGAAGGTCCAAGGCGATTTGAAAGGATCAATCTTCCACCTCCAAGATATGGTATCCGGAGGTGACAATGAAGTCATGGTGGATCACGATGATCCAGCCACCTTTCAGGAAGTCGTGGATGGGCCCAACTCCGAGTTATGGCTGGGAGCCATGAGGGAGGAAATGCAATCCATGTCGGACAACCGAGTCTGGGAACCGGTTGATCCCATCAATGGTGTGAGGACCATAGGATGCAAATGGATCTTCAAGGTGAAGATGGACATGGACGGCAACCCTTTGACCTACAAAGCTCAACTGGTGGCGAAAGGTTATAGGCAGATCCAATGGATTGACTATGAGGAAACCTTCTCCTTAGTGGCTATGGTCAAAATCAATCCAAATTCTTCTTGACATAACTGCGTATCATAATTACGAGATATGGCAAGTGGATGTCAAAACCGCTTTCCTAAATGTAAATTTGACTGAGTACGTTTGTATGTCTCGGCCCAAAGGTTTTGACGATCCGAAGAATAAAGGAAAGATTTATAAGTTGTTGAAATCCATTTATGGATTGAAACGAACTTCTCGGAGTTGGATCCTTCGTTTTGATGAAGCTGTAATTGGATTTGGCTTAATCAAGAACGAGGATGAATCTTGCGTTTATAAGAAGGCTAGTGGGAGCAAGATTACCTTTCTGGTTCTCATTGAAAACGACATCCCAACCTTGCACGAGACTAAAGCTTGGTTGAGGAAGTGTTTTTCAATAAAAGACTTAGGCGATGCTTCTTATATCTTAAGGATTAAGATATGTAGAGATCGCACCAAGAGGGTCTTGGATTTAAGTCAGGGAACCTATGTGAACAAGGCATTGAGTAGGTTCTTAATGCTCGATTCAAAGAAAGGACTCTTACCCACTAGTCATGGCATTCATCTCAGCAAGACTCAGTGTCCTAAGACACCTGATGAGCTGAAAAGGATGATGAGAATCCTATGCGCCTGGGGGCAGGATCGATCATATATGCCATGACATGTATGAGACCAGACGTCTCGTAAGCCTTATGTTGTACCAGTAGACATCATTCTAACCCGGGGGAAAGATGATGTTGAACTAGTCGTCGAAGGATGAGTAGACGCTAGTTTTCCAAGACAAATCCAGATGACTTTAGAAGTCAATCAGGATATGTGTTTACGCTGAATGGTAGAGCTTTAGCTGGGAAAGCGTAAAGCAAGATACCATTGCCGAATCTACGACAGAGGCCAAGTACATGGATGCTGCAGAGGCAGCTAAGGAGGCTATGTGGATTTGGAAATTCATGGCAGGGCTGGGTGTAATTAAAAACCCATCCAGTCCGGTGAATCCATTTTGCGACAACACAAGGGCCATTGCGCAAGCTAAAAGCCTAGATCGCATAACAAATCCAAACATGTACTGCGGCGTATCCACCTCATCAGATAAATACTGAACTGAGGTGAAGTGAAGATAACCGATATTGCAACAGATGATAACATAGCCAACCCTTTGACTAAGACAGTGTCACTGCCTGAACATGTTAGACATGTAAAGTCGATGGGGACATATTGGAGTTTAGATTGGAACTAGGGCAAGTGGGAGATTGTTAGTCTTAGTGCCCGTAGTTCAATCCTAAATGTCCAAATGTATATATCATCGTTAGCAATAAAATTAAAGCGGCTTTATATTACTTATGTGTTGGAGTAATATATCGATGTGTGCTCTGATCTATGCCCACCATGCGAATAGAACCATAGATCGAGATAGATCACACTCGATGGGTCCCTAGTCAACAAAGCTTCACTAGAAGCGACTAGTATGAAAGATGGCTCTTTATGGCTTACGTTCTGTTAGTCATTGGAATGGGATTCCGGAGTCTGATCATAGATATCATGTGGGACATGATATTGGACGACCCACCCTGAATATGTGCCATAGATTAAGTCATGAACATATTCAGTGTTGTAGCTTGTCATGTATCCTTAGACCAAGGAGTCTTTGTGATCGCTATGTAGTCAACAACTGAGTTTGACCTGAGCCTAACGTTGTCCGTAACAGGGCTTCCATAACGGCCAGGATTGGCTTGGGGACGGGCTACATGAGTGACACGAAAGGCGGCTAAGGGATTTATCCCTCATACTGAGGTATGGGAAAGATATCGGTTCTCGGCCGCTTGATCGAGAGTGACTGAAAGAATAGCATGGCCATGCGCATGATACTGGGTATCATATCTTCAGTCATCTCACATATCAAGGAACGGTGATTGAGAATAATAAGGATGACGGCTCTATGCCTTATCTCAATCAGGATATCGGAGATAAAAGGATAATGACAGGGACGACGGAAAGGTTAGAATCGACAGGGTCGATTCGTTATGTAGTGTCAGGCAATACTAAAGTCTCGTTAGTTGCCACTTAAATAGGATCAAGTAAAATGGGATTTTACGTTGATCTATTGACATGCATAAACCTAAGGGTCACACCGGAGGATGAAACTCATTGACACATTTATGGAGAATGGCCAAAAGGGAGTTGTCTCGGGACATGACCAAAACTGGGTTTTGGGTCATGTGCCCGTAAGTGAATAGGACTTTACGGATCGAGACAAGGCTTGGAGTCTTGGGATTGATCGCGTCGGATAATGTTGGACATTTCCGGTATGGAAGGCATGGAGGCGATGAGTGAATCACGGGACCTCGTTGGAAATGGTCACGGGCCATGTTCCAAGAGGCCCATGAAAGGCCCATGCAACCAAGGCCCATGGAACTAATTAATCAAGTCTTGATTAATTAGTACTAAGTAAGCAAGACAAGGATTAAGGTGTTGGTGATTCACCACCTAACCCAATCTTGTCTTGCCATACTTTGTCCTATTTACACCTTACTTGACACCATACTTGTCCCATGCCTTTAGTTGGACAAGTATGGGTTTTGTTATGTTGAAGTCATCTTTTTTCAACATAACAAACACAAGACAAGAATAGGAAACACATTTTCTCTCCCTCTTCCATGGCCATTTCGGGTTTGGCTAGTTTCCTCCTCCATTTTTTGTGTTCTTGAGTCCTCAAAGAGAAGAACTACGTGGCTTTGATTCCCATGTGGATACGTAGGCGTCTTGGAGACTCAAGCCAATCATTCGTTAACCGGTGTTCTTGTTTTGGTAAGAACTAGTGCTGAATTTTTCTCTTGTTAATCCATTCTTTGTTAGTTGTTTCATGGTTCTAATTGTCTCTTGGTTTTCATTGATTTTCCGCTGCGAGTTGGTTCATCTCCAACCCTACCTCGAGACCCAACAGTGGTATCAGAGCCGTGCTACCTTCGGGATTCACAAGACGGTGTTCAAAGTTTCGGTTTTGCTTGAAAGTTTCGTTTTTGGCATGTTGTTTTGCTAAATTGTTTGATAACATGTTTTAAATTCTTGTTCATGGATTTAATGCATGTAAAATGAATTTTTGAAAATTATTTCAAATCTGGAAATTTTGAAAAAAATTTGATTTTTCGGGTCTCGGGAGCGGGACTCTCGGGGAGCCGAAACCGGGACCGAACGGGGCTCCGTTGGACGGAGCTAGGCCAAGCATGACCATTGGATGGTTGATATGCCAAGGCTAAACCGTTTTGTTAGTTATGACGAGTTTGGAACCGTCATGATGAACTCGAAGATCAAATGTTCAAAAGTTTCATTTTTGAACGGTTTCGATAAACCGAGCATCAAAAAATTTCGAAACTTGGCTATTAATTAAAACCGGAAAATCACATGATGTTTGATAACATGCTTGTTTGATAACACGATGTGTGATGTGATGTTGGCATGGTGTACATAATAGCCCCGAGCTCGATTTAATTATTTATCGCTTTTCACGGCCTGCGAGCCGTTAGAGGTAACGTGTAATTATTCTTTCAAGGTGTGGTCGTCGAACCACTTGTTTGTAATATTTATTTATTCCCGACCTGCGAGTCGTGTATTAAATTGTAATATTTTACTCAAGATGAAGAAAGGGCGAAAAGTCATTTGGTGGCTTTTCGGGTGTTGGCATCGGCTTGGAGTCGGTGGAGCTCAAGAAGCTAGTGGGAGTTAGTTTAGGGGGCTATTATGTGCACATTTATCGCTTTATGCTTGGTTTAGTTTATGCATGATTAATTCTATGTGCTTTAGAATTGCATGCCTAACTTTATTTACCGAGCATATCACCTCACATGCAAAGATAAAATTGGAATTTTAATCCTTGTGTGTGAACCCTTAGAACCGTCATTGCATTGGATGTAGTTGACGGGTTCAAAGGAAGAATTACATTGGATGTAATTTGAGGCATCATTGCATTTGGAGCGACATCGGCAGTTTCTAGACCTGGAGCAGGAGGGGATGACGGTAGTAGAGTACGAGGCCAGGTTTACGGCCTTGACCAGATTCGCGCCGGAGATGGTGATGACCGAGCAGAACCGTTGCCTGCGGTTCCAGGGAGGATTGAGGCCGGTGATTCGGAACCAGGTTCTCGCCTTGAGGTTGCGGAAGTATATAGATCTCGTGGACACCGCAGCGACGGTGGAGCAGGGTATCCGGGATGCGGCCAGGACCCGCGAGGTTCGACAGCGGCCGACCAGCTTTATAGGGCCGTCCGACTCACGAGACTCGCGGGGACAGAGGACCACGGGGTTCTTCCGACCACCGCCTCATCAGGGTGGATCGAGACAGTAGGGGTCAGTAGCATCAGTGGGGCCAGTCGCCTCAGAGAGGAGGCCGACATGCTATCACTACGGGCAGCCAGGTCACTTACAACGAGATTGTCCGGCGAAGGGAGGGCCCGCGGCACTACCAGTGACTAGCCGAACAGGCTAGGGCTCGGGGTCGAGAGCCGACGAGACCAGCTGTTTCCGGTGCGGCCGGGTTGGACACACTATGGCATGGTGCCGTGAGCCGTTCGGAGCGACATCAACGCAGCGACCGCAGCATTCGCGGACAGTACAGTCGCCCAAGGGTCGCCCTCGATAGAGTCAGCAGCCGAGGTCGTCACAATATTCAGCAACCAGTGCGCCGGGTCAGAGGCAGTAAGCCTCGCAGGGGAGAGTGTATGCAGTCACCGACTCCAGAGCCCCAGGATCTAGCACGTACCGTGAGACCATCTAGGGTACGTGTTTATTGTATCATTTATGGGCGTTATTCTTGTTTGATACCGGGGCGTCGCACTCTTTTATTTCGTCGGGTTGTGCTGAGAGGTTGGGGTTGAGCTTAGAGTCGTTGAGTCCATCCCTATGCCTGGACACCCCAGTTGGGGGTGGTGTATCACTGACTAGGGTATGTCGCGCCTGCAAGATTAGGGTCGCAGACTGTCCTTGCCCTGGTGATCTTCTCGTACTGGGAATGACGACCTTTGATGTGATCTTGGGAATGGATTGGCTGTCGAGGTACCGAGCCAATATCGATTGCTACAGGCGATGAGTGACAGTGTCAGTGGGCGGTACGAAGGTGACGTGTGTTCTGGGTAGTAAGAGCGGGGTCCTCCTGTCGGCGTTGTCCGCAGAGGAGGAAGTATCGGCTGTGCAGAGCCGAGAGTTACCGCGAGTGGTATGCGAGTTCCCCGATGTCTTTCCTAAGGAGTTGAGCGGGTTGCCACCGGTTCGTGAGGTGGAGTTCGGGATTGACCTAGTGCCGGGAACGGCGGCGATATCGATGGCGCCTTACAGGTTTGCGCCGGCAGAGTTGACTGAGCTGAAGCGTCAGCTAGAGGAGCTTCAGCAGAAGGGTTTTATCCGTCCGAGTGTATCATCGTGGGGAGCACCAGCACTCTTCGTGAAGAAGAAGAGTGGAGAGCTACGGATGTGTATAGATTACCGGAAGCTGAACCGGGTTACGGTGAAGAACCGATACCTGATGCCGAGGATCGATGACTTGTTCGACCAGTTGAGAGGGGCGAACTACTTCTCGAAGATCGATCTGCGATCCGGTTATTATCAGTTGCGAGTCCGTGAGGTGGACGTCGCAAATACTGCATTCCGGACACGCTATGGGCACTACAAGTTCCTGGTGATGCCATTCGGACTGACGAACGCACCTGCAGCGTTCATGGACCTGATGAACAACATCTTCCGGCCGTACTTAGATCAGTTTGTGGTGGTGTTGGTGGACGACATCCTGATATATTTGCAAAACGAGGCGGCGCATAAGTCACATCTGAGGGCTGTCCTGACACTACTGCGCGAGCATCAGCTATATGCCAACCGGGAGAAGTGCGAGTTCTGGCTCTTTGAGGTGAAATTCCTCGGCCACATCGTGTCACGTGACGGTATCCTGGTCGATCCGTCAAAGATCGACGCGGTCTCGAAGTGGGCACGGCCCACGAGTGTCTTCGAGATCCGCAGCTTTCTGGGGTTGGCAGGCTACTATCGGCGATTCGTACAGGATTTTGCGCGACTAGCCGCGCCGATGACTCTACTGACGCGCAAGGGAACCGGATTTGTGTGGACGGAGGACTGTGAACGGGCATTCACGGAGTTGAAGACTCGGTTGACTACTGCTCTAGTATTAGTGGTGCCCGAGCGAGGGATCGGTTATGATGTCTACTGTGATGCGTCCGGAGAGGGACTAGGCTGCGTACTGATGCAGTTGGGCAGAGTTGTGGCTTATGGCTCCAGACAGTTGAAGACGCACGAGCGCAACTATCCTACCCACGACTTGGAGCTAGCAGAAGTCGTGTTTGCGCTAAAGAGCTGGCGATATTATCTGTATGGCGAGGGGTTTCAGGTGTTCTCGGATCACAAGAGCCTCAAGTACATATTTTCCCAGCGAGACCTGAACATGCGTCAGCGACGATGGATGGAGCTACTCGAGGAGTACGACTTCAAGCTACACTACCATCCGGTCAAGGCGAACGTGGTCGCCGACGCCTTGAGTAGGAAGTCGGTTCCGAGCCTCGCCAGCATATCATTCCGAGAGTGGGACATGATGGGGGAGCTGAGCACGTTCGGGCTTGAGCTAAAGGAGATTACTGGCGGCGTGACCATGTGCTCATTGGTGGCTCAGCCCTCACTGCTTTCCCAAGTGTTGGAAGCGCAGTCGGAGGACGTCGAGGCGTCAGAGATCCGCGAGAGAGTCGTTAGGGGTGACGAGGTGGTGGGCTGGGAAGATAGTACTTATTGGGGGTTACGGTACCGCGGGGGGATGTTCGTGCCGGTTAACTGTAGAGACGCCGTGTTACGATAGGCACATCATTCGCGTCTTACAGTGCACCCGGGGGGGCACCAAGATGTACCGTGACCTCAGACGGCATTTCTGATGGCGCGGGATGCGGAGAGCAGTCGCAGAGTTTGTGTCGAGATGTCTCGTCTGTCAGCAGGTGAAGGCCGAGTATCAACGTCCCGCAGGATTGTTGCAGCCACTGCCGATTGCCCAGTGGAAGTGGGAGCACATTACGATGGACTTCGTGTGTGGACTACCGAGATCGCCGAAGGGAAACGACGACGTATGGGTGGTAGTAGACCGCTTGACCAAGTCGGCCCATTTCCTAGCTATGAGGATGACTGACCCAGTCGACAAGTTGAGCAGCTTGTATATTCAGGAGGTAGTGCGTCTCCAAGGGATCCCTGCTTCACGTCCAGGTTTTGGCCGAGTCTGCAGAGAGCATTGGGGACCGAAGTTCTGCTCAGTACAGCACATCATCCCCAGACAGACGGTCAGTCCGAGCGCACTATTCAGATCTTGGAAGACATGCTGCGAGCATGTGTGCTGGATTTCAGGGGATCATTGGAGACCCACCTGCCGTTGGCCGAGTTCTCCTACAACAACATCTTCTAGGCCAGCATCGGGATGGCACCATTCGAAGCGTTGTATGGGAGGCCGTGTCGATCGCAGTGTGTTTGGCAGAGGTGGGGGACAAGAGCCTGCTGGGGCCAGATCTTGTCAGAGAGACGATAGAGAAGGTCGCGCTGATACGCGATCGGTTGAGGACCGCGCAGAGTCGGCAGAAGATTTATGCCGACAGGCGACGTCGACCTCTTGAGTTCGCAGTCGGGGATCACGTGTTCCTGAAGGTGATTCCGAGGAAGGGGCTGGTGCGGTTCAGACGCAGCTGGGGCAAGTTGGCCCCGAGGTACATAGGCCCGTTCGAGATCTTGGGCAGAGTGGGAGCAGTGGCTTATCGTCTGGCGTTGCCACCGCAGCTTGGGAGAGTCCATAACGTCTTCCACGTATCCCAGTTGCGGCAGTACAACGCAGACCCCTCCCATGTCATTGAGTGGACAAATATCGAGGTGGCTGACAATGTCTCCTATGAGGAGCAGCCGGTCCGGATCATGGACACACGGGAGCAGGTCCTAAGGGAGGCAAGATTATCCGTCTGGTACGAGTGCAGTGGAAACATCACGGGGCTGAGTCGACGTGGGAACGCGAGGACGAGGTTCGCGCGAAGTATCCCGGCCTGTTCGACTCCCGAGGTACGTCTGTTTTAAATTTCGCGGACGAAATTCCTTTAAGGGGGGTAGACTGTAATAACCACTTCTGGTCAACGCCAGTCAAACCTGCGAAAAACAGGAAAATTTAAAAAAAATTTAGACAGACACTTAATTTACCTAAATTGACCCCGAGGGTCATACCGGACTTAAGTTGACCCCGTTATCGACCAAAATAGGTTCCGGGGGACTCAGGGAAACTTTCTGATCAATGTGGGAAAAGTTGACTTTTTGCTGGAAAAGTCAACCGAGCGACGTTTTGGTCCATTCGAGGACCGTTTTGGATCCAAAAAGCTTAGCCGTCGTCGCAGCGATCTTAGTTGAGCCATTTCCTTGTAGCCCGCCAAGTTTCGTAATTTTTTGGAAAAAGTGCTCGTTCGCAAAAAGATGTGGGACCCACCTTGCCACTTGTCAAACAAGTGGTGGTGTTCGTTTTGGGGGGAAAAATCAAAGAGGAGAGATAAGGGGGAGGGTCGGCCACACCTAGCAAAAAAGGAAAAAATAGAAAAAATGAGAAGTTAGTTTAGAGAGAGAAGGAGAAGAAGAAGAAGAGAGAAGAGAGGAAGAGCTAGGGTTTGGAGATTATCGAGCCCTTGGATCGTCTCAAGGCAAGGAGCATTTGACTTCCCCTCGTCTTCCTCGTTGGTAAGAACCAAACCGATCGTTGTTTTGATAATTTTTCACATGTTAGGGTTTGGTTAAAAATGATGAGTTAGGGTTGTAGTGAGGTTGGGGGTTTATTGGAGACGTTTTAGAGGTGTTTGGAGGTGTGATTGCACGTTTTCCGGTGACCGGGAGCTCGGGAAGAGCTCCGGCCACCGTGGGTGGTGGCCGGCCGGCCATGGGGTGGCTGGCCGGAGCTGGGACCAGCCACCACCATGGTGGCCGAGCCCCAAGAAACCCTAGCCACCCATGGCCTAGCTTGGCCGGGTGGGGCCCACGTGCTCGAGTGCTCGGGTTTAGTGTTCGGGTAGTTTAAAACGTTCCCCGGACCATTTATCCTTAACCGAATCGAAAATTGGAATTAAATTGGAAAAGTTGTAATTAACGGGTTTTAGAAACTTTAAACGTTGATTAATTGACCCGGAAGTCGGAACTCGATCCCGTCAAGTGCATTGGGATCCTTGAATTATTCTAAGACAATAGAATCGAAAACGGGAATTTTTGGATCCCCGGAAGGGCGTTTACAAAACCCGGGCAGATTCTCCATGTCGGGCGAATCGGGCCTTTACGGGTCCTTTATCGACAATGTTGAGTATTTGGGAAGTTTGGGAGTGATCGACAGTGTTGGGGTTGCGTTTGGGCGTTAAGTTTATTAATTTCCGGTTTATTTCCTGCGAGTTTAAAGTGCATTAAAAATTGTGTTCTTTTAGATCATGTTGCGGACCGAGGCAAAGGGAAGCTCGGCGAGTGACTGGGATCACGTCGAGGCTTAGTGCATCACTTTTGGAGTTGTATACGAGGTAGGGAAAAGTAGCCGGATCTCGGCCCTGATTAGGGAAAGTTAACAGTAGAATTGCATGTGACACCGGGGTGTCGTGGGTTGAGTAGGTTTATTTAAATATTAGAAAAGCATGATACGGGATTGTAGCGTTTATGAGAAAAGCATGTGACACTTAGTACTGTCGTAGGAGCAGAGAACTTAGCGATATTAGAATTACTGGAGGCATATGACCATGCCCGGAGGTTGACTGTTTAATTTATGTCTTGGGTGGCCATGAGAGCCCGTGTTATTTAAATTGGTGTCTTAGGTGGCCATGAGAGCCCGTATTTGATTGTTGGTGTCTTGGGTGGCCATGAGAGCCCGTGTTATTTAAATTGGTGTCTTCGGTGGCCGTGAGAGCCCGTGTTTTACTGTTGGTGTTTTGGGGTGGCCGTGAGTGCCCGTGGGGTTGTTGAACCCGATTCTTGACCGTTGGTGTGTCTTGAGTGGACGTGAGTGCCCGTGGGGTTGTTGAACCCGAGTCTTGACCGTTGGTGTGTCTTGAGTGCCCGTGGGGTTGTTGAACCCGAGTCGTGACTGTTGAGGTGTCTTGGGTGACCTTGAGTGCTTGTTTGTTGAACTTGCCTGTGATTGTGATTGTGGTTACCTGAAGTTGTGAGTGCGATAGGTCGACAACCTGATCCGACTTGGTGTCGATGAATTGCGATAGGTCGACAGCCTGATCTGACTTGGTGTCGATGAATTGCGATAGGTCGACAGCCTGATCCGACTTCGTGTCGAGGAATTGCGATAGGTCGATCCTTGACCTGATTGAGATTGATAACTGGGCGTGAGGGAGGTTTTTGAGCAGCTGGTGTGCGATCCTTTGTGATCTTGTTTGGCGTTGCGTAGTCTTTCTGTCGTGTCCTTGGAGGAGGTCGTCGATAGTTGTGTCGGATCTACATTACGTTATCGAGTATTGAGTCTATTGAGGAAGTAACTGGTGGTATGTCAGTTGAGTTACTTGAGTTTGGGGATAGTAGTCCCCGGTGTTTGGGTTGTTGTTGGTGTTACTGGCTTTGTCTGCTAATTATGCCGTAGTCAGTCTGTTATCTGTGGTGGTGAGCGAACGCTCACCCCTAGCTGCTTTTCCTACAGGTACTGATCACTGGACGGACTAGGTGAGCTCTTGAAGCTTCGGGGATCTAGGAGCGGAGTCCGGTCTTTATATTTGAGTCTAGTGACGGATAATTGTACCTTGTCCATTTGTTGGGACGTTTTTGTCTTGTAAATATTATTTTGATAACTAAATGGTAATTTCAAAGTATTTATTCAAAACAGGTTTCAAGTGTTTTTATGATTTTAAATGTTTGCGTCCCGAGTTCGGTTTACTGAAATTAGGGCGTGACAGGTAGAGTCTCTTTTGAAGGTTGTTTGGGATAGCTTTTTGCGGTCCCCTCTCTTTTCTCCATCTTGGGGTAAAAAGATTATTAATAAATTCATCATTTATCAAAAAAAAAATAAACCAAGCATAAAACGATAAATGTGCACATAATAGCCCCCTAAACTAACTCCCACTCGCATCTTGACCTCCATCGACTCCAAGTCGATGCCTAAACCCAAAAAGCCACCAATTTAACTTTCGTCTTGAGAAAAAGATTACATTTGAATACACGACTCGCTGGTCAGAAATAATACATATTACAAATAAGTGGTACGACGACCACACCTTGAAAAAATAATTACACGCTAACTCTAACGGCTCGTAGACTATGAAAAGCGATAAATAATTAAAACAAGTTCATGGCTATTACGTACACCATGCCAACATCACATCACACAAGATGTTATCATTCAAGCATGTTATCACACAACATGTGATTTTCCGGCTTTATCTTATCGCCAAGTTTTGAAGAAAGAAAAATTAATGCTCGGTTTATCGAAATCGTTCAAAATTAAAACTTTTGAACATTTGATTTTTGAGTTCATCAAGACGGTTCCCAACTCTTCATGACTAACTAAACGATTTGGCCCGACATTTCCACCATCCAATGGTCATGCTCGGCCTAGCTCCGTCCAACGGAGCCCCGTTTGGTTTCGGGTTCAGCTCCCCGTGAGTCCCGCTCCCGAGAACCGAAAAATCAATTTTTTTTTTCAACAATTCCAAATTTGAATAAACTTTAAGAATTAAAATTTTCATGGCAACAAACTCATAAGCAAGAATTAAAATCATGTTATCAAACAATAGGCAAAATTCAAGCAAACTTTTGTGAATCCCGGAGGTAGCACGGCTCTGATACCACTGTTGGGTCTCGAGGTAGGGTAGGAAATGAACCAACTCGTAGCGAAATAACAATTGAAACCAACAGACCATGTAAGCCATGAAACAACTACCAAAGATTAGAATCACAAGACAAAAATTCAGCATAATTTCTTACCGAAACAAGAACATCGGGTAAAGAATGATTTGGCATGAGTCTCCAAGACGCCTACGTATACTCCAAGGAATCAAAGTCACATGGTTCTACGCTTAGATAACTCAAGAACACAAAATGGAGAGAAAACCTTGCCATGGCCAAAATTATGGGGGAGGAGAGGGAGAAGTTGTGTTTCCTATTTGTTTCTTATGTCTATTTTGTTGAAAGGATGACTCTTAAGTCATCTTCTACCATCAACATAATAGAATGATAGTAAATAGGACAAGGATGGTGATAATCATGGTGTAAATAGGACAAGCATGGTGTAGATTAGATGGGAATTGGTGGTGAATCATGGGCCTCGCGGGTGATGCCCGTGGCCATTCCCAACAAGGTCCCGTGACACGCTCATAGCCTCCACGCCTCCCATCCCAGATATATCCAACATTGTCCGACGCGATCAATCCTCAGAATCCAAGCCTTGTCTCGATCCGTAATGTCCTAAATACTTATGGGCAAATGACCCAAAACCAAGTTTTGGTCATTCTACATAAATGTGTCAATGAGTTTCATCCTCCGTTGTGACCCTTAGGTTTATGCATGTCGATAGATCAACGTAAAATCCCATTTTACTTGATCATACATAAGTGGAAAATAACGAGACTTTAGTATTACCTGACAGTACATAACGAATCGACCTTGTTGATTCTAACCTTTCTGTCGCCTATGTCACTATTCTTTTATCACCAATATCCTGATTGAGATGAGGCATCAAGTCGTCATCCTTATTATTCTCAATCACTATTCCTTGTTATGTGAGATGACTGAATGTATGATACCCAGTATCATGTGCATGGTCATGCTATTCTTTCAATCACTCTCGATTAAGCGGCCGAGAACCGATATCTTTCCCATACCTCAGTATGAGGGATAAATCACTTAGCCGTCTTTCGTGTCACTCATACAGTCCGTCCCTAAGCCAATCTTTGCCGTTATGGAAGCCTTGTTATGGACAATGTTAGCTTAGGTCAAACTCAATTGTTTACTACATATCGAAAATAAAATCTCCTTGGTCTAAGGATACATGACAAGCTACGACAATGAATATGTTCATGACTTAATGGAGAATGAGTGCGAGAAAGAGACTTTCTATTTATAGTTTTTCACTTTTCTATTATTAAATTGAATACAATAGCAATATTCAATAATAACAGTATTCAATACAATAGGAAATTCCATTTTTTTTCGAAACCCATTCGAGAATCTATGGCACATATTTAGGGTGGGCCGTCCAATATCATGTCTAACATGATATCTAAAATCAGACTCCGGAATCTCACTCCTATAACTAAATAGAACGTAATCCATAAAGAGTCATCTTTCATAGTAGTCGCTTCTAGTGAAGCTTTGTTGACTAGGGACCCATCGAGTGTGATCTAACCCGATCTATGGTTTTATTTCTCATAGTGGGCATAGATTAGAACACACATCGGTATATTACTCCAACACAGAAGTAATATAAAGCCGGTTTAATCTTATTACTAACGATGATATATACATTTGGACATTTACGATTGAACTACGGGCACTAAGACTAACACCACATTTGATGACGCTAAATATCGGTTCACCTTGGCTGGTCGTCTTCTTAACAATAAAAAGCTCAGTCCAGAGCTCTTTGCGGCTTGTTGCCAGCGATGTGGAACATCTGAGGTTGGGTTATCCAGCCCCTCACGGACCGAATCATCTCCTTCTTCTTTCTGTCCCAGGAAACGATAGAGAACATCAGGGACACTGAACCTTGGACTTTCAACGATGTAGTCTTATTGCTCACACCGCTTCCGTCACGGACTCAATCGGAAACCTTTATTTTCCGAGGCCTTCTATCTTCATCCGAGTGCTTAACATTTTGGTGGAAATGCGTACCTCCAAGATGCGGGACTTAATCATCTCCAAGTTGGGAACAAAGGTCCTACTAGGGAATCAAGCCTAACGGCGGGGATGGGGCGATTACTTCTGGCTTTGGGTGGAGGTAAATATTTCAAGGCCACTCCACCGCCATCTCCGTCTCGAAGGTTTTAGGGAGCCCATCATCGTTCGTCTGTAATACGAGAAGCTATTAGACTTATGCTGTGATGTGGGCGTCTAAGACACTTTTACCAGTCCTGCATGGCACCTGTACCTAGTAGGGACTAACATGCATTGCATTTCACATACAACATTGTGCTCCGAGGAGTATACAAACTGAAAGCTACTTCCGAACAGACTAGGAGGCATCTCCACCAAAACCTCACCATCCGACTCTCGTGCATCCAAGTTGGGAAGAGCCCTCCCCATTTTGAACTCAACCTCTCTGGGGAGCTCTCATGAGGGATGCTTTACGGTCCCCACGATACCGTTTTTTTGAACGAGTTTCAGACTCTCCAAATTGGAGATGGTCGAAATCTCGACTTACAGTCTTTCCTAATGATCTGTTTTGTAGGCGTGCCTCATCATTAAGACGTGAAGGACACGGGAAGGGATTAGTAGTGTCTAACCCGTCCTTGATACTTGCCTGACTTATACAGCCGAGTGACTTGGCAACATTGGAAGCAAATCTTGATGCTTTTCCACCACTATGGGTGCCCCAACAAGGATCTTGGATACTTGTACTACCACTAGTCATACCCATCCCACCACGCCGAGAACTCAATGAGCCACCACTATCATCACAATTGCTTATCACATAGCCACCCGTACATACCCCGACACAACTGACCCACCTCAAATGTGAAGATAACCCACCAGGGAAACCGAGGAGAATGCCCAACTCAAGAAAAGATTGGTGGAACATCATCTAAGCCCCCATCTTATGGACCCAAAGATCCAAGAATGCAAAGGAGTTAACAAAGGACAGAGTAAAGAGAATCGTTGCTCTAAAAGACTGCCTAAATAAGAGGGTATTTGAATTGCTTGACGTTGACCCGGACGCAAATGATGACCATCACTCCTCATCCCTCGGGTATTATATTTGCATTCGGCAAAAATCCTTTTCAAGAAAAACATTCAATGAGAATGTAATTGCAATATTATAAAATACAAAGTAGATGGAAAATGGGTTGGATTACTTGTACAGAAGTAGTAATGGTTCCAGCTGAAATAGTTGACCAAAGCAGTGGGGCCATGAGGACTCATTTCCTCAAAAGCAATAGCAATAGATGAAATAATACTATATTACAAGTTGAGATTTAAAAGAATTATTTTTACTGGAAAGCAAATCCACATTTCCGTTTCACACTTGTCCGCAAGAATGAAATGTATTGAAATTTAATGAACTGGTCAAAGTCAGACCCATTTTCTGTTTCTGTGCTACAAAAACTTTCGGAGACTCTGAGCTGCTTCTTCTTCTTCTTCTTCTTCTTCTTCTTCTTCTTCTTCTTCTTCTTCTTCTTCTTCTTCTTCTTCTTTCATGCTCTGAGCTGAGCCGCTGTAGCGTTCTTGCTGTTGTATTTCCCATAAAAAAAGAAGCATTGAAGCAGTAGCCTTGGATTCTTTGGTGACGACTAGGTAAGGCAAGTAAGGAAAATAATCAAGGGACCGACCCTTTCGCTTTGGTTGGTTGTGGAGATGCAAAGTGGAGGAGGAGGAGTTGATGGCTTGTGGGCTCGGCCAATCCTCTTTGCCCCCCAAAAGGTACTAACTTTGAGGGTTTCTTCCCTTCAAATGCGGTAATGGGTCTGTTTTTGCTTCCAATTCCTTGTATCTTGCTTATTTCTGTTGTGGGTTTGTGTTACTTCTGCTGAATTTATACTTCCTCTGTTACTGTTGCTTTAACTTTTGTTGGCATAATAAAAGGGTAGTTTGGATTTCTGAATTCTGGGTGGTCAGACTTGACTAGAGTGTTTACAGTCATGCTAAAAAGACAGGACCTTTATGAAGTTTGATACTTTGTGATTTACATTTTCTGATGTTTTGGTTATATGCTCATTTTGTAAAGCAATGTTCTTTTCTTTCTGGGTTTAGTATCCAAGCATTTTGTTTGCGATGTGGCAGTCCATGAACTGTAACTCTTGCAACTCTTGGGGTCAACTCTGATATTCTGTGATCTTTGTTATTCATATTTACATCTTTAGGCGAAGACGAGTGTGATGATACAGTATGAAAATCAAGAATTGGATTGATAAGCAAATTAGAGGAAGGTTGGTGAGGATGATGAAGTGCATTTGTTCTAGGGAGCAGTTGCGTGTAGATGAAATTATTCCTTCTTCTGAGTCCTTGGCAACACGGGACTACTCTGCAAGTGGCGGGTATTCGTCTCGAGCTGGTGAGTTGGAAACAAAGGTGGATAATAGTAACATCGAAGAAGCCGAATCATCTCTCCGTGAGAGCGGTTATCTAAACTACGAGGTTTTCCTCTACACTTTGCTCATGCCTTGCCCCCTTTGCTCTCTAGTTTCCATTCTTAATGTCTTTTATAATTGTATCATTAAAATGAATCAACTCTAAACTGCATTGTCATATCCTGAAGCACAAAGTTCCGAAATTGATTTAGCAAACATATTCACTTGGATGAATGATGAATCCTGTGCCAAGGGAAAAAAAATCATCAGTCTTACCCTACTTCAAAGGTATTGATGCAATAAAAATAGAGACATAAATTAACTATGACGTGCCAAATTTGTTTCTGTAACTTTGTTGATGTAGATTGGAATTGGAAATGCCAGGCAGGGTCATAGTGATAATGTTCAGAACTTCAGATTAGCATATCTACTTAGATCGTGTTATAATTATTTATTTGAAGATGCCTATGCCCCTTCCTGTTCCCTTGTGTCACCCATTTCTATCCCCATTACCAAACATGGGAATCAACATGTGAGGGAATGAGGATAATTGCCTCCTAAATGGAGCCTTAACCCTTCTAGAAGAGGGTCTTATGAGATTTCTACAAATGGGCTAAGGGTGATTGTGCTATCTCCATGTTTCACAAGTTGCAATTGCCTCAATTTGATGTCATTCTCTCATATCTTGATGCTAACAGACCTTTTTCATTTGCAGGAAGCAAGGGCTCTATTAGGTAGGCTTGAGTACCAAAAAGGAAATATAGAAGCTGCTCTTCATGTATTTGAAGGAATAGATATTGCTGCGGTGACTCCAAAGATAAAGGTCTCCATTTCGAGAAGGTGTGAGCAAAACAGGCGCCTTTCACAAAATAATGCTGCCCCACCCATGTCCATGCTTGCTGTCAGTTTGTTGCTTGAAGCTTTTTTTCTCAAAGCGAAATCATTGCAGGGTCTCGGAAAGTTTACAGGTTTGATCCTTGTCGCATTCACTAATTCCATTCTCCTTTATCTATTTGTATCAGGTTTTATTCCTCAAATTACATTTCTCAATTATTATGGACTTGTAAGCTTGTTTTAACTATTATTTTGCTGTACTTGAACTATGAGGGATAATCTATTGAGAACCACTCTTAACATAGGAACCGTGAGAACCATTCCTAGCCACACACACGTAAGATCCAACATTCACCATGATGCCACATCATCATCCAAATTCTACCCAAATTCACGCCACTTTCATACATTCTCACACAAGCAAGGGCATAATTGTAATAGCATGGTGCCATGTGGACAAGTGTCCATTTTTTTTTCCACCAATGCACTAATTTAATATTTCCCGATTCGTTTGAACTCCGATTAACTTCAAACTTGCGCCAATATTTTTCTTTTTTCAAGGGTTTTAAATCAAGATCAGTCATGAATATATTTTGAAGCACGGACATAAGATTTATATCAAAGTGATAAAAATAATGTTTAGTGTTGATAAATCTTCACTAATAAATGTTTTATATCGGAGTATCAAAATAGTGCTAAATGTTGATAAAAAAACATGTAATGAGGTGATAAGAAACAAATAATGAGGTGATAAAAATCATGTTCAATTTTGATAATAAGTGTGATACACTAGAGTTTAACGTTGATAAAAAAAACTTGTGATGGGGTGATAAAACACACGTAATTCAATGATAAACCTAGTGTTTAGTGTTGATAAAACTAGTGTTCACAAAAAGCACGTGATGAGATGATAAAAATCATGATCAGTTTTGGAGAATGTGATGATAAAACCAGTGCAAAGTGTTGATAAAACCAGTGTAAAGTGTTGATAAACCCAGAGCAAAGTGTTGATAAAAATTACCCAGATATAATTTCTTTATAAACCAGCCCCGAAATAAATTTTTTTCGTTCTTCAAAAAAACATGTGATGGGGGTGATAAAACACCCGTAATTGAATGATAAACCTAGTGTTTAGTGTTGATAAAACTAGTGTTCATAAAACACACGCGATGAGGTGATAAAATCATGATCAGTTTCGGAAAAATGAGGTGATAAAACAAGTGTAAAGTGTTGATAAAACCAGTGTAAAAGTGTTATAAATCCAGAGCAAAATGTTGATAAAAATTACCCAGATTTTTTTTTAAAATCAACCCCGAAATAATTTTTTTTCATGCTTCAAAATATATTCATGACTGATCTTGATAGAAAACCCTAAAAAACAAAACTAATGGCGCAAGTTTGAAGCCAATCGGAGTTCAAACGAAGCGGGAAAAATTAAATTAGTGAATTGGTTAAAAAAAAAGTAATATGATAATTTTACTAAAAAGTCCTTCCCACTTACCAAAAAATGTTGTTTTTTTGCAGTCAACTACTCAATTGCATCTTATCCATTCATTCTTAAAATGAATGACTTAGATTGGTTCTCGCGGTTCCTACGTTAAAACATGGTTTTCACCAGATTTCTCCTCCTTGAACTATTATGGATTTTTTTTTCTTTAAAGTTTCTTTATTTGAATGAGTTACAGAAATAGAGAATTATCATGAACTTAATATGTTTACGTCTGCAGTTGTATTCTGAAATAATACTAACAAACTATCTTTCTATTGGGTATCCAGAGATGCACAGAAATAAATGTGGGTGGGTGATTTGGAGATAGTAACTATTGAACTCATTGCTGGATGGCTAATCTTTTCACCCTGACCTGTTTTTGCAGAAGCTGCTGATTCATGCAAACTCATTATGGATGCTGTTGAAGCTGCACTGCCTGAAGGCTTGCCTGATAACTTTGCAGGAGAATGTAAATTACAGGAGACCCTGAACCGGGCTGTTGAGCTGCTTCCAGAGTTGTGGAAGCTTGCTGGAGTTCCCCAGGAAACTATCTTGTCATACCGTCAAGCACTTCTTTATAACTGGAATCTTGATTTGCAAACCAAAGCTCGGATAGAAAAGGAGTTTGCAGTTTTTCTTCTCTACAGTGGTTGTGACGCAAGCCCTCCCAATCTCCGGTCACAAATGGAAGGCTCTTTTGTGCCAAGAAATAATACTGAAGAGGCTATTCTCTTATTACTGATCCTGATGAAAAAAGTTTTTCTTGGAAGAATCGAATGGGATGCTTCGGTCATGGATCATCTTTCCTTTGCCCTATCCATTTCCGGGGAGCTGAAGGCCCTAGCACGTAATATTGAGGAGTTGCTTCCAGGGATTATGGAAAGAAGAGCTAGATTCTGCACTCTTGCTCTTTGTTACTACGGAGAAGGCGAGGACATGGTTTCTTTAAATCTTCTAAGGAATTTGTTAAACAATAGAGAGAATCCTAACTGCATACTTGAATTATTACTGGCTTCAAAGATATGTGGGGAGAATATGGTTTCCATTGAAGAAGGGATAGGTTACGCTCAGAAAGCACTTTCGGAGTTGCATTTAGGATGCGAGCAGATGGAAAGTGTTGCCCACTGCTTAGTGGGTATTTTACTGTCTGCTAAATCAAGATCAGTTGTTTCAGATATTGAGAGACTGGAGAACAAGTGTAAAGCACTTGGGGCTCTGGAGACCGCTGAGAGAACAATGAAGGAAAGGGATTCGTATATTGTGTTTCACCTCTCTCTGGAGAACGCCGAACAAAGGAAGTTGGACGTTGCTCTTTATTATGCAAAGCAGCTGTTGAGACTTGAGATTGGGTCAAGCGTTAAAGGTTATATTCTCTTGGCTCGCATATTGTCAGCTCAGAAACGATTTGTTGACGCTGAGACTGTTGTTGATGCTGCTCTAGATCAGACTGGGAAATGGGACCAAGGAGAGCTTTTGAGAACTAAAGCTAAACTCCAGGGTGCACAGGGTCAACTAAAGAACGCCATAGAGACTTACACACGCCTTCTTGCTATCCTTCAAGTTCGAACAAAAAATGCAGGCCCAATGAAGAAGCTTATAAAGGTAGTTTGTCCTGGCTATAAAATCATAAGAAGTCAACACCTGATAATTGCTCTTTGTTTCTGTACTTAATTAACAGAGCAAAGGAGACCAAGATAAAAGTTTGGAAATGGAAACATGGCATGATCTAGCGAACGTGTACACAAACTTGTCGCAGTGGAGGGATGCTGAGGTCTGTCTATTGAAGTCCAAAGCGATCAGTCCATATTCTGCTTCCAGATGGCACTCAACAGGTATATTGATGACTAGTTCTTGTAATGCAAGTCTTTGTGTGATTCTTGTGGTGCTGATTCTGGTTCCTTGCAGGCCTACTCTTTGAAGCTAAAGGGCAGCACCAAGAAGCTCTGTGCTCATACAGGAAAGCATTAGATGTGGAACCAACACATGTGCCAAGCTTGATATCCACTGCTTGTGTCCTGAGGCGCCTCGGGGGCCAGTCCTTGCCGGTTGTGAGAAGTTTTCTCACCGATGCACTCAGACTAGACGCAACAAACCCATCTGCTTGGTACTATCTTGGACTGCTATACAAAGCCGATGACTGCGCTTCAACCCTAGATGCTATTGAGTGCTTTGAGGCTGCTGCACTTCTTGAAGAATCTGCTCCCGTACAACCCTTCAGATGATCTCTGCGTTATTCCAATTATTTTGTTTTGAGTTGCTTCCCCTGTTTCAGTGTGGTGTCTTGGCCTTTATAAGTTTATATTTCCAGGTGAGAATGGAAGCCCAAATGTATAGCACACCAACATCAGTAGCTACATTTGTTTTATCTTATTGCACCAAGTAAAGTAGAACAGCTTTGAGAGTTCAGTGTGTATGATCAAACTTGAACCTTACCTCGAACTAAGATTCACTGATCAGGACAAATGAAACCTATTGTTTCTTCTGATTGAACGGCGTTTCCCCCTAACAATACTTCAGTCTTGCATAGAAAAACGCATCTTACATCATATATTGCATGTTTTTGAAACTAGCCTTTCATTCAGTTATTCTAATACCAGCACTGAACTCTTGGTACAAAGATTTGTGGTAGGAGGAATAGCAAAACTTTCATAAACTGGAAGCACCTCAGGAAACAGTACCAAAGGATGTAATGAAGCAATTACACATCTGAACGGAAGAATTCAACACAACTGGAACATTACAAAAACACAAAAGGGCAGAAAAAAGTAGTCTAGCAACAGGCAGAAACAAAGCAATCTATCTTATCTTTTTAAGCTCAATCCCGGCCTTCTTAGCAACAGCTTCGAGCCCGTTCTTCTCAATTGTCTTAATGGCATTGGTTGACAAACGCAGTTTGAGCCAACGGTTGCCAGCTTCCCACCAGATCCTCTTGTACTGAAGGTTCACAAACTGGAGCTTCTTCGTCTTGTGGTTCGAAAAGGATACCTTGTTTGCCCTGTTTGTCTTCTTTCCAGTGAAGGGACACACTCTACCTGTAATTTGTGACAGAAATTGAATAGAAAAGATTACTTCTTCAACAATCATTAAATGCATAGCTAGTGGCTACATAGATCAAGAGCAAACCCCACTGATTATTTCATCAACATTTGCACACACACACAAAAAAAAACTCAAAAGAGCCCCAGAATCTTTAAAACAGCCAGATACAAAAACCCTTAAATATTATGCACACAACAGACTAACTATATGTCATATAAAAACAAGACCCATCAGTTCAATTCAATTCAGGGCATAAAAGGGTAATTGAATTACGTGCAACAATGGGCATGAGGTTGGTGGTGGGCATGGAAGGGGCAAGGAGGGGTTTGGGGAAGAGAAGGGAATTGGGGAGGGAAATTCTGGTGCCAGCGAATTCGGAAGCTCGGAACCCTAGCTCGGAAGCGCCGGCGACTTTGGTCTTGACGGAGTGCAGCTTCGGTTTACGGAAACAGAAAGTGGAAGCATTGCCCAGCAACACTGCCGATGCTGCCATTGTAAACACAAATGTTATCTTTGTGATATGGTTGAGACTTGAGAGAGAAGCACAGTGGATAACGATACACAAATTGCATTGACCAAGTGAGTATAAAAATCAGCAAAACCTACGCACTCCCTCATCTTAACAGGCCCATTAGATCAATTGGGCTACAAAGAGGCCCTTTTTAGTAGGTGGACATTAGATATGTTTTTTATTTTTTTGAAATGGATACGAATTGATGTATTAAACCAAGGTAAAACCTGCATTACCCAAATCAAAGTGGTATCGAAACAGAGTAGCAAGTAAAGGAGATAACTACGTAAATGTTCTAACATCATGGGGTCGTAATGAAAAACATAAAAAGGCTCAAGAAATCGAAGTGCTCTGTAAAGACGTTCAACAACTTATGTTGCGGTAGCGTCCGAAGACAGTGATACAGCAGAGCCAAACTGAGAGTTAGGGCAGAGTCGGCCCATTATCGGAGAGGTGCAATGGTAGACTGTGAACTCTCCCAAGGTACCAACGTGCGTTGTCATCCCTGATATGATAAAGTAGTGCTCTCAAAACACAAGAGTGCTTGCCTCCAAGATGATAGAAGAGTACTACCACCTTACGTCCACTAGGGCGGTATTACTAGCCGACCCCCTAGTGGACCCCGAACTCCTCATTCATGGAGGTGAGGGTGCTTGACGCCTCCCACCGCTGTCTTCTGGATTCCCACAGTCCGTGAAGAGCCTTTCGAATCTTTATCTTGATTGTCCTTCTTCGGGCGTTTCCTACCTATTGGTAGGGAAAAAATTCCCCTCTCTATAGGCTCCGTCCGGTGGTCCTTAGTCCTGCTCCTTGGGAATGAGTTGGAAGGAATTCAAATTGGTCCCTTGGAAACCTGTTTTTCTTGTCCCCGAGAGGAGGGTTCCCCTCAAAACATCGGGTTCCTTACCATGACGGGAAAGAAGGTAGCATGCGCTCCGGGGTCTTGGATTGGATTGTTTTGTCTAACGGGAAAGAAGGTGGCACGTGGAGGAGAGAGATCATCCTCTGCCCGGGCCTTACCTTTGTCTCTCATGTCCCCATTCACGTTTATAGGTCGATAAATGACAGAGTCGGGAGCCTCGAAGATCCTCCTAGATAGGACCAATTACTCCCTGGAGTTGGCCTACTCTACCGGGCTCGAGAGTCTGCTGGTGTCGGGTCTATAGGGGATCGAGAGGAAGGCCTCCTTTCTCGTGTTCCCGCAAGGCAAGTTGACACTAGGTGTCCCACACAACTACAGCCAAAGAAGTGGTCCGGTAAACGCTCATAAGAAATGCCCAGTAAAGTTCGTACCTCTTATTCCACGAGTTTGAACCAGAGTAGCATCTGTAACGGTACTCGGATGTCCACTCGGATCCGAATCCTCATGTAGTCACCCCAGCACATCCTATCTGCATCGATGTCCACTTCTTAGAAGACACCCAATGAGTTCCCCAAACGAAATCTGATGCCTCTGTTCCAGGCCCCCATCGGGAGGTTCGAGACACGGGCCTAAACCGAGAAGTGTGAGAGCAAGATGTTCTGAGGTCGCATTTGGGCACACATTTGTCATTATAACCAGTGATCTCCTGAAAGCGCATGGCTCCCCTAATAGGACCCCCTCTCTCTCCCGTGTCGAGCGGAAGAAAAAATCCACCACTTCATTCACGAGTGGACTGGCAATGAAGTCCAGAATCTGTCAAAGGTCCTATATCCAATCCGCCAACGACTTCCAGTAAAAGGTTTGGGGAGAGAGTACCCGGGCAGCCATGGCGTAAGTAAAGTTGAGGCTCCGCCAAATAATTCTGTCAGGGGATGACTAGTTCACAGATCCCTAGACCCCCCCCCCCCCCCCCCCAAGCTCTCACCAAGGTCGTCGACCTCCTACAACATCGATTTTTGTTGCCCGACCCAGTCTGACCCGTCCATTGCCCGACCTAAACTTCGCCTAGGCCTTTCAGGTTCTGCCCGAACCCGAGGACCAAACGGGGGCCCAAACTGGACCCGGTCATGCTGCCTTTGTGGATCTCTAGCCAAACCCGAGGGGAAGTGGGTTGGCCCAAGAACCGGAAGTGTCGCCCTCATTCCCCTTCTAGTGTCGTGCCTTCACCATCCCACTTCCGTCACCTCCTGACGTTCGTTCGTAAATGGAACCATTTCGTCCCCCTCCGCCATGTTTGAGGCGTCCCCTAAGGTCGTCTCTTCCCCGATGAATCCCCATCCATGTCCTTGGAGCGCATGAGACAGACTCCTCGACACAAATCGAATCGACTTAGGTGTGTCGGAGCCTAGCCCTGCTGCCGCTTGAGTAACCAGAGTCGGGAGATACTCCTTCTACGTCGTAGTCCTCTATTGCGTCGGGCATGATGGCCTCAAATTTGTACACCACGAACCATACCCCGAGCCATCCCCGACGCACCGCCCCTTTTGACTCTCGACCTCGACAACATCATCGGAGCCGTTGTTTCTTGGGCCGAGAAAATCATCTCCTCCCCCACCCCTGTGACCTCGCCAAACAACCCGATGATCAGAGCCGAAATAGGAGAGCCATTATTCGATCCAGAAAAAAGGATGTCCGGATCACTACCCACCATCTCTGGTCTTGAAGGTGACCGGGAAGAACTGTTGCCACCGTCGTCCATGAGAGGAAAATAATGTTTGTGTCTTCAAACTCTAGCCGTGTAGAGGAAAAGCTAAGAACAAGAACGAAATCTATCATAATAATAAAATAGAAAAACTAGTATGCATCAGGAAACATTAGATTTGGTAGTCAGTACTTCTACCATGTAAAAATGTACATAATATTATGTAGGCAAAATTTCATTTCAATATCCCATGAAAATTTTATTTTTAATACAATATCTTATATTTTTTTTTTCTCTTTTCTACTATATTAAAAAAATATATTTTTAACCTAGTATTTTCCGTTATTTTTCAGTTTTCTTCCATTCAAAAAACGTCCAAAATATTCTTCATTAATAATCAAAATTTTAAAAACATGTCATTGAATTTTTAGATGTTAAAAATAGTTAAATGTCCTTTACTTTAAAATTTTCGAAATAGTTTTCAATTTTTTATTTATTTTATAAAAATCAGTTTTATTTTTAAAAAATTATGTTTTATTTTGAAAAAACTGTTTTTATCTTCAAAAAATTATCTTTTATATTTAATTCTTATATTTCAATTTATTTATTTTTTAAATCAGATTTTTATTTTTAAAAATAAATTTATTTTCAAAAAATCTATTTTATTTTCAAAAATTCTTCTACATATTTACCAAGATTTCCTCACTTTTAAAATTCATTTATTTTTTAATTTTTATTGGTTATTATTTTTTTTATCGGAGAGAAAGAAATATATTAAAAAAAGAAAATGTGGGTCTTAACCAAACCAAAGTCTCAAAAGGTCCAAGCAAAAAAAATAGTGGAATTAGAAAACAACCACCTCTATCTGCCACAACAATCGCGAACACGCCAGACTAACGAATAGTGCCTTAGTGAATCGCTCGGGACAACCTCGATCGGACTAGTGAATAGTACTACAGAAGACCTCACGGGTGGATCCTCTAGCCTAAAGAAGGCTAAGTGATTTGTTCCCTCCAAAACGCAACCCTGTAATAAGTACTCACCAGACCCACACCGAGATAACGCACACCTAACACGACCCTTGAATAAGCACTCGCCAAACCTGACAGGAGAAAATCATTAAAGAGGATTTATGATTTTTTTATTAATTGACCTTTTCAATAATTCTCTTTTACAGATTTAGCAAAATTTCCTTTTCATTTACAAATCCTAAAAACTTGAAACCTATTCTACACAACATTCGCGTGGTATTAAAACAAAACTTTCCCTTTTATATATTCTAATTTCATTACTATTAGGGTTATTGCACCGCGCATCGTGCGGTGCCAGGTGTGGTATACAGACATGAGAGTGAATGATTTAGATAAATCTACATAGTAAATTAGAGAAAGGGAATGGGTGACACATCAATAATATCAATCCCATTTCTAGTATATAGACAACTTTTGAGGATACCATATGGTAGGTAAGCGGAATGCGAAGCAAGCAAGAGGTTTCACAATGTCATGGCGATACTCAAATAGCAAAGGATACATTGTTTCACCACCTTCTTCTACGTTAGTCAGACATAACAAGAAAGTAGTCTGCAAACAGCTCAATATGTGATAAATAATTTCTGTGTACGAACAATATAGTTGACCATTCTGTTAAATCTCTTCCAGGCGCCTTGACTGAGAGCTAGATTGCTCTTCTGGGTCTCCATAGATCCCAGATAGGAAAACAATGAAAAATACATAGACTACTAAGCTTGTTACGAAGGAAAAAAAATAGAAGAAAAAAAACTGAGGTCGGAAAATAAAACCCAAATCACTTAAAAGGGACAACGAAATTGGCTATTAGTATTCAGAAGAGATTTAAGAGGTTGGGATCTGGATCAACTAGAATTATTATCACAATTACTAGATAATGCTCCCAGTTTAAGGTGTGGGGAGGACAAAATATCTTGGAAGGTTGATAAGAAGGGTTTCTCAGTAAGCAAAATGTATCAACTGCTAGAGGGGGATCATGATCAAAATCTGTTGTGGCCATCACTACTCTGGTCTCCTATTATTCCTCCTAAAATTGCTGCCTTTGCTTGGCTAATGTGTATGCAAGCAGTCCCCACAAAATGCTTCTTATTGAGCAGGGGTATTTATCATACTAATATCTGGTGTAGCTTCTGTCAAGAGGATCCAGAGGAGTTAGATCATATATTTATTGGTTGCTCAGTGGCCTGGACTATTTGGTGTTTATGCTTGAAGTGGTGGGGGATTAAAACAGCTTGTTGTGATTCTATAAAAGCCTGGTTTATAGCTTGGAACCAATTAGGGGGAAAGAAGAAAAAACCACAATGGAATATGCTATTTTCCATAGTTCTTTGGAGAATATGGCTTTGCAAGAAAAAACTTATATTCAAAACTGTATTTGATCACCCACAAGAAGTTCTACAAGCCATTCAGAGTGATTCATTTCTAATCCTGTGGGCCAGATTTAAAGAGGATCAAAAATTCTCATTTTTATCCTGGGTCAATTCTCTACAGCTGTGTGGGAGAGGGTTGCTGAAGTAATCAGGTTATAGTTTGAGGAATTTTGGGGGGTTTGGGAAGGGGATGAGAGGTTTTGGGGGGGTGATATGAGTACTACTGCCACTGGGATTAATTAGGAAACTTGTTGTTCTGAGAGTGGGAGTTTTATCTTGTATAGGACTGTGAGAGGGTAGCTTTCCCTTCTTTTAGGTGGTGAGGAGTGGTTTGGTTTAACTCTTGTGTTCTTTTCTCTGTTGCACAGGTACTGCTACATTCAGGGGGTCATCAACTTGTTTTGGATCCCCTTTGGCTGCTTGGACTGGAAGCTGGTTATTTTCAGAATACTTGTTTTGCCACAGACTTTTCCTGTTGAAACTGGTACAAGAAGAGTTGCAGTTGGCAACCAGGGTTTCATCAAAAGGGGTTGTAGGTAGTCTCCATAAAGGAAGGGTTAGGACTGGGTATTTTGGTATGACCTTACACATTCTGGTTGTGGGGAGGTTTGAATTAAAGGGCTAGATCATTGGTCTCTCCCCATTTTGACAGTTCTGATATGTTGTGGGGATTTTTTAGTTAATGTGTATTGATTAATTGAAAACTTGTAATGCAAGCTTTGGGTAGTTAGTTGTATTTTGAACACTTGTGGGGTTGCTTGAGGATCAAGTAACCGTTGGGTAGGTAGTTATAATTTGAAGGGTTGTTGGGTTGCTTGAGGATCAAGCAACTGAGGGTAGGTAATGTTGGCAGAATTGTAGGATTGTAATACTTTTGAGGGATATCCCTTGGCCTTTGTTTTCATTTCAAAAGCTAGGTTTAATACAACAAAAAATTTGCTGATCAAAAAAAAAATAGATGGTCTCACTAGACATAGAATAATAATAAAATGCAGTTGTAAATAAGTAAAGAAACCAACTAACAACAATAAAGGCAACTAATGTCCTGCTATAATAAATAAGAACATAAATTCTACCGTATCCTGTTTTATTTATGTAGCTAGAGGGGAGAGGAACTACATAAAATACTTGTCAAGAACAGTAATTCCAATTGAGTATTCATTAGTGAACTAGAAGAGTTAACAAAAATCTTAAATATCGGTACCAAAATGCACATAAAGACGGGTTTCTATCGCATGGAGGCCTATTTGTCAAAAATACCACAATATTAAAGAAAAAACTGAGGCAGTATCTGTGGTTGCACATTCCTTTTACACGAACATATGAGCTCTCAAAAAAATTAGTGAATGGGGAAACTAAGAGTCATAGTCTTGACATTGAAAACTAAACTTACACACACATTATGTATTGTCCACTTGTGAGAAAAAACCTTATGTATTGTCCACTTGTGAGAAAAAACCTTATGTATTGTCCAGGTCCCTAATTGTAACGGAATATTCCAAACGACTATGGTTAAAAGATAGTGTAGTTTAAAAGCGTGGACAATACATAATAACTCCCCTGTCACAATATATCTACTACATTAAAAAGTCGATTGCAAACCTAACAACTACATTAATATCACTGTCTTTAGAAGAGAAAATACCATAAACAGCCTCTGGAACACCTAAAAATGGTCCATCAATATTAATCACTACTTTAATATGTTTTGAACACCAGTATGAACCACCGCCACCACCCATAAAAGGAATGAGAAACCAATTAACGTAAGGCGAAACTAACAAATGTAATTGAAGTGAGTTCAAAATAACAAATTACGTATCATTGACACATTGTTATTACATATCATATATTGATCCTATAAAAGTCAATGACAAAACAAAATAAAAGTCATGGGGTGGAACTCATTTTCCCATAAGAGAAGTATGATCCACCACTGCACTCCCACAACTCGGGCGGTCCTCAACCTCAACGTTGCTCATTTGGAGGGTTGATACAATAGCCATGTCTACTAGAATTGGTGTTCTTGCTGCCTCATTGCCTTGCAGCTTCTCTGCCAAGGATATAACTTGAAATTCATATATATGGTTCATGTATGCAACTCTAAACAATACTTGGAAATGTAATTAAACAAACATGCCCACATTGAGATAATATTTGGATATCACTGACATCTTTTAGCTACCCTATGGATTCATATGGTTCATGTAACATAGAAAAATATGATATTCAATCGGGGGGCACAACAATAGGGCCTTTATGCACGACTAGAGAGATTTGGCAGGTTGACCCGATATCTCATATATATTCTTGTTTTGTATGGAAGGGATATCTAAGATGATTGGATATAAGGAAGCCTGGGCTAATTGCGTGGGTGTAAGGAGGCACGGGGTGTAGGATTATAGGGTGCTAAAACATAGCGGAAATTAAAGAAAATCCCTAGAAACGCCTCTAGATCCATGTAATTCCGAGTAAACTAATAACGAAAATTTCAAGGAAATTACCTCTCGATTTTAAGCCTGGTTCCGAGACGGGACCAAGAACGTTTATGCTAATTGACTATGTTGAGACACCTTCAAAAGAATTTGTCCTCTACCAGTATCCACACCAACAAGCGTTCCCAAAATCAGTTGTGTGCTAGCACAAGGAAGAGCTCTTCTTCTATCTCTCTTGTTTTTCTTCTTCTCAACCTTGAGAGAAAATCTGATTTCTCTCTAGTTTTGCATGCCCTTACTTCCCCAACATGACACAACTATCTTGTATTTCGAAAAGCTAACACCTGGGCTTCCAAAATTGACAAGTGGAGAGATTTTAGGAGTAGTGAACATGCAAAAATAACCTCTTTGAATTTCCGAAATTCAAGAATTATGTTTGCATATAAATTGCCTAACATAATCTCATTATTATTATTTTTTTGATAAGCGCTAAAAAATTTATTGAAGGTCGATCTCCAAGGAGGAGAAAGCCAGAAGCAAGAAACCATGATTACAAAAATCTCTGAAGGAGAAACAGGGAAAAAATCCCTTAACAAAAAACTAGGCCAAAACAAGACCTATTATTCCTCATACCACTCGCTATCCGAGCTCGGATTACTGGGATCCTTTCGGTTTGGGGCCTGGGTATTAGATCGGTATTGTGAGTACGAGGTGCCAAATTGGATCTAGGTCTTCCCTTACGAGCCTTAGTCGTGAGGGCTTCCTCCAAGCTTCTGTCAAAAGATTTCAAATGGTCTATCACTTTTTGGGACACGTTCTGAATGGGTGGGAGCTTCACACCAAAAACCTTATCAGTAACGTAGTCCGAAAAGTGAGTAGGAGCCCGACCCTGTCGTTTCAGAGGTTTGAGGAGAGCTTCCTTCCAAGGACCGGACTGATCTCCGGAAGAATCGCCCTGCTCTACATCTCCTCCTACATACACATTGGGCTCAGCTCCCTTTTGATCTACCAACGCTACGGGATCAAGAGAATGAGGCATATGCAGCCATAATCTCATTATATTAGCAATTGAAAACGAGTAATGAATAAATAAATATTATATCAAATATAATATTATATTATTCACTTAATGGACTTCCAAAGTCCAATTTGATTTTGGGCTTGTTGTGGTATTTGACCCTGCATGCTCATACAACGTTTGTCAGTGGGCCCGAAATCCTCATTTCGTCCGCATGCCATAGTTGGCCTCTAGTAAGGCATTATGACTACTCAAACGTTTATGATGATCGTCAATCCGACTTAACCTTTTTCCGCTAATATCTTAATCCCTTTTTCATTGATATCTTGATCGAATAGAAGGCATAGGATCGTCATCCTTACTTTATTTGATCGCCGTTTCTTGATCTTAAGTAGACTACAAGTGATAACTCATTATCGATTCACATGGTCATGCATTTCTGCAGTCTCACTTATCATGGGGCCCAAACGATGTCTGTCTCATATTTATATAAGGGACAAATCTCTTTTCAGTCAACAACATCTCTCACATAGACAATTATGTATCCGACAACAATCTTTATCGTTGCACGGTTAAAGACAACGTTGAACTGTGTCAACACACATCCATCTATGTAAAAAACCATGATCACTATAAAGTCAAAGGACTTAAGCCATATTACGGTGCTGAGAAATACTCATTGCAGTTCCTATATAATTTTCTCACAGTGGGTCATCCGATATTATTTCACCAAATGACATCCATGATCTGATTTCATATCCAATATGAATGATCAATAAAACGTGATCATTAGTCAACATCATACTAGTCTTAGTATATCAGTAAGACTAGGGATCATCAGAAAAATACTTCTTTTCTTCTAAGAGTTTTATTATCAAGTCATGTATTTGATGATCTTAGAAAGAGTAGATTATTCATGCTATTAACATTTCAAAAATGATAATAGTAGTCCCAAAGTATTAATAAATGACAATGTCATACAAGATCAAGATTGGCCTAGGGCACAAAACTAACACAGGGAGCTCCGACGATTTCACACCTATTTTACGTTGATGATTGTTGTGTTTTGTAGAGCGACGGAGTCGAAGACAACGATATTTAAAGGAATTATGGAGAGTTTTCCCGGATGTGAGGCCAAGTGATTAACGTCGCTAACTCGTCCATATGTTTTAGCTCCAACAACTCTATATAAGACCGAGAGTGGTGTTGCAGGATATTGGACATCCGGAAAGTATCACAAGGGCCTACATACTTGGGTGTACTAAACTTACTAGGCAAAAGTAAGAAAAAGAGTTTGGGTTTTTAGGTGGTTAAGGTCTTGAAACAATATCGAATTGGAACGAGCAGGGAAGGAGGTGTTAATAAAATCAATTTTTCAGGAAATTCCGGTGTACACGATGAGCATGTTTCGAAAACCTAACATGCAGCTAGACACAATTCATAGGGTTTGAGCACGATAGTGGTGGAAGGGGTTGGGTAATGCAGGGAGACCATTATTTGGAAGTGATGGGATAAGATAACGTTGCTTAAATTCGTAGGTGGCCCGAGTTTCGAAATCTAAATGATTTAGATAAGGCTTTTACTAGGGAAACAGGCATGGAGGTTGGTGGTGGATGAAACCAATTTAGTTAGTCATGTCCTAAAAACGAGATATTATCCTAGATTGCCCTATCTGCATGCTAATATCATAGGAACAACCCGAGCTATACGTGGAGTATTTTGTTCAGGGTTCAGGATCTAGTGTGCGTCGGGGGATAATATCCTCATACTATAGTGGATGTGGCTCCCAGGGAACCACCCGTACATCGAATCGTCCTTGAAAAGGAGATTTGTTCAAGATTTAATGGTGACAGGTGACCGGAGTTGGGACGAGGGGAAGGTACGGGCTTTGGTATCGGGAGAAGAGGGTAATGCGATAATAAGTATTCCACTTGGGTATACTCACAGGGTGGACTCTTGGGTTTGGAGGATTGAGGATAAGGGGGACTATACGGTGAAGTTCGCATACCGGTATCTTCAATCTCTACGAGAGTATGACTAGTTGACCAGAAATGCAGAATTTTGGAGTAAGCTTTGGTCCATCTAAGCTTAGACGAAGGTGTTAAATTTCTTATGCAGATGTTCAATGAGCGGTTCACAAGTGGCGTATTATCTCATACGGGGTAGAATTCATGCTTTGTTTACGTGTTCCTTTGTACGATCGGTATGAGATTAGTTGGGGATAGCGCGAGGGTATCTACGGGAAGGGATTTTTAGGTGTGGTGGAAAATGTGGATGAGGAGGTTTAGCTGGTCGGAGTTAGGGGAGGTTGTAGGATGTTTGTGGGAAACATGGAAGAGCACAAACGACTTGGAATGGAACCAGAGCCGAGGCAATGGTACAGACAGCCAAGACAGTCCATCAATCATAGCTTTCAGCAGAGATTACGAGGGGGACACTAGGGGGAGAGAGAAACAGAGATGGGGGAGCAACTTGGCAGAAGCTAATAGTGGATGGAGTGGAGGTGGAGTTCGATAGGACGGTATTCGCCGATATAGGCCAAAGTAGGACAGGGCTGATATGTAAGTGGTCAGATGGAAAGTTCTGCGGAATTCACACAAGACTTGTCTCGGGCACCCTAAACCAGACACTAGTGGCGGCAATGGGAGTACGAGAAGAACTGGTGTGGCTCGTGTGGGTGAAAACAAACAATATGTTCAAGACCCTGGTGCGAAGTGTCACGCCCCAAATTCAGTAGAACCTAACTCGGAACGCGAACATTTAAAACAATAAAACATTTTCAAGCCTTTTAAATAAATTACTTTAAAACCATCAAGTAGTTAATCAAAATAATTATTTACAACTCAAAAGTACGTCCCAACAAGCGGACAAAATACAAGTGTACGTCGCTAGACTCAAAAGTAAACCCGGACTCCCGCTCCTAGCTCTTCAAGCTTCGGAAGCTCACCTAGTCCATCCTGCGACCAGTACCTGTACGAAAAGCAGCTAGGGGTGAGCGTTCGCTCACCGCCACGGATAACAGACTGACTACGGCATACTTAGCATAAAATGCCGGTAAAACCAACAACGACCCGACTGACACACACAAACCGTCACTTTCCTTAACCGACTCAGCCCTCGGACCCGTAATGTAGACCCGACACAACGATTGACGAATTCCTCCAAAGACACGACAGATAACCACGCAACACCCAATATCACTAAGGATCTCACACCAAACAAGATCACAAAGGATCGCACTCCAATTGCTCAGTAACCCCCACGCCCTTTACCGATCCCTGTCAGGCCAGGCAGTCGACCTGTCGCACTTTTCCCGACACAAAGTCGGATCAGGCTGTTGACCTGTCACCCCTAACCACGCACGTGCGGCCAGGACCCCTTTCCTCACGGGCGGGCCACCTACCCCATCTGAACATGCAGACGCGTGCGATCACAAGACCCCCGTTTCATGAAGCGGGCCCCCAACCTCAAGTAACCACAATCACAATCACAACCAAAGTTCAACAACACCGGTCCAACACTCCACAGGCACTCATGGCCACCCAAGACACACCAACAGTAAAGACACGGGCTCAACAACCCCACAAGCACTCACGGCCACCCAAAACACCAACGGTAAAACACGGGTTCAATAACCCCACGGGCACTCAAGGCCACCCAAACACCAAAAGTAAAGACACAGGTTCAACAACCCCACGGGCACTCATGGCCACCCAAGACACCAACAGTAAAGACACAGGCTCTCATGGCCACCCAAGACACAACAGTAAGATACGGGCTCTCATGGCCACCCAAGACACAAACATTAAAGTACGGGCTCTCATGGCCACCCAAGACACAAACAGTAAAGTACGGGCTCTCATGGCCACCCAAGACACAAACATTAAAGTACGGGCTCTCATGGCCACCCAAGACACAAACAGTAAAACAATCAACCTCCGGGCATGGTCATATGCCTCCAGTAATTCTAATATCGATAAGTTCACTGCTCCTACGACACTACTAAGTGTCACATGCATTTCTAATGTTCGATACGTTCCCGTATCATACGACACCACCCGATGTAGCCTGCCTTTCTAATATTCGATAAACGTACTTAACCCACGACACCCAAGTGTCACATGCATTTCTACTGTTAACTTTCCCTAGTCAGGGCCGAGATCCGGCTACTTTTTCCTACCTCGTATGCTTTCTCCAAAAGCTCACACTCAAGCTCCGGCGTGATCCCGATCACTCGCCTAACTTTCCCTTTCCTCTGTTTGCGGAACGATCTAATAAGAACACAATTTTAAACACTTTTAAGCATGCAGACATAAACTGAAATTTAATAAACTTGACGCCCAAAAGTAACCCCGACAATGTCGATCACTCCCAAACTTCCCAATTACTCGACATTGTCGATAATGGACTCGGAAGAGCCCGATTCGCCCGACATGGCGAATCTGCCCGGGTTTTGAAAACGCCCTTCGGGGCTCCTGAAATTCCCGGTCTTAGAATAATTCAAGTGTTCCTAGGCACTCGACGGAATCGAATTCCGACTTCCGAGTAAATTAATTTGCGTTTAAACTTTCTAAACCCGTCAATTACAACTTTCACAATTTAAATCCCAATTTCGATCCGGGTGTAGATTAATGACTCGGGGAACGTCCTAAACCACACGAACACGAAACCCGAACACCCGAGCACGTGGGCCCCACCCGGCCAACCTTGGCCGTGGGTGGCAAGGGCCATTTGGGGCCCGGCTCGCCATGGTGGTGGCCGGTCCTAGCTCCGGCCGGCCACCCCAAGGTCCGGCCAGCACCGGCCAGCTCCGACCAGCACCGGCCAGCCACCATACACGGTGGCTTGAGCTCCCCCGAGCCTCCGGTCACCGGAAAACGCTCATCTCTTCTCTCCATACACCTCCAAAACGTCTCCAACGAACCCCACACCTCAATACCACCATAAACTACTAGTTTTACTCAAACCCTAACTTTCAAACTTAAGCAAAACGAAGATCGGATAGTTGCTCACCGTTGAGAATGTCGATGTGAGCTTGAATCTTCTAACTTTGAGACGATCCAAGGGTTAGATGCTCGTGAATAGTGGCAAAACCCCCCAAGCTTCCTTCTTCTTCTCTCCCTTTCTTTTCTCTTCTTTCTCTTTCTAAAAACCCAATTCCCCCCCCCCCTTATGGTCGAACCCTACCCCCTCTCTCATCTTTGTTCTTTTCAAAAATACCTAACACCACCACATATTTGACATGTGGCAAGTGGGTCCCACACCTTTTTGGAAAATATCTCCTAGATATTTTCCAATCAGATTCGCGAAATTCGTTTGTTTCGGGCCCCGAACGGGTACTTTTTCCAAGAAATTACGAAACTTCATGGGCTACAAGGAAACGGCTCAACTAAGACCGCTGCGACGACGACTAAGCTTTTTGGATCCAAAACGGTCCTTGAATGGACCAAAACGTCGCTCGGTTGACTTTTCCAACGAAAAGTCAACATTTCCCAAATTGGTCAGAAAGTTGCCCTGAGTCCCCCGGAACTCACTTTGGTCGATATCGGGGTCAACTTAAGTCCGGTATGACCCTCAGGGTCAATTTTTGGTTCAATTAACTGTCTGTCTTAAAATTTTTAAATTTTCCTGTTTTTCGCAGGTTTGACTGGCGTTGACCGGGGGTGGTTATTACAATATACCCCCCTTAAAGGAATTTAGTCCGCGAAATTTAAATAGACGTACCTTGGAAGTCGAACAAGTCGGGGTACTTCGCGCGAACCTCGTCCTCGCGTTCCCAAGTCGACTCAATGATCTGAACTTGCTCCCGTGTGTCCATGATCTGAACCGGCTGCTCCTCATAGGAGACATCGTCAGCCACCTCGATATCTTCCCACTCAATCACGTGGGAGGGGTCCGCATTGTACTGCCGCAATTGGGACACGTGGAAGACGTTATGAACTCTCCCAAGTTGCGGTGGTAACGCTAGACGATAGGCCACTACTCCCACTCTGCTCAAGATCTCGAACGGGCCAATGTACCGCGGGGCTAACTTGCCCCCGCTGCGTCTGAACCGTACCATTCCCTTCCTCGGGCTCACCTTCAGGAACACGTGATCCCCGACTGCGAACTCAAGAGGTCGACGTCATCTGTCGGCATAGCTCTTCTGCCGACTCTGTGCGGTCTTCAACCGCTCGCGTATCAGCGCGACCTTCTCTGCCATCTCTCTGACAAGATCTGGCCCCAACAGACTCTTATCCCCCACCTCTGCCCAACATACTGGCGATCGACAGGGCCTCCCATACAACGCTTCGAACGGTGCCATCCCAATACTGGCCTGGTAGCTGTTGTTGTAGGCGAACTCGACCAACGGCAGGTGGGTTTCCCATGATCCCCTGAAATCCAGCACACATGCCCGCAGCATGTCTTCCAATATCTGAATAGTGCGCTCGGACTGACCGTCTGTCTGCGGATGGTGTGCTGTATAGGGTAGAACCTCGGTCCCTAACGCGTTCTGCAGATTCGGCCAAAATCTGGACGTGAAACGAGGATCTCTGTCAGACACTATCGACACAGGGACCCCATGGAGACGCACTATCTCTTTAATGTACAGGCTGCTCAACTTGTCGACCGGATCAGTCATCCTCATAGCCAGGAAATGGGCCGACTTGTTCAACCGATCGACTACTACACATACGGCGTCGTGTCCCTTCGGCGATCTCGGCAGCCCACACACGAAGTCCATCGTGATATGCTCCCACTTCCACTAGGCAATCGGCAGTGGCTGCAACAATCCTGCGGGACGCTGATGTTCGGCCTTCACCTGCTGACAGACGAGACATCTCGACACAAATTCTGCGACTGCTCTCCGCATCCCGCGCCACTAGAAGTGCCGCCTGATGTCACGGTACATCTTGGTGCCCCCCGGGTGCACTGTAAGACGCGAATGATGTGACTCTCGCAACACGTCGTCTCTACAGTTGCCCAGCACGAACAACCATCCTCGATACCGTAACCCCCAATCTGCACTGATCTCCCAACCTACCACCTCGTCACCGCTGACGACCCTCTCTCGGATCTCTACCGTCTCGACGTCCTCCGACTGCGCCTCCAACACTTGGGCAAGTAGTGAGGGCTGACCCACCAATGAGCACATGGCCACGCCACCAGTAATCTGCTCTACCTCAAGCCCGAACGTGCTCAGTTCCCCCATCATGTCCCACTCCCGGACTGATAGGCTAGCAAGACTCGGAACTGACTTCCTACTCAAGGCATCGGCGACCACGTTCGCCTTACCTGGATGGTAGTATAGCTCAAAGTCGTACTCCTCAAGTAGCTCCATCCATCGCTGATGGCACATGTTCAGGTCTCGCTGGGAAAAGATGTACTTGAGGCTCTTGTGATCCGAGAACACCTGAAACCCCTCGCCATACAGATAATACCGCCAGCCCTTTAGCGCGAACACGACTGCTGCTAGCTCCAAGTGGTGGGTAGGATAGTTGCGCTCGTGTGTCTTCAACTGTCTGGAGCCATAAGCAACCACTCTACCCAACTGCATCAGTACACAACCCAGTCTTTCCCCGGACGCATCACAGTAGACCTCATACCCGATCCCTCGCTCTGGCACTACCAATACTGGAGCTGTGGTCAAACGAGTCTTCAACTCCAAGAATGCACGCTCACAATCCTCTGTCCACACAAACCCGACTCCCTTGCGCGTCAATAGAGTCATCGGCGCAGCTAGTCGCGCAAAGTTCTTGACAAACCGACGCTAGTAGCTTGCCAACCCCAGAAAGCTGCGGATCTCAAAGACACTCGTGGGCCGTGCCCACTTCGAAACCGCATCGATCTTCGACGGATCGATCAGTATACCGTCACGGGATACAATGTGACCGAGTAATTTCACCTCAGCGAGCCAAAACTCGCACTTCTCCAGGTTGGCATATAGCTGATGCGTGCGTAGCAGGGTCAGAACAGTTCTCAGATGTACCTCATGTGCCGCCTCGCTCTACGAATAGATCAAGATGTTGTCTACGAACACCACCACAAACTGATCTAAGTACGGCCGGAATATACTGTTCATCAGATTCATGAACGTTGCAGGTGTGTTCGTCAGTCCAAACGGCATCACCAAGAACTCGTAATGCCCATAGCGTGTCCGGAATGCAGTCTTTGCGACGTCCCCCTCTCGGACTCGCAACCGGTAATATCCGGATCGCAGATCGATCTTCGAGAAACATGTCGACCCTCTAAACTGGTCGAACAAGTCATCGATCCTCGGCATCGGGTATCGGTTCTTCACCGTAACCCGGTTCAGCTTCCGGTAATCTATACACATCCGAAGCTCTCCACTCTTCTTCTTCACGAAGAGTGCTGGTGCTCCCCGCGGAGAAACGCTCGGACGGATAAATCCCTTCTCCTGAAGCTCCTCGAGTTGGCGCTTCAGCTCAGTCAACTCTGCCGGCGCAAACCTGTAAGGCGCCATCGATATAGCTGCCGTTCCTGGCACCAGGTCAATCCCGAACTCCACCTCACGTTCTGGTGGCAACCCGCTCAACTCCTCAGGAAAGACATCGGGGAACTCGCATACCACTCGCGGTAACTCTCGGCTCTGCACACCCGATACTTCCTCCACTGCGGACAACGCCGACAGGAGGACCCCGCTCTTACTACCCAAAACACACTTTACCTTCGTACTGCCTACTGACATTGTCACTCGTCGCCTGTAGCAATCGAAATTGGCTCGGTACTTTGCCAGCCAATCCATTCCCAAGATCACATCAAATGTCGTCATTCCCAGCACGAGAAGGTCACCAGGGCAAGGACAGTCTGCGACCCTAATTTTGCAGGCACGACAGACCCTAGTCAACGATACACCACCCCCAACTGGGGTGTCCAGGCACAGGGGTGGACTCAACAGCTCTAAACTCAGCCCCAACCTCTCAGCACAACTCAACGAAATAAACGAGTGCGACGCCCGGGTATCAAATAAGAATAACGCCCATAAATGATACAATAAACACGTACCCTGAATGGTCTCGCGGTAGGTAGTGGATCCTGGGGCCCGGGAGTCGGTAACTGCGTACACTCTTCCCTCTGCCACCTGTTGCATCTGACCCGGCGCACTGACCGCTGGATACCCAGATCCCTGCTGCTGTCTCGGAACCGGCCTGCTCGTGGACGGCTGCGACAACCTCGACTGCTGACTCTGATGAGGGCGACCCCTGGGTGACTGTACTGTACGCGACTGTTGCGGTCGCTGCGCTGACGTTGCCCCCAACGGCTCATGACATCTGGCAATAGTGTGCCCAAACCGGCCGCACCGGTAACACCTGGCCTCGTCGGCTCTTGGCCCCGTGTCCATCGGACACTCACGCTGCACGTGGCCTGGCTGTCCGCAGCCAAAGCATCTCAGCCGTCTCTCTGAAGCGACTGGCCCCACTGATGCTACCGACCACATCCGTCTCGCTCCGCCCTGCTGAGCCTGTGGCCGGGAAAACCCCATGGTCCTCTGTCTCCTCGGATCTCGGGACTCGGACGGCCCGGCCACACTGGTCGGCCGCTGTCGAACCTCACGGGTCCTGGCCGCGTCCCGGATACCCTGCTCCACTGTCCCTGCAGTGTCCACGAGCTATGAGTACTCCCGCAACCTCAAGGCGAGGACTCGATCCCGAATCACCGGCCTCAGTCCCCCCTCGAACCGCAGGCAACGGTTCTGCTCCGTCGCCACCATTTCTAGCGCGAATTTGGTCAGGGCCGTGAATCTGGCCTCATATTCTGCCACTGACATCCCATCCTGCTACAGGTCCAAGAACTGCCGATGTCTGTCCAACCGAGCCGACTCGGGGAAATACTGTGCGAGATAGACCGTCTGGAAGATGGCGTAGTCGTGCCCGACTCTATCCCTCACACGCCCCCACCAGTGGTAGGCGCTGTCCCTCAGCTGATGAGTTGCAAAGGACACTCTACGACGGCCATCCTCGATACCTGATGTGTCCAAGTCCCGCGTGACCTGCTCCAGCCATCTCTCGGCTAGGTCGGGGTTTGGCTCCCCGACAAATGTGGATATGCCGAGTTTCAGGAAGTCTAGCAGTGCCCGGGCCGTATGGTCTTCGGCCTGGACGGGCCTCGCTGGGACCGCTGCTGCCTCTGGAGATGGCGATGCCGACTCTCTACTGGCGATGATCACCACCAAACTCTGCACTGTCCTAGTCAGCTCGTCCAGGGCGGTCGTAGTGGGAGGGTCTGCGACCGGCGGGACGCTGGGCGTGCCCGTAGAAGGTCCCGCGTCGCTCCTCCTGTCCTCTCCGACAGGAGTACCCTGGGCCTCCGCGTACTCAGCGGGCTCAACGGTGGGCACCCGTCCTGGTGTCCCTACTGACCGTCCCCGCCTGACTCGCGCGGGCGCCCGTCCCCGTGTCACGGCTGATCGTCCTCGTCTGCCACGAGCCATGTGTCGGTATCCTCTGCACGGATATACGCAAATGTTTAGTTTGCGAACTTATATACTGAAAGCATGCTCAAATACACTAGCGTTCACACGGTCTACGTCTACCCTAACGTACTTATTACTAAAACGTCACACCGCTCACGCTATTAATATTTAAATTTATAATAATACGTAAAGGAAAACTAAAACGACCGCACAACGACTCACAGACCAAATCGGGTCACTCAACCTCAATCACAAGCCAACACGGCCAAGCCACAACAACACACGCCCACCGGGCCAACCAAAGTCAAAACACGCCCACAGGGCCAAACCAAATCAAACATGCCCACAGGGCCAACCAATTTTAAAACTTTCTCCACTTCATTAAAAACCTCATTTCTTGACATCACGTAGTTACAACCCGGTCCAGGCGTCCCCGAACTACATTGTACCCACTTGATATCAACACCATCACGCTCGACTACAAGGGCGCCCCTGAGTCGAGTCGCGATAGCTTAAAAACGTTTCACGCAGCAACACACAAACAGTATGCCAGTAATAACCGTACTGCACATACACACAAACACAAACAAGACTCAAAACACTACGGGTCTACACACGGTTTCCGACTTGCGTACTCAACGCACGACGGAATTTTACTGACTCGACTCTCCCCGCCTAATTGACGTACAGTCCGAGGTGTGAAACCTCGAGGTCTGATACCAAGCTGTCACGCCCCAAATTCAGTAGAACCGAACTCGGAACGCGAACATTTAAAACAATAAAACATTTTCAAGCCTTTTAAATAAATCACTTTAAAACCATCAAGTAGTTAATCAAAATAATTATTTACAACTCAAAAGTACGTCCCAACAAGCGGACAAAATACAAGTGTACGTCGCTAGACTCAAAAGTAAACCCAGACTCCCGTTCCTAGCTCTTCAAGCTTCGGAAGCTCACCTAGTCCATCCTGCGACCAGTACCTGTAGGAAAAGCAGCTAGGGGTGAGCGTTCGCTCACCGCCACGGATAACAGACTGACTACGGCATACTTAGCAGAAAATGTCGGTAAGACCAACAACGACCCGACTGACACACACAAACCGTCACTTTCCTCAACCGACTCAACCCTCGGACCCGTAATGTAGATCCGACACAACGATTGACGACTTCCTCCAAAGACACGACAGATAACCACGCAACACCCAAGATCACTAAGGATCGCACACCAAACAAGATCACAAAGGATCGCACTCCAACTGCTCAGTAACCCCCACGCCCTTTACCGATCCCTGTCAGGCCAGGCGATCGACATGTCGCACTTTTCCCGACACAAAGTCGGATCAGGCTGTCGACCTGTCACCCCTAACCACGCACGCGCGGCCAGGACCCTTTTCCTCACGGGCGGGCCCCCTACCCCGTCTGAACATGCAGACGCGTGCGATCACAGGACCCCCGTTTCATGAAGCGGGCCCCCAACCTCAGGTAACCACAATCACAATCACAACCAAAGTTCAACAAACAGCAACAACACCGGTCCAACACTCCACAAGCACTCATGGCCACCCAATACACACCAACAGTAAAGACACAGGCTCAACAACCCCACGGGCACTCACGGCCACCCAAAACACCAACGGTAAAACACGGGTTCAACAACCCCACGGGCACTCAAGGCCACCCAAACACCAAAAGTAAAGACACGGGTTCAACAACCCCACGGGCACTCATGGCCACCCAAGACACCAACAGTAAAGACACGGGCTCTCATGGCCACCCAAGACACAACAGTAAGATACGGGCTCTCATGGCCACCCAAGACACAAACATTAAAGTACGGGCTCTCATGGCCACCCAAGACACAAACAGTAAAACAATCAACCTTCGGGCATGGTCATATGCCTCCAATAATTCTAATATCGATAAGTTCACTGCTCCTACGACACTACTAAGTGTCACATGCATTTCTAATGTTCGATACGTTCCCGTATCATACGACACCACCCGGTGTCGCCTGCCTTTCTAATATTCGATAAACGTACTTAACCCACGACACCCAAGTGTCACATGCATTTCTACTGTTAACTTTCTCTAGTCAGGCGGAGATCCGGCTACTTTTTCCTACCTCGTATGCTTTCTCCAAAAGCTCACACTCAAGCTCCGGCGTGATCCCGATCACTCGCCTAACTTTCCCTTTCCTCTGTCTGCGGCACGATCTAATAAGAACACAATTTTAAACACTTTTAAGCTTGCAGACATAAACTGAAATTTAATAAACTTGACGCCCAAAAGTAACCCCGACAATGTCAATCACTCCAAAACTTCCCAATTACTCGACATTGTCGATAATGGACTCGGAAAAGCCCGATTCGCCCGACATGGCGAATCTGCCCGGGTTTTGAAAACGCCCTTCGGGGCTCCGGAAATTCCCGTTTTCGTTTCTACGGTCTTAGAATAATTCAAGGGTTCCTAGGCACTCGACGTAATCGAATTTCGACTTCCGAGTAAATTAATTCGCGTTTAAAGTTTCTAAACCCTTCAATTACAACTTTCACAATTTAAATCTCAATTTCAATCCGGGTGTAGATTAATGATTCGGGGAACGTCCTAAACCACACGAACACGAAACCCGAACACCCGAGCACGTGGGCCCCACCCGGCCAACCTTAGCCGTGGGTGGCTAGGGCCATTTGGGGCCCGGCTCACCATGGTGGTGGCTGGTCCTAGCTCCGGCCGGCCACCCCCAAGGTCCGGCCAACACCGGCCAACACCGGCCAGCTCCGACCAGCACCGGCCAGCCACCATACACGGTGGTCGGAGCTCCCCCGAGCCTCCGGTCACCGGAAAACGCTCATCTCTTCGCTCCAAACACCTCCAAAACGTCTCCAACGAACCCCACACCTCAATACCACCATAAACTACTAGTTTTACTCAAACCCTAACTTTCAAACTTAAGCAAAACGAAGATCGGATAGTTGCTCACCGTTGAGAATGTCGATGTGAGCTTGAATCTTCTAACTTTGAGACGATCCAAGGGTTAGATGCTCGTGAATAGTGGCAAAACCCCCCAAGCTTCCTTCTTCTTCTCTCCCTTTCTTTTCTCTTCTTTCTCTTTCTAAAAACCCAATTCCCCCCCCCCCCTTATGGTCGAACCCTACCCCCTCTCTCATCTTTGTTCTTTTCAAAAATACCTAACACCACCACATATTTGACATGTGGCAAGTGGGTCCCACACCTTTTTGGAAAATATCTCCTAGATATTTTCCAATCAGATTCGTGAAATTCGGCTGTTTCGGTCCCCGAACGGGCACTTTTTCCAAGAAATTACAAAACTTCACGGGCTACAAGGAAACGGCTCAACTAAGACCGCTGCGACGACGGCTAAGCTTTTTGGATCCAAAACGGTCCTTGAATGGACCAAAACGTCGCTCGGTTGACTTTTCCAACGAAAAGTCAACATTTCCCAAATTGGTCAGATAGTTGCCCTGAGTCCCCCGGAACTCACTTTGGTCGATATCGGGGTCAACTTAAGTCCGGTATGACCCTCGGGGTCAATTTTAGTTTCAATTAAGTGTTTGTCTTAAAATTTTTAAATTTTCCTGTTTTGCGCAGGTTTGACTGGCGTTGACCGGGAGTGGTTATTACACGAAGTGATTGCCAAGTGATTGTGGAGTTGATTAACAAAAGGTTTTCGTTTCAGTCGCCACTTGAGGTAATCATTTTAGATTGTGTGTCGATTTTGGCTACTCTCGAGGAAGTCTGTCTCGAGTTTGTTCATCGTTCAGCAAATCGGACAACTCATTGGTTAATTAGAAAGCCCCGTTTTTTGTCTAGATTTGAGTGCATCAGGGTTCCTTGATGCATTGCAATGTATTTTGGCTACAGATATTTAATAAACGTGATTTCCTTTTCAAAAAAAATAAATGGAAAATTTCATTTTACCACCCTATCAAACATTTAACTTCAGTTTGATACCCTGGCATAAATTTTTATCAGTTTCATACCCAAACCAAACATTTAATTTCACTTTCATACCCAACCGGGTAAAATGTCCAAAATACCCCTAACTATTACTCAAATTTTCATCTCATGCCATTGACTCAGAATTTGAAAAGAAGTGAAATGACAATAATACCCTTCATTGTTTAGGGTGTTAAACTGAAAATTTCACTAATTTTAAAATAAAATCAGTTTTTTTTTATAAATTCAATTTTTAATTTCAAAAAATCAGATTTTAATTTTAAAAATACATAAAAATCAATTTTTTTTATAAAAATAATTTTTTTTAGTAAAAACAGTTTAATATATAAAAAATCATTTTTATTTATATTAAAAAAAATCTGGAACAACTTCGTCTTCTCTGGCGTCCACTCCGGCCACCCCCTCCTCCGCCGTCGAGCTTCTTCCCCGGCCACCCCCACCTCTGCCGCCTCCTACTCCCTCTTCCAGCCATCAACACCTCCCACTCCCTCGTCGTCGCGATTTGGTTCAGATCTGAACCAAACGCGACGACGAGGGAGTAGGAGGTGTTGATGGTTGGAAGAGGGAGTAGGAGGCGGCGGAGGTGGGGGTGGCTGGGGTGGAAGCTCGACGGCGGAGGAGGGGGTGGCCGGAGAGGACGCCGGAGAAGACGAAGTTGTTCCAGATTTTTTTTTAATATAAATAAAAATGATTTTTTATATATTAAACTGTTTTTACTAAAAAAAATATTTTTATAAAAAAAACTGATTTTTATGTATTTTTAAAATTAAAATCTGATTTTTTGAAATTAAAAATTGAATTTATAAAAAAAACTGATTTTATTTTAAAATTGGTGAAATTTTCAGTTTAACACCCTAAACAATGAAGGGTATTATTGTCATTTCACTTCTTTTCAAATTCTGAGTCAATGGCATGAGATGAAAATTTGAGTAATAGTTAGGGGTATTTTGGACATTTTACCCGGTTGAGTATGAAAGTGAAATTAAATGTTTGGTTTGGGTATAAAACTGATAAAAATTTATGCCAGGGTATCAAACTGAAGTTAAATGTTTGACAGAGCGGTAAAATGAAATTTTCCCAAAAACAAATTACGATGTGCCAAAAAAATTTAATACCACGTTTCTACTTCAGTTGAAATATTAGGATTTCTATTGAAGTAGAAATGTTGTATTAAATTGTTTTGGTAGGTTGGGTTTTCATAAAAATAAATTGCTGATAAAAAAAAAAGAAATATTAGGATTTCTATTTATTTGAACACAAAACTTGAGGGCATATTTTACTATCCACACTTGTAAATCAGAAGTCTGTAATGAGATCAGTTCTAGGCCAAAGTTGTATCAATATTTCTTAGGGCTATTTCGGGATTCCTTGGTTTGCCTTAAACATACAGCACATTGAAATTGAAACATTCGGTGGATGGGTTAAAAGTAGTAAAGTGAAATCTACAAAGGATTGCATTATCTGTTTCAAGATTAGTTTCTAAGGAGATTTTCACTTATATAAATGTCAACTTTAAAGAAATAACCAACCGAGTGGCCACTGGTAGTCTTAATTCCAGATTTCATGTCCCTATAATGCCAAGGTTTGGTTACAAGTCAATACTCAGTAAGTATATATGTCATTTCCATGAAACCAACCGAACATCATTTAGTAGGAAACCTTGCCTTGTAGAGGTCCACGTCAACATATTCCACATCGACGATATGGTCACCAAAAGTCCTCCCATGCAAACTATGTGCTGCCATGCACGAGGCTTCGGTTCTTCTAAACTCCACCAGCACACTTCCTCTCTCAAACACAGGCTTAGGATCTGATTTCTCATTATCGTCCTTCTCTATAGCTCCTGCCTCTATTTCATATGACCCAACAATATCTTCCTTTGACTTTTCATCTGTACCCATATCACCCTTGGTCTCCAGTTTGTTTTCCGGGTCCAATTCTATATCAGCAGCCTTATCTTTCAATGTGTTTATCTGACTTGGGTGTTGTGGAGACTTTCTTTCGGGTATTCTTTCACCAGCTAATTCTTGGGCAGCCATGTGAATACTCTCTTCATGATCATCCATACCATCAACGTGGTCACCGTTCACAGCTTTGTCGATTTCCTTAATGCTCCCCCTTGAGGACTCTTCAACATTTACAAGAGGTTCGTGGTCAACATCTTTAGAGTTCTCTGGTTTAACATTTCTATCATTGTCTTCAGAATTATGAAAGCACATAGTGAGTCCTACATTTTCAGTGACTTCTGGAGAGGCAATAGGACTACTGCTCTGCTTGACAACATTGATCGATTTAACGGCACCAAACCTGCATATTAGAAGGACTTTGCATATAATTTTGGAGCTCAATCTCAAAAAGTCACTCAATTTAGACAAAGGATATTTAGATGGACCTGGAACACTCTAATTGGATATCATCCAGAAGCTCTTCCACTTCGGATTCAGCAAGTAATGATAGGGCGTCTGCTACAAACTAGGTTCACATTGAGAAAAAAAGGCACAGACATTAAGGCTTTATATATGTTGGCGAAAACAAAAGTCGGAAATACCATCATACCGCATTTTTAAGCTTCAGAACTCGAGTGGGCTGCTTAAGAAGTGGCTTTGCATGTGCAGGAATCCCATAGGAGGATGTTTTATGACTACTTTCCTATCATATGTAATTTCAAAGAGTCAGTATACATAAAAAAAGAGCTAAATATCAAGCTTAAACAATGAAAATGCCATCAACAAAATCCTGGTCATGTAATGAGAACAGTGGTAAAATACCAAAGATGATGCATGAGGAACAGATTGAACTGCACTCAATACTTGCCCTCCTAACTTCATACCACTCAATCCAGCACAAGCTTTAGGAGTAACTGAATGATCTACGTACTGAGAAGAAAAGGTAAAGTCAGTAGGAATATATATCACAAGGAAGAAATGACAAGAAAACATGAAAATAAACAATGGTGTCACTGTCACATGATAAGAAATGAGTACAGCAAGTAAATTCTTACATAAAAAATTTATTTCTAAATGGCATGGCTAAAAAAAGACATGCGTTTTGACTATCAAATTAATAATATTATAAAAAGAAGATTCATCAGATAAGAGATAATTATATAAGAGGTGTATCTTTCGACAAAATACCTCAATTCCTTGAACAAACTCAAGCTAACAAAAGGAAAGGCCAATAACTTCTATAATAGCACTATCACAGAAAACAACATCAAGCATTCAACAGATGTTGGTACTACATGCAACCATAAATAAGTTAATAGACTTTTTAACGCAACAGCTGCAAAGAAATAGATATGATCAAATGCGCACCCAAACCATAAGCCTTGCACAACAAAATGGTAGATGGAAATGACGGGGTTCTCAATGGACATAGCCATGATTCAATGACACATAATGCACGGAATAAGAACAAGAACTTCAGAAAGATCTCAATCAACAGTAATTATAGTCGGGAGACATAGAATGAAATTCTAAGCAGCTGATCCAACAATAATGTTACCACTATTCGACCCACTGACCACTTTGAGGGGAAAACAAATTGAGAAGAAAAGGAAAATACCAGCTCAGCTGCTAAACCAAAATTGAAGGCATGTACACAAGACCCAATACCTCTAAAAAGGCACATGGTTGACCATGATTGACTTCAAAGCGGTATGCTTTCAGAGGTCCAAACGCACTTACTATCTCCATCACCTAGAAAAATAACATCAAGTCTGGGTCACTGAAGATACATTAAAAGAAGTCAGGGAACATGATAAGAATAAGGGAGGTGAATAAGCTACACACTACTAAACCATATTACCATCTTAGAGGAAAGAGTCTTCGAAATTCCACCCACAAAGATCTGCAGCAACAGTTAAACATAGAGGGCAAATGAAATAATGAAGGATAATCAAAACAAAAAGGTAAACTAACAGCAGTCAAAACAATGACATTTCAGACAGTATACATTCAGAAAATTGCAACTAACATGAGACTGAGACCAATTTTTTTGTGTTAATTGTCAAAAGTTAACCTTATGTATTGGTCATGTGCATAACACTACCCTAAGTTATGGTAATTTACTGAACAAGATTTATGCCAAATTTTCGACACTTTTTCCTTATTGTTCGATTCTTGAAGCATGTAAATGATCTGTGACCAATTCATGAGGCATGTAAATGATCTGTGACCAATTCATAAAGGCATGTAAATGATCTGTGACCAAAAGATGGTGTATCTTATTGGTCGTTTTCAACCTTGGGGTAGTTTTCCGCACGTGAACCATACATAAGGGCAACTTTTGACAATTAACCCTTTTTTTAATTCATCAATATCACAATCACACTATACTATATTGTCTTCCGGTAAATTCAGTATCTTTATAATGGCTAGATCTATAACAACAATGCATCAAATAGAATATGCTCGATATCATCTATTTTTCGAGAAAAATAACATCAACCCTTATTCCGAGCTCTATAATTTATGTAGTTCAAAACACAAGCTTTTGAGCTGGAGTGTAAACCTAAAGCTAAAAAATAGATGGATCAAACTGCACAACACTTCAACCACTAAAACAAAATTACTTTTCACCATTCTCACTTCCACCGCTTGCCTGTTGCAAAACTGAAGCTAGTAGAAGTGTTATGCCAGAGGAATCTACTTGGGACTTTGCAGAAGAAAGAGGCATACAAAGTAATTTAAGATTCTGAAAAATGATGGAATTTAGATGCTTGATCGAATGACTTAACAGAAACGATTACACCCCAGGATGAAACTAGAGTGAATATACTTCAGCTGTATATGTTACTTAGAAACATACCTTGTGAGACGAGTCCTTCACAGAATCATTTATGGTATCAACTGCAGCCACTGACTTATCCAGGTCTCCAGTCTGCATGAAAATAGCAACTGTCTGAAAACCTGCTACATGGATAATAACCACATAGACCTTAGAAGCAGCAAAGTACAAGTACTACTTAACAGAACATAGCTTTTTTCTGACAGTAAAGATGACAAATTGTATTGTATTCAACTGAACAACTTAAATTTGGATGCCTTTATTAAACTCTTTGAAGTATTAAGCCTACACTAAAATATCCAAGCATCTAATGTAAATGGTGTAGGACAACTGTCCCAGTAAAACTACAAAGAAATACCATTGATCAGACAAATAATACACAGTAAAGAGAACATATATACAGTACCCTACAACAACAGTTCAAAACAGCAACAGTCAAACATAAGTAATTGATAAGCATGAGTTTGTATCCACATTTATTGCAGTACTCCAATACCTCTAAAATGAAAAAATATCACAACTTTATCTAACAAATACTTATATTCCAACCAGATGTAATCAAACAAGAATAATAATAATAATAATAATAATAATAATAATAATAACAATAACAATAATAATAATAATAATAATAACAATCAATATATGGCTAATCAGAAAATAAGAAAAAGACAAGTGAGATTGTCATTCTTACTGCCACATCAACAAAATCTTCTGGGCGTCTGATATTGAGAATAGATCCAGAGAATGAACTGCCATCGAAAGAAAGAGCTGCTGAGGCATCCTCAGGTGAGCGAAATTCCACTACAGCTTGCCCTTTCTCTTTTTGTATCTGCAGTAAGACTCTGTAAGAATGCCAAGCCATTATTATAACCCTAGAATACATCTTTAAAATCAATACACTTACAATGCAACTTATACATGGATGACCTCCATGGATATGATTAGCTTCCAATGACAGCAAAAAATCATTAAGACATGTCACTATAGCTTTCTCAGTGGCTGATGCAGGTACGTTATCTATATATAGTCTCCTCATAGGACATGTAGCTTGTGAAAGCTGAACAGACTCAGAGGAACCCTTCTTTGAAGATATAGCAACAGGAACAGCTTTCTCTGACTCGCCAATTTTTGAGGATACAGGCTGGTTTGATGAGCTAAGATTAGGAAGAACTGAACTGGTTAATTTACTGTCTGTATCCGTAGGTGGAAAATCCCACCCGACATTTTTCTTCTCTGGCGAGCGAGGAACAGGGGAAGGAGTTCTGATAGCAGCCTCACTTTTTCTCTTCCTAGGTGAATAACCACCAAGGCCACTTGTGAACCCATCATGCCTCCGGTAGTGGCTACTTGAACCATTACTCGATATTCTGCCTCTGTCTGCATCAGAAGGTTGTGTTCTTGACCTCTCTTTAAGAGTGTGCAAGGTTGTGTCACCATGATCCCGCCGATAATGAAGTGTCCGCCTGTGATCCTTTGGTGACACTGAAGCGGATTTTCTATTTCTGTCTTTCTCATGCTCTCGACTCTTTGACCTTCTCCTTTTTGGCCTTGATTCCTCATAATGAGATCTTGAAGATTCTTTTATTTCCTTTCTCTCTGAAATTTCATAATCACGGCGTCTTCCTGGCTCATGCTTCTTCTTAGTGATCCTATCTCTATTTGCCTCATTGTCTTCATCTTGATATCTTCTCTTAGTGTTTTCCCTCTTAGGCTTTCCTCTATTTCTGTCTGAATATTTATCTTTACCTGCAAAATCCCTTGAATACCTCTTTTCTGTTCCTTTTCCAGAAACATGGCTCAAATCCTCATCAGTCCTTCTCCTCCCTTGAATTTGGTTGGCAGTGCCCTCTTTAGCTTTGCTTACATGCTCATTTTTAGGTTTATCTTTCAATTTGATAACTGCCTCATGATTTTCTCTATCTTTCCCTTTAACTGTTATGTTATCTCTGTCTTTCCTCTTGACCGTAATGTCTTCTCTATCCATCCTTCTAACAGTATTGTCTTTTCTATCTTTTCCTTTATCAGCATTGTCTTCCTTCAGGGTGTTTACTCTTTTCTTTGTGGAACTGACCTTCAAAGTCTCCTCCAGTACACGCTTCTCAGTACCACCAATGGTTTTCCACTTACTCCTTCCAAGATCAGAACTATTAGGACCGTTCTCACCAACCTTGTCTGTTGGCATGGCATTTGCCTCTGCAGGTCTCACCTCAACATCTTCAGACAATTTCTTGTTTTTCCTTCTACGCATAATCTCGTCACAGCTTAAAGGCCTTGTGCGAGCAGCGGTTCCTTCAAAACAGTTATCATGGGAAAATATGGCATCTTTTCGAGACGTATCCTCATTGTGCCGACCAGTTCTTGTCATCTTACCCAAATAAACTAAAACTCTCAGCAAGCTATGATGTCAAGATCATCTCAAGCATCCAACCTTGATTAACAGCATAACAAGAACCACTAAATCCTTGGGTGTGACATGATAAGCACTGCACCAATATAAAAAAAAAGACACCAGGCCAATTACTGAGTATGAAGCGAAACGTTTAGCACAAACTAGTTAGTTCAATGCCTACCAAAATAACAGAAGCCTCTCAATCAACAAATCTCTAGAACAACTATTCAGTTTGGTGCCTACAACAACACTAGTGAAGCAATGCCAACATTATTATTCCTATACATTTTCCAGGAAACCCTAGTGAAGTAATGAAATTAAAGCAAAAACCTGTTGACAAGAACAAACAATAGAGGCATTATTAAAAATTCACTTCAAACCTCCCAGCTAAACCCTAGAAACACAGAACGGGCATAAACAAAGCTGCAACGGGGAGAATTGGAATAGATACACATATCCACATAAACAATACAAAGATGAGAGGTGTAAGTATAGGTTCAGTACCTCGGAGTGAGAGTAGATAGCGAGAAATGTCACGAGACAGAGCCACAGCCTCCAAGCTGAGAAGAGTGTTTGCTTTTGACGGAGAAGAAACAGAAAAAGGAAAAACCTAGAGATACAGAGATATTTATTGATGACGCCCAAAATTATAAATCACTAATGAGTAATTACGATGACATTTTTGCTCTTTCTTATTTTCTGGAACTGGATAATACTTTCATTTATTATTACGAAAGGTTTTCACAAAATTACTTCTTTTTTCTTTTCTTACGGTTAGAAATTAGAATGATGAATTTATCTTTTTTAACCTATGAAAACTTTTACGTTAAAATTAGGGTAAACTACAAATGTATACCTTGAAGTTGGTACGTTTAACCGATGATTACTCTAAAGTTCAAAAACTACTAATGCATACCCTGAAGTTACAATTTGTAATTAGAAACCCCTTCCGTCAGTAAAAATGACTAAAAACCCTAGTGATTTTTTAAATAAAAATGAAATCATTTAATAAGTATATATATATATATGGTTGGTATCAAATACAAACCACCCCTTATTGTGCAAACTACGAACTCACCAAGTGCTGACACGTGGGCGCGCGCGCTACTGGTGCGCGCGCACAGTGCTGACTCGTGGCGCGCATAGTGCTAATAGTTTGGGCCCACAGTGTTAATAGTTTGGCACTGTGCTAAACTATTAGCACTGTGCGCGCCAAACTATTAGCACCGTGCGCGCGCGTGGTCAACATGCTCACGCGCGCGGGCAGAGGCGCGCGCGAATCTGCCACGTGTCAGCATCGCGCGCGCTCTGCTGACGTCACTTTGACCGCATCCTGTAGCTTAGATTGGTTCGTAGTTTGCACAATAAGGATGGTTTTTACTGGATAACTACCATATATATATATATATATATAGGGTTGGTATCAGGTACAACCCCCCCCCCCTTATTGTGCAAACTACGAACCCACGAAGAGCCACAGGATCCCCCCAAAGTGATGTCAGCAGAGCGCACCAGATGCTGACACGTGGACAATAAATATATAAAAAACCGCACCTTATTGTGCAAACTACGAACTCACCAGGTGCTGACACATATTAGGCGCAAACTATTAGCACTGTGTTGTGCAAACTATCAGCACTGTGCGCGCCACGTGTCAACACCTGGTGAGTTCGTAGTTTGCACAATGAGGGTGGTTTTTACTGGATAGCTACCATATATATATATATATATATATATAGGATTGGTATCAGGTACAAACCCCCCCTTAATGTGCAAACTACGAACCCATGAGAGCCATAGGATCCCCCCAGAGTGATGTCAGCAGAGCGCACCAGATGCTGACACGTGGACAATATATATATAAAACACTGCACCTTATTGTGCAAACTACGAACTCACCAGGCGCTGACACGTGGCGCTCAGAGTGCTAATAGTTTGGGCGCACAATGTTGATAGTCCCAAACTATTAGCACCGTGCTGCGCAAACTATCAGCATTGTGCGCGCCACGTGTCAACACCTGGTGAGTTCGTAGTTTGCACAATAAGGGTGGTTTTTACTGGATAGTTACCTTATATATATAGGAGAGCAATCAGGTGCGAACCATGAATTACGGTGCGAACATGCGAACTCAACCAGATTGTGTCATGTGTCGCGCTTAGAAAATGCCCCATTTTTGTTGTAATCAAGTTTATTAATTCGATTTTTCCCGTTTCGTTTCAACTCCGATTTCATTTTTTCTTGCGCCAATATTCTTATTTTTTCAAGAGCTTTCTAACAAGTAGTGGATTGCATATATTTTGATGTGTTTTTGAATACGTGTGTGGATGTGTGAATATGAGTGCGAAAAGTGTGATGTGTTTTGCAAATTTAGTGTATATGGTTTGCGGATTTAGTTTAAATGGTTTGCGGATTTAGTGTATATGGTTTGCAGATTTAGTGTATATGGTTTGCGAATTTAGTGTGTTTTGCAAATTTAGTGTACATGGTTTGCGGATTTAGTGTATATGGTTTGCGGATATAGTGTATATGGTTTGCGGATTTAGTGTATATGGTTTGCGAATTTAGTGTGTTTTGCAAATTTAGTGTATATGGTTTGCGAATTTAGTGTGTTTTGCAAATTTAGTGTATATGGTTTGCGGATTTAATGTATATGGTTTGCGGATTTAATGTATATGGTTTGCGAATTTAGTGTAATTTTCACACTTTTGTATGTCATAACCTTGGTCTTGGCCACCTGAATGTATCCAACATTATAGATTGAGCAATAGTGGGCAAAAATGGGATATGGAGTCTAAATCAATAATCTAGAAGTGTTATATGATATAATGTAGTGTAATCCTTTGTCATATAATAACACAGAGAATGTATATTTATATATATTAGCAATTATACAATACTTCAACATAACTACATCATAACTACAAGTATAACTTACAATAACTATAATATAACTGCTAATAATAAGGTTCACTGCTCTTGAAATCTCTAATAGCAAGCCTTTTTCTTGGACAACAACTATTTTCAGCAACCCCACAGACTCTTCCATCATGTTATACCAAAATCTACATAGTCATATTTCTTATGTATTTTATATTCTCAAACCACATATACTAAATTCTCAAACCACATACACTAAATCCGCAAACCATATACACTAAATCCGCAAACCATATACACTAAATTTGCAAAACACACTAAATTCGCAAACCACATATACTAAATTCGCAAACCATATACACTAAATCCGCAAACAATATACACTAAATCCGCAAACCGTATACACTAAATCCGCAAACCATATACACTAAATTTGCAAAACACATCACACTTTTCGCACTCATATTCACACATCCACACACGTATTCAAAAACACATCAAAATATATGCAATCCACTACTTGTTAGAAAGCTCTTGAAAAAATAAGAATATTGGCGCAAAAAAGAATTAAATCGGAGTTGAAACGAAGCGGGGAAAATTAAATTAATGAACTTGGTGGGGAAAAAAAAGATGAGCATTTCTAAGCGTGACACGTGTCATGTTGTTGTTGAGTTCACAGGTTCGCATTTTAAGAGGGGTTCGCACCTGAAAGCCTCCCTATATATATATATATATATATATATATAACAAAAGTAATTTTTAAATAAATTTTTAAAAATAATTATTGAAGTGTAGTTGAGGGTATTTTCGTCATTTTAGCTGACGGAGGGGTTTTTAGTTACAAGTTGTAACTTCAGGGTATGCATCAGTAGTTTTTGAACTTTAGGGTAAGCATTGGTTAAACGTGCCAACTTAAGGATAGTCATTTGTAGTTTACCCTTAAAAGTAAAAAAAAGGATAAATATAAAAAAACCGCATACAATTATACGTGTTTTTCAAATGGATGGGTGAAATGATCGGGAATCGATTAGGGGAGTGCGTTAAAGTCAAATGCAATAAGAATGGGAGATGTTGGGGGACGATTTCATCTCTATCAGGGTGAGGTTAGATATCACTAAGCCATTACAAAAATCAATGAGGATAATACTGGCTAAGGAGCTAGGTATTGATATCTCTTTTCAGTATGAAAGGTTGCCTGGTTACTGTTGCATGATTACTGTTTTTGCTGTGAAATTTTGGCGCACTTGACGAGGGACTGCATATCTGTTTTTGCTGAAAGTGTCACGGAATGGGTGGGTATGACTCTAAAATTCCCAAATTTAAAGAAGAAAAATGTTTATCTGGCCACTGAGGAAGACGACTCCGTCGGAGGGGAAATGGATAGTATTGCTATCGTTATGCAAAACGAAGAATCCTCATATCCTCATCCTTCAATTGTTGTACCCGAGCAGAGAGGTCTATTGACTATGGATTCCGACCAAACCTAACACTCAATTCCTCCAACAATTAGTAGCGACTCGATGAGTAAAAATTGGAAGAGAAGAGCAAGGGAGGAGGGGGGGATCACAAGGCAACATATGACATATATGACTGGGTGCAGGGATGTTGTTGACACTGATTCTTTGAAGTTGGAGGGTAATTAAATGGACAGAATTTGTACCTACTGCTTCTGATCCTTCTTAGCTTGATTTGAGGATACAGGGCATTGTAGGGGAAAGAGGAAAGGTATGATACATGATGCTGAATCGGCGCAGGCTGTGAAACAGCCTTGCCGAATATTATGAAAATACTTTGCTGGATGTTAAGGGCTTGGCCAACCCTAAAGCATTCAGAAATTTACGATACCTAATCCAGAAATGTTCCCCAGATTTAATCTTTATATCAAAAACAAAGTTGACTGTGCAGACTGCTATTGACTTACGTATGCGTCTTGAGATTGAGAATGGTATTGGAGTTCAGGAACGGGGTAGAAGGGGAGGCCTTGCTCTATTTTGGAGGAACTCTATACATGTTGCACTAATCAATTGTTCCTCTGTACACAATGATACCAAGGTCATGGATGCATCAGGTTTTCGGTTCCGGTTTTCAGGGATTTATGGGGAACCTAATTCGACAGGAAGAGTTCAATTTTGGGATTTTTTTTTTCAAAAGACTCAAGAGTTTTGCTGAGTTGCCTTGGCTTTGTGGTGGGGACTTCAACGATATACTTCACATGGGATAGAAGATTGGGGGATTGCAGAGATGTGAGACATCGTCTCTTTTATTTCGAGAGGCCTTATAATCTAATCAGCTCAAAGACTTGGGCTTCCAAGGTCCATTTTTACTTGGGGTAATCGGAGATGTGGAATGGCAAATATCCAAGAAAGGCTTGATCGATTTGTAGCTTCGGATGAGTTTGTAGTTGTTTACCCAAGGCTGCAGGTGACCCACAAGGAATTCTGGGGGTCCGATCACTGGTTAGTTCTCCTTGATACAGAACCTATTATCAGAGCTGTTGTCCGAGTTCGGAGAAACTTCCGTTTTGATCCCTTTTTGGCACTAGATCCCGAATGTGATACTGTGGTGACTCAGGGATGGAATGAAAGACAAAGACATGGGCGGATAAGTTTGATTGACAAATTGAGTTATTGCTCGAATCGTTTGGGTAGTTGGGGGAGGAGCAAATTCGAAAATTTATCAAAGGATCTGCACATAACTTCTCAGGATTTAGAGAATTCTTATGCAGTGTCACGCCTCAATTTCAGCGAATCGAACTCGGGACGCGAACTTTTAAAACATGAATACTTAAAAACCTGTTTTGAATAAAAGCTTTGACATTTCCATTTATTTACCAAAATAATAGTAGTATTTACAATACAAAAACGTCCCAACAAGTGGACAAGGTACACATCCGTCACTAGACTCAACAAAAGTAAAGACCAGACTCCGCTCCAAGCTCCATGAACTTCAAGAGCTCACCTAGTCCGTCCCACGAACAGTACCTGTAGGAAAAGCAGCTAGGGGTGAGCGTTCGCTCACCACCACGGATAACAGACTGACTACGGCATAATTAGCAGACAAAGCCAGTAACACTAAAACCAAACCCAACATTGGGACTATAGTCCCCAACTCAAGTACCCAACTGACCCACAACCCGTTACCTTCCTCAACAGACTCAACACTCGATAACACAATGTAGACCCGACACAACTATCGACGACCTCCTCCAAGGACACGACAGAAAGACTACACAACGCCAAACAAGATCACAAAGGATCGCATACCAGCTGCTCAGTAACCTCTCCCACTCACACGAACACGGATCATGCTAGCCAAAGAATGCTTACAACCTGTGATACTCAAACTCGGACCAGGCCAGCCAAAGAATGCTTGCAACCTGTGTTACTCAAACTCGGACCAGGCCAGCCAAAGAATGCTTGCAACCTGTGTTACTCAAACTCGTGTCAGGCCAGCCAAAGAATGCTTGCAACCCGTTGATACTCAAACTTGGTCAGGCCAGCCAAAGAATGCTTGCAACCTACCGGGATCCGCAATCACAATCACACGCAAATTCATCAACTAGTAACAACACAAGTTCAACACTCACAGGCACTCATGGCCACCAAGACACCAACAGTAAAACTCGAACTCAACAGCCCCACAGGCACTCACGGCCTCCCAAGACACACCGACAGTAAGACACGGACTCAACAACCCCACAGGCACTCACGACCTCCCAAGACACCAACCATAAGACACGCTTGCAACTTACCGAGACTCTAACTCGTAAGCCAGCTAAAGGAAGCTTGCAACACCCCCGAGACTCTAACTCGGTCAGGCCAGCCAAAGACACCATCCTTAGTACACGGGCCCTCAAGGCCACCCAAAACACCAATTTAAATACACGGGCTCTCATGGCCACCCAAACTCAATCAATAAATAATACGGGCTCTCAAGGCCACCCAAACCTCGATAATAAAAATACGGGCTCTCAAGACCACCCAAACTCAATCAATAAATAATACGGGCTCTCAAGGCCACCCAAAACTCGATAATAAAAAATACGGGCTCTCAAGACCACCCAAACTCAATCAATAAATAATACGGGCTCTCAAGGCCACCCAACACTCGATAATAAAAAATACGGGCTCTCAAGACCACCCAAACTCAATCAATAAATAATACGGGCTCTCAAGGCCACCCAAAACTCGATAATAAAAAATACGGGCTCTCAAGACCACCCAAACTCAATCAATAAATAATACGGGCTCTCAAGGCCACCCAAAACTCGATAATAAAATACGGGCTCTCAAGGCCACTCAAGACACCAAATAAGCAATCAACCTCCGGCTTAACCAAGCCTCCAACAGTCCTAACATCAACAGTTTAACAATCAACCTCCGGGCATGGTCATATGCCTCCAGTACTCCTAATATCGATAAGTTCACAAACAACCTCCGGGCATGGTCATATGCCTCCAGTAAAACAATTAACGCTAAGTTCTCTGTTCCTACGACACTACTAAGTGTCACAAGCCTTTCCAATAATTACTAAGTCCCCGTAACATGCTTTTCTAATAAACGCTACAAACTCGTATCATGCTTTTCTAATATTTAAATAAACCTATTCAACCCACGACACCCCAGTGTCACATGCAATTCTACTGTTAACTTTCCCCAGTCAGGGCCGAGATCCGGCTACTTTTCCCTACCTCGTATATAATCCCAAAAGCGCTCCAACAACACCCGAAGTACACCCAGTCACTCGCCGAGCTTCCCTTTGCCTCGGTCCGTAGCACGATCTAAAAGAACACAAATTCAAAGTACTTTTAAACTAGTATGAATAAACCGAAAATTAACATACTTAACGCCTAAACGTAACCCCGACAATGCCGATCACTCCCAAACTTCCCAATTACTCGATATTGTCGATAAAGGACCCGTAAAGGCCAGATTCGCCCGACATGGCGAATCTGCCCGGGTTTTGGTTAATTGCCTTCCGGGGCTCCAAAAGTTCCCGTTTTCGTTTCTACGGTCTTAGAATATTTCAAGGAACCCAACGCACTTGACGGAATTGAATTCCGACTTCTAAGTCAATTAATTAACGTTTAAAGTTTCCAAAACCCGTTAATTACAACTTCTCCAATTTAATTCCAAATTTCGATTCGATTAAGGATAAATGGTCCGGGGAACGTTTTAAACCACCCGAACGATAAAAACCGAGCACCCGAGCATGTGGGCCCCACCCACACTACTTGGCCGAGACCCTAGGGTTTAAGGGGAGGCTCGGCCACCATGTGGTGGCTGCTGCCAGCTCCGGCCAGCCACCTCATGGCCGGCCGGCCACCACCCACGGTGGCCGGAGCTCCTCCCGAGCCTCCGGTCATCGGAAAACGTGAAATTAAACCCCCAAACACCTCTAAAACGTCTCCAACACCTCCCCACACTCTACACAACCCTAAGCTTTAGTTTATACTCAAACCCTAGCTTCCAAGAAAATAACCAAAACGAGAATCGATTCGGGTATTACCGTAGAGGAGAACGAGGGGAACGGGATTGCTCTTTGCTTTGACTCGATCCAAGGGCTCGATCACAAACCCTAGCTCAACCTCCCTTCTTCTCTCTTCTTCTCCTTCTCCTTCTCTCTCTAAAACCTCTCTTCTTCTTTCTATTTTAAAACAACTAACACAAAAACCCTATTAAAACTCTTTTTTTTCTTTTAAAACCCAAGTCTCGGCCAGCCCTTCTCCTCCATTCATTTTCCCCCCAAAACTAACACCACCACATATAGGACATGTGTCAAGGTGGGTCCCACACCTTTTGGAAAATATCTAGTTAATATTTTCCAATCAGATTCGCGAAAATCGGACGTTTCGGGCCCCGAACGGGCACTTTTTCCCAAAAATTACGAAACTTGGCAGGCCACAAGGAAACGGCTCAACTAAGACCGCTGCGATGACGGTTAAGCTTTTCGGATCCAAAACGGTCCTCGAATGGACCAAAACGTCGCTCGGTTGACTTTTCCAACGAAAAGTCAACATTTCTCAAATTGATCAGAAAGTTGCCCTGAGTCCCCCGTAACTCACTTTGGTCAATAACGGGGTCAACTTAAGTCCGGTATGACACTCGGGGTCATTTTAGGTTCATTAAGTGTCCGTCTTAAAATTTTTAAATTTTCCTGTTTTTCGCAGGTTTGACTGGCGTTGACCGGGAGTGGTTATTACATGCAGGGAACAGGGATGTAAAGAATCTTGACCTCATACTAGAAACAGAAAAGGCCAGACTTTTATTAGGAGAGGAAGAGTACTGGAAGCAACGATCGAGAGCAGAATGGTTGAAAGCAGAGGATAGAAACACTGCTTACTTCCATGCTCGAACCTCAAGATGAAGATTGTAGAACTTAATTCCAAGCTAGAAGATGGGGATAGAAACTGGACGGATGAACCAGTAGCTATACAATCAATTCTTGAGAATATTTTACAAGAGTTATTCACTTCGGATAATCCGGATTTGACAATGATGAAACGAGCTACAATTGATGGTGTACAGACCTTACCCAATTCTGGTGTTTTGACTCTGAGCTCACAGTTTACTGCAGATGACATCAAGCAGGAAACTTTTAGTATTTAAGCCACAAAACCAGCTGGTCCTGATGGCTTACATGCTTGTTTTTTCTAGAGGTTTTGACACATTGTGGGTGAGGATATTACGGCCTATTGTCTGAATTTTCTGAATTCTGGAGGCTCGATTGGTGATGTAAACCATACCAATATCACGCTAATCCCAAAGAAGGCTTCCTCGAGAAAAGCTAGTGACTACCGTCCGATTAACCTTTGCAACGTTCTCTACAAAATTGTTTCAAAAGCTTTAGCTATCCGTTTGAAGAAGGTTATTTTCTTCTCTCAAATTGGATATGACGAAGGCGTATGACAGAATAGAGTGGAAATTCCTTGAATTTATGATGATTAGAATAAACTTTCCTCAAAACTTTGTGGAACGTGTTATGAATTGTGTCCGAACTGTCTCTTTCTCTTTTAAAATCAACGGGGAGGTGAAAGGTAATGTTATCCCAAGCAGAGGATTGCGGCAAGGTTTCCCATTGTCTCCATACTTATTCATTATTGTTGCGGAGTCTCTTTCGGCCATGTTAAGAGGTTCGTAGGCCCGAGGGGAATTGGCTGGTTTGGGTGCACTAGAACAGGTCCGCGAATTACCCTTCTTTTATTTGCAGATAACTGCTTGATATTTACGAAAGCTAATATATTTGAGATATCTAAGCTTAAATCTATTCTCCGGGATTATGAATTAGCCAGCGGGCGGCAGGTCAATTTCCAAAAAACAAGCATTATGTTTTCTCCAAATTCAAGTCCAGATCTTTGTTCTTACTTGATTAGTGTCCTTAACATCAGAGAAGAAGGTGGTCATGGTAAATACTTAGGGCTCCCTTCAGTCATAGGCCGTAATAAATCAGAAGTTTTCAAAGAGCTCCTCGACAAGGTTAAGAAGAAACTCCTGTTATGGAAGCAAAAGAGGTATTCAATGGGAGGTAGAGAGGTCCTTATTAAAGCGGTAGTACAAGCTATACCAACCTTCACAATGAGTATCTTCAAACTACCTGGCAAACTTATATCCTCCTCGAATGGGCTAGCTACAAAATTCTTATGGGGTGGTGATGAAGGTAAGAAACCTTTACACTGGAGGGCTTGGAAACATTTATGTTTGCCTAAATCTATAGGTGGATTGGGTTTTAAGGATTTAAAGATTTTCTACATGACTCTTGTGGGGAAGCAAATATGGCGCATTTTGACTGTGAGTTCGAGCTTAATATCAAGAGTTGTTCTGGATAAATGTTGTAGGCACTCTTCGATATGGTCTGCAGGTGTGGGAAATTTACCGTCATGTTTTTGGCGGAGTATCCTTTGGGCTAGAAACCTGGCGAAGGAATGTGCTATTTTGAGACCTGGACATGGTCGTAATGTCAAATTATTCTTGAATCCATGGCTACCTAACACTCCGTTACGCATACCGATTACTCCTCCAAATACACAAACAGAAACTCTTTCAGTTGTTGACTTTCTTGGCACCTCGGGACAATGGGATTTTGATAAAGTTAATGAGGTTTTATGGCCCGTTGATGTTTGGAAAACAAAAGGTATCCCGAGAACTAGATTACAGGGTACAAGTCATTGGCTTTGGGCCCCAGAAAGGAGAGGTTTCTATACAGTTCGTTCGGGTTACAAGGTTGTAACAACAAGTTTCACAAATCCTTCTCACAATATTAGTCAGGGTCCAAATACTTGGTGGGTTTGGTTCTGGAAATTGGTAGTGCATCCGAAACTCAAGACTTTTGGGTGGAGAGTCTGGGGGAGCTTATTACCCACAATTGACAAACTTCGTGCGCACGACATTAAAGCGGGCCGATGATGTCGAGTTTGTGAATGTCACTTGGAAACTACGGTACATGTGCTTTTATTTTGTCATTTTGCAAAAGCATTATGGAAATCCAGTGACTTGTCCATTAATGTTGTGAGTTTTCGACCCGTAAATGCTCAAGCTATGCTTCAAGATGCAGATAATATTCTATCAATCGATGATTTTGTACTATGGCTTAGGTTTTGCTATAATATCTGGTGGGTGTGGAATAAGGCTTTATTTGGTGGTTAAGTGAGGCATCAAGATCAGTTATCAATTCAAAACAAAGAACGAATTCATGGTTTCCGTAGCACAAATCTTATGATTCAAAGCCATACAAATTTTGTCACCGATGGGGTTTCTGCACGGTGGCAACCTCCTTCAATCGGTGAGCTAAAAATGAATGTTTACGCTAGTATCCGGGACTACGTTGCTGCCCAGTTGGTTGTCTGGGTTATATTGAAGGTCCTTTTCACCCAGAAGATGCAAAATGCTTAGCCTTATGGAATGGAGCATAGCTCTGTCTCGCTAATAATCTTCGAGTTGATCATGTGGAATTTGATGCTTTAACGCTAATTCATGTTGTCAATCGAAGAGAGAATCAAGGTGGTTTTGGGGATGTAATTAATGATATTCTAGCAGGTTTTGCCTCTCCTTTACTGAACAACTTATGTTGGGTAAAGAGATCTGCAAACCATACAACTCATGAGCTTGTCAAGTTAGCGGTAGAGTCTATGAATACTCAACAATGGAGGATTGTTTGTCCTACCTTCGTATCAAACTTGATGTATAGAGATTCTATTTCAATAATATAGCTCCACGGTGCTTTAGTTCAAAAAAAACTATCATACTTTTTCGTTGTTGTATTTTTGTTACAAAATTTGTTATTTTATTTATAAAATTCCAAAAATGTCATCTTCATTATATCCCTAATACGTAGGGACGTGCAAACATATCAAAAAATCCTGAAATCGACTGTCACTATTCGTCACTGTTACTAAAGAATCTGGAATTGGACCTATCACCATCAGAAACGATGGTGAAATTCTTGAACCGACATGGTAACAATATTGGTGGCGATCGAACCGACCAGCTACTGTAGATTGTAGAGACTGGGTTAGGATTTAAGGGCTTGTGGAATGGGCCAAGCACAAGTCTCGCCCTAATTGCGTCAAGGCCCGATCTGGTGGTGTATGAACTCGTCTCACTTATATCTACGTCATCCGATCTTAGGTAGAAATTGTAGTCATTGGATGCAAGTTCTCGAAGACTTTCGTCTTATACTTGAGTTACACAGTCACCCTCGCATTCAATACGTCTCCGTGACTTGTCTCACATCTTTATCGAGGATCGAAATGAAATCCTACCATCATTTCTCTCTCTCTTCATCTCATTTTTCTCTCTTCACCTCGTTAGAGTCGTCGTGTTTCTGCCAAGATCAACACCTCAACTTGTCTCATGTTCCTTTTTTTTCCCTTTCTCATAGGTCTCGTGGCCCTCCAAATGCCATTGTTTCATCTTGGGACCATTGTCAAGCATTTAATATGGTGAAGGGTGAGAGGATTTGAGGAGAGCATGAAGAGAGCATAAGGCTGGTCAAACTAGAAGGGAATTGATATGAAAGGTATACACTCCCTCTATGTATGTTACTCTAACCTAACTCACATCCCTTTTACCATTTTTTAGGAAAACTAACTCATTCAACCACTATGACTTCGTTGCCTTATAGGGTTGAGATTGAGAAAAGTTGAAGCAAATGGGGAAGGAGAAGGAGCCGAGGAACTTAAAGAAAAGGTAATCTATAAACCTAACCCTATATTTGTTGATATTTAAGATTAACTCGAGGTCTAAACTGTTAGTATTGAACTTGCATATTAGATGTTAGGTTTTATGTGATGAATTGATGATTGAAAATTTAGGGTTTGAACTATTAGTGTTGGTATTTAGTTTGTAAAATGTTTGTTCAATGTTTGGTTGATGGTCAGAAGACAATTATTTACGCTAAAGTATTGGTCACACACGTTGTGCTACATGATTTTTTGTTTCTTTTTTGTAAATTCGTTTAATCGAAAGATGTACATCAGTTTTTCAATTCTTTATTATTATTTAGTTAATTTATTTCATTTATTTATTATTTTATAGTTATTTTATTTTGTTATCAAATGAGGACAATAAGACAATCTCTTTTATACAATTCATAAGGTTTCAATAAGTAAGGGAAAAATCGATATTTCACTTTCCACTTAACAGTTAAATGGATCAAATGACTAACGAAATGGGATTTTGTGACTATAAGTTTAGGGATCGTAAATATGATTTTCAAACGTTGGGTAGCACAACGTGTGTGACCAATACTAAGTTAATGCCTCTTGGCCTTGGTTAATTTAGTAAATGGTTCATCTATTTTTTAAATGATTGAATGTTTAAACTTAATGTTGAGGTTGCATGTTAGATGTTATGTTTTAATTTGATATAATGAACTGATGATTAAAAAATTAGGGTTTGAACAATTAGGGTTGATGTTTAGTTTGTAAAATGATTTGTTAAATGCTTGGTTAATTTAGTAAATCTTTGAACTGTTTTAAATGGTTAAATGTATGAACCGTTAGTGTTGAGCTTGCATGTTTGTTAAAATCATTTGTAAATTCTAGATTGAAAACTAGTTCAAATATTTTAGTTGTTTTAACTTTAATGCTTGAACTATTTTAAATCATTAGTAAATTCTCGACTGAAAATCAATTCAAATGCCTTAACTATTGTAAGTTCAAGAAGAAGAAAAGGTATTGAGCCCCTCCCCTCTTTGTGTGCTCTCTCCTTGTTCATCCCGCTCACGTTTCTCTTTGTTCGAAGTTGCGGTGATGATGTCTAGCCTCCCATTTTCGCCTCACCAGAACCCTTCCACACTCTTGTCACTCTCTACTTTGTCTTATTCTTCTTCTTTCTCAGATCCATCATATACCGCCTCTACCCCTCCTTCCTCCTTCTCAAGTCATCGTCAAGTTCGACGACTAATGAATCTCCCAACTCCTACACCTCACCAAAAAGTCACCCCTCCGTCGTCTACTGAACCACCACTACTTCTGACCCCGATCTCTCAACCACTCATCCCGACCTAGTTCCCACAATCGCTCATCATCCCCTCCACCACAATCTCCCCACAGTGCCAAATCGATGACCAAAACGCACATGAAAGGACTTCACTCTTGGGAGCATACGCAAACCCCCACCCGAGCCACCACTCTAGAAATCGGACTTTCAGTCACTACTTCAGCAACCAGTCATCTTCTTAGCTCGGGAAATCCGTTGTTGAACTTGGACGCGGCCCAAGAAAAATTTATGCATGTCTCCCTCGGGTCAGAGCCAACGAATGACTTCTACGATGACGATGACGAGGTAATGGTCGTCCTGGCCAACACAGTCTCGACCCTCGACGATTCATTAAACAAGTTTGTGTTGGACGGCCGCCTTCTTACGGACAAACATGTAAGACCTCATACTCTCTGTACTATTATCGCAAACGCGTGGAACAGGGTGTTAGTCTTAGTGCCCGTAGTTCAATCGTAAACATCTAAATGTATATATCATCGTTACCAATAAAATTAAAGTGTCTTTATATTACTTATGTGTTGAAGTAATATATCAATGTGTATTCTAATTTTATGCCCATCATGCGAATAGAACCATAGATCGAGATAGATCACACTCGATGGGTCCCTAGTCGACAAAGCTTCACTATAAGCGACTACTATGAAAGATGGTTCTTTATGGCTTACGTTCTGTTAGTCATTGGAATGGGATTTCGAAGTCTGATCATAAATATCATGTGGGACATGATATTGGACGACCCGACATGAATATGTTCCATAGATCTAGTCATGAACATATTCATTATCGTAGTTTGTCGTGTATCCTTAGACCAAAGAGTCTTTGTGATTACTATGCAGTAAACAACTGAGTTTGACCTGAGCCCAACGTTGCCTATGGCAGGGTTTCCATAACGACCATGATTGGCTTGGGGAAAGATTGCATGAGTAACACGAAAGACGGCAGAAAGATATCGGTTCTCGAGCGCTTAATCGAGAGTGACTGAAAGAATAGCATGACCATGCACATGATACTGGTTATCATATATTCAGTCATCTCACATATCAAGGAACAGTGATTGAGAATAATAAGGATGACGACTTTATGCCTTATCTCAATCAGGATATCGGTGATAAAAGGATAGTGACATAGATGACAAAAGGTTAGAATCGATAGGGTCGATTCGTTAGTGTTAGGAAATACTAAAGTATTGTTTGTTGCTACTTATGTAGAATCAATTAAAATGGGATTTTACGGTGATCTACCAACATGCATAAACCTAAGGGTCACACCGAAGGATGAAACTCATTAACACATTTATGGAGAATGAACAAAAGGGAAGTTGTCTCGGGACATGACCAAAACTGGGTTTTGGGTCATGTGCCCGTAAGTATTTAGGACCTTAGGGATCGATACAAGGCTTGGAGTCTTGGGATTGATCGAGTCGGATAATGTTGGACATATCTGGTATGGAAGGTGTGGAGACGATGAGCGCGTCACAAGACCTCGTTAGGAATGACCATGGACCATCACCCGCGAGGCCTATAGGCAGCCCATGCCACCAAGGGCCCATGAAACTAATTAATTAAGTTTTGATTAATTAGGTTAAGTAAGCAAGACTAGATTAAGGTGTTGGTGACCCACCACTAACTCTCATCTAATCTACACCATGCTTACCATCATGCTTGTCCTCTTTACACCATGCTTATCACCATTCTTGTCCTATTTACTAGTATTCTATTATGTTGATAGGAGAAGATAACTTAAGAGTCATCCTTTCAACAAAATAAACACACAAAAGAGAGAAAAACACCATCATTTCCTCTCTCCCCGTGCAATTTCGATTTTGGCATGTTCTCTCCATATTTATGTGTTCTTGAATCCTCAAACTCAAGAACTACGTGGCTTTTATTTCTTTTATGATATGTAGGCGTCTTGGAGACTTAAGCCAAATCATTCTTTACCCAGTGTTCTTGTTTTGGTAAGAAATTGTGCTGAATTTTTGTCTTGTGATTATAATCTTTGGTAGTTGTTTCATGTCTCACATGGTCTTTTGATTTCAATTGTTATTCCGCTGCGAGTTGGTTCATCTCCTACCCTACCTCGAGTCCCAACAATGGAATGGAATCAAAGCAGTGTTACCTCCGGGATTAACAAAAGTTTGCTTGTAGTTTCGGTTATGCTTGAATTTTGCATATTGTTTGACAACATGATTTAAATTCTTTCTTATGCGTTTATTGCCATGAAAAATGGAAAATTTAAAATTTATTCAAATATGGAATTTTTGAAAGAAAAAAAAATTATTTTTTGGGTCTCGGGAGCTGGACTCTCGAGGAGCCGAACCCGAAACTAAGCGGGGCTCTATTGGAAGGAGCTAGGCCGAGCATGACCATTGGATGGTCGAAATTCTAGGCCAAACCGTTTAGTTAGTCACAACGATTTTGTAACTGTCTCGATGAACTCAAAAAACAAATGTTCAAAAGTTTTGATTTTGAACGGTTTCGATAAACCGAGCATTAAATTTTTTTCGAAACTTGACGATAAAATAAGACCGGAAAATCACATGTTGTGTGATAATATGCTTGAATGACAACATCTTGTGTGATGTGATGTTGGCATGATGCACGTAATAGCCCCGAGCTCGTTTTAATTATCTATCATTTTTACACGGTCTACGAACCGTTAGTAATAGCGTGTAATTAAATTTTTTGGAGGTGTGGTCGTCATACCACTTATTTATAATATTTGTTATTTCCCGACCTATGAGTCGTGTATTCAATTGTAATCTTTTGCTCAAGATGAAGAAAGGGCGATAAAGATCAATAGGTGGCTTTTCGGGTTTTGGCATCGACTTGGAGTCTATGGAGCTTAAGATGCGAGTGAGAGTTAGTTTAGGGGGCTATTGTGTGCACATTTATCGCTTTATACTTGGTTTAGTTTTTGCATGAGTAATTCAAGTGTATGATTAGAATTGCATGCTTAACTTTATTTACCGAGCATATCACCTCACATGGAATTTTAATCCTTGTTTCTGACCCTTTAGAACCGTCTTTGCATTGGATGTAATTGACGGGTTCAAAGGAAGAATTACGTTGGATATAATTGGAGGCATCATTACATTGGGAATTTGGTTGATGTGCTCATCGAATCTAGGATGTGCCTAAAGTTTCAAACACAATCGGACAAGTAAAAACGGGTCATGTTAGATACCTCCCAATTATCAACACCTTTCGACCTCCCCCATCCTATGGGCGTCATGCTTTTTAACGGAGCATCCATAGCAAAGCGGGGTAGTAGGCTCTGATTGATGGACAACAAAAAGGTTCAGGTGAGGAAAATGCTCGGATTGTAAAGGTTGTTCTCCATGTGCTTTTGATGATCCCCCATGTTCCGGCCGGCAGTGAATCAATCATCACTCCCTTGTCGTTCCCGGATTCTCGCGATTCTAGTTTCAAATTTCTAATTCCCCTTCTCTCGGGGAGTTTTGGTTGAAGCTGTTACGCACGATCCCATCGGTGCGCTGGTCAATCTGCAATCTCTGCGAATCCAGATTGTCTGGTTTCATCGCTTAAGAACGAAGCGTTGTGCGATGTCGTTTTGAGACCAATTGAGAACGCAAGCCTTAAACGTGCCGATCCAACTGGAATCGTGGTGGGCTCAAATGAGTTAGAAACCTATGAGTCCTTGGGTTTAGTAGCCAAGAGAACATGCGAAGTTTTGGAATCAGTTGGTAAAGCAAGTATAGTGTCGTCCGATGTGTTTTGGAAACAAATGGTAACGCAGAACATAAACTTGTCGTTCCAGTTGAAACCGTGGTGGGCTCAAGGAAGGTAGAAGCCCATTCAAAAATGACCCTAGATGTGGTGGATAAGAGCCCTTGCCTTCCTCTTTTGAGTCTAGGAAGTGAACCTGGTGGAGATGCTGGCCCGATATCAATTTTTGTTTCGAAGGACCTACTCTCGGTTGACGGGGCTCAAGGTAGTCCTTGGAAACACGCCTTAAAAAACCCTCGATATCTAGGGGTTGGGTTTTTAAGAAGCATAATTCTTCGGGTACCGTGACATATTTTAAGCCTACGACGCGTCCATGAGTCGGGAAAGGGCTATCCAAACTGTCTCTTCAACTGTAGACATGTGGAATCAGGTAGCTCTTAAGTCATCTTCGGGCGCTCTCTCGGGTGTCAAGGAGATTAACAAATAATTTTTTTTCTCTTTGGCTCTTGTATTTGGTTTTTATTTTTATTGTTTTGAGGGTCTCCTTCTCTTTGGTTTTAAAGGTTCGTCCTTTAAGCTCTATTGTCGGGACCTCCTCTGTAATCGTGTTTCTGGTCGTTTCGACCTTAAGATACTTTCCGGCTTGAAAAGTCTCTCTTTTTTAATAAAAATCCGCGCTGATAAAAAAAGGGTAAAACAGAAATTTAACATTAATCTGTTAGTTTAATAACTTCAAATCAAAAAAAGGTTTGTGGACAGAACAAAAGGGTACCAAACATATTTAACCCATTAAGTAATTGATTACAAGTTAATGAATAAAAAACATAAGAAGACAAAAGCTGAATTTTTCAAATAAAATGGATTTAAAAAAATAAAAATATGAATTTTAAAATAAAGAAATAAAAAAGATTTTTTGAAAGCCAATGTCATGGGTTTTAAGATTTGTTTTTTTTTAGTAAACTGATATTTCATTCCATTAAAAGAGTCAATACATGCAAATCCCAGCTGGGGTAAACAGAGAAACTCTGTAACTACCGGCACGTCAGAGACGTGTTGCTGATATGCTCTATTGGCGACTAAAGGTGATACCCAAATAGAAATAACTAGAATATTAAAGAAACAGACAACCAAAGCTAACAACGATAAACTGAAAAACAGAGTAATGAAAATCCGCCGACGATCACTGCTCAATGTGGGGTCTGGAAACCTCTAGGTCACCCAAGGGTGACGCTTTGCCTCGTTGGTGCAACCGAACCTGTGACCGTGAGTGGGGGAAGGTAGATGGGCCATCCCTAGAGACTTCTTCCTGCCTCCGGGACCGGCCTAGGGACTCATGGGAAACGGCGAGGCTGGTAACCAGCCCTCGCCCGTCCTGTTGTTTGCTGCCCCCCCCCCCCCCAAACTCTCTATAGCTTGTTGATGTAGAAGGTCTACCCTAGTAGTGGGCCTTGGAGTTGCAGCAAGATAAGCGCCAATAGGTTCCCGACATCCACCCCCGGGACCTCCACTAGGCCCAGGGACCCTAGCCAGCGGGCTAAGCATCGGCTGATCCCACACCAGCATCCCCCGGACATGTTTATGTACAAAGAACCCCAAAGGCTCCACTTCCCACAGAGGGCCAGGTCCCAGATTAGGCAACGGTCCCATGAATCCATCATCACCCGCTCCATGCCACACTCCAAACCTAGGTAAAGGATCCAGGGACAAAGGTGGTCGGCCAATCCCCAGGCAACCATGGCCTCGCGACAACGGATGCCCTGGCCAGGGCCGAGGTCCTACCCCCAAACCCTCATGGATATCCCATGCAGGGTCATAGTACGCCAGAGGCTCCACTAGACAAGCTCGCCGAAAAACACCCGCGCCCTGCCCCCGTACACCAGCCGAAGAGTCCGACCATCCAGACGAACGAGGCCCCCTCATCGGGACATATGCCCGATGAGAACGAACAACCCGGTTGATCGAGGAGAGCCCGAAAGATGATTGGGTTGGAATCCCAGGCCAGCCCCCAAAACCCTAGGGCGAACCGAAGATCGACAGAAACCCATCCGATCATCAGGCTTTCGCTTCCTTCGCCGACCGAGAGAAAGGTCATGGGTCATAACATCATTGAGTCGCAGCGTCGAAGGGCAAGTGAGACCACTAGTACCGAGGATAGGCTCCCCCAGGCGCCCCCACGCAAAACCGCGGCGTGGTGGTAAGGTTGCTCTACCCAACCGCTCCCGGAGGGGTACCACCTCCAGAGCCAAGCGGCGACGACGCGGCCCTCATGGAGAGGGCGGGAAGGGTGAGAAGGACGGATGGAAGCGATGTAGTGGCGATGGAGAAGAAGACGGGAAGGACGAAGAGGAGGTGTCCGATGAAATCACTATCACGCTCAGGGGAGAGGTAGACGATCATGTCGCCGATGCGATCGCCAGAGAGCTCGACACGGGGGCATGAGAGGATGAGTATTGGCGGGAGGTCGCCAACAAGGGGGACAGGGAGGACCACGCTGTCGACACAATCTCTGTGGAGTTATGCCTGGCCCACACAGTGGGAATAGGAGCTAGCTCCATGGACTAAGGTTAGGGTTAGGGTTAGGGCTCGACATACGCTATGAGGGGAGGTCTCGACAGAAGCGAGGAGCACAATTGTATATCGCTGTTTTATCTTAGAGGGAAAACATATGATAAGATTTGATTGTTAATGAGGAGTATTTTGATCTTTTTATGCTTTTTAGACAGAAAATAAACTCTGCTTCCCAACTATGTTTTAGCTTTGTTTGCACTTTCCTAACTACGACTTACCTTTTGTGACAATTCCAAACTATGAACTATTCGTGTTTTACACAGACTAATAAAATATGTCAAAATTAAAAGATTTTTAACCATTTGGTCACATGTTTTCCTCATGTATGATTTTTTTATTATCATAAGTACCAATTTTACCATCTCAAACCCTAAATACCCAAATCCAATTATATAAAGCAGCGTGTCTTTCTTTCGAATCCACAATCTCTTCCATGAAAGCTTGATGCAAGAAGCCATTGAAGCACGCTTAACGAAAGGTTGGTGGAGACACTCGTGGAGCTATAAAGTCGGAGCTGGGTGATGATTTAACAGCAAAGTGAGCTCGGGAACTTTCGTTTCCGCAACTGATAGTTAGGATAAATTTAAAAAATTTAGAATTAGGTTTCGTTTATATCATGATTTGTGAAGGTGGGTGTTGTTTTTAACTACTTATCTTGGTGGATTTAGTTTAATGAATTTTGGAGAAACTACTGGGTTGTGTTCTTTTTATTATTGTGTAGAGGCGAGGTTTGCTTAAAAAGAGACAATTTGGTGATAGGTTTAGTTTATGAAGCTAAGAGAAATGTAGGGGTGGCATGGGTAGGGTATAGGTCGGGTTTTGTGATACCCGATTTCATACCCAATACCCGTACCCTACCCATACCCGATCAATACCCTACCCGATCTTTACTCGTTCGGTCGGGTATTGCCCTACCCGACTCGTTCATATGACATGTGGATTGTAAGACAAAAAAACTTGCTCTTGCAAACCCTTACAGTTTAAGCATCCAAAAGAATAAGCTTTTGTACTTTAGATATATGTCTTCGTGATTTTATAAAACAAAAATATGATGATGAGATGGATCATTATTCAGTTGTAAATCATCATTCTTTTAACTACACATTGATAAACAAACATAGAAATAAACAGATATTAATTCGAAAAGACAAACTTACTGATAAAAGAGCAAAAACTGACAAGCAGTGTTGCGTGCCTCTTTGTAATTACGTGGTGTTATGGGCTTATGAGTTGTGACTGTACAACTTCTTAATTGTAATTGACTTATTATTAGGTTTATTATTATTAACTTATTTATGTATATAATGTATAAATATGTAATGTTATAAGATCGGGTAGGGTTCGGGCGGGTAAGGCCAAACCCGCACCCTATCCGTACCTGGTCAACTTACCCGGTCAACGGGTAATACCCTACCCAATCAAAACAATACCCGGTCAATATCCTACCCGATCGGGCCAGGAATGTAAGTATCATAAGGTTCGGGTTATTTTGTCATCCTTAGCGAAATGGTTGAAGAAATTGAATTAAAAAAATGATTCTCTTGGTGAAATGTTAATGAATTTGTTTTCAATTCAAATGGTGTGTTTGACTTATGAGAATTTGAAAAAAAGAGTGAAGATGACATTTTTTTTAAAATTTGAGTTAAATAGGAGGTCGTTGTCTATATTTTGTACTAAAAACTAACCTTTAACAAATTGTGTTACTCCGTGTAAAACACGAATAGTTCACATTTTAGAATTATCACGAAAGATAAACCGTAGTTAGAAAACAGTGTTACCATTTTTTTAAAGTTAAAGATACTTTTCAAACATATCTCACAGTTAGGGGTGAGCATCGGCCGGGCCCCGGCATTATTTTCACTATCCGTAACCCAAACCGGGAGGACCGGTTACTTGAAATCCATAACCATCACCGCACCAGGTTCCAACGGGAAACCTAAAAACCGACCGTCACGGAGCCGGCCGGTTACGGTTTTTAACCGGCCCATTAGGCTTTCAATTAAAGCCCAAAATAAAATAAAATAAACATCAATTTCTAAAACAAATAGAACAATAAAACCAATTTACAACAAAAACACAATCAATTATTACTAGTAATTTTTTATTAAGCTATTTACATCAAGAAAAACATTTTTATAAAAGTCTTTAATAGTCTCTAAAAACAAAAACCTTCAAGTTAAATACATGCCACAAATAATAAATAAAGGATTAAAATGTATGTTTATTGAAGTAAAATAATTTAAATTCAAGTTCATTACAATCAAATAAACTTTGAACTTTAAAATCAAATAAATTCATTAATACTAGTGTCAACATTTAATTTAAACGTCTTGTAATACTATAACCATCAAATTAGTAAAACAAAACATAAACATTTTTATATACACACCTAAAATCGGTCGGTCGGTTTTTACCGGTTTGGAAGATAAAAAACCATACCCACCCAAAATGTTGCAGGGTTGGTATTTTCTTAACCGTAACCGTCGCCGGTGACACCGGTTCGGGTAATTCCGGTGATGGGGACGGCCGGTGACGGTCGGTTTTCGGTGACGGCCGGATATTTGCCCAGCCCTACTCACAGTTATGGCACCTTAAGTAAAATTCACTCATAGGTAAGGTGTCATACCTTGATATTTTTCCTAGCTTTTACCAGACAAAATTAAAACACGTAAGAACTCAATAAACGCTTCAGTACATAGTTTGGAAAGTAGTAAGTAACACAATTAGAAAACACCATATAAAGATCGACAATTTCAACATACCTCCCTGAGTACTTGCTGCATATGGCAACTACCAATTACTGTAATTCTCTAATTACTTGCTGCAAATGTCAATTACCAGATAGGTATCTGGAATCTTAGGGTTCAGTACTGATGGTAAAACATATAGTTTTATTATCATCTAAAGTCTTAAAATGTCTAGGACGAGACAGCCAAGATAGAAGAGCTATGTGACTTGCACTTGTAACGTGAAATTAAAAGTCAAACTCTCCCATCCAAAGATAACTAATTATACAGCTCATTTTCCCATTCTATATTCAACGGCTTCCTTCTTTGCGTCGCACATATCGGGTTCGGTCATTGTATCTTGGCCTATCTTGAGCTCTCTGGGGCTGAGGCTCCACCCTTCTCTGTCTCTCTGGTGATCTTTGGACAATCTCCCCATTCACAAACAACTCAGCTGCAACATAAAAAAAATGTATTGTTATGATCCTGTGTTTCATGTGTGTGTATACTTAATGCAGAGGGAGTTTAAAAACTGGGAACTGTTTTGTAATGCTGCATCACTTATTTGGAGGTCCAAACAAAAGAGCACATAATAGTCAAAAGCAAGACATATTAAATGACCATTAACATTTGAACCCAAATACTGATATACACGATCCCCTACTACTCTTCTATAATGTTTTTTACTGATCTGCAACTCAACAGAATCCAAAAGGCATGCAGAACAGTTGGTAATGATATTTGATACGAGTCCATTAACATTCAAAGCTCAACATTGCCCATAGGACTATTCAGCTTAGCCAAGATGGACCCAAGATATGAAAAACAATTATAATAATCTGGAACTAGTTTGCAATGTCTCATCGTAACTTATTTGTAGCTCCACAAAAAAGCACAAGACAGTAAACAGAGAAATCTGAAACATTTTCATTCAATTTAAATGTAAACACAAACAACTCAGCTTCTTTAAGATGGACCAGAGACATGAAAAACAAAAGGAGAAAACAAAATACTCAATCTTCATAACCGAAAAGGCACAGATCAGAGATAGTGATATTTGATGAGTCCACTAACATTTAAAGCATTGCCCATAGGACTCCTCAGCTTTGCCAAGATGGACCCAAGATGTGAAAAACAATTATGAAGAACAAATGTTTTAAATCAGGATTGTGAAGTCTGGTCCAAAATACCAGCAAAGAAAATGAAGTTGAGGAGTGTAAGACATTAACAACATTAATGTGGGACAAATTTGTAATAAAATGAGTAAACATAAACTTAATATTTATACGAGCAAAATACTGCAAACTGGTTTGATGTGGTTATGACTTTCATAAAGGTAGAATCGCCAAATAAGCCAAATCACTATGGATGTTCTTGTAATGGATGTACATAATAGTCCCACATGAAAAATGATGTGGGAAACAGAAAGCAAACACAGACACAAAGCAAGTTCATCAACTGAACAGCATAACAGAGGATAACAATTAATGTAACATGCGCTATTTTCTGCTACCTGCAAAAGTGATTTTTAAAAATCTATTTTGTTTGGATTGTGGACTGTGAAGAACTAAAATTAGACTCCAAAGAGAAAGAGAGCATGCAACTAAGCTGACAGACACACTAACCCTTCAAACAATAACTAACATCTAAACTGCATGGTTGACCCATGCCATTTTCTTACCATGAACATCAAATACACAAATAGACTATAAAAGAAAAGGGACAGGTGCACAGGTGCAAGGGAACTATAAATCACAATTTAGCTTTACCAATGATCTGCATTTCCACTGGGGAAGCAAGGAACAGTCTAGAGAGAAAATCGACGCTAAAACTACTTAGCTATTTGAAGATGGACAATGTACATCACAATTCACACAAAAAAAACTAAAGACATTCACATTATCAATTTGAGATGAATTAATGAAAGTAAACAAAATAAATGAAAACTATTTAAGCTTAAAGTGCATACCCCCATAATCTTTATTTTCAGGGTCCACATAGGAATCAGGAAGCACAAACAAAACACCAGGCAATCCTGCAAATCAGAAAAAAGGGATACAGAATCAGTTTAAATGTTGACAAAATATGCAGCTACTATACAAGGTGGAAACAGAAAAATAGGGTAATATAGCACAGACCCTCTAGCTTGTTTGAGGTCTCCTCATCAATCTCACAGCCAAACCCGAAGTACCTCTCACAGGATACATTGTAAATCTTCTGCTTAGCTTCCTCCTCACTTTAGCACGATAACAAACAAATGTCATATACAATCAAATCAATAATGAACAAAGATCCCTCATTTTTACCAGAAACTACACTAAAGTAATTAAGATTGAAAACCCAAATACCCAGAAACGCGAGAGTACCTGCCAACAACTTTGGCGAGCGTTTGGATATAGCAATCGATCATTTGCTGCTTGGAGGCTCCCTCGCCGCCGGGCTTGTCCATGACGATGAGCCAGTGCTCGTAGTCACAGCCGGGGAAGAGCGGGGCCATCTCGGTGGGAGGGCGGTCGCTGAAGTTGGAGCCTGAATTGAGCGGTGAGTAGGCGGAGCGGTTGGCGCGGCAGCGGATTGTGGTAGCGCGGAGTGGCTGGACGGCATGGATGAGCGGAGCGAGAGAGCGGCGGGAGAAGCGGGGAGAGGAAAGAGGCCGAGTGAGGGAGGACGCGATGAAGCGCTTGGGGATGAGGGCGAGAGAGCGAGTGGGGTGGCGCGTGACAGTGGCGGAGACAGCCCGAGCTAAGGTTTGAGCCATTTGGGAACTGGAGGACAAGAGTGGGAAGAGAAAGGGTTTTCAAGAGGAAGATGAGGTTTGGGATATATTGACTCTTTTATTTTTATTTACAAATAAGGTTTCACGTGATGGGACTCAGTTTATTATGTTTTCTTCTTTGCCTATTTATATCCTTTAATTTTTCAAAAACTAATCTTTGTGAAGGGATATTTATAAATATTTACATTAACATATAGAAAAATTAAGGTGATTACATTAACTATTAGGGTAAATTACGTTTGACTATCCCGAACTATACGCGTTTAACGGTTTACTACTCAAATGTTCATTCGTAACAATTACCTACCCCGAACTAATATTTAGTAACGACGTTAACCCCTTTCCATCCATGGCTGTTAATTATATTGTAAAATGACCGAAATACCCTCGGTTAGTATTAAAATTTACATAAATCTAACACTTTTTCTAAACCCTTTTACCATTAATAAAAATAATTATAATCATTAAAAAAAATTAAAATTCATATTCTTTTATATAATAATTAAATTAATTATAAAATGTATATTTTCAAATATTTATTAAATACTTTTTAAATTAATTTTATTAAAATATTTTTCTTTCATATTTTTATCTAACCCTAGTTGTCTCGTCTCATTCTCTCACTTCCTCCCACATTCTCCCACCTCAGCCACGCCGCTCACCTCACCCACACTATCGAAGCTCGTCCTTGCAACGTCGTGGAACAAGCTTCTTCGGCTAGTCCTCGCGCCATTGGAGCTACAAGGGTAACAAGCAACCGAGTGCACCGGAGAAGAGCATGTCGCTGCCGTGGAAATCGATTTTGGATGATTATAGGTACAAATGAGTTTGTAACCCCATATTTTCAGTTTGATTTTTTCTAAAAAATGAAAAATTAGTGATTTTTTGAATGAATTTGTGTTTCAGGTACGAAGAACACCGCCGGTGGTAGAGTCCGGAGACGAGGGGTGGTGGTGTTACTTCACGGCGGCGAGGCTGGCTGGACAAGAGGGCGAACTCTGAAACCAAATCCAATAAACCCCCCAAATTGGTTTACTCCCACGGAAAGATGAGCTTCTCAGATCTGCAATTCGAATGTGTATTGCTTTGACGTGGTGTTATTTGAACTCGTCGGTGTCACTGAAAACAAGGCCAAGAGAGATATATATGGAAGATGATGATGGCACATCACTGGAAGAAGGTCATGAGAATATATATATATATATATATATATATATATATATATATTATTAATTATGGGAAGATGATGATGGGTATGGGAAGAAAGTCATGGGAGCTCGTTACTGGATTTCCTTTTTGTTTTTTAATTATTTAATTTTAATTTTGATAAATATGTAAAAATATTATCAAATTATTAATTATGAAATATAAATTCTAGATTTATGTAAAAAAAATAATGGTTAAGGAGTTATTTTAATAAGTAAAAAATTAAAAAAAGGTCCGTTGAATTTTCATATTTTTTATGAAAATTAAATAAAAAAAATGAAAATTAAAGAATTTTGTTATTAAAAAAAATTAATAAAAATAATAAATAAACAAATGGTAACAAATTATTTATAATAATAATAAAATTTAATAGAAAAAATATACAAAAGTATTAAAAAAGGAAAAAGAAATTAATTATAAATTAATTACAAAAGTAAGGGTATTTTCAGAATTTTAGAAAAAATGAACAGTGAACAGATGGAAAAGTGGATGGGAGGTACCAACGGCGTTACTAAACGTTAGTTCGGGGTAGGTAATTGTTACGAATAAACATTGGGGTAGTAAACCGTTAAACGCGTATAGTTCGGGGTAGTCAAACGTAATTTACCCTAACTATTACACCGAATAACAATATTAGTTTTCGAACAATTTCCATTACGGTCACTTTGGAAAGGTTCAAAATACCTTTGTGTCAATTAGAGGTAAGTTAACCCTTTTATCATGTTCATTTGTATTTGAGTGTGTTTGAGCTGAAGTAATGAGAGTGAGTGAACTGAGTATGCTCGACGAAGAATTAGAAATGAAACGAGGTAAAGAACAAAGAGAGAGTGAAGGCGCCGAGCTTGAAGAAGAAGTTTCAACGATGTGGTCGTCATCATCTGATAGTGATTCCTTTAACGAATGCAACAGAAAAAGAGGAAAACATGTATGAAGGAGCGAATTGAGGCCAAGAGACAATAAGCTCTTGGGAGGATGAATGATAAGAGGGAGGCATCAACCAACAATAGTGAATCAAGAGCAAGTTCACTTGGCTTAGCCCAATTTGATTTGAACAATTCCCAACAACAAATTCAGATAATTTCCTGTTAATTTCAAGTTCAATTACAAATTATTCAATTTTTACTTGTTCACTTTCAACATTTTTGTTGTTACATCTAAGGTTGACAATATTTGTGTCAAGCCAGATGTCAACTCTGATGTCATAACATCATCTGTGTACAACATGTGCGGAGCTGAACGAAGATGTCAACACAAAATGTCATTGACATGACTGACGCTCAAGGTTTTAAAAGTCGCTAGGCGCTATTCGGACGGCTAGGGCCTTTGCGGATTAATCGGGGACTAGACGGGGATTAATCGGGTTTATATTTTTATATATTTAAAAAAATTAATAGATACATTATTATATATATAAACAAAATATGAATTTTATTATATTAAATTTTAAAATAGTAATAAATGTTTAAAAACCTATAAAATATTTGTTATATGGAGCACAACCTATTGTAAATGACTCTTATAATGTAAAATATAAATGAATGTTAACCATAAGATTAGAATATGTGGAAGAATAAGATTAAAACACTTATTAATGGAAAAAAATGCTCTACTACCTCCAGGTGAAGTTCTCTCTACCCTAGTTAGGGTTTACAATTGCAGTCGCCGGCCAACGCTCCACCGCCAGCCACCGTCTTCCCCACATTCACAGCATCCCCCTCAACCAGTATTCTTCCCCCGATCATGGTCCTCCCTGTCTCACGCCGTCACCATGGTGGATCGTACCTTAGGACGCCATGGTCTCCGGAATCTCCTTCCCGTCCTCGCCCCATCACGCTCGGCCATCCCATACCGGCAGGGGTCACGAACAACCGTGGTGGGTGGCCCATGCATGGAGAAGATCAGGGTCCGATGTGGTCGTACCCGCTACTCTGGATCCGAGCACCGCAGATGGAGCCCGACCGGCCTCTCGCAGTCAGCCACTGCCACCGCCGTCCCCGACCGGCCTAGGACTAGAGGGCCCCTCGTCAGGGCTTCTACTATTCGGGCCTGGCCCCCGTCCCCCCGCTAGAGCACTCTGCGTTTTCGTTTTATCAGTGGGATTCGGTGCCTCGTCTACCATGGCCGCCGGCCTACCATACGGGGTATGCAAGCCCTGGGGTAGTTGCAAACCCTAGGGTGGACACAAACCCCAGGGTGCATGCAAACCCTAGGGGGATCGCAAACACTATGAGACATGCAAGCTCCGGAAATCGCGGTACTCCTGCTAGGGTTTTGGCCCTGACTCCAGTGGTAGCCAAACGACATGGAGAGGAGTCCACACGGCCCAAGCCACAGTCGAAGCTCGGCTCGAGGAAAAAGTCACCTGACCCTAGGCTGGGAGAGCTGAGAGACTGCCCCTTGGCCCGCCGGGGGATCCTGAGATTCACTACTGCCATTGGACCCAGACCCAAGAAGATCAAGACGGGTCATAAGCCAACGGCTCCGGAGGCACCACAGGAATCCTTGCTGCTGCCAAACAATACTGAGCAGGAACAAGAACGGGAAGTCAGCCCGGGGGGCTATAACCCCCCGGGGGATGAATGATTCCCTAGGGCGGGAGTGGGAAGGACCGTTGGGGGCCTATACCCACAGACCCGGGACAACTGCAGCCGGGAGGTCCCGGGGAATCCGCAGTCAAGGCTCCGTTTCAATCTAGTTTCCTTGGTTTAGGTCGAATAATGTTTTGGCTAGTTAGATTCTGTTTTTTATTTACTTTCCGTTCGAAACATTGGATCGAGGTGTTCCTGAGTTTGGATCTGCGAAAAAAAGCAGACTATATGAGTGGAACCATGTGCGCCCGATGGGCCACGACCGATTGGGACAAAAGCTGGTATCCGAGACTGGTAAGTCCCTCTTTGTAAGCATGATATGATCGTAATACAACTTCTTTCCCATTTAAAAAAACACACTTATTAATGGCACAAATGTAGATATAGAGAACTTTAAATCTGTTAAAGATATTTTACGTGAAAGGGGTAAATCTGATTTATTTTTACTATATATCTATTTTTTTACTCTTTAAAAATCTAATTTTTTAATAATTTATTTTTCACGATTTTTTAATATTCTACTTTTAATCTGATAATTTTAATCGACGTTATAGTTATTTGTTAATAATATTACAGAACTTTGTGAGAGGTATTACAAAATTTTATGGCTTAATTTTTTGTTGTTGAGTTGATGTTACAAATTTATATGTTTAGTAATCTGTTGATGTTACATAATTTTGAATTTCATAATAATACAAAATAAATTACAGAATCATGCGAACGATGTTACAGAATTATACAAACGATGTTACATTTTTTTTGAGAAGAACATGTAATATTATTACTTGAAATAGAAATAAGATGATGTGCACATAATTGTGCCCATCTTACAATATTGAAACCAACTACAAAACGTAAAGCAATAACATAAAACTAAAAGTTGCTCAATGTTTAGGGGTGGTTGAAGGGGGAATCTGCGGTAGCGAACATGCAATCCCTGAACACCGATACAACATACTTCTACCATATGGCACTGGGCGAGCAAGCCGAGTGAAAGGGGAATACTGGTGGACCGCCATCTCCCCCGGTATGTCAGCGTGCGTCCTCGTCTCTTGACTGATAATGTTAGGGCTCCTGAACGCGGGATTGCTGACACCGGACTGGTAGGGGAGACAGATATCGACTGTCAATGGTACCCTCGCCATCTAGTTGCCAGGAAGGGGTCACAGTTGACCACCCCCTTCCTGGACCACCTCGGACTCATTCCTGGAGGCGGGGGTGCTTGTGGCCCCCCGCTGCTACTACTTGTGATCCCCCATCAGACGCCGTCGAACCCTCTGACTCCTCTGGCTCCTCCTCTCTGTCCAGCCTCTTCTTTCCAGACAACGTTGGCCCAGCTTCCTTAGTCAGCCATGCCGATGGGATGTCCTCCGTCCCAGTCTCATAGGACGACCGAGTAGGTGGCGTGCCCGGACGCCTGTTACTCCCCTTGCCCCTGCCTCCAATAGAGCTTCAGTTCGTCCCAAGCACCGTCTTTCCATGTCTCGCCTTCTCTATTGCAGATCTCGGGTCCCCCGGGGCTCGAAGGGAATGGCCCTTGACTCCCCTCGCCACTGGACAGGATGGGAACAGATGACCCGCACAACTACAGCCATAGCAATGATCGGGTAAATGCTCGTACGAGACCTGAAGGAGAGTACGTACCTGCGATTCCGATAGTCGGAACCATAATTGGCTCTGCAGAGGAATGCGAATATCTGCCCGGATCCGCATAAAATCTCCCCAACAGCACCCCGAGTTGTCCATATCCACCGCCTGGAAGACCCCCAATCCATTCCCCAGACGGAACCCCACCTCCTTATTCCACTCCCCCACAGGGAGGTTAGAAACATGTGCCCACACCGAGAAGTGATGAAAGCTGAGATCTCCCACCTGCATGTGAGCCCTAAGGTCCGTGAATAATACTAGAGATTCCCAGAACGGCCACGACTCTCCAGCCAGCACCCTAGCCCATTCCTTAGCCGTGCGAAAAAGAACGCCACCAGGCCCCCCTCCAGCGACCGTGCCTCCACTTTCATGCCCCAAAGATCTTCCATTCTGTCCACCAGCGATTTCCAGAAAAATCTCTTAGAGGTCAACACCTTCGCAGCTAGTGCGAACTGAAACTGACCCCCTACCTTGGCCACAACCCCTGTTGGAATCACTACCTCCCTGATGCACATCGACGATAGCCGAGAACCGATAGTCCCCACAGCCTCCTCCTCATCTTGCGGTCCTGTCCGATCCGGGTCCACCACAACATACGGCTCAGCCCGCAATATTGGGCCCCCGGCCCAGCCCGAGCCTCCGTCCGGCCCGTACCCAGCCCATACCGCCCTGCCCAAGCCGTTATATCTCCCGACCCAGTCATCCCACGACCCCGGCCACCCCGGTCTGCTAGCGTAGCACAATCCACCCGGTCCTGGCCTACCCAAAATTCCTTTCGGGCATCCATCATGAACCCACTTGTCCGGTCCGGCCCAATCCGCTCCCGATCCGTGTCCAACCCGCTAGGGTTTTCCCCCACGATAGCCTTGCCTTTGCTTCTTCGCCAAGCAAGTGCCGCCAGCGAATCCTCCACCGGACCCTCCGTATCCGAGGACACCATCACCGGCGTCATCGGGGACCCATCCGTCCCCTTCCCCTCGTCCACCAACTGTCGCACCCCCAGGCCACCAGCCCGTACCGGACCCGACGTCCACTCCCTCGCCACACGGGGCCGAGGTCCACGCGCCACCTGCCGACGACCACGACTCCCCGCCGTGAGGAAGTCGGCGCCACGCCCTGGAGCATCGCCGCTGCCCCGCACCGCCGAGAATCGCAGCGATGGAGCAGCGCCGTCCCGAGGCGAGAGAGGCTCCGGCTCGGTGAACGCCGTCTCCTCCCCTGCCGTCTCCTCCATTCCTTCCGGCGAGACCAACCCGGGGTCCTTCCCCAGCACGTCCCCCGAGTCGACCCCGTCAGACAGGATCACCACAACCGGCACGGTGCGTTGTGCACCGTCCCCCTCATACGCGTCCTCGACGCCCACGGCCCACACGCCGTCACCGACGTCCTCCATCGGCTCCTGCCATGCTGAGGAATTGCCGGAGATACTAGACAACCTTGCTGCAGAGTTTGCCATGGATGCCCTGAAAATCACTAAACCCTAACCCTAGCAGAGAGAAAAGAGTTGTGAACGTGTACGAGTTGTACAATAATTCCCATTCACAGCCCTCAATGTTGATCATTCATTATTCAAACACTAAACTCGTGACAAACGATGTTACATAATAATCCAAACGATGTTACAAAATAATTACAGAAGAATCTAAACGATGTTACAGAAGAATCCAAATGATGTTACAGAAGAATCCAAATGATGTTACAGATCCAATCTGATCACCGAATAATCCGAACAATACTACAGAATAATCTAAATTATATTATAGTTAAATACAAGCGATATTACAGATCCAATGCGGGCTTTCTCTCCATCCTTTTATTGGAATCAACAAAGAAATAACCAACAAATGACTCGATCCTTGTCCCAAAACTTAAAACATGTATTCAGTAAAAAAAAATTATATATATCAAAATTTTGAAGCTCGAAGTGACCATATTAAGCAAACATGAACAAATTTTAAAAAGCGAGGCATACACATATACATTAAAAAAATATTTAAATCCATCATATATTTATGATTGCACAGCTCAAATCGTAACACAAAATATTATGGTAACCAAATCCTCCTTCAATACATGATAGTAAGTTTCACTACAAGTAGGAAATAAATAATTTCATAATTTTTTTTATAGCAACCAATGAAAAGAAGAAATCATAAAAGAAACAATTATGTGACTACGTACTCACCACCATATTCGGTCCCTCATAACCAAGTTACATGCAGATGGATGATACAGAATCACAGATCGGGACTTTGTTCTTCATGCTCTGGTTCTGGCGAACCTCGTTCTTCACGGCATTGGTGGATTTTGACGGAGAGTGGACCAATCGGACAAGACGACACCGGGAAAGGTCGGGCCGGATTTCAACGGAACCAGCGGTGGCTTAAATCGACGGCGTAACCTCCGCATCTCTCTTTGATCGGTGTCCTGTCTGCAAGGCAGTGTGGCAGAGTTCACACGGGACAAGCCTGCTCTGTTCGTCCGTTCACGACTATGAAGAGTACTAGACGTTGGTTGTGGCGGCGAGCTCAAGGAAAGATAGAGAGAGGTGTTGCGACAAAGAGAAGCAAGGGAGAAGGTTCTGCGAAAGAGAGAAACCAAGGAGGGTTATGGATATTTAAACAGAAATTAGGGGTTATAGGTAAATAATTAGTGTGGAAGTTCAGAAATTCCCTTCGGTGTATTTAAAATGACAAAAATTAGATTTGACGTGTTCTATATTACAAAAATACCATTAATTGCGCTGAAAAAATCTAGGCCTTTAATTTACTCAAATCTTATGATTTAGATTTATTTACATTTTACGGTATAAGAACCTATTTACAACGAATTGTATATCTATGTTATATTACATTTATGTCCTCATAAATGACCACATTTGAACACCCATGATAGCCATAATTACTGACTTATCTTTTTCAATGAGGTGAGGCACCAAATTTATTTTATGACGTCGGTATTTGTATCAAGATTTTTGAACAGTGATTTGGACTATCAGAACAAATCGTCCACTTTAATCAGTTTGATAAAAAATTAATATTATGTCATTTTATTTTTTAAAAATAATTTATAACTGTCTATCATTTAAAAAAATAGTTTAAATCAGTTTACTCAAAATATATTGTCTTTTACTTTATATTAATTCTACTTTCATCTAAAACCAACAAAATGAGCCTAAAAAGAAGTCCAATAAGATTGGTCAAAGGAAAAGACGTAGCAGCTCTCCTACAAACCCTAGGCAAGTTTTACGATTTCTCTTCCTCCACGACGGTAGCAATGGCGACGTCGGCTGCTGATCTGTCCGAGGGAGAAGGTGGGTTCGACGTGGAACTATTGTGTGAGCCGAGTAGTCCGATTCTCAGGCGGAGATCAGGGACGGAGGAGGCGAGGGAAGGAGGATCGCCGGAGAGAGTTTGTTTGCCGGGGGAGGAATCCCTTGGAACACAAGACGATGTCACCACTGTTAGTCTTAGTGCTCGTAGTTCAATCCTAAATGTCCAAATGTACATATCATCGTTAGCAATAAAATTAAATCGGCTTTATATTACTTATGTGTTGGAGTAATATATCGATGTGTGCTCTGATCTATGCCCACCATGCGAATAGAACCATAGATCGAGATAGATCACACTCGATGGTTCCCTAGTCAACAAAGCTTCACTAGAAGCGACTAGTATGAAAGATGGTTCTTTATGGCTTACGTTTTGTTAGTCATTGGAATGAGATTCCGGAGTCTGATCATAGATATCATGTGGGACATGATATTGGACGACCCGCCCTGAATATGTGCCATAGATTAAGTCATGAACATATTCAGTGTCGTAGCTTGTCATGTATCCTTATACCAAGGAGTCTTTGTGATTTCTATGTAGTCAACAACTGAGTTTGACCTGAGCCTAACGTTGTCCGTAACAGGGCTTCCATAACGGCCAGGATTGGCTTGGGGACGGGCTACATGAGTGACACGAAAGGCGGCTAAGGGATTTATCCCTCATACTGAGGTATGGGAAAGATATCGGTTCTCGGCCGCTTGATCGAGAGTGACTGAAAGAATAGTATGGCCATGCACATGATACTGGGTATCATATCTTCAGTCATCTCACATATCAAGGAACGGTGATTGAGAATAATAAGGATGACGGCTCTATGCCTTATCTCAATCAGGATATCGGAGATAAAAGGATAATGACAGGGATGACGGAAAGGTTAGAGTCGACAGGGGCGATTCGTTATGCAGTGTCAGGCAATACTAAAGTCTCGTTAGTTGCCACTTAAATAGGATCAAGTAAAATGGGATTTTACGTTGATCTATTGACATGCATAAACCTAAGGGTCACACCGGAGGATGAAACTCATTGACACATTTATGGAGAATGGACAAAAGGGAGTTGTCTCGGGACATGACCAAAACCGGGTTTTGGGTCATGTGCCCGTAAGTGAATAGGACTTTACGAATCGAGACAAGGCTTGGAGTCTTGGGATTGATCGCGTCGGATAATGTTGGACATTTCCGGTATGGAAGGCTTGGAGGCGATGAGCGAATCACGGGACCTCTTTGGAAATGGCCACGGGCCATGTTCCAAGAGGCCCATGCAACCAAGGCCCATGGAACTAATTAATCAAGTCTTGATTAATTAGTACTAAGTAAGCAAGACAAGGATTAAGGTGTTGGTGATTCACCACCTAACCCAATCTTGTCTTGCCATACTTTGTCCTATTTACACCTTACTTGTCACCATGCTTGTCCCATGCCTTTAGTTGGACAAGTATGAGTTTTTTTATGTTTAAGTCATCTTTTTCCAACATAACAAACACAAGACAAGAATAGGAAACACAACTTCTCTCCCCATTCCATGGCAATTTCGGGTTTGGCAAGTTCCCACCTCCAATTTTGTGTTCTTGAGTCCTCAAAGAGAAGAACTACGTGGCTTTGATTCCCATGTGGATACGTAGGCGTCTTGGAGACTCAAGCCAATCATTCGTTACCCGGTATTCTTGTTTTGGTAAGAACTAGTGCTGAATTTTTCTCTTGTGAATCCATTCTTTGTTAGTTGTTTCATGGTTTTAATCGTCTCTTGGTTTTCATTAATTTTCCGCTGCGAGTTGGTTCATCTCCAACCCTACCTCGAGACCCAACAGTGGTATCAGAGCCGTGCTACCTTCGGGATTCACAAGACGGTGTTCAAAGTTTCGGTTTTGCTTGAAAGTTTCGTTTTTGGCATGTTGTTTTGCTAAATTGTTTGATAACATGTTTTAAATTATTGTTTATGGATTTAATGCATGTAAAATGAATTTTTGAAAATTATTTCAAATCTGGAAATTTTGAAAAAAGTTTGATTTTTCGGGTCTCGGGAGCGGGACTCTCGGGGAGCCGAAACCGGGACCGAATGGGACTCCGTTGGACGAAGCTAGGCCAAGCATGACCATTGGATGGTTGATATGCTAAGGCTAAACCGTTTTGTTAGTTATGACGAGTTTGGAACCGTCATGACGAACTCGAAGATCAAATGTTCAAAAGTTTCATTTTTGAACGGTTTCGATAAACCGAGCATCAAAAAATTTCAAAACTTGGCTATTAAATAAAACCGGAAAATCACATGATGTTTGATAACATGATTGTTTGATAACACGATGTGTGATGTGATGTTGGCATGGTGTACATAATAGCCCCGAGCTCGATTTAATTATTTATCGCTTTTCACGGCCTGCGAGCTGTTAGAGTTAGCGTGTAATTATTGTTTCAAGGTGTGGTCGTCGAACCACTTGTTTGTAATATTTATTTATTCCCGACTTGCGAGTCGTGTATTAAATTATAATTTTTTACAAAAACGAAGAAAGGGCGAAAAGGTCATTTGGTGGCTTTTCGGGTGTTGGCATCGGCTTGGAGTCGGTGGAGCTCAAGAAGCTAGTGGTAGTTAGTTTAGGGGGCTATTATGTGCACATTTATCGCTTTATGCTTGGTTTAGTTTATGCATGATTAATTCTATGTGTTTTAGAATTGCATGCTTAACTTTATTTACCGAGCATATCACCTCACATGCAAAGATAAAATTGGAATTTTAATCCTTGTGTGTGAGCCCTTAGAATCGTCATTACATTGAATGTAGTTGACGGGTTCGAAGGAAGAATTACATTGGATGTAATTTGAGGCATCACTGCATTTGGAATGTAGTTGATGTGCTCATCGCATCTAGGATGTGTCAAAGTTTTAAACACAACCGGACAAGTAAAAACGGGTCATGTCCGATACCTCCCAATTATCAACACCTTACTACCTCCCCGTCCTATAGGTGTCGTGCGCATTAGCGGAGCATCCATGGGAAAGCGGGGTAGTAGGTTTGGACGACATATGTGGGTGTCGTGCGCATTAGCGGAGCACCTACATAGTGACGGGCCATAGTTGAAAATTGGTGGACCCGGCTACGATTCTCAGCCTGAGGTTGAGCTAGGGTAACAGATAGGGTAAGCCGTGTACATAAGTACATACCCTAGCCAAGAGTCACATTGGATGTGATTGGATGGAGTCCTACCTACATAGCTCGATTAAGTGGTGATCATTAGTTCAGCTTAATCGAGTGAATCAAGGATCCTGGTTTCAGATTCTAAAGGTTTAGAATCGATTGTTGGTGTTTAAACTTGATCTTCATAAAATTTATTCAGTTTACTGATTGAATTTTATCTGTTGTAGATCAAATGACAAATTCAGCGAACATTAATAGTTTGTCATTAAAAACCATTCTTGACAGGGTCAAGCTAAATGGGACAAACTATTTGGACTGGTACAGAATTTTGAGGATAGTCCTCAAGTCTGAACGCAAAGAATATGTCCTTGACAAGGCTGTCTCTAAGACCATATCAGAGTTACATGAAGTGTCAATAACTGCTGAGAAGAATATATCAGGGATCTGGGATCCAAGGATATTCTGATGGTCAACAAGGGAATTGGAAGTGGCAAGGCAGGGCCCATGCGCACTTGGCGGGAAAGATGAGACACCTGAGAATGTCTACTTCTACTGCCAACAGCCTGGTCATTGGAACCGGGATTACAGGAAGTTCACGGCTGATCTGAAGAAGGGCAGTGGGACTGCGCCTTCATCAAATAGCCTGGATGATCTGAAGAAGGGTAGTAGGACTGCGCCTTCATCAGAAAACCTGGATGATCTAAGGAAGGGCGGTGGGACCGTGCCTTCATCCGGTATTAACTCTCTAGAACTACATCTCTCTACTTCCAAAGATTCATGGGTATTAGATACCAGGACTGAATCTCACACATGCACTAACGTATAGTGGATGAAAGTAGGAGAGGTTTGGAAAGCACGAAGTGGACCTCAGAGTTGTGGCAACTACTGTAGGATCCATGAGTCTTGCTTTGCCAAGTGGCCTTGTCTTAGTATTGTATAATGTATATTGCATACCTACTTTTAGTAGGAATATTATATCTGTATCCGTGTTTGACAAGGAAGGATATAATGTTAATATTGGAAATGGAGTTTTCAATGTTCTATGCAATGATATGTTTTATACCAGTACTGACATGGTTGGAGGATTGTGCATATTAGATATGGGTAACAATGCCTCAAGTTCTATATATTACGTTAATACCAAGAGGTCTAAATCCAACGATTTAAACCTAACTCTGTTATGGCACTGTCATTTGGGCCGCATAAACAAGAAGCGTCCATCAGCACTTCACAAGTGCGGGCTTTCAGGTTCATTCGAATTCCATTCGATCAATAGGTGCAAGGTTTGTTTGATGGGTAAAATGACTAAAGTGCCCTTTATCGATTACGATGAAAGGGCGGGTGAATTATTGGGGCTGATACACTCGAATCTGTGTAGACCAATAACTTCACTTGGCAGGAGGGGTTTTAGCTACTTTATCACATTTACTTATGATTACAGTAAATATGGTTATGTCTATTCGATGAGACATCAGTATGAAACTTTTGATAAATTCAAAGAGTTTAAGACTATAGTAGAAAACCAGCTTGACAAAGGTATTGAGGCACTTCGATTGGATCGAGGTGGAAAATACTTGACCACAGAGTTATTAGATCATCTAAAAGAGAATGGGATCCTTTTGGAATGGACTCCTTCTGGGACATTGTAGTTGAAAGGTGTAGCCAAACGGAGAAATCGGACATTGTTAGACAATGGTCCGTTCCATGATTAGTTGGACTGATCTCCCAATCTCTTTCTGGGGTTATGCTCTAGAGACGACCGCATTCATAGTGAATCAGGCTTCGACGAAGGGTGTGGAAGGGACATCATTTTAAAATGGTACGGGATGATGCCCGCTTTGTCCTTCCTAAAGATTTGTGTTTGCAAGGCTTATGTGAAACATTTGGTTTCGACTAAGCTCGAACCAAGATCTGAGATATGCACCTTCGTGTGGTGTCCCAAAGCAACAAGGGGATACCATTTCTACAATCCCAGTGAGAACATGGTGTTCGTCGCTTGGGGTGGGGTCTTTATGGAAAAGAAGTTTTGTTTCCAAAGACGTCATTGGAAGGACTGTGCATCTCGAAGAAATTCAGGATGGTACAGATCTGTCTAAACCAATTGACAACCCAGTAGAAAGGAGCCAGAGATTGTCGTAGAGTGAGAACCAATTCCTGTTATAATTCCGGAAGGTCCAAGGCGATTTGAAAGGGTCAATCTTCCACCTCCAAGATATGGTATCCGGAGGTGACAATGAAGTCATGGTGGATCACGATGATCTAGCCACCTTTCAGGAAGTCATGGATGGGCCCGACTCTGAGTTATGGCTGGGAGCCATGAGGGAGGAAATGCAATCCATGTCGGACAACCGAGTCTGGGAACCGGTTGATCCCATCAATGGTGTGAGGACCATCGGATGCAAATGGATCTTCAAGGTGAAGATGGACATGGACGACAACCCTCTGACCTACAAAGCTCAACTGGTGGCGAAAGGTTATAGGCAGATCCAATGGATTGACTATGAGGAAACCTTCTCCCTACTGACTATGGTCAAAATCAATCCAAGTTCTTCTTGACATAACTGCGTATCATAATTACGAGATATGGCAAGTGGATGTCAAAACCGCTTTCCTAAATGGAAATTTGACTGAGTACGTTTGTATGTCTCGGCCCAAAGGTTTTGACGATCCGAAGAATAAGGGAAAGATTTATAAGTTGTTGAAATCCATTTATGGATTGAAACGAACTTCTCGGAGTTGGATCCTTCGTTTTGATGAAGCTGTAATTGGATTTGGCTTAATCAAGAACGAGGATGAATCTTGCGTTTATAAGAAGGCTAGTGGGAGCAAGATTACCTTTCTATTTCTCATTGAAAACGATATCTCTACCTTGCACGAGACTAAAGCTTGGTTGAGGAAGTGTTTTTCAATAAAGGACTTAGGCGATGCTTCTTATATCTTAAGGATTAAGATATGTAGAGATCGCACCAAGAGGGTCTTGGATTTAAGTCAGGGAACCTATGTGAACAAGGCATTGAGTAGGTTCTTAATGCTCGATTCAAAGAAAGGACTCTTACCCACTAGTCATGACATTCATCTCAGCAAGACTCACTGTCCTAAGACACCTGATGAGCTGAAAAGGATGATGAGAATCCTATGCGCCTGGGGGCAGTATCAATCATATATGTCATGACATGTATGAGACTGGACGTCTCGTAACCTTATGTTGTACCAGTATACATCAGTCTAACCCGGTGGAAAGATGATGTTGAACTAGTCGTCGAAGGATGAGTAGACGATAGTTTTCCAAGGCAAATCCAGATGACTTTAGAAGTCAGTCAGGATATGTGTTTATGCTGAATGGTAGAGCTTTAGCTGGGAGAGCGTAAAGCAAGATACCATTGCCGAATCTACGACAGAGGCCAAGTACATGGATGCTACAGAGGCAGCTAAGGAGGCTATGTGGATTTGGAAATTCACGGCAGGGTTGGGTGTAATTAAAAACCCGTCCAGCCCGGTGAATCCATTTTGCGACAACACAAGGGCCATTGCGCAAGCTAAAAGCCCAGATCGCATAACAAATCCAAACATGTACTACAGCGTATCCACCTAATCAGAGAAATACTGAACTGAGGTGAAGTGAAGATAACCTATATTGCAATAGATGATAACATAGCCAACCCATTTACTAAGACAGTGTCGCTGCCTAAACATGTTAGACATGTAAAGTCGATGGGGACATATTGGAGTTTAGATTGGAACTAGGGCAAGTGGGAGATTGTTAGTCTTAGTGCTCGTAGTTCAATCCTAAATGTCCAAATGTACATATCATCGTTAGCAATAAAATTAAAGCGGCTTTATATTACTTATGTGTTGGAGTAATATATCGATGTGTGCTCTGATCTATGCCCACCATGCGAATAGAACCATAGATCGAGATAGATCACACTCGATGGGTCCCTAGTCAACAGAGCTTCACTAGAAGCGACTAGTATGAAAGATGGTTCTTTATGGCTTACGTTCTGTTAGTCATTGGAATTGGATTCCGGAGTTTGATCATAGATATCATGTGGGACATGATATTGGACGACTCGCCCTGAATATGTGCCAGAGATTAAGTCATGAACATATTCAGTGTCGTAGCTTGTCATGTATCCTTAGACCAAGGAGTCTTTGTGATTGCTATGTAGTCAACAACTGAGTTTGACCTGAGCCTAACGTTGTCCGTAACAGGGCTTCCATAACGGCCAGGATTGGCTTGGGGACGGGCTACATGAGTGACACGAAAGGCGGCTAAGGGATTTATCCTCATACTGAGGTATGGGAAAGATATCGGTTCTCGACCGCTTGATCGAGAGTGACTGAAAGAATAGCATGGCCATGCACATGATACTGGGTATCATATCTTCAGTCATCTCACATATCAAGGAACGGTGATTGAGAATAATAAGGATGACGGCTCTATGCCTTATCTCAATCAGGATATCGGAGATAAAAGGATAATGACAGGGATGACGGATATGTTAGAATCGACAGGGGCGATTCGTTATGCAGTGTCAGGCAATACTAAAGTCTCGTTAGTTGCCACTTAAATAGGATCAAGTAAAATGGGATTTTACGTTGATCTATTGACATGCATAAACCTAAGGGTCACACCGGAGGATGAAACTCATTGACACATTTATGGAGAATGGACAAAAGGGAGTTGTCTCGGGACATGACCAAAACCGGGTTTTGGGTCATGTGCCCGTAAGTGAATAGGACTTTACGAATCGAGACAAGGCTTGGAGTCTTGGGATTGATCGCGTCGGATAATGTTGGACATTTCCGGTATGGAAGGCTTGGAGGCGATGAGCGAATCACGGGACCTCTTTGGAAATGGCCACGGGCCATGTTCCAAGAGGCCCATGCAACCAAGGCCCATGGAACTAATTAATCAAGTCTGATTAATTAGTACTAAGTAAGCAAGACAAGGATTAAGGTGTTGGTGATTCACCACCTAACCCAATCTTGTCTTGCCATACTTTGTCCTATTTACACCTTACTTGTCACCATGCTTGTCCCATGCCTTTAGTTGGACAAGTATGGGTTTTGTTATGTTTAAGTCATCTTTTTCCAACATAACAAACACAAGACAAGAATAGGAAACACAACTTCTCTCCCCCTTCAATGGCAATTTCGGGTTTGGCAAGTTCCCACCTCCAATTTTGTGTTCTTGAGTCCTCAAAGAGAAGAACTACGTGGCTTTGATTCCCATGCGTATACGTAGGCGTCTTGGAGACTCAAGCCAATAATTCGTTACCCGGTGTTCTTGCTTTGGTAAGAACTAGTGCTGAATTTTTCTCTTGTGAATCCATTCTTTGTTAGTTGTTTCATGGTTTTAATTGTCTCTTGGTTTTCATTAATTTTCCGCTGCGAGTTGGTTCATCTCCAACCCTACCTCGAGACCCAACAACCACGTGCGGGGGAGGGGGGGGTGGTGTGGCGGGGGAAACAACGCCGGATTAATGTTCTCCTCACAAAGGAAGAAGGGGGGGGGGGGGGGAAATGGGAGGGTGGCAGCGTAGGGCGGTGGTCCCAGGCTGTGGCGAGAGGGCTCCTACGTCGTACATCAGCGACATGCCCGACACCGAGAACGGGGAGGAAACCAACCCCGATGACGCCAGGTTCACTGATGTTCAGTTGGATCAGGGAGGTTGAGAAGCACTTGCACGTTGGCGAGGAGGAAGAGGGCGATGGAGCTGAGAAGCCAGTGGCCATCTCGTCGGACACGGCCACGGACTCGCTGGAGTCGCCGGAGGCGGTGACTTGGAGGATAAGAAAGGGCAAGGAACCGACTAGGGTTTCGCTGGAGCCGAGCGGTGATGTGGGCTTGGGTGTGGGTCGGGGGCTCATGGCTGATGCGCGCCAGGCCTGGGGGACGTGTTCGGACTAGAGCCCAAAAGTGGGTAAGGGCCCGAGAAAGGAAACTGGCCGGGGATATTTGGGCTCGGACAGGTGGGCCGGATGTTAGAGGGGGTCCAGATCCGAGGGAGGAGGCCGTGGGTCGGGGTACCAGTCGGGTTTCTCACCCGACATGGTATTCTCACCGGGTCGGATCAGACTTTGGGTCGGGTCAGCTGGGTCGTTAGGTAATTCCGAGTCCAATTCAGGGAGGGGCTATGGGGGATCTGGGATCGAGAATGAGATCAATGCGGATCAAGGAAGTGATAGTTCCTCCGGTGGAGGTCAGTGGGTGTGGGCCAAATATTTCGTATGCACTTGCAGCCAAGGTGCTATCGACCCGAAAGTGTTATTGGAAGTATGTGGTGGCTAAGATGGAGGACTTATGAGATATGAAAGTAGAAGCCAGACCTCTTGAAGGTGGCCTTGTGGCGTTCTTCTTTCGGACGACTCGGGAACGGTAGAGAGTGCTGATAGAGGAGCCTTGGTCTTATAGGGACTCGCTGGTGCTATTTACAGATCTGAGGGCTCATATGAGACTGGTGTTAGTCTTAGTGCCCATAGTTCAATCCTAAATGTCCAAATGTATATATCATCGTTAGAAATTAAATTAAAGCGGCTTTATATTACTTATGTGTTGGAGTAACATATCGATATGTGTTCTGATCTATGCCCACCATGCGAATAGAACCATAGATCAAGATGGATCACACTCGATGGGTCCCTAGTCAACAAAGCTTCACTAGAAGCGACTAGTATGAAAGATGGCTCTTTATGGCTTACGTTCTTTTAGTCATTGGAATGGGATTCCGGAGTCTGATCATAGATATCATGTGGGACATGATATTGGACGACCCGACATGAATATGTGCCATAGATCAAGTCATGAACATATTCATTGTCGTAGCTTGTCATGTATCCTTAGACCAAGGAGTCTTTGTGATCGCTATGCAGTAAACAACTGAGTTTGACCTGAGCCTAACGTTGTCCGTAACGGGGCTTCCATAACGGCCAAGATTGGCTTGGGGACGGACTGCATGAGTGACACGAAAGACGGCTAAGGGATTTATCCCTCATACTACGGTATGAGAAAGATATCGGTTCTCGGCCGCTTGATCGAGAGTGACTGAAAGAATAGCATGGTCATGCACATGATACTGGGTATCATATATTCAGTCATCTCACATATCAAGGAACATTGATTGAGAATAATAAGGATGACGGCTCTATGCCTTATCTCAATCAGGATATCAGAGATAAAAGGATAATGGCAGGGACGGCGGAAAGGTTGGAATCGACATGGTTGATTTGTTATGCAGTGTCAGGCAATACTAAAGTCTCGTTAGTTTCCACTTAAATAGGATCAAGTAAAATGGGATTTTACGTTGATCTATTGGCATGCATAAACCTAAGGGTCACACCGGAGGGTGAAATACATTGACACATTTATGGAGAATGGCCAAAAGGGAGTTGTCTCGGGACATGACCAAACCTGGGTTTTGGGTCATGTGCCCGTAAGTGAATAGGACGTTACAGATCAAGACTAGGCTTGGAGTCTTGGGATTGATCACGTCGGATAATGTTGGACATTTCCGGTATGGAAGGCTTGGAGGCGATGAGAGAATCACGGGACCTCGTTGGAAATGGCCATGGGCCATGGGCCATATCCAAGAGGCCCATGAAAGGCCCATGCAACCAAGGCTCATGGAACTAATTAATCAAATCTTGATTAATTAGTACTAAGTAAGCAAGACAAGGATTAAGGTGTTGGTGATTCACCACCTAACCCCATCTTGTCTAGCCATACTTTATCTTATTTACACCTTACTTGTCACCATACTTGTCCCATGCTTTTAGTTTGACAAGTATGGGGTTTGTTATGTTTAAGTCATCTTTTTTTTTCAACATAACAAACACAAGACAAGAATAGGAAACACATTTTTCTCTCCCTCCCCTCCCCAATTTCGGTCAAGGCAAGCTTTTATCTCCATTTTTGTGTTCTTGAGTCCTCAAAGAGGAGAGCTACGAGGCTTTGATTCCCATGTGGATACGTAGGCGTCTTGGAGACTCATGCCAATCATTCGTTACCCGGTGTTCTTGTTTTGGTATGAAATAATGCTGAATTTTTCTCTTGTGAATCCATTCTTTGTTAGTTGTTTCATGGAGTTAATCGTCTCTTGGTTTTCATTGATTTTCCGTTGCGATTTGGTTCATCTCCAACCCTACCTCGAGACCCAACAACTGGCAGATCTGGTCTTTTCCCAGTTTGTAGTTTGGGCTCGGGTGTATAACTTGCCAATATGTGCCTTGAATAGGGAGGTGGGCTTTCGGTTGGGAAATGCGCTGGGTGTATGTCAGGTTGTGGATGTGGGCGCTGAAGGTCTCTACTGGGGAGATTTCATGCGTATCAGAGTTTGGGTAGACATCTGCATCCCGCTTCAGAGACAACTATGGTTCCGCCTTACGGAATCTCAGGTACATACTCTACTCCAGGTGTCATACGAACATCTCCCGGATCATTGCTTTGGATGTAGTTGTGCGAGTCATTTATTCTTGGCTTTCCCGGTGACTGGAGCATTACGGGGACCATCACTGAGATCTCCGACAGATCCGAGATCGGCTCTGGAAAAGGCTAAACATGGGAAGGCCGTTCCGGGGACGAATTGGGCTTATGTGGGGGGTCCATCGGGGCGAGCGTCTCGGGGCTTTGCGCCTGTGACCCCTCGGCTAGATGATAGGCGGCATAAATGGGGGAGAATTCTACAAGGAGACAAGGGTAGAGACCATCTGGAGGCGGACCCTGAGGACTGGATCCTTAGGAATCCCGGCACAACGACTTTTGGATCAGAAGGCTCGGAGGGCTCTACTGGATCAGACGGGGCATCACATGCAGCGGCAGGGGGTTACAAGCACCCTCGCCTCAAGGAATGGGTCCTTAGAGGTCCAGGTGGGGGTCGGTCGACTACACCGCCTCTCTGGACGTATGGTGGCAACGGTTCCACCAAAAGTCGACAAGGTTCTTCCCTACTAGTTCGGGGTTAGCACACCCTCGTTTAGGAGCCCTACCAGTATCAGTCAAGGCAGGACGACACACGCTGATATCCCGGGGGAGTTATCGGTCCACCACTACAATGATCCACACTAAATCTGCTCGATCAGTGCCCTTTTGGTTGGCTTATGCTGGATTGGTGTCCAAGGATTCTACCACAGTTCTCCTGTCTAACGACCCTCTATGTCCAAGAGCAAATTTATTATTCAGTTCTTGTTTTTTCAATTCCGATGTAGTTTCAGTTTTGGACTCAAGTGTTGGCAGTTTTACGAACATTTTAAAGTTATAATATCTCCATTTTCGTTCAAATAATAAAATAAAATGAGCCTAATTTTTAGATAATTAATTACTAAATTTTAATAATGAAAAATTCATATACATCAAAATATTATACTATCATAATATAAAAATGTTTCATTTATGAGTGAAATAGTAAAATAGAATTAATAACGTAAGTATAAGCAGTATAATTAATTTTTATTAGCACAGTATATTATATATTCACGATTAATTGCACCGGCTAGTCACAACCGATCCTTTCTGTTAGGGTTAGGTTTTGTGTTTTTGTTCCTGGGTAACAATGGCAACGTCGACGGCTAAATTGTCTAGCGAATCCGGTGATGCTTCAGCATGGTTCCGGGAGCTGAGCGTGGAGGTGCTCGGGGGTAGCACGGCAGTGGAGGTGACGGAGAGAGAAGCGCCACGAGTGCACGATAAAGGGTTTGAGGACCTGTAGGGGAACGAGACGGGATCCGGCCTCCCGGTGATGTCGGGGGAGGGGGCCTCGATCACGCCTCCCGAGCCTTTGTCGCCGCGTGAGGAAGGCTCCTCACCGATGAGATTCTCGGCCCAGAGGACGGGGGAGGATAATCGCGGAGGCGGGGGCTGGTTCCACTCGGCAGCGAATCGGGTGCGGTATACGCCGACGAGGGGTCCACGACTGAGGCGTGCTGGGGGCTCGGGGAGGCCGTCGGAGACGGTGGAAGGGTTCGCGTGGACGACCGTCCCGCAGGTGCAGGGGGACGGAGAGGCGATCTTGGTGGGAGGGGACGGGTTGGTTCCCATTGTGGTGTCCTCGGACACGTTGGTGACGCCAGAGGAATCGCCGGCGGCGCTAGCGTGGAGAAGAAGCAAGGGGAAGGGCATTGCGCGGAAGGAAACTAGGGTTTCTGAGATTGGGCTGGGCTGAGAGCGTTAGGAGTTGGGCCAGGACTGTGGACTTCTTGGGGATGCCAGATGGGCCGGGAGAGGGGGCTTGGGCTGGGTTCCTCAGGCGGGTGCTGGGAGAGGCCAGTTGCACCACCCGGGCTGGGCCGGGGATGTTGCCGCTTGGGCGGCCCGATATGGGTCCGCTGCGGAGCAGGATCGGGGCGGGCAACAGTGGATTGGCACGAATGGGCGTCTGGGTGAGTTGGGTGGGTCGGGGCAGATCCATCCTCCTCGTCCGAGGGTTGAGCCAATTGGGCTGGGTTTGGAGCCAGTTCGGTCGGGTGGTTTGAGGCCGGGGGCTGGTTTTGATCCGTTAAAAAGCAGATCTCCAGGAACAGGAGCCCAAGTCGGGGTCTAGGGTCTAGAATGTCTTTAATGTGTATTCAAGAGGTGGTGGTTCCTACGGTGGAGATTGTCAATGCGGGGGCACAATACCAGTTCGCGTTGGCCGCTAAGGTGCTAACATCGAAGAAATTCTACTCGAAGTCATTGGTGGCCCGGATGGAGGACATGTGGGGAATGAAGGTGGAAGCAAAACCTCTTGAAGGAGGTTTAGTGGCTTTCTTTATAAAGACAGCTAGGGAGAGGGCGAGAGTGTTAGCAGGGGAGCCATGGGCGTTTTGGGACTCGCTTGTGTTGTTCACAGACCTTCGGGTCCATATTCATGCAGGAGATCTGAGCTTCCAGCACTTCTCGGTGTGGGCTAGAGTGTCTAACCTCCCGGTGGGTGCATGGAACAAGGAGGTGGGATTTCGAGTGGGGAACGCTCTGGGAATTTGTCAATCGGATGATGCGGACAGCTCAAGACTGTGCTGGGGTGATTTCATGAAGATACGGATTCGGGCTGACATTCGGATCCCCTTTCAGAGTCAAATTTGGTTCCGACTATCGGAGTCACAAGTACATACGCTTCTCCAGGTATCTTATGAACATCTCTTGGATCATTTCGTTGAATGTAGCTGTGCGGGACATCTGTTTCCGGCGTGCCCTATATCGGGAGGAGTGAGGAGACACTCGTTGAGAGCCCTAGCGGATCCGAGGTCTGCATTAGAGAAAGCCAAGCACGGGAAGACAATCCCAGGGGCCAATTGGGTGTATCTGGAAGGGGGGAGTAAGGGAGGCACTTGGGCCCCGAGGACGCCACCTCCCCGGCAGGAGCAGGAGAAGGGGATGTCCAAGTCATATGAGACGTGGACCGAGGAGATACCATCTGCATGGCTGGCGAAGGAGGCCGCCCCGTCTCTGTCTGGGAAGAAACGCCTGGAGCAGAAAGAGGAGCCGGAAGAATCGGAAGGATCGACGACATCAGATGGGGCGTCATATGTAGCAGCGGCGGGGGACCACAAGCACCCTCACCTCCAGGAATGAGTCTCTGGAAGTCCAGGGAGGGGTTGGTTGGCTGTATCACCTCCCTGGCTGATCGATGGCGTTAGTTCCATCAACAGTCGACAAGATTCTCCCCTACAAGTCCGGGGTCAGCAATCCCGCGTTCAGGAGCCCTATACGTATCACTCAAGGGAGGACGACACACGCTGACTTACCGGGGGAGATGTCGGTCCACAACTATTAATTTATCACTTGGTTGGCCCGATCAGTGCCATTTGGTTGGAGCATGCTGTATCGTTGTCTTCGGATGCTACCGCAGATTTCCCCCTTCGACCGCCCCTAAGTCCAGAGCAACGTTTACTTTTCTGTTATTGCATTACATTAGCTTTTTGGTTTCTGGGTTGTATGATGAGAACAACAATGTGACCATCAAACTATCTTACTTTTCTTAATAATATTATCATTCCTTCTCAAAAAGTACAATTAATCTTTAAGAAAGTTGAGGGCCTTGAGCCCTTGAATCCGCCTGCCAAATGAATTTGTCTTCTTCTTTTTGAGAAATAAACTACGGTATTGGATTAAAAAACAACATTCCCACATCGGCCAGAAAAGCAAAATTTTTATTCTTTTCCCTTATAAATATAGAAGCAAACGACAATACTCACCAAAGTGAGCCGAGAACAAATATGTTTTGGGCTTTCAGTGTCTTTGAGTCTTTTGGGCTCAGACCAAGTATGTTTTATTTATGAGTGCAACAAAGTACATGCCTCATTAGTTTTAAAATTTTAATTAAAAGTTTTTTTAATATTCGACCCATTGACCAGGCGCTAACCCATGATTAATCGCCCGACTGACCCGATTAATTTATAAAAATTGAGTGCTCCGACTTGATCCTCCCGATTACACCAAATCGGGTCGTCCAACTCAAAAATGGAGCCTAGGCGCCCGTTTAAGCGGCTTCTAGGCGCGATTTTTAGAACACTACTCACGCTGGTCGAAGTTATCAAGTATATTCAGAACATATCCATGCTTATCCCGGTTAGAAGATTTGTTTGTTCGAAGATACTTTTTTAATAGGTATCTTATTTATTTTAGAAAGTCTTTTGAACAAGGAAATATGGAGATTCAACTCGATCGTAACTCTAGAGATTAAGGAAACCCTAGAAGTCACAATACAAGGTGATTGGAGCTATACATATCGTATCAGTCCTCATAGCTTTGTACAGATTCTTTGCTGTATTTTTCTAGAATATTCAGGAAGCAAGTTCCGTCCTTTGTTTAGTCCTCAAGGACTATTGTTTGCATTGCACATGTGTTCATGAGTTCAGAGGTCTGAAGCATGTTGAATTAGCGTGTTGAGAATCTGGATGATATGATTCACAATTAATGCGGTTTTGCTCATACCATACACTACAACTCAAAGTATTGGAGCTGAATATACGTGGTCAATGCATCACAACCATTGTTGAAGAACGAGATTGATCCGAGACTTTAGGAGCTCGAAGAGTGGAACTGAAATGGGTTCTCCGATTTAGACGGAGACCTTGTATTAGGTTTGTCACTTTGTAACAATAGCATAGGTTAATTTAGAAGATTTGTTAACGTGTATGTTGATTGTTTACTTGATAGTGAAAACCTTTCCACTAGCCGAGTGCCCCAGATGTAAGTGATGAAGCACCAAACTGGGTAATCAATCTTGTGTCTTCGTGTGTGCTTGCTTATTTGTTTTTGTTCATAGTTTTGATGATCATGCAAGATGTCAGTTAACAAGTCTTGACATCTTTAATGACATCTTGCAACTGCACCAGAACAGAATTCCATTTGGTATCAGAGCTAGTAACTCAATCTAAGAGGTATGATCCTGAAGAGAAGTAATTTTGAATGTGCATAATGGAAAGTTCTAGAGATGGAGGCTCTGTCAATCGTCCACTCATGCTTGATGGAAAGAATTATAACTATTAGAAAGCCAGAATGAGTGCCTTTTTGAAATCGCTAAACAGAAAAACATGGAAGTCAGTAGTTCATGGTTGGACTCCACCACATACATCAATTGAGGAAGGGAAGCCAGCTACTCCTAAACAAGAGAAAGACTAGAATACTGTAGAAGATAAAGATTCACTAGGGAATTCTCGTGCTCTGAATGTTATCTTCAATGATGTTGATCAAAATTTCTTTAAAATAATCAACACTTGTACAAGTGGTAAGGAAGCCTGAGAGATCTTGGCAACTGCTTATGAAGGAACAACTAAGGTTAAAGATCAGAGGTTGCAATAATTAACTACAAGGTTTGAAACTCTGACTATGAAAAATGATGATACCATATCTCAATTTCGTTTCCGACTTAGAGACATTGCAAATGAATCTTTTTCTTGGGAAACCTATGTTAGATGAAGTCCTTGTGAGAAAAACATTGAGATATGTTAACTTAAGGTCTAAAATAAAAAATCACTACCATTGAAAAGATGCATGACTTGAGCTCTCTCAGGTTTGACGAGCTTATGCGATCACTTATGACATTTGAGTTATCACTTCAAGACATGGACAAGAGAAGGACTGCCACTGAAGAGCTCTGGACAGAACCATAAGGATCGAGCTGAATCTATTTCAAAAACATGATTGGAGAGAACATTGGCTATGATGGTCAAGAATGAGATGAAACAATACATTCATGTGTTAGGACATAATGATCGTTCAGATGTCGGTCATGACGTCAATAACATCTCACGCCATAAATGATCAACCTTGTCAAAGAGGGATATTGGTCAATCGGATAAAGGAAAAGGGACACAGTGTCATGAATGTGAAGGATTTGGACACAATCAATGGGAATGCCCAACCTTTCTAAAGAGGCAGAAGAAAGGATTCAATGCTTCTCTATCCGATGAAAACGATGAACAAGTATGTAATCATCTTGCCTTAACCACTAACATTGTCTCTACTGAAACTGGTGAAACTAGTGACGTAAGCATCCCACTGAGGATGTTTTCAGATGATTTTATAACTGTTGAGAACGACCACTTGTACACTGAATGTACAGAAGATTCACAGATCTTTATGAGACAGAAAAATCAGATAAAGTCTCTATCAAAAGAGAAGCAAAACTGCTAAAAACAGTTATATCCCTCCAAGAAGAAGTAGGCATACTCAATAGAAGAGTCAGTCATATCACTAAGTCAATCAGGATGCTGAACTCTAGCACCCACACACTTGATGACATTTTAAATAGTGGAAGAACATCTAAGAACATGGAAGGACTTGGTTATACTCATGAATAACCTCTCAAACAATCTTCGTTCCTAAAAAAACTTCTTTTGTTCCAATTGTTGATAAACAAAAGAGTGATCAGACATCCTCTTCACATACAATGTTTAGGTATCAGCACCACTCCAACAGACAACCTGCACTATATTTTGCTAGAACTCCAAACTTGCGACAGTATCCTCACTACTCAAATTCTCAAAGTGAATTGACGTATACAAACAACATCAAGAAAAGCAACAATAAAATGTCTACATTGTGGCAAAAAAGGCACATAAGGCCATATTTTTATCACCTGTATGGAAGATTTCAGCACCATCAAACATTTCTTATTCAATCTCAGAGATCTGTAAAGCAAGTATGGAAAATAAAAGTTGAAACTTATCGTGCCAACACATATAACACTCTATCTAAATCCAATGATAATGCCTGGTATTTTGTCAGTGGTGCTTTGAGACACATGACTGGGAACCCAAAGTTTCTCACAAATGTACATCGTTGTCTTGATAGACATGTTAATTTTGGAGATGGGGTCAAAGAAAGAATCATTGGAAAGGGACAACTAAGGTATCCTGGTACAAACTGTATCACTGGAACGTTATTGGTAGATGAACTCACTACCAACCTGTTTAGTATAAGTTAGATCTGTGACCAAGGCCTACTTGTGGAGTTCACCAGCACGATGTGTTCTGTATTGAACAAAAACCTATCTACACTCATGTCTGATGCTCGACTAAAGGATGTATGTAAAGCTTGGTTCCCTAATGAAGACACAGTATCTACACGTTCCTCGTCATCTACATGTATGTTAACTCAAATGAATAATGAGATCTTCAACCAAAAGAAGGATAATGTAGTTTATGTGATTAAAACAATTGAAAATATCACTCAGGATGCTCAACATACAGCCATCAATGATGTCTCACAACATGTTAACTTGGACAGCTTTAGAACTAAGATGGGATCAACATCTTCAAGGGTCAAAAACTCCTTCAAGAGTTCACTAAACGGACTAACTACATGCAGGGTAAGTAAAATCAAAAGGATACTCAGTAGGAAAAGGACCGAACATGATAATGCTTTGAGAAATGAAGCTCAACATATATCTCAGACTGGTACTTAAATCTAGCAAAATCCATCAACAAAAGGCTCAAGTACTGTATATTGACTTGTACTGAGAAACAATCGTTAAAGCATATGAAAGGCACTGCATAAGAACAACTATGATTGAATCAACTATTTTTGGTCTCTCATGTTTGCAACGATGTCATGACATTTCACAGTTGCGTCAGATTCGTATTCTCCTTAATAAAATGGAATATGGGATCCTTCAATTCCAATATATTTCATCAAAATTTTCTTGGATATCAGTCTCATCATGGAGCATGGTTATGGTTCAAGATTGGAAGTTGATCATCTATTTGTCTAAGATGTCTTGAAATTCGATCAATTATACTGGATGGTTGAAATTATCCATTCCCTCCCAAAATATGCTTTTAAAGCCCATGTGTCGAAAAGGAAGGCCAATGTCCAATGGTAAGCGTAGTAACCTTTTCCTATAGTTATTAAGTGTTCGTGAGGTGATAATTATCTGTCAGAAATAGGGGAGAAAGAAGGTTTATAAACTTTTAAGAAATAAGAGAACTTGTAAAAAGGGAAGTTGTGTGGATTTCAATTTATCTCTATCCCACAACAGTTAGGGTTACAAATCTTTCAAAACGGCGTGTGTCCTAAGACGAGACTCTGTTTTGCCTTTAGCATACAAACCTCTTCCCTCAATATTATCTCACTTCATCCATAGATCCTAAAAGAATGAAGATCATAAGGATGGTCCAACATTACAAGAAGCGGCGAGCTCTACTGAAATATCGATCTACAATTGACTCAGAGAAACAAACGAATGGAGGACAAGGTTCATCACAAGGTCATCAATCTACTTCTTCAGATTCTCGTGTTCCTGCAAAATTTGCATCAATGGAAAAAGCTCAACCTAAAATCCTTATTATAGAACAAGTTACAACTACTGCGTATAATGAACCCACATCCGAGTTGGGAAAGAGTGATAGTTTTGATGTTTCTCCACAACTCTCGCCTGAGAGATTTCTGCATGTGAAAGGAAAAGGAAAATCTAAAGCTAAGGTGATAGAACATGAATCAGATTCAGAAATCATTGTTGCAACTGTTAAGAAAATAGAAAAGGAGAATGAATCTGAGATGAAGAAAAATAATGCTCCTGTATATGTTAGTTCGGGAGTACTTGAGAAATTATTTGAAAAGGAAGTGACTAGTCCTAATGCCATGATAATTGATGAAGAAGAAGCTCAACACGATGTTAAGTAAGATATTCCTGAAGATGTCACGGAAGAAGAAGCTAATGTCGTTAATGCAGAGATTCTTCCTGAGGACCTTATTCTTGTGACAAAAAAGATGGAGACAAAGAGGAGGAAGAAGAGTTTTGCCTGTAAATCAATAAGAGAGTCCAAAAGGCTCAAGCCTCAAATGTTAATTGAGGATAATGATTTAGTTACCCCAATTAGTAGTTTGAAGAAGAAAGTAGCTTCTAAAAGAGCTCTTATTGCTTCCACCTCGAAGAAGACTCCAATGTCTATGAGACAACTGGTTGATGAGCCCTTCTCTGGTGAAGAAGATCTATCTACTCTTTTGAGTGACCTGAAGAGAGGAAACCCCCAAGAAAAAGAGCTTCTAGTTTTCCTGGTGCAAGGAGAATTGGCAATCCAACTATTCATTTAAGTGATGAGCTTCTATCTATTGAGGATGACACTAAAGATGCTACACCAGTACCTATGTCTCAAGGAAAGAAGTCTACAGTAATGAAAAGGACTCCTGGAGGATTCCTGAGGTAGTAGTGTATAATGTATCTTTCCATCATGAATGGGCTGCTCAGAGATGGAAATGTGTTTGTCATAGGATTATCTATCCAATAAGGGAATTGTCTAGAAAAGTATTTGGGCTGGAACAGGTTTACAAGGTTCTTCGGAATGCTAATCTTATGAAGACAGTCCAGGACATACTATTACGTCATACATACGAATGAATGATCAACTGGCTGATATCTTTGCAAAGGCTCTTGAAAAATCACAATTTTTGGTACTTCTTCGCAAGTTAGACATTCAAGCTCTTCATGCTCCAACATGAAAGAGAGTCACTATTAGATTAATAACATAGTTATCTTGTACAAGTGGAATGTATATCTCATTAACTTAGCTTAACCTTCAAGTTCTGTATGTGTGCATATATGGGCAGTAGCCACACAATAAAACACAACAAATACAAAAGAGAATTCTTCTTAATACTCTTAATTTTTATTTATAAGCAAGGGATTTATTAACTTTATATATGAAGAACATATACAAAGAATGTCCAATCACCCCGAGGGGATCATATACAAAACTGAAAAATGCTACTAATTAAACACACCGACACCATAAACAGTTCATAAATTCTAAATAAAACCACACCACCCGCATGCTCGTGCTCTGCACACTGAGCCATCAAATTCAGCCCAACTCTAAGAGACCCGCTCCAACACTCTCCCTACCTCCTTGCCGCCTCAGGTCACCTATCAAGCACCGACTCGAAGACGAACGCAACCCCTCTTAATCAAAACTAGGAGACAACAAACCTGCCAAATGCACTAGAACATAACAATGTTGTTGTAGATTGAAGAACACAACTTCTATTGTGTCAACCTATCTCGTTAACTTAGCTTAACCTCCAAGTTTCGTATGTGTACATATATGGGCAGTAGCCACACAATAAAACACAACAAATACAAAAGATAATTCTTCTCAGGTCTCAACTTTTGTTATAGGCAAGGGATTTATTAAATTTATATATAAAAACATATACAAAGAAGGTCCAATCAAACCGAGGGGATCAGACACAAAACTGAAAAACGCTACCAATTAAAACACATCCACACCATAAAAAACTCACAAATTCTAAACAAAACCACACCACCCGCCTGCTCGTGCTCTGCACACTAAGCCATCAAATTCAGCCCAACTCCAAGAGACCCGCTCCAACACTCTCCCTAACTTCTTGATGCCTCTGGTCACCTATCAAGCGCCGACTTAAAGGCGAACGCCACCCCTCTCAATCAGAACCAGGAGACAACAAACCTACCAAACGCACCATAGCATTGTTGTTGTAGATTGAAGAACACAACTTCTATGGTGTCAACCTTGTCATGGTAAGTTGTTGTATTTCTGTATACCCAAAGGATCCAAAGTGCAGAGTAACCAATTATCACCCATCCCTTCCACCAAACTCTACTACCCAAACCTTCCCAAGCCAGAATACAACTTCTCACTTCCCTCAATATCACCCACTCTGTACCCCACCACGAGTATATCCTTCCCCATTGGATCCATGCATACTCACAATGTAGAAACAAGTGTTCTTGATCCTCAAACTTGTCTTGGCAGAAATAAAAACTCATAGCATTCAAGGAGATCCTGCAACCCCTACTCTCCAAAAAAAGATAATGTGGGCGTTGTATTGTGCACCAAAAGCCAAGCAAACGTACAACACTTAGGCGGACACCCTTACCACAAGATCCGAGCCTAATACCCCCGAGAGAAGTTTATATACAAGTGACGAGGACGACTCCTTGGGGAACTTGGAACAAATGAGTTTGTCTTGAACTCCCGTCTCAAACGGATAAAACAAAGAAACCCCAACAGTCTGTCTTCCCAAGACCATAGATCGCGACGATAATCCACCTTCCAAACCTCATTTACCCAGTAGAAGCTATTTTTTATGCTTATATTTGGACGATGTGTACAACTGTGGATATTTATACACAAGGCATTACCTCCTAGCCACCTCTCTTCCTAAAATTTTGCTCGACCCCCATCATCCACTTGCTAATGCACATTTTACCCTCCAAAAATATTAGCGAACCTTGGATCGTTAGATAATCCAATCAGATGGTGGATCATAAAAGAATCCCCCCTTTTATTGAGTTTTGATAAGTCTCACTCCTGAACCTTCCAACCATAGATAGCGCAAATTATCCTATTCCAAAAGTCGTCCTCCTCCTACGCGAACCTCCACCACCACTTAGCCAACTGGCTTTGATTCACTTCATCCATCCTTACAATACCCAAACCTACTTCATCTTTTGGTTTGCACTTATCAGGCCATTTCACCTTATGTATAACTCTCCTTGCCATACTATTTCACCACACAAATTTTCTTTGCCAAGCATCCATAGACTGAATGAACTTCTTTGGAGCACGGAACAAAGACATAGAGAAAATTGGTAAAGAAGCCAAAGTTGATTTAATCTAGACAACTCTCCCAGCCAGACTCTGGTGTTTTGACTGCCACAGATTAAGGGATGCCTTCAACTTGTCTAATACCGATTCTCAAAATATTGCCCGTCTTGGATTAAGACCCATACTGAACCCCAAATATTTCAATGGCAAAGCACCAACCACACATCCCAAGGACGATTCCACCACAACCGTGGTTAATGCATTCGAATTAAGTATAACAACCACTGAATTATGAAAATGATCCTTGAGTCCAGATGTGACCTGAAAAATAGAGATGATATTATTTAGTCTAACTAGATCCTCCGTCCCACCTTTGACGAAAAAGAGTGTATCTTTGCGAACCAAAGGTGGGACAAAATAGGTCCAACATTTCCCAACATAATTCCGCCAAAGTTTCCAACCCTTAGACCCTCTTCCAACACTTGATGCAGACCCTCAACAACAATCAGGAAAATGAATGGCGATAAAGAGAAATCCTACCTCAACCCATTGGCTATAATGAACTCTTCACTCAGAGATCCATTCGCCAGTACTGAGCCAAAAGCCTTAAAACAACCCTTCAACCAAGATCTCCAGGTACCTCCAAACCCCTTTGCCTGCATAACTTCATCCAAATATACCCATAGTACCTTGTCGTAAATCTAGCACCCTACTACAATGTTGTCCCTACTAAATTGTTCCTGGGGGATTAGGATCTCTCTAAGTGATGCTTTGTGTGTTTCTGCCAAAGGGAGTTTGAGGATCTCTCATTTCCAGTTGTATTGTTCTAATGCTTGAGGAATTTGGTCTTTACGCCTTAATTGGTGGGGCTACTCTTGGACTATGTCAGCTAATATTCAATCTCTCCTTATGTCTTGGAAGTACCTTGCACTTCCTAAATACTGAAAACTGTGGGGACTTAAGGTTTATATCAGTATTTGGCATATTTGGTTGTCAAAGAATCAACTGGTTTTCAACGATTGCTTGGATTGCTCTGTAAAGACTCATTAAAATTCTGAGTTTCTCATTCAACTTTGAGTGGTCATTGTTCCATAAATTTACTTCTTTTTCCTTTGAGCAATGGAGAATTAATCTTAGTTTTTTTGTAGTAGGACTAGGAGGAGGAAGTGATTCTGGTTTGGTGTGTGATCCCAGGGCTCGGACCAGCTGGTGTTGCAGGAGGTGTTTTGCTGAGGGGCGCTAATGCAGCATCGGCGCTGCAAGATTTTGCAGGGGCAATTTCTTCTGCTGTTAGATGGGAATTGCTACTGCATTGGCTCAAGAGTACAGGAGATTTACAACACTTTGTTTGGACTCCTTTTGGTTCCAACCTCCCTGTTTTGTTACCACTCGGGTTTGAATTCCCTTTGGAAGGCTCTGTTTGTGAACTTCATTTGAGGGGAAAAAAAGGTCAGACCTATTCTACACAGATCAATTATTATTAGTGACCCTCGATGGTTGTAAATATGAACATATTTAAGAAATTACATGTATAATCACCAACTTTAGAACTTCTAAAAGCCACTGTCCAAAAAGGAACTTGAAAACTAAAATCTTCTCAAAATTAAAGCCACCAAATGGCTAATAACCAGGAAATCACAGCGAAGATGCAATCTTAACATCCAGAAATGAAATCACGATTAAGTTTTGAAGTTAAGAACAGATATAACAATAAGCAAATATTATCCACACTTCCAGCAAAAGTTTTGATCATAATTCAACAGGAGTTCAATATATATATATATATATATATATATATATATTGTCATCTTAGCATTTGGAATTATGAAGCTTTTATTGATACATGATGATGAAACTTTGATTCAGAATACACATGCTTGCTTGCTTCATGCAGCTTTTATTCTCTAACCACCCGTGTCACTGTAGCTTTGTTCTCGAAACCATGTGCTCAGACTTCTGTCCAAAAGAATACAGACAATATTTATCCCATTAACATAGCATCACTGATTCTCTATAAAAGGTTGCAATATAATTTCCAGCTGTAAATAGATACATTTCTAAAATTGCCCAAGGAAAAAATATAGTACAACCACTATTTTTTTCTAGCACACTATTCAGATATGATAAATATCATAGAAGTAGAAGCATTACACAAGTTCCGTGTTTCAAAGGACAAAAAGAACATTGTTAAACAGTGTATAGTAATACCTTGGACATATACTCACAAACTCTTTATCACTAGGCTCATCAGGTGTTGTTTATTTTAGGGTTAATTACGGCTGACTACCCTAGCCTATCCATGTATTTCAGTTTACTACCCAAAGGTATAAATATTACTCATGACACCCTAACGTTGACACATTTTTACACTTCAGTACCTTTTTTGAATTTTGCTGAATTTTCCGTCAGACAGAAAATTGTAAAAAAGAACATGCGCAAATTATGGTCACTAAGTTTTCCCAAGTGTAAAAGTGTGTCAACATTAGGGTAGTCATGAGTAATATTTATACCTTTGGGTAGTAAACTGAAACACGTGGATAGGTTAGGGTAGTCAGCTGTAATTAACCCTTTATTTTAACTTGCTCATTAAAGCACTGCCCTTCTTCCCAACATTCAAATATTAACATCAATTTTCAAGAATGACAGCCTAAATGCTAAAGAAACAATAATTATTACTTTGGATAATTGTCAAAACATGCACTAATGTTTCGTCCACAAACGAAATGGTGCACAATGTTTTGTCCATGTCGTCTGGCTACCCTTACGAATCGTCCACGCACTTCTGTTAGAAAAGTGTAACAGCAGAACCTGAATTGACAATTTTGCCCTTTTGGTTTGAAATTCAAAAATAAGAATGAGTTAAAAGACTAATATACCCTCAATTTTGCCCTTTTGGTTAGAAATTCAAAAATAAAAAATAAAAAAATGAAAAATAAAAAATAATAAAAAGAACTAAAAACAATTAATAAGAAAATTTGATTTTATGAAAGTAATGATTTTTTTAATTATAAGAAATTTAAATTTTTTTATTTTATTTGTCTATTTATTTATTTTTTTAATTTGTTTTTTATTAGAAAGGGTAGAATGGTAATGTCTCATGCAAAAGTCAAAAGGAAAAGTCAAAAGATTCATGATAAGGGTAAAATGGTCATTTCAGTTATACTTTAACTGCACATGTATAACAGAAATGGAATATTCCGTTAATTTTTCTAACAGAAGTGCGTGGACGATTCATAAGGGTAGCCAGACGACGTGGACAAAACATTGTGCACTATTTCGTTTGTGGACGAAACATTAGTGCATGCTTTGACAATTATCCCTTATTACTTTGTAATACAAGTAGAATGTGAGAGAGTAAAGTTAAAAAAAGACTTGATTTATAAGGGTAGGTTGGCAATGATTAGAGTCCCATCAAAAGTTTAAACAATTTTTAACTAGAAAATCTGTACATAAGTTCAGTTTTAGTTTAGAATACAATATTATAATAATAATAATTATTATTATTATCAAGTAACTGACCTGCTCAGTATGAGGCAAATATTTTCCATCAAAAGTCACAACAACGCGTTCCTTCCCATCCACTCCTTTTACTTTGTCCACCGAGCAGAAAAAGTCTATAGCTGACATGCTAAACAAAAAATTGACAAAAGAATAAAGATACATGATGACACATGAAGTGTGTGTATATACACGCGTGCCTGTCTAGAAGAGAATTTCCATGACATTTTATCTGCACAATACATCTTATTTCTTGAATATCAGCACATGAGGAAAAAAAACAATAGCATTCTGAATACCAATAGCAGTATAAACACATTTATTAGATGTAGATGATATCAACAGCTGTAAGATCAGGTAATGCTAATTGCTGAATCAAACAACAATAACCTCTTGTGGTAGGGGAGTCATTGTTCATGATGATGATGTTAAACCTATTGAACCTGAATAAGTGTTTTACACGAAAATGCCAATGTTAAAACATTATGGCTTTCGTAGATAAACTTACTTGACCTTGTAATCATTACTCGGGAAATGCTAACCTTGCAGGAGATGCAAATGTTAGATTGGCAGGTATGTTCTTAAATAAAGTCCTTGGAATCACCAAATTAGTCAAAGATTGCATAGATCTCAAATAATATAAGAAGCTAGAATTAATATTTTGTGTATCAAAACAAATAAATTAACTAACTGGATTGCAAGTTTGAGTCATAATGAATCTGGTATTCATTTATTGAGTGTAAATTTTACCAAAACATAATAAGTGCTTCCCTTGGTTTATATGACAAAAGAGAGGTACCTACGTTTATCAAGGTCATATTTCTGCTGGGTTGGAACCACAGCAAAATTATTCATGTACTATGCTTAATATTTTTTTTGTCTTTCATCATTGGTTTCAACTTCAGAAACTAACACCACAGCTAAATAAAGCCTGCTCCACTAAAACAGAACAGACTATATATGGATCCATAATTACTTGTCTCTCCGTTCCATTTGTAGCAAATCGCTTTACCACTCCTACATACTGATAATGTTAGACATCTAATTTGCAGTATATCTATTCCTCACAAGTGAAACATGTCATATTTCCCCTCTAGTTTATAGTCAATATCCCCAAAGTTCCAAAGCATGCATATCATTTAGAAACAGAAAATATACCTCCTCTGACACTGATGAAAGACTAATAATTGCAATAACTGGATCCTAAATAAAAAGCACATCCTTCTTGTAACTGATCAGATTTTGATGCTATCTTTTTAGGAAATCTTTGAAAGTAAAATTTTCACAACTAATCTACATCAAAGCTGTTAGTGTTAAAAGATACAAAGTCCTGAGTAGAACTAATTTTCGAAAGCGAAGAGGTCATAATAAGTAAGGAAACTTACATGCCATCACCAAACTCCTCGTTGATGATTTCCTTGATGCTCTCACCAAAATGCATAACTGCTTCATTCAACCTACAATTACAAACTCTGAAGTTAGCACATAGAAGAAACCAATAGATGCAAAAAATAAATAAATGAGTTTTTGGAGGGGAAATAATTTGTTACAACATCCTTCAAACAACTTTTTTCTTTCTTTCTTCAATTCTCATTCTAGTACTAATCACCTTGACTGAAACATTACTGATCGACATTGGGTATGGAGCACTGGAAAGATTGCACAGACCTAGGCCATCCATGCATGTGAAAGTCCTAGGATTTGCACAGACCTAGGCTGTGTACTTAGAAACACTTAAATCTAAAAAGAAGATGCACGGATAATAACTTTAAGAAAGAACTCCATGTCACCTCGTTACACTAAAGTCAAACATTAAATCATAACCCACATGTATGAAACGTATTAGATATTAACGGTTTTTACCTTATTAATTCTCAAAATGTATCAAAATCTGTTAGGTGTGACTAACGCCGTGAAATACCAGTCACATGCTCTAAAATTTTCCTAAAATGAAAACTTCAATTTTTCGTTTATTCTCAAATCATAACGTAGACCTTTCGTTTATTCTTAAATCATAACGTAAACCTTTTCGTTATTCTCAAATCATAACCCTGAAGTATCAACTTTTCGTGTTACTCGCTAAACAGTTGTTAAACTTTTGGACGGAAAATACGGTCAACATTACTACATGACAATTTACGTTTGTTTAGGTTAGGATTTAGTAATAAACGAAAGGTGGGGGTTAGGGGTTAGGACATAGAGTAATAATAGAACTTTCCAAACTACCAACTATATTAGGTCGGAGAAGAACATCGTTCATTTGCCGGTCTTCTTCAATATACCCAAACAATTATCAGATTGAAAAAGAAACACCGACCCATCTACCAATTCACTTCCATATACCCAGAAGAAAAACAAAAAGAGCGTCAATCCGTCATCATCATCAACAGCATAAGTTTGAGTAAATGCCCAATTGAACAGAAGTGTAAACAGAGAGACAAAAGGGCAAAACCTATAGACGGTTGGATCTTGAATGATTTGGGGATCGAACGACCTCATGGGCGCTTTCATCATCTCCTGGAGGAGTTCATCGGAGAGCTCCGGAAGAGCAGCCTTAAGCTTAGGGGCGGTGTCAGACTTGAGCTGGGCTTGACGCCTCAGGAGCTGAGCGACATAGACATTGGTGAGATCCGTCTCCTCCGCTATCTCACGGTAGGACTTGCCGGACTTGTGCTTCACGGCCAAAAGCCTATTGGCCAACACTGCTTTACTGCTGCTATCTGCCATTTCTCTACTCTTCCCTCTCACCGTTTCTGTCTGCCAATGAACCAGCTGGAGACTGTTCTATTATAGCCTCCAGAGTGAAGCCCGGAATGGTATGTGATGGAGGATTGTTCCAAGATATCAAATTTAACACAAACACCTTTATGTTTTTTTAGTGATCATCCTTTAAAACAAATTGAAAACATTACACACGTGACACGTCTTCTCTTTTGAAAATAGTTGTCAAAATTATTATTATTATTATTATTATTATTATTATTATTATTATTATTATTATTATTATTCAACCGTTTTAAAGACGGGAGATCACCAACTATTTAATAAGACTGTCGATCCCTAAGTCTTATAGGACTGGTAGGAGATTTCTCATGCCTTGGATAACCTGAAAGATCTCTGGGTTTTTTGTTGCCAACTTTATCGGTCGTGGTCGGTTTTCACCGTACCAGGTCGGCTATATCGGACATACGTTATTGGGTCTCAAATGGAGCGAAAATCCAAGCCCAAAATAATTATTTAGAAGAGATTGAACAGTTTCTAGAACAAATTGAATGACGACGCTATCATTTTAGATAAAGTTTTATATGAGAAACAGACTCACAAAGTAACTTGTTACGTACTGAAGAGCAAGAGAAAAAAAGAGAGTAAAATAGGTTAAAGTTTTACTTTTTTTTATTGAAACTTCCATAAGAATGAAATGAAAAGAAGTGGCGAATGAATATAATAAAAATATGTTGAGAAATGTCAAGAATTAAAAAGGTTGGAGGGCGAAGGGGTGTTATATGTGTAATAGACGAGAAATCAAATATAAGCTCATTGTAACCTAAAAACTATGAGAACTCATCCAAGTCATCTCTTTTATAAATGGATGAATGAGATGTAATTGAGTTGTGAATTTGTTGACGGTAGAACACATCACTTTTTGCTAAGTGGTAGTTTTTTTTTTAGTAAAGCTATCATTTTTTTACCAACTTACTAATTTAATCATTCACACTTTGTTTGAACTCCGATTGGCTTCACACTTGCGGAAATATTTTTAGGGAAAATTTCATTTTACCACACTGGCAAACATTTAATTTCAGTTTAATACCCTGACATAATTTTTTTTCACTTTCATACCCTAACCAAAGTTTTAATTTCACTTTCATACCCAGCCGGGTAAAAGACCATAATACCCCTAACTATTACTCAAATTTTCAAACTCATGCCATTGGTTCAGAATTTGAAAATAAGTGAAATGATAATAATACCCTTCATTGTTAGGCTGTTAAACTGAAAATTTCACTACTTTAAAAATAAAATCATTTTTTTTATAAAATCATTTTTTATTTTAAAAAATTCATATTTTAATTACAAAAATACATAAAAATCAATTTTTTCTTTATAAATTCAGTTTTTAATTTTAAAAATACATAAAAAATTAGTTTTTTTAATTTAATTAATATTTTTTTATTTGGTTTTTTATTTTCTTTTTTCTATTTTTCTACCCATATTTTCTTTTTCTCTCTCTTCAACTCATCTCTCTCCTCTCCACCTTCGTCTCTCTCTCTTCAATTTAATTAATATGATGAAACTTATCTGGTGCTCAAAAGCCGTATCCTCCTCTGTGTAAAATTGGGAGCACGGCGGTGGATCATGGCGTTCGACACGGCCCGTGAGGGTCGTGGATGGGAAGATCTCACCGGTGATTTTGTTGCAGACTCTCTTCGGAACCCATTTCGGGATGTGGATTGGAGAGGCCTCAAAACCCCCTCTCTTGATTTTGACCCGGACCCATTTCTGTTCGTAGAGAGATAAAGGTGAAGAGAGAGAGCGAGAGAGAGACAAAGGCGGGGAGGAGAGAGAGATGAAGTTGAAGAGAGAGAGACGAAGGTGGGGAGGAGAGAGATGAGTTGAAGAGAGAGAAAAAGAAAATATGGTAGAAAAATAGGAAAAAGACAATAAAAAGACAAATAAAATATAATATTAATTAAATTAAAAAAAGAAGTAATTTTTTTTATGTATTTTTAAAATTAAAAACTGAATTTATAAAGAAAAAATTGATTTTTATGTATTTTTGTAACTAAAATATGAATTTTTAAAAATAAAAATTGATATTATAAAAAAAAAACTGATTTTATTTTTAAAGTAGTGAAATTTTCAGTTTCACACCCTAACAATGAAGGTTATTATTGTCATTTCACTTATTTTCAAATTCTGAACCAATGACATGAGTTTGAAAATTTGAGTAATAGTTAGGGGTATTATGGTCTTTTTACCCGGCTGGGTATGAAAGTGAAATTAAAACTTTGGTTAGGGTATGAAAGTGAAAAAAATTTATGCCAGGGTATTAAACTGAAATTAAATGTTTTCCAGGGTGGTAAAATGAAATTTTCCCATATTTTTATTTTGGGTAAATTCCATCTCAATACCCTAAATTTTGCGTTCTTCATTTCCACTACCCTAAAATTGTGTTTTTGTCACTTTCATACCTAACGTTAATTTTCCGTCTATTTTTGGACGGAAAAATACCCTCGCAACTTTCAACCATAAATATATATTTTTTTTCTCCTCTTTCCTTATCCTTTACCATCTTCACCGTCTCTAACTCTCACCAGATCTCTCCCCCGAGCTCTTCATCTCCGGCTCTGGTTCAACCTCGCGGTTACGTCCACGGGCCGTGGACGGAGGAGGAGGAGAGGCTTCACCCTCGTTGCTCCGACCATCCCTATCCCTGCTCCTTCAGACCGGGTTTGGCCAAATCCTGAGCTCTCAGATCTGAACTCGGGGATTCGCATGTCCGGCTTGTGCTCGTGGTCTATCGTGGTCTTAGGGTTTTGGTTCAGTGTTCCTGAGTCGGATCTCGTGTAGAGCTGGAGCGCGCCCTCACCAGATCTGGTCTGAGAGCATCACCGGGAGCAAAACCCAGAACAACCATGAACGTGCCAAGCTCCAACTTGAACAACCGTGAACGTGCATAGATAAACCGGTGAGCTCCGATCTGGTCCGAGAGCTCGCAATTGCAACGATCTCTCTACAAGTCCGGGGCCGAGTTGAGGAAAATGCGTGAAGGAGTAATGTGGTTTGTTGAGGAAGACGCATGAAACACGTGTTTTTTTAATTTGTAATCTAATTAAATAAAAAAATTAGAATCATTAAATGAAAAATAAATAAATAATAATTTATTTGTTTTTATATATGTAAAACTATTTTTTCTAAAAAAGGATTAAGTAGATTAAAGAAAATAATTAATTTAAAAAATAAAATTGATTTTAATAAAATAAAAACTTATTTTTAAAATAAAAACTAATTTCTAAAAATAAAATTTGATTTTTTAAATAAAAAATTATTTTTATAAAATAAAATCTGAGTTTATAAAAAATAAAACTGATTTTTTACGATAAAAACCTATTTTTTAAAAATAAAATCTGTTTTATAAAAATAAAAAAACTGATTTTTTTAAAATAGAATATTATATTTTAAAATAAAAACTTATTTTTTAAATAAAAAACAGATTTAAAAAAACAAAAAATATTTAAAAAATTAAAATTTGATTTTTTAAAATAAAAATAATTTTTGTAAAATAAAATATAATTTAGAAAAACAACTGATTTTTATAAAATAAATAAATAAATAAATTTTCAAAACCAATGACATGTTTTTGAAAATTTTATATTTAGTGAGGGGTATTATGGACTTTTTAAGTGTATTAGATGGAAAATGGATGAAAAATTGACGGCGGGTATGAAAGTGACAAAAACACAGTTTTAGGGTAATGAAGTGACAAGAAAATGCTAGGGGTAATGAAAAACGCAAAAGTTAGGGTAGTTAGTTGGATTTTTTTTCAAGGGCTTTCTATCAAGACCAATGATCTATATATTTTGAAGCACAAATTTTTTATTATTTTCGGACTAATTTAAAAAAAAATATCTTGGTGATTTTTATCAACACTGAACACTAGTTTTATCTACACTGAACACTAGTTTTATCAACACGGAACACTAAATATATATATATATATATATATATATATATATCTTGTTATGTTTAAGTCATCTTTTTTCAACATATCAAACACAAGACAAGAATAGGAAACACAACTTCTCCCTCCTCTCCCTTGCAATTTCGGCCAAGGCAAGCTCCTACCTCCATTTTTTTTGGTCTTGAGTCCTCAAAGAGAAGAACTACGTGGATTTGATTCCCATGTGGATACGTAGGCGTCTTGGAGACTCAAGTCAATCATTCGTTACCCGGTGTTCTTGTTTTGGTAAGAAATAATGCTGAATTTTTCTCTTGTGAATCCATTCTTTGTTAGTTGTTTCATGGTTTAATCGTCTCTTGGTTTTCATTGATTTTCCGCTGCGAGTTGGTTCATCTCCAACCCCACCTCGAGACCCAACATTGAGGTGGCTATTCTGTGCTACAAGTCTTCTTCTTCTCTTGCAGGTTTTTTTTTAAAGCTATTACTCATAAAAGTGGGGTTTGGTTTGACTTCAATAGGGTATTGCATTAGTTTTAAAAGGGGGTGGTGGGTCTTGTATTGTTTTAGTGATATGGGGTTTGGTTGGGCCTAAATTTGGGGATTGGGTAGTAACAATATAGAAAGGGTAGCTTTTTGTATACCCTTGTGGGTTACTTGTGTTGCAAGTTTTGGTGGGTTTGTCAGTTTAATACCTAGGGTTTATAGGGTACAAGCTGGCTTTGTAAGAAATTGTGTGGGGGCTAGCATTAGTCCTCTTGGTTGTAAGTTTACTCTTGAGGTTTCGACCCTTGGCTATGTTTTTCATTTCGAAAACTTGGTTTATAAAATTTCAAAATTGCTGATAAAAAATAGAGTCATAACAATAAATCAATAATAATACAGTTTAACAAACAATTCATCTTAGAACCGGGAAAAGGATGGGTTGAGATCTTATCTCAAGTTACAATATGTTAGTCTTATAAGAAGTTAGTTGGTTAAATTTTCACCCTATTGGAAGTCTTGCACATTTGGAGCATCTATATTATCAAATTCTTATTCTGCTGCAAGTTATCAGTAATTTGTATTGGTTATATAAAGTTAACTTTGAATGATGTTTTTTTTTTCTTCTGATCAGTAGATTTTTGATTAAAAACCAAGCTCTTGAAATGAGAGACAAGGCCAAGGGCAAGCCCTCCAAATACAAATTAAGGAGAAGTGATCTTCCAACCGAAACTTGTACCCCAAGTAATACAACCAACACCCCAAAGTTCCACCTTAGTTAATTTGCAACTCAAATAAACACCATAACTTTGAATGATGTTTGATATATACGCAGTGTTTCATAAATTACAATGGCTTTAATTTATTAGTTGTCTACATTCAACATTAAAGATTTTGAAGCCGAGAATGGAGAGCTCTGCCCTAGCGCCGCAGCGGCGCACTAAGGTGCAGAAGCTGATCATGGCCATGATCCCAACCATGGTGTATTCACATGTGGCCGCCTCTCTGTTTTCTCTTGTGCGAACAGATCTAGGGCTTGGCAGATTGGCGGCTATGGCGATCTCGATGGCGAGTCTCTCCATCACCTCCGGTGCTCCTCCTCTGTGGGTCGATCCGGAGGTGGATGCGATGCTTGTGGGCGGTGATGAAACAGGTACGGGCGTTGGGGACGCAGACGGGATGCCGAGACGGGGGGACGGCGTGGATCGTCCTTATCGTACTGATCGGACGATCGTGGTGGGATTGGCGGCGGTGACGGGCGTGATCCCGAGATCGTCCGATGGCGGGGGGAAGGCCGGGGACAATGGATCTCTATCGTCGGCGTTGCCTTTGAGGGATGGACTGGAGCCGGGACTGGTGTTCTCGTCGGTTCGGCGGCCGGAAGAGGAGGCCGGCGGCGGGGACGGGCGAACAAGGGCGGGGGACACGCTGGGACAAGCGCCGCGGGTGGCGGCGGTGTTGTCGGTGGTGGTGATCTCTTCGAAGACGGTTGTGACGGCGGAGGAGACGACGACGGTTCTTGCTTGGAGGCGAAGCAAGGGTAAGGGGTCGTGGCAAGAGGACTCTGCTGAAAACCCTATTGGGCCTGACCTGGGCCTAGGGGATGGGCTAGATCGCGTGGCAGGATCTGATGGGGAATCACAGGCAGTAGTGGCGGGGGGCTTCAAGCACCCCCACCTGAAGGAATGAGTCCGAGGTGGCCCGGGGAGGGGTGGGTCAACTTTGGCCCCTTCCCGGCGGATGGATGGAGACGGCACCATCTTCAGTTGATGTTTATCTCCCCTGCCAGTCCGGTGTCAGCAATCCCGCGTTCAGGAGCCCTACCATTATCACTCAAGGGAGGACGACGCACGCTGACATACCGGGGGAGATGTAGGTCCACCAGTGTTTACCTATCGTCTGGTCTGCTCGATCAGTTCCTTTGGTTGGCGTACACTGTATCGGTATCTCCGGATGCTACCGCAGTCCCAAATCCCCGACCGCAATTTATGCTACAGAGCACATTTACTCTTTATGCCCTTGTCTTTCCAATTATTCTAGTTTGGTTTATGTACGACGACTTTCCACTGTGGGGTCCCCGAGTTACTATATATTAATGAATATCTCCATTTCCTTTCAAAAAAAAATTTAAAGATTTGATTTTTTTTTCATAATAATTAATTTATTGAATATCTAGTAGATTTAATAGACTTAAATCATTCAACAGTATACGATAGTCACTTTGGTTTTTGAATGGTAAATGTAGAAATGGTATATTTATTCAATTTAATAGACTTCCAACTAAACGCCACATGAAGATATGACTTTAACTTGTAATAATGTGCATCAAACTTTGAACACTCGGAGACCAAAATTTTATCTTGATTTTGTAGCCATTATCGTTCTTATTGTTATGAATTACTGCCATTGAAAAAACTTTAGCTACCAGCTATGACATGCTCTCCCCCGAAACCCCCTGACCCCTCTTCTCCCCCTTTCCAAACCTCTTTCCTCACGCATTTTCATCTGCAATCTTCCATCAGACTACTCTAATGACCAGTTGTTGGATCTTTTTTCGGTCCATGGAATGGTCAGCCGAGCTTTCATCCCCTCCAAGCCTACCAAAACCGAAAAACGCTTCGGTTTTGTTTTCTTTCTTTCCTCTGAGGTTGCTGCATCAGCTGTTGCTGCCAAGAATCGTTCTTGGTTGGCTACGAAGTGGTTGATAGTTGATTTTGCTCTTGGTCCTTCCTCATCCTCTAGCAGCATTCCGAAAGTGAACCCCCTGCATGTTGCTACCGAGCGCCAAAGAGGTGGTGGCTGGTGCAGCTGCTCCGCATCCTCCTTCCATCTTTCGCACTGGCTCTGGAAACACCCGCTCTTGCACATGCTCTTCCAATCCTTGGACTGCAAACCTGCTCTGTTCTGCTATAATTGGTGTAGCTCGGGACAACCGTTCAACTGTTGCGCTTCAAGCCGCTCCACCCCCCCTCTTTGCTCGATCTTATTAGGCTCCACGAGCTTGGTGAAGCTCTCAAGTCGACAGAAGCTATTGCCTGGATCGAACTTCGACCTCTATTCTCCGATTTGTTCACGAATCTGAGTTCGGTTTTTAACGGAGGATGCTTATGTTGGATCTCCTTGGTTGGAATTCCCCTGTATGGTTGGTCCGTGAGCTCAATTCGCAGCATCGCTTCGATAGTCGGAACAGTCATCGCCGTCCATCCGTGTTCCTCCTCCTTCACTCGCCTTGATCAAGCTTTCGTCCTCATCTTCGCGGCGTCCGGTTTCTGAAGTTGTCTCAGTCAAACTTGAAATCGAGAACTCCAAATTCCCTATATGGTATCTGGTCGCGATTCTCAACTGGTTCCAATTTCTGAGCCTGTTGAACCCGATCTAGACGTCCCGAAGGATGGGGTCGGAGACTCTGAGCAAGATCCCCTCGATTATGAAGATGGAGAAGTGCATTTGGACGACGACTCACCTCAACGGAGACATTTGGATTCTGAGTGGCCGAATCTAAGTCAATCGGCCTCGCTTCGGCCTGTCGCCACCGCTTCCCCACCTCGCCGTGGCCGGCACTCACCATCGGAACCTGGAGATGAGCGTGTCGCCTCGTCTTCTCCATCTGAAAGTCCCGAGAATCTCGTCCGTTCGGTTCCCAAGACTGCGAGTTCTCCTTCTTCTTGAGATAATGCGATTGGTTTAATGCGCCGCTTCTCGAGCTCATCGTTGTCGTTTGGGCCAGAGACCTTTGGTCTGCCTTCTACTGAGTTGGGCCTGTATTCTGCTGATTTGGGCCTGCATCATTTTGCTCAAGGCCCTGCTGCAGATCCCAAGCCCAGCTCCTTCTCGGCAGCTCCCAAGCCTTCGGTCCCTTGTCTCGAGCCTCAGAATTTCTCGTCCTTCATTGCCGACATCGTCTCCCCTTCAGTCGCCCCTGCTCCAATCCTCTCTCGTCCCAAACGGAAGAACAAAAGGATCAGGAACGGTCGGCAGAAGCTCATTCAGGCCCTCAAAGACGTTAGTTCCTCTCGCTCGCTTTGGAAGAAGTCAGAGGCAAAACGTGCCTGGGCCCTTTGTAAATCGATGGGCTTCACCTCTTCTCGCAGCAACAAGGACACCATCAAAATGTTAAGGAAATTCTGTAATTGTTAGCCCTTCTGGGCCTCTCTTGCTTCTGTTCTTTTGCTCTTCGCCCTTTTGATTGTTATTCTCCTCTGAAGTGTATTGATGGGTCGAATAAAATTTGTTTCTTTTGCTGATAAAAAAAATTACTGCCATTAAAACTTTTTTTTGGTTCATGATTTATAAACATAATTTCTATTTTCAGAGGTGCATATATGGCGTCCCCATATATTTCAGATAATATTTCATGTCTCTCGTATGCTATTCCTAATTCATTGGGAGTTTCATATGGAATAGTTTAGGTTGGGAAACTGTTTGAAAAGAAGTTAGGAATTGAAGACGAAGGTCCACCTATATGTCAAGAAGATGAATTTTGAGTTTGTCGTCAAAAAATCTGGTACGGATGTCAAGTATATCCATGGTTGTAAAAAGCGCTAGGCGCTAGTCGGACAATGATGACCCCTAGGCGTGTTAGGTGGGGACTAGTCGGGACCTAGGCGGGAAATTTTGGTTGTACAACGAAAATGAAGCACTTGCGGAGGTTGAGGTTATAATGGGACAACTTGTAGAGCTCGCATTTGACGTTTTTATTTCTCATGTTCGTATTTTAAACGTTAAAGGTGAAAAATTTGTTTGAGCATTTTTTATACTTTTACATCAGAGACATAATGAAGCTTTATACATTTTCATGATTCGTGTTTTTCGAACCCTGAAATTCTCTCTCTATGAGAACTACCAGCCGTCGTCGTCGGAGGAGGTCCTGTCAGATGACTCTCCTCTTGATGGGCGCACTGTCGATCTGCTTGCTGTGGTCAATGTTGTGTTGGGCTCAGTAGCGAAAGTCTTGAGCAGAGTGAATGAGGTTTCAGCCTCCATTCATGCCAGGACCATGAAGAAAGGTAAGAAGACTGCCATTCTTGCCGAGGCTGGGAAAGGTTCACACAGGAAGAAGCCTTTGAAGGAGTTATCACGTGTTGATGCTCGTCCGTCTGCAACTAAGGATGATGTTTAAACCCTTAATCCAATCGGATCTGGGGTTCGTCAGGCCGTCAAGTTGAACTCGAAGAAGCAATTATCGAGTTCTGATTTGGCTCGGGAGCCTGCTAAGGTTTCAAATATTGCGCCATCCACCGGAATAGAAATCTCAGCGGCGGAGCAGGGACGTGAGGTGTTCATCTATAACGTCCCATTCGGTACTTCGTCGGATTGAGTTCGAAACGTGTTGGGGAGTTATGGCGAAGTGATTTCTGCAGTTGCTATCAAGAGACCAAACCTGAAAGGTTGTTTCTTTGGTTTCGCAGAGTTCAAAACCCAGTCTTCAGCGCTACAGGCAGTAGAGTCTCTCAACGGGCTCAAAGTCAATGGACATGTTCTATTATTTGCCATTACTGGCCTGGTAAGAGGTTCAATCGATCCTCTGCTCATGTTGGTGGGTCGTTAAGTTCCTCTGTTTTACATAATGTAAAACAGAGCATCGCTGATCCACTTATCGATCTTTCATCTTCTTCTGGCACGACGCAGATCCAAACTCCTCTTGTGGCGAACGGTGTTGTAGTAGAGAGTGGGGTTATAGATTCTTTGGTGGCCGGTGTCGACAAAGACACAGTCAACTTGGAGAGTTTCAATGGTTTTGAAGTTTTGAATTCGAATTCAATGCTTGATATCAGTACACCGGATTTTGTGGTGCCTGAATTGTTGGAAGATAACGATTGCGATCTTGTGGCAGTATTTGCTCCGCCTTCCTCGCAGGTTGGGTCAATGTAGTTGCGTGTGTCTGAGGAGGAGTTAGTGTAGGCTGGGGACGCCAATGGCCTTGTTACGCAGGTTGGGCCGGTGGAGCCAGTTGGGCCTGAGTTTGTTGATTCAGCAGAACCATTGACTCTTATGCATGAAAGTCAAGATGGGTTTGGGTTGCTTATGGGTCAAGCTACCCAGGCCCAGAACCCTTCAGCAGGCCCAACTTCAGTAATTTTGGAGGTTGGGTCAGATCCGATAGACCCAGAACTCGGTTCAAGTAGTATGGATTTCTATAAGGGTGTTTCAACCGGGGATCGGTCCGATCCATGGAAGGATGCCTTCCTTAAGTCCCTGAAACGCTTCAGCCGGGCCCCCTCACATCTTTCAGATTATAAAGTTTTTGGCATGAAGCTTCAACCCATTGAGAACGTGTCCCAAAGAGCTTTACAATCAATTGATGGGTCGTCGGAGGAAGCCCTCGCGGCTAAGGCCCGTAAGGGACGTCCTAAGTCCACTCTGGTACCTCGTACTCATAATACCAGGTCCAAGACCCGAGCCCTGAATTAGAAGGGTTCCAGCGTTCCGACCTCAGATAGCGAGTGGTATGAGGAAGATTAGAGGAAGTTGTTTTGACTGGTTGGTTCTGGTCGTTTTTTGTTAAGGGTTTGTGCCCTGTTTCTCCTACGTAGATTTTTGTAATCGTGGTTTCTTGCTTTGTGGCTTCTTTTCCTTGGAGAATGACTATCGAATAAAACTGCTTATCCAAAAAAAAATACATTTTCATGATTCAGAGGTTTAATCAACTTCTTTTTTATTGCATATTAGTCAGAGAAGTTTGTTACATTATTTATTGGAGAAGACTTCTACAATTACTGACAAGCTCTTTAAGAGTTGTAGTTATGTTTACATCACTAACACGAATTCATCATAGTTTATTTGTGGGGAAACCTCAAAAACATGCCCTCAAACGATCTTTGTTAGCACAAACATGTTGTGGTGATCTTTTTTTCTCACAAACATGCTTATACCTTTCGTTTATTATCAAAAAGTAGTGACTTACGTTTATTTTTATATTTTTCCCGTTAATTTTGGATGGAAAACAGACATGTGTTTGACACATATCTTTATATTTATCATAAATACCGAAATTGTCCCTATTTCTCTAGTCTAAATATTGAATATTGTCATACAAAGTGCTCAATTTTTTCTTCAAATGTTATTTAAATAACAGAAATAAGAAAAATTTCGGTTTTTATGATAAATATCAAGACCATGTGCCGAGCACATGTTCTTTTCCATCCAAAGTAACGAAAAAATGAAAAAAAAAATAAACATGAGTCATTATTTTTGATAATAAACGAGGTGAAATCGGCTACAAACCACTCTTAACCTAAAAACCATGAGAACCAATCATAGCCACACACACCTAAGATCCAACATTCACCATGATGCCACATCATCACCCCAATTCCACCCAAATTCATGCCACTTTCATCCCTTTTCACACAAGCAAGGGCATAATTGTAATAACATGGTGTCATGTGGACAAGTGTCCATTTTTTTCTTCACCAATTCACTAATTTAATATTTCCCGATTCGTTTGAACTCCGATTAGCTTCAAACTTGAGCCAATATTTTTATTTTTTTCAAGGGCTTTAAATCAAGATCAATCGTGAATATATTTTGAAGCACGAAAAATAAAAAGGTATATCGGGATGATAATAATAATGTTGAATGTTGATAAATCTTCACTAACAAATGTTTTATATCGGAGGTATCAAACTAGTGCTAAATGTTGATAAAAACATGTACTGAGGTGATAAAAAAACAAATAATGAGGTGATAAAAATCATGTTCAATGTTGATAATAAGTGTGATAAACTAGAGTTTAGCATTGATAAAAAAACATGTGATGGAGTGATAAACATAGTGTTTAATGTTGATAAAACTAGTGTTCATAAAAACACGTGATGACGTGATAAAAATCATGTTCGGTTTTGGAAAATGAGGTGATAAAACTAGTGTTCAGTGTTGATAAAACCAGTTTAAAGTGTTGATAAAACCAATGTAAAGTGTTGATAAAAATTACCCAGATATAATTTTTTTTAAATCAGCCCCAAAATAATTCTTTTTTCGTGCTTTAAAAAAAAACATGTGATGGGGGTGATAAAACACACGTGATTTAATGATAAACCTAGTGTTTGGTGTTGATAAAACTAGTGTTCATAAAAAGTACGTGATGATGTGATAAAATCATGATCAGTTTTGGAAATGAGGTGATAAAACCAGTGTAAATGGTTGATAAAATCAGTGTAAAAGTGTTGATAAAACCAGAGCAAAGCGTTGATAAAAATTACACATTTTTTTTTAAATCAGCCCCGAAATAATTTTTTTTCGTGCTTCAAAATATATTCATGAGTGATCTTGATAGAAAATCCTTGAAAACAAAACTAATGGCCTAAGTTTGAAGCCAATCGGAGTTCAAACGAAGCGGGAAAAATTAATTAATGAACTGGTAAAAAAATGATAGTTTTACTAAAAAGCTCTTCCCACTTACCAAAAAAAATGTTGTTTTTCTTGCAGTCAACAACTCAATTGTATCTCATCCCTCCATTCTTAAAATAGATTGGTTCTCACGGTTTTTAGGTTAAGACATGGTTTGTATTAGATTTCTCCCCAGATATACACATGTTTTTGAGAAGAAAAAAAAGGTCTTCACAGCATGTTTGCGCTAACAAAAGTTTTTCGAAGGCATGTTTTTGAGGTTACCCCTTTATTTGATCATCAACATTCAACTTCTGACCACTTCAGAGGCATTGCCATGTCTGAAAAGTTATTGTCCATTAGAGATCCACTAGCAAATATCAAAACACATTTTGTTTTTTCTCACCCAAGAATTTGGCTTCAAATCTATGGAGAAGGTATGGGAGGAGTCGAAACTCCTAGATCTGTGAGGAGTTCTAAAAGAAGAAAAATATAAATCAAATGGAAGTGGTCCAACAACTCCGATATTAGGTAGAGAAGTGAAAGGTGTGGATGAGCCGGATTCGTGCTTTGGTATTGAATTAAGGAAAAGAAAAAAAAGATAAGTTTGTAAAAGCAAAGATAAGTTGAAAAATAAAATGGAGATAAATAAAAAAGTTAATTAAATCTATTTAAATTTTAAGGGTATATTGGTCCTAATGATTATTAAAAGCATAGAGACTAAACTATAAATTTTAGAAGCATGTTAAAACAATATGACATGATTTTTTTTTACTAAAAGGTTTAATTTCATTAGATAGATTTCAACCGACAAATAAGTGCATCAGGGAAACCCTTGACAATAGTAGAAGAGCCATCACATGGTATCGAGTTCTTAAGATCTGTCTACACATAATTCTGTGACAAAAGAACCAACACATGCGGTTTGTTGGGATGCCATAAAGGCGAACAAAAAAGAAATAACAATGAATCTGATGACTGCTGCTCAAGGTCTTGCCCAGCTGTTGCATATTCTGTAAAATACGATCAAACCTACTGACATCGGCTTCCAAGGGGAGACAAAGCTATCCCTTGTATTATTCCACGAAACCAATAATCGATGCTCAAGGTGTAGCATTCATGCTCAATCCGTTGTATTAAACCGTACCTACGATCATTGATTTCAAGAGGAGTAAAAAAACCCATTTGATAAGCCAAATCAATAATCGATAGAGGGATCACGGAGGGGGTGGAGGTGTATGGCAGGGGAGAGGCGGTGGTCGGGGCGACGACGACGGCTTCAGCGACAACGGTGGCGGCTTTAGAGGGTGCGGTGGTGGAGGCCAGGGAGGAGGACGTGCCAGTGGCGGCTGCCGGTTCCGTCTTAACTTAATAGGGGGTGCAACCTCCGAGACAGATGGCGTGTGCTGCACCACGATGGGATGCGATGCGACAAGACCGGCGGTGGAGGCAGCAGTCATGTCGGCGGATTGATCAGGATCGATGCTCTGAGCTAAGGCAAGGCGGTGAGGTTGATCGATGCTGAGGTGAGCCAGACGAAAATCGAGATCAGAAAATACGTCGTTGGTGGTGGGAGGGAGCCAATGTCGCGGTGGCTAGTTGTTCGAGAGGAACCCTAATAGGAAAAACCTTCGCAGAACCCAAAGAAGAGATGCAAGAGATAAGATGTAGAGAAACTAGAAGAATAGCCATGGTAAACCATGGCCATGACCAGAGTTTTGTCTATATACGACAGATCTGTCTTAGAGAAAAAGCCCTAACAAAAAGGTAAACTTGTGTTATGAACGTAAAAATAAATATGAAGGGGTATATACAACGTGACATGCTTAGAAGCATATATTATAAAAGTTCTCTTTGTTTTCAGTAAAGAAGGTGTTTATTTTACTTTAATATATAGTACACATTATTTATTATATATGAAATGTTAATTATAAATTATATTTTATGAACCAACTAATAATTTCATTGGATTATATAAAAAGTAAAATGATAATTAAAATTTAAGTTTTACCGTACATCATTAAAAAAAGGGAAAACTACAGATACCTACCCAAAACCATGGTCATTTAACCGATGTTTACTCTGAAGTTTAAACGTAACAAATACATATCCTGAAGTTTCGAAATATAACTCGGACCCCCTTCCGTTAGTCAGCTCAGTCAGTTTACTGTTCACTTTTCAAAAAATGCCCAAAATACCCTTAATTATTACTCAAATTTACGCCCCTACCTTCCAACTCTAAATCCTAATTTTTTAAATTCTTTTTATTTACAAAAATAGTTTTATTTTACAACAAATTAGTTTTATTTTAATTTTTTTTATTTTAGTAAAATAAAACTTTAAAAATCATAATTATAAAAATAATTATTTTGAAAATTCAGTATTACATAATAAAATTATTAAAAAAAACAGATTTTATTTTTAAAAAACAGTTTTTATTTTTTTTAAATCAGTTATATTTTCAAGAAATCATTTATTATTTTTAAAAATCAGCTATTATTTATAAAAATCAGTTTTATATTAAAAAAATCAATTTTACTTTAAAAATCAGTTTAATTTTAAAAATCAGATTCATTTGCCAAAACCCTCTTAAATTACAACCAGATTCATTACCAAACCTTTCAGCTTCATATCAACGCTATAACCAAACCCATCATGTTCATGATTTCAACCAAACTCATATCCTCCTTAACAGCGACATCAAAATCATTGTCCGTTCTTCTCCATGGTTAGGGTTTGATTTTCGCCCATCGAAGCTGCCAGATCTGCTTCCTATTCGCTTGAGCTCCTGTGGACCTCGCGTCGCCGGTCAGATCTAGAATCATGTCCGTGCTTCTGCATCCCACAACCCGATTCTCTGAAATTTTCCGGAATCCTATCTATGATACTTCTCTGAAATTTTCATTTTTTTTCAAAGTTGTTCCTATCTAATCGGAATTGTGTTGGAGGATTTTGTGTATTCTGAAATTTTGGGGGAATAAAACCAATTTTCCGAGTCACAAGACGCCGCCGAGGCGCACCGTCTCAGCGTAGACCTCGACCTCGACGACAGCACCGGCTCCACCCCGTACGTTAACGCGTCGTCGAGCCCAGGACGAGGCGCGACCAGCTCCGGTTACTTCTTCAGTGCATCTGGGTAGCTTCACTTGTGAAGAGGAAGAGTTTGGAATTGATAAAAAGTATGAACTAAACAAAAAAAGACTTAAAAAAACGATAATTTGAGAAAAGTAAATATATATATATATATATATATATATATATAGGGGAACAATCAAGTACAAACCCTATTTCGGGTCAGAACGTAGAACTAATCTTGGCTATTGATTATCCAGATCGGATGACCACCGAAATTCAGGGGGGTGGTGGTGATTGATTACGAAATCAATTACAAGATATGCATTAATTAAAAAAATATTAAAAGATATGCATTAAATCTGGGCCATTAATTCTACGATCCAATGACCCACATTGATAGTTCTACGTTCTGACGAAAGATACAATTTTGTACCTCATTGTTATCCTATATATATATATATATATATATATATATATATATATATATATATATATATATATATATAGAGGGAAGCAGGTGCGAACCCCTCTTAAAATGCGAACCTGCGAACTCAACAACAACATGACACGTGTCGCGCTTAGAAATGCTCATCTTTTTTTTTTCCCACCAAGTTTATTAATTTAATTTTTCCCGCTTCGTTTCAACTCCGATTTAATTTTTTTTTTGCGCCAATATTCTTATTTTTTCAAGAGCTTTCTAACAAGTAGTGGATTGCATATATTTTGATGTGTTTTTGAATACGTGTGTGGATGTGTGAATATGAGTGCGAAAAAGTGTGATGTGTTTTGCAAATTTAGTGTATATGGTTTGCGGATTTAGTGTATATGGTTTGCGGATTTAGTGTATATGGTTTGCGAATTTAGTGTGTTTTGCAAATTTAGTGTATATAGTTTGCGGATTTAGTGTATATGGTTTGCGGATTTAGTGTATATGGTTTGCGAATTTAGTGTATATGGTTTGTGAATTTAGTGTTATTTATAGTGTGTCCATATATATATATATTATATGTGTGTTGCTCAAAATTGTATCTTTATTGATTCAGTGCTCTCAATGCTGTTGCATCTCCAAATGTCAAAGTGCTTGTAGTTGGCAACCCCTGTAACACCAAGTCAGTTACTTAAATCATCATATTAATTGTCTAATACCATATATAAATATATATACTATATTATGCTGATTTGTAATATTTTCATCTTCTTGATGTTCAGTGCATTGATTTGTTTGAAAAATGCTCCCAACATTAGCAACCCATGTAACACCAAGTCAGTTACTTAAATCATCATATTAATTGTCTAATACCATATATAAATATATATATACTATATTATGCTGATTTGTAATATCTTCATCTTCTTGATGTTCAGTGCATTGATTTGTTTGAAAAATGCTCCCAACATACTAGCAAAGAACTTCCATGCCTTGACTCGATTAGATGAGAATAGAACAAAATGTCCCTATTCACTAAATTCGCAAACCATATACACTAAATCTGCAAACCATATACACTAAATCCGCAAACCATATACACTAAATCCGCAAACCATATACATTAAATTTGCAAAACACACTAAATTCGCAAATCATATACACTAAATCCGCAAACCATATACACTAAATCCGCAAACCATATACACTAAATCCGCAAACCATATACACTAAATTTGCAAAACACATCACACTTTTCGCACTCATATTCACACATCCACACACTTATTCAAAAACACATCAAAATATATGCAATCCACTACTTGTTAGAAAGCTCTTGAAAAAATAAGAATATTGGCGCAAGAAAAAATGAAATCGGAGTTGAAACGAAACGGGAAAAATCGAATTAATAAACTTGATTATAACAAAAATGGGGGCATTTTCTGAGCGCGACACATGGCGCAATCTGGTTGAGTTCGCATGTTCGCACCGTAACTCATGGTTCGCACCTGATTGCTCTCCTATATATATATATAGGATAACAATCAGGTACACACTTGTATCTTTCGTCAGAACGTAGAACTATCAATCTGGGCCCTTGGATCGTAGAATTAATGGCCCAGATTTAATGCATATCTTTTAATATCTTTTTAATTAATGCATATCTTGTAATTGATTTCGTAATCAATCACCACCCACCACCCTGAATTTCGGTGGCCATTCGATCTGAGTAATCAGTGGTCCAGATTAGTTATACGTTCTAACCCGAACTAAGGTTTGTACTTGATTGTTCCCCTATATATATATATAGGGCAGCTATCCAGTTAAAACCACCCTTATTGTGCAAACTACGAACCCACTGTAGCTGCGCGATCTGCCAGTCTTGACGTCACCAGGGAGAGCCAGATTGCGCCACGCGTCCAAAGAGTGCGCGCCAGCTCATTTGAACAGAACGCCGAATCGCGCGAGAAATGAAGTTGATTATATCGTTTGGCGATATATTTAAATTTGCGCCATTCAAATTAGCTAATTTCGATTCCTTTCCTTCTTCAACCTTCTGTCTTCGCGATTTCTCAGACAAATTTATATCTCTTCCTTCTTCAACCTGCTGTGTTTGCGATTCGCGATTCCAGAGACAGATCAACGTCAATTTAACAAAAAGCTGTCTTTGAAGGTCAAAAAAACACGAAGCTCGACCAAACAAACCATGTAAGTTCTGAAATTTGTTATGTAAACCCTAATTGTTGCACAGAAACTGGGACTTGATTTGAGATAGTTCTTGTAGTATCAACATAGGGATGTTAGAAGCATCTAGAAGCCTCCGAGATATTTTCGGGATGCTAGTAGCATCCCGAAGGGATACTTGTAGCATCCCATCGATAAAGGATTTTAGCACTGTTAGATTGAGAGTCCAATCACTAATAGAGAGTGTGGATTCTGTCCATCCATAAAGGATATTAGCACTAGTAGATTTAATGTTCAAACCACTAATACAGTGTGTTGGTCGGTAACTAGTATACACACTTGTTGTTATTTGCATATTCACATTGTAACATGCACAACACTAATAGTTTGAGTGGCCAACTACTAGTGTTCTATGTGTCCAATTACTTATACACTGCCTGTTATTTGGTTCTACAGTGAGGGGAAAAATATGACTACACCAAATAGTAATACCACACCAACAACCCCTCATGTCACACGCCAAACTGCTCAAAAACCACCGCGTGCGCCCACACCGACAACACCTCGTGTGACACGCCAAACAGCTCAAAAACCACCGCGTGTGCCCACACCGACAACACCTTTTGTAACACGCCAAACAGAAAAAAAAACCATCGCGTGTACCAACACCACGTGTGCCCACACCTGTACCAGTGAACACATGCACAATACCACCTGTACCCCATCCAGTAGTAGCTCCAGAGGAGAGAAATGAGCCTGCCAACTCTGATAATACAGTGGCGGTCGAAGACATTGAGTGTCCACCAGATGTGACAAATATCCACCAACAACCTCCTAGTGAAAACACTGAACATTCTGCGTTCCGAGTGCTTGTTGTGGAAGCTGCAGTAGAAGCAAATCCAAACCATCCAAGTTCAAGTGAAAACATACATTCTAAACATTCTGCAATCCCGGTACCTGCTTCATTCATCCAACTGACAAATGATGGGAAAAAGGAATAAATTCCAAATTGCCACGAGGACAGGAAGCCGAAAGAAAAAAAGGAGTTCAAGACACTAGCTGCTGCAATTAACTTTTATGAGAGTTATGCAAAAGTGACGGGTTTCAGCGTTCGGAGAGGGGCAGAAAAAAGCACAAAGATCAAACCGTGACCCTCAAGTACTTGCTCTGCTCAAAAGAAGGGCATAAGTACGAGCGCAAAGAACCTAAGGATGACGAGCCAATAGAAGAAAAGATAAGAAACCGGCTATTGTCAAGAACTGGTTGCAGAGCGAAAATAGCTATTAAATTCAAAGCCACGGAAAATGGGAACGTGTACTTCATAAAGGAGTTTGTTGAAGCGCACAACCATGAGTTGTTCGTCATGAATGACAGGCAGTACATGAGATCCAACAGGAGGGTGACAGGCAGAACTGGTTACTGAATTGCCTGAAAGCTACAGTTGGTCCTGTTCTGTGTCACAAAGTTTTAAGCGAAACGCTTGGAGGTCCGGAAAAGGTTGGTGCAACTACGAGGGATTTCATGAACTACCAGGGGGATCTACGGGCTTATGTAATGGATACGGATGTCCAGATGGTACTGGACAGGTTCCATGAGAAGAAGGAGTCCAACCCTGAATTCTTTTTTGAGTTCAAAACTGACCGCTCCGATAGGTTGACCGCTGTTTTTTGGGCTGATGCTGAAATGTTGAAGGACTACAAGCTCTATGGGGACTGTGTAGCTTTTGACTCAACTTATCACACAAACCAGTAAGTAACGTTGAGATATTCTTCGTCTGGTGGTTTGTATAGAATTGTGGTTTTTATAATATTTTTTTTTAATTTTGCAGGTATGACATGGTATTCTCTCCATTCACTGGAATAAACAGCCACAACAAATCAGTGACCTTTGCGGCAGCCCTGATATCAAAAGAAGATGTACCATCCTTTGTTTGGATTTTCCAAACATTCCTCAAGGCGATGGACGGGAAGGAGCCTCTATGCATCATTACTGACCAGGACCCTGCAATGAAGATTGCAGTGAACGAGGTGATGAAAGAGACAAAACACCGGTTCTACATGTGGCACATCATGGAGAAAATTCCAAAAAAGGTGAGTACAAGTTCAAATTCATTATCGTGCTGATTGATTTTGGACTAAGACTAGTGGTGCAATGTTAAAGTACAGAGTAACTGGTTGGATGGCTTCTTACTTGTTTGCCACTCACAGTAGCAAATAGTTCACCATTGACACCACTGATAATTTAATAATCATCCTGCTGGTAGTTTACAAATGCATTGTGCTGATAATTTAGCATGTTAATTATTGTTTTGGCAGGTTTCCCTTGCCAATCTGTCTGAAACTAACTTTAAGCAAGAGATTAAGGAAGTGGTGTGGTCCAGGACTATGACGATAGATGAATTTGAGAAAAAGTGGCCTGCGATAATCAAGAAGTGCAATTTAGAGGACAACACCTGGCTGCAACAACTGTTTGAGATGAGGGAGGACTGGATACCCGCCTACTTCCATGATTTGCCGATGGCGAGGCTGATGAGGACGGCATCCCGTTCTGAGAGCCAAAATAGTACCTTTAGGAAGTTGACCGACAAGTATCTCCCGCTGGTCCATTTCATGTGGAGAGTCAACGGTGTAGTGAACAACCAAAGGGAGGAAACAAGGTACTTGGCCATGAAGTCTGCCACGTGTCACCCACAGTACAAGCTGAATTCAGAACTGGAGCGCCATGCTTGGAACCTATACACATTGCCCATTTTCTTCAAGGTGCAAAAGTACATGATGCTGACCGACAAGCTCGAACTCCACAAGATGGGTGACAAGAAGACCAGCGAAGGAATGATAAAGTTGTACTACTGTCACGCCCCAATTTCAGCGAACCGAACTCAGGACGCGAACCTTTTAAAAATAAGACAACACTTGAAACCTGTTTTCATTAAACGCTTTAAAAGTACCATTTGTTCAACAAAATAAAATTACAGTTTAAAACACGTCCCAACAAGTGGACAAAAGTACAAGGTATCCGTCACTAGACTCAAAAGACAAAACCCGGACTCCGCTCCTAGCTCCACAAGCTTCGAGAGCTCACCTAGTCCGTCCCACGAAAAGTACCTGTAGGAAAAGCAGCTAGGGGTGAGCGTTCGCTCACCACCACGGATAACAACTGACTACGGCATAATTAGCAGACAAAGCCGGTAACACCAAAACTAAACCCAACACCGGGAATACCATCCCCAAACTCAAATAACTTAACTGACACACAACCCGTTACCTTCCGTGACCAACTCAACACCTTGACACGTAAAGTAGACCCGACACAACGATCACGACCTCTCCCAAGGACTCGGAAGAAACTACGCAACACCAAACAAGATCACAAAGGATCGCACACCAAACAAGATCACAAAGGATCGCAAACCAGCTGCTCAGTAACCTCCTTCACCAGACTCAACCTCAAACTCGTAAAGTAGAACCGACACCACCAACAATGACCTTCCCCAAAGACACGAACCCGGATCAGGCTAGCCGAAGAATGCTCAGAACCTGCCGAGCCTCGTACACGGATCAGGCCAGCCGAAGAATACTCGTAACCTGCCGGACCCGGTCACGGATCAGGCTAGCCGAAGAATGCTCATAACCTTTCGGGATCCAGACACGGAACAGGCTAGCCGAAGAATGCTCAGAACCTGTCGAGGCTCGAGTTTGGTCAGGCCAGCCGAAGAATGCTCGTAACCTGCCAAAATCCACACCACTCCCCGACACACAGTCGGTTCGGGCAAACACAACCACAAACACAAGCAAGTTCAACAACCAGTCGCTCAGGGCCACTCAAGATACCTCAACAGTAAAACTCGGACTCAACAACCCCACAGGCACTCACGGCCTCCCAAGACACACCGACAGTAAGACACGGACTCAACAGCCCCACAGGCACTCACGGCCACTCAAAACCACCAACAGTAAAGGCACTGGTTCACAACCCCCACGGGCACTCACTGCCACCCAAAACACCAAAATGACAATACGAGCTCTCAAGGCCACCCAAAACTCAACAACAATTAACACGGGCTCTCAAGGCCATCCAACTCAACACCAATTAACACGGGCTCTCAAGTCCACTCAGCTCAACAATAATAATACACGGGCTCTCAAGGCCACCCAAAACTCAACAATAATAATACACGGGCTCTCAAGGCCACCCAAAACTCAACAATAATAATACACGAGCTCTCAAGGCCACCCAAGACGCCAAAATAAACAATCAACCTCCGGCTTAACCCAGCCTCCAACAGTCCTAATATCAACCGTTCACAATCAACCTCCGGGCATGGTCATATGCCTCCAGTACTCCTAATATCGATAAGTTCACAAACAACCTCCGGGCATGGTCATATGCCTCCAGTAAATCAATTAACGCTAAGTTCTTTGCTCCTACGACACTACTAAGTGTCACATGCTTTTCTCATAAACGCTACAACCCCGTATCATGCTTTTCTAATAATTGCTACGATCCCGTATCATGCTTTTCTAATAATTAGATAAACCTACTCAACCCACGACACCCCGGTGCAATTCTACTGTTAACTTTCCCCAGTCAGGGCCGAGATCCGGCTACTTTTCCCTACCTCGTATGCTTTCTCCAAAAGCGCACAATCAAGCTCCAACGTGATCTCGGTCACTCGCCTAGCTTTCCCTTTCCTCTGTCAGCGACACGATCTAAAAGAACACAATTTTAAACGCTTTTAAGCTTGCAGGCATAATGCTGAATTTTAATAAACCTGACGCCCAAAAGTAACCCCGACAATGTCGATCACTCCTAAACTCCCCAATTACTCGACATTGTCGATATTGGACCCGTAAAGGCCCGATTCGCCCGACATGGCGAATCTGCCCGGGTTTTGGAAATGCCCTTCCGGGGCTCCAAAAATTCCCGTTTTCGTTTCTATGGTCTTAGAATAATTCAAGGGTCCCAATGCACTTGACGGAATCGAATTCCGACTTCCGAGTCAATTAATTGACGTTTAAAGTTTCTAAACCCGATAATTACAACTTTCACAATTTAATTCCAAATTTCGATCCGGGTGTGGATTAACGACTTGGAGAACGTCCTAAACCACCCGAACACGAAAACCCGATACCCGGGCATGTGGGCCCCACACGGCGACAATGGAAAAATTCCCTTTTTGCCCCAAAACGTTCCTAACGAACCCCAAACCTCAACCATTCATCTTTAAACCAATTCTAACCAAAACCCAACCATAATCAAACCGTTTAAACTCAAACCCTAGAATTCAAACGTACCAAAACGAAAATCGGTTAGATGCTCACCGTAGAGAATGACAGTGTGAACTCGATTCTTCTATCTTTGAGACGATCCAACGGTTTGATGAACGAGAGGAGGCAAAACTCTAACCAAACCTTATCTTTTCTTCTCTTCTTTTCTCTCTTCTTCTAACTCACTTTCTCTCTCTAACAATTCCTAATTTTCAAACTATGGCCGAGACTTACTCTTCTTTCCCTTTTTATTTTGTTTTAAAAATAACAACTTTATACTTAATTACAAAACTAACATTAATGTCTTATCTTTTGTTTTGTTCAATAAACCTAACACCACCACATTGGTGACATGTGGCAAGTGGGTCCCACCCATTTTTGGAAAATATCTTCTAGATATTTTCCAATCAGATTCGCGAAATTCGGACGTTTCGGGCCCCGAACGGGCACTTTTTCCAAGAAATTACGAAACTTCACGGGCTACTAGGAAACGGCTCAACTAAGGCCGCCGCGACGACGACTAAGCTTTTTGGATCCGAAACGGTCCTCGAATGGACCAAAACGTCGCCCGGTTGACTTTTCCAACGAAAAGTCAACTTTTCCCAAATTGATCAGAAAGTTGCCCTGAGTTCCCCGGAACTCACTTTGGTCGATATCGGGGTCAACTTACGTCCGGTATGATCCTCGGGGTCAAATTTAGGTTCATTTAAGTACATGTCCAAATTTTTTAAATTTTCCTGTTTTTCGCAGGTTTGACTGGCGTTGACCGGGAGTGGTTATTACAATCTACCACCCTTAAAGGAATTTCGTCCGCGAAATTTAGAACAGACGTACCTCGGGAGTCGAACAGCTCGGGGTACTTCGCGCGAACCTCGTCCTCGCGTTCCCAAGTCGACTCAACCTCGTGGTGCCGCCACAACCCAGTTCTAAGCGGATAACCCTTCTGCGCAGGACCTGCTCTCGTGGATCCATTTCCCACATCGGTTGCTCCTTACACGGGACATCACCCGTTACCTCGACATTTGTCCACTCAAAGACGTACACAAGACCTCGAAAGGCCCGATACACCGCGGGGCTAACCCGCCTCCGCCGCGGTTGAAACGCATTAGTCCATCTTTCGGGCTCACCTCCCGGGATTCATGACCACTGATTTCTAATTCGAGATGTCGGCGCCGTCAGTCAGCATAACTCCTGCTGACTCTGCGCGGTCTTCAACCGCTCACGCTTTGGCACGACCGACTCAGCTGTCTCTCGGTCCAGTTCTAGACCCAGTAACCTCTCAATTCTCTCTTCTGCCCAGCACACGGGCGATCGACACGGCCTACCATACAACGCTTCGAACGGTGCCATCATGATACTGGCCTGAAAAGCTGTTGCTGTAGACGAACTCGGCCAACCACTCACGAAACCCATTGTGACGTGCCCCCATTTCCACTGTGCAACCCGTAGTGGCTGCAATAATCCAGCGGGACGCTGTTGTTCGGCTCTCACCTGCCGACGAGTGAGGCATCGCGATACTAACTCCGCGACCGCTCTCCGCATCCCGCTCCACTAGACATGCCACCTGATGTCGCGCTCCTCTTAGTACTACCACATGCATTGTCAGGCGTGATTACTGCGACTCTCGCAGCTCGTCGCCTTCGCCGTCACGCGGTATGTACAAACCTCCACGATACCGTAACTCCCAATTAGCCCGACGATCCCAGCCATCGGCGTCCGTACCGTCGGCAACTATCTCCCGGATCCTGGTCGTCCACAAAACACCACCACAAACTGATTTAAGAACGGCCGGACTATACTGTTCATCAGGTCCAAGAACGCTGCAGGTGCGTTCGGTAGTTCAGAGTCATCACCCAGAATTCGTAACGTTCATAGCATGTCCGGAATGCAGTCCTTGCGACGTCCCCCTCTCGGACTCGCAACTGGTAGTATCCGGATCGCAGGTCGATCTTCGAGAAATACGTCGACCCTCTCAACTGGTAGAACAGGTCATCAATTTTCGGCATCGGGTATCGGTCATTCACCGTAACCCGGTTCAGTTTCCGGTAGTCCATGCACATCTGAAGCTATCCACTCTTCTTCTTCACGAAGAGTGCTGGCGCTCCCCACGACGATGTGCTCGGACGAATAAGCCCCTTCTCCCGAAGTTCCTCGAGCCGACTCTTCAGCTCGGTCAACTCGGCTGGCGCGAACCTGTAAGGCGCCATCGATATCGATGCCGTTCCCGGCACCAGGTCAATCCCGAACTCCACCTCACGAACTGGTGGCAACCCGCTCAATTCCTTAGGGAAGACCTCGGGGAACTCGCACGCCACTCGCGGTAATTCTCGGCTCTGCTCGGCCGATACTCCCTGTACTACAGACAAGCCGACAGGAGAAACTCCGCTCCTACTGCCCAGAATACACGAACCTTTCGTGTTTCCTGTTGACACTGTCACTCGTCGCCTGGAACAGTCGATAATGACTTGGTACTTCGCTCGTCAATCCATTCCCAGTATCACGTCAAGGCGGTCATTTCGTGGGTATCCTTCCCACGGATACACGCACAAGCTCAGTCGCTGCTAAAACTCACGGACCCTCGCGGTCTCTCTAAGACCTTGCTCCACTACCGTCGTCGTGCCTACCAACTCCGAACACACCCGATCCTTGGGGTGAGGGCTCGATCCAGCATCGGGGTTCTTGAGCCCTCTCTCGAACCTCCTGTACCGGTTCGCTTCTCTAACTCCGCAGGCACGACAGACCCTAGTCAACACCACCCCACCACCAACCGGCGTGTCACGACGCAGGGGTGGACTCAACGGCTCTAAACTCAGCCCCAACCTCTCAGCACAACTCGACGAACAAACGAGTGTGATAACCCGACATCCAATGAAACTGACGCCCAAAACGGAAACCGAACACCCACTCCATTAGTCACCCTGGTAAGGTCTAGATTGACCCTCACACGGTTCTCTAGGCATTTACTTGTAACTTTCCGCAACCAAACCAGTGTTCGCTACTCGTCCCTTGCGGGAAAAATAGTAAAGGGGATGAGCGTTATGCTCACCTCGACGGACACCCGTTCGATTATGGCATACTAGTAACGCACTAAAGACTTACCGATCTAGCCAGGGCAAACCACTACCTCAAAACCGGATGCCAAACGTCACACCGCTCACGCTATCAATCAACTTAGTACTCCCTCAAGTAAGATAAACCTCGACACGGGAAACACATCCTCGATTCAGTAAATCGCTAATGTTCGCAACCTCAAAACCCCAATTACCCGATCACGTAGGGAAACCTCAAGACGGGGAACATGCTCTCAACTAAGCAAGCACCATTGCCCACCCCATTAAAACTTCAATTGTAATAGTACGTAAGCGAACCCTCAAATAAACCGCACAAACGCACAATAAGCCGCGCAACGACAAACCTAACCGTACAACGAAACAAACCCTTTTTCCCTTTTTCTCCTTTTTTTTTGAAACTGGCTGGACCGGTCCGGCAGGTGGGCCGGTCCATGTGTGCTTCCGGGCCGGCACGTCGTCCGTGCCGGGCTGGTTGCCTGGCCGGCATGCCAGCCGGTCCATGCTGGCTGCCGGACCGGACCACCGAGCCTTTCCTGGTCTCGTACCAGGTCGGCCCGTGGTCCGTCCCGTAGCCGCGACCGTTTCGCCCCTAACTGCCCGTCACGTCGATCCTAGGACACTCGACCACTAAAACGACCAAACACGTACCACAAAACCCGACTAAACCACAAACACAAACACAGTCACGGCAACTAAAAACCGACCTCAGTCATAAGCCAACACGGCCAAAAACAACACAATCACACGACCGCCGCTCACCGGCCAACCAAAGACGAACCTTGCCCACCGGGCCAACCAAAATCAAACATACGCCCACAAGGCCAATCAAGGTCAAACACAAACGCCCACGGCGTCAAAAAGAATCAAGACACGCCCACCGGGCCAACCAATTTTTAAAACTTTCTCCACTTTATTTTTAAAACCTCATACTTGACGTCACGCGGTTACAACCCGGTCTAGGCGTCCCCGAACTACGTTGTACCAACTTGATATCAGCACCGTCACGTTCGACTGCAGGAGCGCTCCTGAGTCGGCCCGCGACAGCTTAAAAACGTTTCACGCAGCAACAACAATCAGCAAGCCAGCAAGAAAACACTGCACGTACACACAAACACAAACATGACTCACAATACCACGGGTCTACACACGGTTCCCGACCTGCGTACCCAACGTACGACGGGACCCTACCGATTCGACTCTCCCCACCTAATTGACGTACAGTCCGAGGTGTGAAACCTCGAGCTCTGATACCAAGCTGTCACGCCCCAATTTCAGCGAACCGAACTCAGGACGCGAACCTTTTAAAAATAAGACAACACTTGAAACCTGTTTTCATTAAACGCTTTAAAAGTACCATTTGTTCAACAAAATAAAATTACAGTTTAAAACACGTCCCAACAAGTGGACAAAAGTACAAGGTATCCGTCACTAGACTCAAAAGACAAAACCCGGACTCCGCTCCTAGCTCCACAAGCTTCGAGAGCTCACCTAGTCCGTCCCACGAACAGTACCTGTAGGAAAAGAAGCTAGGGGTGAGCGTTCGCTCACCACCACGGATAACAGACTGACTACGACATAATTAGCAGACAAAGCCGGTAACACCAAAACTAAACCCAACACCGGGAATACCATCCCCAAACTCAAATAACTTAACTGACACACAACCCGTTACCTTCCGTGACCAACTCAACACCTTGACACGTAAAGTAGACCCGACACAACGATCACGACCTCTCCCAAGGACTCGGAAGAAACTACGCAACACCAAACAAGATCACAAAGGATCGCACACCAAACAAGATCACAAAGGATCGCAAACCAGCTGCTCAGTAACCTCCCTCACCAGACTCAACCTCAAACTCGTAAAGTAGAACCGACACCACCAACAATGACCTTCCCCAAAGACACGAACCCGGATCAGGCTAGCCGAAGAATGCTCAGAACCTGCCGAGCCTCGTACATGCTCGTAACCTGCCTCGTACATGGTGAATCTGAGATGGTGTAGGGAGACAGCCAGACAAGACCAAGAAGCAAGGGCAAACATGGATCCTGAAGATACGAACAAACTGATAGAGGACATCAAGAAACGATTTGCTGAGCTGATCGAAGTCCCGGATCCTTCCTTTTCTTATCTGCAGAGTCTGTTCCACACACTGAAGAACACAACCATACACAGCAACAACGAAGACTACAGGGCGACAAAAATGCAAAAGCACAAGAAGATGGAGAAAATGACAGGGATTAAAAGGCCCATCGAGGTGACGGTCCAGAATCCGCCGCAGTCAAACAACAAGGGGTCTCGAAAGAGCAGAAGAAAACAATCAGATTTCGAAATAGCAGTACAAGCAGCGAGCAAGCCACTGAGACTGTGCCATGGATGTTTCAAGATGACAAACGAGCATGACAAAAGGAACTGTCCAGAGATTAAGGAGAAAGATTGAACAAGTATTAGTATATGTTTATGATTTTGTGTTAAACCTGTCTTACTTTTGAACACTTGGGAAATATTAGTATGGTATGGAACTTTGAATGACTTGTTGCTTAAAACAATTGTGTTTTTAGTTATATATGGTTTTGAAGTTTCAAAGTGTTAAAGAACCATAATGCAATATTGTTGATGGACTGGTGCAGGAGTACTAATAGATTGGTGGACTTGTGCTAATATATTCATGAACATGTTCCTGGGTGCTACCAAATTTATAGTGTAGAGCACTGCACACCACTAAAAGTTTAGAGTGCAGACCACTAAAAGGCTCTACTGCACACCACTAAAAGTTCAAAGTGCAGACAACTGGAAGGTTATATTTCTTCAGTTTCCTTCAGTTTAATATAAAAAATGTACATGGTTGCCATGTTTGGATGAAAAGTTTGAGATAATGAATCCAAATTTAATAAACATATAAAATAAAGACCTTTTAAGTTTATGCATAAATTGCTAACAGTTTCTCTGCAACTAGAAATTTTAGCTTGCATATTACTAACAGTTTAGCATACACACCACTAATTTTTTAACATGTCGAGTGCTGACAGATGGTAATTTGCTTCTCTAGTGAAAAACACAAACAAAACACTGGATAACATATATTACTAACAGTTTAGCATGCACACCACTAATTTTTTGACATGCACAATGATGACAGATAGTAATTTGATTCAACAAGTCCACACAAGAACAACAAATTTAAAGAAAGCAGATTTATATATAAAAAACAAGGTGTCCAAACAAAAAAGCAGATTTATAACAAGTCCAACAAAAAACAGCAAATATAAAGAAAGCATAAGTAGAATGGAAAGGAAGTAACGGGATCTAAACGGCCTACTCTGCTCTAGAGAACTGCTCCAGTACACGACGAATTGCACTCAACTGACGGACGAGCGCTACATGTCTCCGCTTTTCTTCCTGCGACCATTCGTTGGTGTTGATGTGAGTCAGGGTCACCAGTTGTTCGTTGACCTCGGCCTGGACATTGAAATTTTTTATCTTCGATGTCCTTATACGCCCTCAGCCTCGCGTAGTGCTCCAACTTTCTTATCCCTGAAACGATCATATGGGAATCAGAAGGAGCAGCCGTGGATGATTGACTCGCGGTTGGGATTCCTGAACCAGATGGAGCAGCCATGGATGATAGACTCAGAGTTGGGATTCCTGCAAAAAAACTGAGTAGAAGTAAAATGTGAAAGAAATGGAACACGGTTGTTCCTTTATATAGAGGATGAAAATGAACCACCACCTTAAATGGGGAGAGAAAACAAACCGTCACCAGCGTTGATATATGTGTAAAAATTTATTAAGGACAGTTTGATTAGACTGTTGATATGACAGATAGATGTTTGAAAATATAAGAAGAATACAAGCGGTTTCTTAACTATCCACTCAGTTAAGGGAGATGTGGCAAGTATTAAAACTGCCCACTAACTCCATCACGAGTTACAGTTCCCTATAAATACACACCTGACTAATCCCCAAACCTAACCACGAAAAGAGTTTTGTCTAGTTAAAACAAATGGAGTCAGGAAAATCTATCCAAAGTACACTGTCAAAGGAGATCAAGCGTCAGAGGCGCCTCATTGAGCATGAAAGGGCAGTGCTAAACTACACGGAGCTGAGGCTGAAGCTGTTGGAGACCCAGCTTGAAGTGACTTTAATGGTAAATGATACATGGAACGTGGATGCAAAGGATATGACACCGGACGAGAAGGATGCAAACCAGACCCAAATGAAGAAGATTGCAGAGCTTAATGTAATGCTTGAGGAAATTATTAAGAAGTTGGATTAGGTAATTCCTATCTTGGCTGTTATTTGTATTCATCCAAAAAAATCATGAACATGGTTATGATTTTTATGCTTTAAATTTAATGAAAACAATAATTTCCTCCAGTTGAATCTAAATTGTGTTCTTCTCTTAATTCTCTACAATTCTATATCCGTGATCACTAAAAGGTTAGTGTACACACTACTAAAATATTAGAATACATGCTGCTGATAGTTCATACATAAAAAGCTTATATAATATTCATAGATGTATTATAAAATGAATTTGAGACTTGCAAAAAAATGTACATGATTGATATGTTTGGATCAAAAGTTTGAAGAATTCAAGATAATGAATCTGAATTTAATAAACGAAAGATCTTTTAAGATCATGCATAAATTGCTAACAGTTTCTCACCAACTAGAATTTGTAGCTTGCATATTACTAACAGTTTAGCATGCACACCACTAATTTTTTAACATGCACAGTGCTGACAGATGGTAATTTGCTTCTCTAGTGAAAACACGAACAAGACACTCGATAACATATATTAAGCATCAACCAAAATTACACAACGCAGTTGTCCACCTAAAAACAAAACATCTTCAACTATTCAGGTGGACAAGTTCAACAAAAACAACCAGGTTAGAGAGAAAGCGTAATTAGTTGATGTTACGAACAAGCTTCATTGACTCAATGTCAATTAAACAGTCAATACACACATATCTAAGTTCTCCGGCACCTGCGATATCGTACATCCTACGCCTCCAATGGCCAGCATCGTGAGGAGTTTCGCAGATGCTTGATATCCTCAACTATGACCATCTGCCAAAGTGTAGCATGACACGAAACTCACGACGACATTCATGCATCATTGCCCTCTCTGGATCACTTATCAGAAAAAAGATACCGTAGAATATGTCTGCAACAAGGTCATCTTTCCCACCTAATTTGATTAGAGCAATTGCATGGATATATCTTCTTAACACTGTAGACCAGTTGTCACACACCTCAAGTAATTTAAGGCCGTGTCACGCCCCAATTTCAGAGAACCGAACTCGGGACGCGAACATTTTAAAACATAAACACTTGAACCTGTTTGAATAAAAGCTCTGACATTTCCATTTACTTCTCAAAATAATAATAGTATTTACAATACAAAAACGCCCCCAACAAATGGACAAGGTACGACATCCGTCACTAGACTCGACAAAAAGTAAAGACCAGACTCCGCTCCAAGCCCCATGAACTTCAAGAGCTAACCTAGTCCGTCCGGTGATCAGTACCTGTAGGAAAAGCAGCTAGGGGTGAGCGTTCGCTCACCTCCACGGATAACAGACTGACTATGGCATAAATAGCAGAAAAAGCCAGTAACACTAAAACCAAACCCAACACCGGGACTACAGTCCCCAACTCAAGTACTCAACTGACCCACAACCCGTCACCTTCCTCAACAGACTCGACACTCGATAAAAACAGTATAGACCCGACACAACTATCGACGACCTCCTCAAGGACTCGAACGAAACGACACAACACCAAACAAGATCACAAAGGATCGCACACCAGCTGCTCATTAACCAATCTCAATCAGGCCAGGGTTCGACCTATCGCAATTCCTCGACACGAAGTCGGATCAGGCTGTCGACCTTTCAAACTCGCAATTCCTCGACACTAAGTCGGATCAGGCTGTCGACCTTTAAAACTCGCAATTCATCGACACTAAGTCGGATCAGGCTGTCGACCTTTAAAACTCGCAATTCATCGACACTAAGTCGGATCAGGCTGTCGACCTTTAGAACTCGCAATTCATCGACACTAAGTCGGATCAGGCTGTCGACCTTTAGAACTCACCACCCCAGGTAACCACAATCACAATCACAGGCAAGTTCAATCACACAGGCACTCAAGGCCACTCAAGACACCTCAACAGTCAAGACTCGGGTTCAACAACCCCACGGGCACTCGCTGCCACTCAAGACACCAAATTAAATACACGGCTCTCATGGCCACCCCGACTCAACAATTAAATACGGGCTCTCAAGGCCACCCAAACTCAACAATTAAATACGGGCTCTCAAGGCCACCCAAACTCAACAATTAAATACGGGCTCTCAAGGCCACCCAAACTCAACAATTAAATAAAACGCACGACAACCTCCGGCATACTCGATGCCTCCAACGGTCCTAAAATCACTAGTTGCACAAACAACCTCCGGGCATGGTCATATGCCTCCAGTAATTCAATTATCGCTAAGTTCTCTGTTCCTACGACACTACTAAGTGTCACATGCTTTTCTCTTGAACGCTACAATCCCGTATCATGCTTTTTCTAATAATTAAATAAATCTACTCAACCCACGACACCCCGGTGTCACATGCAATTCTACTATTTACTTTCCCTAATCAGGGCCGAGATCCGGCTACTTTTCCCTACCTCGTAGATAAATCCAAAAGCGCTCCAACAACACCCGAAGTACACCCACTCACTCGCCGAGCTTCCCTTTGCCTCGGTCCGTAGCACGATCTAAAAGAACACAAATTCAAAGTACTTTTAAACTAGTACGAATAAACCGAAAATTAATAAACTTAACGCCCAAACGTAACCCCGACAATGCCGATCACTCCCAAACTTCCCAATTACTCGATATTGCCGATAAAGGACCCGTAAGGGCCAGATTCGCCCGACATGGCGAATCTGCCCGGTTTTGGTTAATTGCCTTCCGGGGCTCCAAAAGCCCCCGTTTTCGTTTCTACGGTCTTAGAATAAATCAAGGGCTCCTAGGCACTTGACGGAATCGAATTCCGACTTCCGATTCATTTAATTCGCGTTTAAAGTTTCTAACTACAAAAAGAAGACAGTCTAAAACTATTCCAACTTTCACCGTAAATTCTCTCACCAAGCACCTTCAATACCCTGTAGCATCTCAACAGACAAAACAAGTTCAGGGAGTAAAAGCCCCTTTTCTTATTTAGTCTATACTGCCATTTACACTAAAGCAACATGAAATGGGAATGCTAATCCACGAGAGATGATAGTACCTACCCCATGACGCTTCATCAATTTTGGTAATTAATTCTCCATAAAAGAGCATTTAATGCTTAAACACATCCCAAATGTTTGTGAAAAATACCTTAGCACTTTTGTTGTCACACAGTGATGGTGTCGCTGACCAAGAACTACCACATCATCTCAAGAGCAAACCGATTTTCAGCAGGGAACTCAATCCAAAAGACCCTGAACAAGCACCGCCTATTCTTTATTCTTCCTCTTTGATAGTTTCTCTCTCTCTGCCCAAAAATCAGCTACTACTATCCTTGTGCAAGACACAACTCTTGCTCACTCAAAGAAGCCGCCACCTCTCAAAAAAACAAGAACAAGTTCCTTTCTTTTTCTCTTTTTCTTTGAATGGCTGAACCCCTCTCTTCCACTCATCTTTGTTCTTTTTCAAAAATACCTAACACCACCACATATTGGACATGTGTCAAGTGGGTCCCACACCTTTTTGGAAAATATCTCCTATATATTTTCCAATCTGATTCGCGAAATCCGGACGTTTCGGGCCCCGAACGGGCACTTTTTCCAAGAAATTACGAAACTTCACGGGCTACAAGGAAACGGCTCAACTAAGACCGCTGCGACGACGGCTAAGCTTTTTGGATCCAAAACGGTCCTCGAATGGATCAAAACGTCGCTCGGTTGACTTTTCCAACGAAAAGTGAACATTTCCCAAATTGATCAGAAAGTCGCCCTAAGTCCCCCGGAACTCACTTTGCTCATTAACGGGGTCAACTTAAGTCCGGTATGACACTCGGGGTCATTTTAGGTTCACTTAACTGTCAGTCTTAATTTTTTTTTTAAATTTTCCTGTTTTTCGCAGGTTTGACTGGCGTTGACCGGGGGTGGTTATTACAATCTACCCCCCTTAAAGGAATTTCGTCCGCGAAATTCAGAACAACGCACGTCAGGAGTCGAACCGGTCGGGGTACTTCGCGCGAACCTCGTCCTCGCGTCCCCAAGTCGACTCGGCCTCGTGGTGTCGCCACAACACCAGCTCTAAGCGGATAACCTTTCCGCGCAGGACCTGCTCTCGTGGATTCCTTTCCCACATCGGTTTCTCCTTACACGGGACATCACCCGTTACCTTGACATCTGCCCACTCCAAGACGTACTCAAGACCTCGAAAGGCCCGATACACCGCGGGGCTAACCCGTCTCCGCCGCGGTTGAAACGCATTAGTCCATCTTTCGGACTCGCCTCCCGGGATACATGACCACTGATTTCTGACTCGAGATGCCGGCGTCGTTAGTCAGCATAACTCCTGCTGACTCTGCGCGGTCTTCAACCGCTCACGCTTTGGCACGACCGACTCAACTGTCTCTCGGTCCAGTTCTAGACCTAGTAACCTCTTATTTCGCACTTCTGCCCAGCACACGGGCGATCGACACGACCTACCATACAACGCTTCGAACGGTGCCATCATGATACTGGCCTGAAAGCTGTTGTTGTAGGCGAACTCGGCCAATCGCTCACGAAATCCATCGTGACGTGCCCCCATTTCCACTATGCAACCCGCATCGGCTGCAATAAACCAGCGGGACGCTGTTGTTCGGCTCTCACCTACCGACGGGCGAGGCATCGCGATACTAACTCCGCGACCGCTCTCCGCATCCCGCTCCACTAGACATGCCACCTGATGTCGCGCTCCTCTTAGTGCTATTCACGTGCACTGTTAGACGCGAATGCTGCGACTCTCGTAGTTCGTCGCCTCCGCCGTCACGCGCTAAGTACAAACCTCCACGATACCGTAACTCCCCATTAGTACAACGATCCCAGCCCTCGGCGTTCGTACCGCCGACAACTATCTCCCGGATCCTGGTCGTCCACAAAACACCACCACAAACTGATTTAAGAACAACCGGAATATACTGTTCATCAGGTCCAAGAACGCTGCAGGTGCGTTCGGTAGTTCAGAGTCATCACCCAGAACTCGTAATGTTCATAGCATGTCCGGAATGCAGTCCTTGCGACGTCCCCTTCTCGGACTCGCAACTGGTAGTATCCAGATCGCAGGTCGATCTTCGAGAAATACGTCGACCCTCTCAACTGGTAGAACAGGTCATCAATTTTCAGCATCGGGTATCGGTCATTCACCGTAACCCGGTTCAGTTTCCGGTAGTCCATGCACATCCGAAGCTCTCCACTATTCTTCTTCACGAAGAGTGCTGGCGCTCCCCACGGCGATGTGCTCGGACGAATAAACCCCTTCTCCCGAAGTTCCTCGAGCTGACTCTTCATCTCGGTCAACTCGGCTGGCGCGAACCTGTAAAGCGCCATCGATATCGCTGTCGTTCCCGACACCAGGTCAATCCCGAACTCCACCTCACGAACTGGTGGCAACCCGCTCAATTCCTTAGGGAAGACCTCGGGGAACTCACACGCCACTCGCGGTAATTCTCGGCTCTGCACGGCCGATACTTCCTTTACTGCAGACAAGCCGACAGGAGAAACTCCGCTCCTACTGCCCAGAATACACGAACCTTTCGTGTTGCTTGTTGACACCGTCACTCGTCGCCTGTAACAGTCGATAATGACTTGGTACTTCGCTCGCCAATCCATTCACAGGATCATGTCAAGGCGGTCATTTCGTGGGTATCCTTCCCACGGATACACGCACAAGCTCAGTCGCTGCTAAAACTCACGGACCCTCGCGGTGTCACTAAGACCTCGCTCCTCCACCGTTATCGTGCTTACCAACTCCAAACACACCCGAATCCTCGGGGTGAGGACTCGATCCAGCATCAGGGCTCTTGGGCCCTCTCTCGAACCTCTTGTACCGGTTCGCTTCTCTAACTCCGCAGGCACGACAGACCCTAGTCAACACCACCCCACCACCAACCGGCGTGTCACGACGCAGGGGTGGACTCAACGACTCTAAACTCAGCCCCAACCTCTCAGCACAACTAGACGAACAAACGAGTGTGATAACCCGGCATCCACTGAAACTGACGCCCAAAACGGAAACCGAACACCCACTCCATTAGTCACCCTGGTAAGGTCTAGTGTGACCCTCACACGGTCCTCTAGGCATCACTTGTAACTTTCCGCAACCAAACCAGTGTTCGCTACTCGTCCCTTGCGGGAAAAGTAGTAAAGGGGATGAGCGTTATGCTCACCTCCACGGACACCCGTTCGATTATGGCATACTAGTAAAGCACTAAAGACTTATCGATCTAACCAGGGCAAACCACTACCTCAGAACCTGATGCCAAACGTCACACTGCTCACGTTAGCAACACCTCAAGTACTCGCTCAAGTAAGACAAACCTCGACACGGGAAACACTTCCTCAATTCAGCACTCACTAAGGTTCACAACCTCAATCACCCAAATACCCAATCACGTAGGGAAACCTCAAGACGGGAAATCACGCTCTCAGCTGAGCACACACCATTGCTCACCCTATTAGTGCCTAATTTATAATAATGCGAAGCGAACAACTCAACAACAACCCAACTGTTCACCAGGCACGCGGCCTCTACAACCCACAACCGCAAATACAAACCTGTAAAACCAACGCTCAACCACACGAACATGAACCGAGTCACACAACCACAAACCTAAACGCACGACGAAACCAACCCTTTTTTTTTTCTCTTTTTCCCTTTTTTTTTTAAAACCCGTCTGGACCGGTCCGGCAGGTGGGCCGGACCCTATGGCAGTCTGGGCCGGCATGCCACCCGTGCCGAGCTTGCTGCTGGGCCGGCACACCAGCCGTGCCGTGCTGGCTGCCGGGCCGGCACGCCAGCCGGTCCGTGCTGGATGCCGGATCGGACCAGCGAGCCCGTCCTGGTCTCGTACCAGGTCGGCTCGTGGTCCGTCCCGTAACTGCGACAGCTTCGCCCATATCACCCCGTCACGTCGATCCTAGGACACTCGCATCCTACCCTTCTCCTAGCGACCCGCACGCTTGTGCGTCGCGGAAACTCGACCACTAAAGCGACGAAACACGTACCACAAAACCCGACTAAACCACGAACAAGCCAAACTGGCCAAACACCCATAACAACAACAACGACGACACCCGCCCACCGGGCGAACCAAAGTCAAACAGCGCCCACCGGGCCAACCAAAACTCCACAATACGCCCATCGGGCCAACCAACAACAATCACAATACGCCCACAGGATCAATCAAAGTCAAACACAAACGCCCACGGCGTCAAACAACATCAAAACAATCAGATTTTGTAAAGCTTTCTCCACTTCATTTTTAAAACCTCAAACTTGACATCACGCAGTCACAACCCGGTCCAGGCGTCCCCGAACTACGTTGTACCGAATTGATGTCAGTGCCGTCACGTTCGACTACAGGAGCGCTCCTGAGTCGACCCGCGACCGCTTAAAACGTTTCGAGCAAAATCAATCAATCAACAAGCCAGCAATAACACACTGCACACACACACAATCCCAACCAGGACTCATAACGCTACGGGTCTACACTGACTCGACCCTCCCCACCTAATTGACAGACAGTCCGAGGTGTGAAACCTCGAGCTCTGATACCAAGCTGTCACGCCCCAATTTCAGAGAACCGAACTCGGGACGCGAACATTTTAAAACATAAACACTTGAACCTGTTTGAATAAAAGCTCTGACATTTCCATTTACTTCTCAAAATAATAATAGTATTTACAATACAAAAACGCCCCCAACAAATGGACAAGGTACGACATCCGTCACTAGACTCGACAAAAAGTAAAGACCAGACTCCGCTCCAAGCCCCATGAACTTCAAGAGCTAACCTAGTCCGTCCGGTGATCAGTACCTGTAGGAAAAGCAGCTAGGGGTGAGCGTTCGCTCACCTCCACGGATAACAGACTGACTATGGCATAAATAGCAGAAAAAGCCAGTAACACTAAAACCAAACCTAACACCGGGACTACAGTCCCCAACTCAAGTACTCAACTGACCCACAACCCGTCACCTTCCTCAACAGACTCGACACTCGATAAAAACAGTGTAGACCCGACACAACTATCGACGACCTCCTCAAGGACTCGAACGAAACGACACAACACCAAACAAGATCACAAAGGATCGCACACCAGCTGCTCAGTAACCAATCTCAATCAGGCCAGGGTTCGACCTATCGCAATTCCTCGACACGAAGTCGGATCAGGCTGTCGACCTTTCAAACTCGCAATTCCTCGACACTAAGTCGGATCAGGCTGTCGACCTTTAAAACTCGCAATTCATCGACACTAAGTCGGATCAGGCTGTCGACCTTTAAAACTCGCAATTCATCGACACTAAGTCGGATCAGGCTGTCGACCTTTAGAACTCGCAATTCATCGACACTAAGTCGGATCAGGCTGTCGACCTTTAGAACTCACCACCCCAGGTAACCACAATCACAATCACAGGCAAGTTCAATCACACAGGCACTCAAGGCCACTCAAGACACCTCAACAGTCAAGACTCGGGTTCAACAACCCCACGGGCACTCGCTGCCACTCAAGACACCAAATTAAATACACGACTCTCATGGCCACCCCGACTCAACAATTAAATACGGGCTCTCAAGGCCACCCAAACTCAACAATTAAATACGGGCTCTCAAGGCCACCCAAACTCAACAATTAAATACGGGCTCTCAAGGCCACCCAAACTCAACAATTAAATAAAACGCACGACAACCTCCGGCATACTCGATGCCTCCAACGGTCCTAAAATCACTAGTTGCACAAACAACCTCCGGGCATGGTCATATGCCTCCAGTAATTCAATTATCGCTAAGTTCTCTGTTCCTACGACACTACTAAGTGTCACATGCTTTTCTCTTGAACGCTACAATCCCGTATCATGCTTTTTCTAATAATTAAATAAATCTACTCAACCCACGACACCCCGGTGTCACATGCAATTCTACTATTTACTTTCCCTAATCAGGGCCGAGATCCGGCTACTTTTCCCTACCTCGTAGATAAATCCAAAAGCGCTCCAACAACACCCGAAGTACACCCACTCACTCGCCGAGCTTCCCTTTGCCTCGGTCCGTAGCACGATCTAAAAGAACACAAATTCAAAGTACTTTTAAACTAGTACGAATAAACCGAAAATTAATAAACTTAACGCCCAAACGTAACCCCGACAATGCCGATCACTCCCAAACTTCCCAATTACTCGATATTGCCGATAAAGGACCCGTAAGGGCCAGATTCGCCCGACATGGCGAATCTGCCCGGTTTTGGTTAATTGCCTTCCGGGGCTCCAAAAGCCCCCGTTTTCGTTTCTACGGTCTTAGAATAAATCAAGGGCTCCTAGGCACTTGACGGAATCGAATTCCGACTTCCGATTCATTTAATTCGCGTTTAAAGTTTCTAACTACAAAAAGAAGACAGTCTAAAACTATTCCAACTTTCACCGTAAATTCTCTCACCAAGCACTTTCAATACCCTGTAGCATCTCAACAGACAAAACAAGTTCAGGGAGTAAAAGCCCCTTTTCTTATTTAGTCTATACTGCCATTTACACTAAAGCAACATGAAATGGGAATGCTAATCCACGAGAGATGATAGTACCTACCCCATGACGCTTCATCAATTTTGGTAATTAATTCTCCATAAAAGAGCATTTAATGCTTAAACACATCCCAAATGTTTGTGAAAAATACCTTAGCACTTTTGTTGTCACACAGTGATGGTGTCGCTGACCAAGAACTACCACATCATCTCAAGAGCAAACCGATTTTCAGCAGGGAACTCAATCCAAAAGACCCTGAACAAGCACCGCCTATTCTTTATTCTTCCTCTTTGATAGTTTCTCTCTCTCTGCCCAAAAATCAGCTACTACTATCCTTGTGCAAGACACAACTCTTGCTCACTCAAAGAAGCCGCCACCTCTCAAAAAAACAAGAACAAGTTCCTTTCTTTTTCTCTTTTTCTTTGAATGGCTGAACCCCTCTCTTCCACTCATCTTTGTTCTTTTTCAAAAATACCTAACACCACCACATATTGGACATGTGTCAAGTGGGTCCCACACCTTTTTGGAAAATATCTCCTATATATTTTCCAATCAGATTCGCGAAATCCGGACGTTTCGGGCCCCGAACGGGCACTTTTTCCAAGAAATTACGAAACTTCACGGGCTACAAGGAAACGGCTCAACTAAGACCGCTGCGACGACGGCTAAGCTTTTTGGATCCAAAACGGTCCTCGAATGGATCAAAACGTCGCTCGGTTGACTTTTCCAACGAAAAGTCAACATTTCCCAAATTGATCAGAAAGTCGCCCTAAGTCCCCCGGAACTCACTTTGCTCATTAACGGGGTCAACTTAAGTCCGGTATGACACTCGGGGTCATTTTAGGTTCACTTAACTGTCAGTCTTAAATTTTTTTTTAAATTTTCCTGTTTTTCGCAGGTTTGACTGGCGTTGACCGGGGGTGGTTATTACAGGCCGAGTCTAGGTTTATTCCGATTGAAAGTATAGTACAGACCAAGAAGGTACCTAGCATTCAAATTACCGGCTTTAGTAGCATTCACAAGCACTGATTTGGTGCGGAAAGAGACTGTCTTGACTACTTGTGGTCGGAATTCACAATTTAAGGCCAACAGAACATCATCATCCTCTTTCATTAAGTGATAAAAATTCTTGCAACTGAATGCAGCACACAAAGACAAATAGTGTATTAAAATAAAAGAGTAAAAAGAAAAAAGGAAATAAGAATTTTAAATGTTGAGGGATAGAGTTTTAGAACCAGTTTACCACATAGAAAGGTGGACAAAAGGAACATCGCTATCATCCAGAGCCCTTTTGAATATTTCAGACTTCAACTCATCAGGAAAATCACTAAGGTAATCCATGAAAAAACCTAGATGTTGAGGATAACATATATTTTCAGAACTTAAATATTTGAGTATACTGTTGCACATAAAATTTTAAAGTGCACACCTTAATGAAGTTGAAAAGATTGTTGATCTTCAAGATTTCTTCTGAGTAACTGAGAGGAATGGAGGAGGAGCTTGAGATAGAGAGAAACAGAGATAGGGAGAAATATGTTCGAACAAGACTTGCCTATATATAGTAGAAGTAAAACGATGGGATTATTGAAGAAGGAAATGATTTATTAAATGCAATACCGCCTTTCCATCTTCCATATTTAATATGATGGAGACACGTGTAGTCAAATCAAGTCAATCAGATTGTCACTCTCTTAACCGCCCTTTCAGCTTATTTATTATCTCAATTAATACGGAAATGATAATATATGTGCAGAGTCATTTAATTAAAATACGTGTAAAACCTCGTTTAGTTAAATCAGATCAATTTATTTAGATATTGCTGATATTTTACCACGCACAGTACTAATAATTTAATATTCAAACTGCTGAAAGTTTCCCATTCATATCAGAAAAAATAGTTTTAATATTGGAAGAACCGAGAACCGATAAATGGTTAATTTACACACCGCTAATATATTAGAATACATGCCGCTAATATACCAGTTGTCCAACTACAAAAAAACATCTTCAACTATTTAGAGAACACAAGTTCAACCAAAATAATCAGGTTACAGATAAGTGTAATTAGTTGAGATTATAAGTAAGCTTGAATGACTCAATGTCAACTAAACAGTCAAAGCAGTTATATCTAAGTTCGCCAGGGCCTAAGATATCTTCGATTCTACGGCTCCAATGGCCATCATCGTTAGGAGTTTCACAGATGCTTGATGTCCTCAAGTGTGACCATCTGCCGGGTTGAAGCATGGCGCGAAACTGGCGGCGACATTCATGCAGCATTGACCTGTCGGTATACAACATCTGCACAAAGATACCGCCGAAGATATCTCCAACACGTTCATCTTCCCCACCTACTTTGATTAGTGCTATTGCACGGACATATCGTCTTAACATTGTAGACCAGTTGTCACACCTCTCAAGTAATTCAAGTCCGTGTCTAGGTCTATTCCGATTGAAAGTATAGTACAGACCAAGAAGGTACCTAGCATTTAAATTACCGGCTTCACTAGCCTCCTCAAGCACTAATTTGGTCTGCAATGTCACTTCCTTCACTACTTGTGGTCGGAAATCACAATTTAGGGCCAACAGAACATCATCATCCTCTTTCATAAACTTATAGAAATCCTTGCAACTGAATGCAGCACACAAAATATAAAATCATACACTAAAAAAGAAAATAATTAAATAAGAATTTTACATGTTTAAGATAGGGTTTCAGAACCAGTTACCACATCGAGAGGTGGACAAAAGGAACATCACCATCACTTAGAGTCCTTTTGAATATGTGAGACTTCAACGGATCAGGCAAAGCACTAAGGTAATCGAAACCAGGGGCAGCATTTTGATCCATTATAAAACCTGGGGTTGAAGATGAAATATTTTCTTAAAAACTCAAACATGTAAATAAATACTTCTATGAATCAAAGAAGAAACGTAGAAAAATCAAAGGCCAAATCATACCGCTACAAGTTCGCTTCAGGCTTTCTTCTGGTAACTGAGTAGAATGGAGGAGGAGCTTAAAAATCAACCCTGGAGATAGAAAGAAATATGTTCGAATTAAAGTTCCCAATATATAATAGAAGTGAAGTGATGGTGAAATTCAAAAAGGAAAGAGTTTTTAAAATTAATAACTACCCTTCCATCTTCCATATTTAATATGATGTAGACAGGTGTAGTCAAAGCAAGTCAATGAGTTTCTGAAACTCTCTTAACCGCCCCTTCACCTTCGTCATTATATTAATTAATTCGAAAATCAAGTTAATCTGCTTACATACTGCTAATATTTTACCACGCATAGTACTAATGGTTCAATATTCACGTTGCTCAAAGTTTACCATTCATACTACTAATAAGTTACCATTCATAACAAGTTTAACAAAAACATACTGAGATTCAGTCTATTACATAAAAAAAACAAAAGACCTACATAGTGTTATGAGATAGTTTATATGTTTCGATATCAATTAAACATTCGGCACAGTTGTAATAAAACTCTCTAACACGTCTGATTGCTGAGACTTTCTTATTCCAGTGAATGGGATTTCCGGTCCATTCACACAAATGTGTGTGTTTTAGATATCTCCAGTTCCTGTTCTGCAACATTTGGCGAAACTGGCGACGACAAGTAAATAGGACGTGCCTGTCATTCGGATCAGTCTCCGCAAAGAAATTATACAGAGGACCAATAGATTCAGCTTCATCTTCATTTACATTCAGATTGGCCATCGCATAGACATACCTCCTCATCCAAGTTGACTCATTGTCACACGTGTTCAGAATTGGAAGACCTCGCTCAGGCGTATCAGAATTGAAGATGAGGTACAGAGCCAGGATGTCACGCCCCAATTTCAGCGAACCGAACTCGGGACGCGAACATTTAAAACGTAAAAACACTTGAACCTGTTTTGAATAAAAGCTTTGACATTTCCATTTAGTTCTCAAAAATAATAATATTTACAATACAAAACGTCCCAACAAGTGGACATGGTACAACATCCGTCACTAGACTCAACAAAAGCAAAGACCAGACTCCGCTCCAAGCTCCATGAACTTCAAGAGCTAACCTAATCCGTCCGATGAACAGTACCTGTAGGAAACGCAGCTAGGGGTGAGCGTTCGCTCACCTCCACGGATAACAGACTGACTAAGGCATAATTAGTAGATAAAGCCGGTAACACCAAAACTAAAAACCAACACCAACACCAGGACTACAATCCCCAACTCAAGTACTCAACTGAACCACAACCCGTTACCTTCCACAACAGACTCAATTTCAAACTCGTAAAGTAAAACCGATGCAACCAACAATGACCTTCCCCAAAGACACGAACACGGATCAGGCTAGCCGAAGAATGCTCAGAACCTGCCGAGCCTCGTACACGGATCAGGCCAGCCAAAGAATGCTCGTAACCTGCCGATACTCGGTCACGGATCAGGCTAGCCAAAGAATGCTCATAACCTTTCGGGATCCGGACACGGAACATGCTAGCCAAAGAATGCTCAGAACCTATCGAGGCTCGAGTTTGGTCAGGCCAGCCAAAGAATGCTCGTAACCTGCCAAAATCCACACCACTCCCCGACACACAGTCGGGTCGGGCAAACACAACCACAAACACAAGCAAGTTCAACAAACAGGAACTCACGGCCATTGAAGACACCTCAACAGTCAAGACTCGGGTTCAACAACCCTACGGGCCATCATGGCCTCCCAACACAACCACTTAACTCACGGGCTCCACAACCCCAAGACACCAATAATAACACACGGGCTCTCATGGCCACCCAAACTCAACAGCAAACACAAGGGCTCTCATGGCCACCCAAACTCAACAATAAATAACACGGGATCTCAAGGCCACCCAAACTCAACAATAAATAACACGGGCTCTCAAGGCCACCCAAACTCAACAATAAATAACACACAACAACCTCCGGCATAATCGATCCCTCCAACAGTCCTAAGATCGCTAGTTTCACAAACAACCTCCAGGCATGGTCATATGCCTCCAGTAATTCTACTAACGCTAAGTTCTCTGCTCCTACGACACTACTAAGTGTCACATGCATTTCCAGTATTCGCTACGTTCCCATATCGTGCTTTTCTAATATTCAATAACCTAGATAACCCACGACACCCCGGTGTCACATGCAATTCTACAGTTAACTTTCCCTAGTCAGGGCCGAGATCCGGCTACTTTTCCCTACCTCAACCGAAGAACACTCGCTACGTTTCCTAGCTGCTGACGTTCTGGCTCGCTACCTCCGGGCTTCACCTCGATCGAAGCCGGACGCTAAAGATAACACGAAAGCCATAATTATAGTCGTTTCCCAGGTTAATTTAAAGGTCACGATTAATCCAGTTTAAAACCGACAGTTGTGCTTTAAACTCGAGCGGGATAAAAGCGGGGTCACGGCGAATCGGGTTCGAGTACTCGAGCCCCGAGCACAAAACCCAATGCATGGATTTCGAGACACGGTTCCTAAGGCACCGATTCCGCGTTCCGCTGTTAAACCCATCCTAAGTCCGTTTCAACAGCCCGATTATTCGTTCCACGCTCAACAGATCAAGATCCATTTTAAATCAAATCTGATTGTTCCTTTGAATTCCTTTTTAAAACTAAAGTCGTTTTAGTTCATTTTCCTAACAAATTGTTTCTCAAAACTCCTCGATTCAAAACCGTTATTAAAACCAAATTGATTTTAATTCCCTTTTATTTTAAAACTGATTTTCCTTTTTAATCACAAAACCGAAATCTTTTCTGTTTTTCTCTTTGGGACTGATTTTCAAAAGTTCTGATTCACAACAACAACTTTGAATCCAAATTCGTTTTAGCTTACTTCCCTTTTTAAAACAGATTTTAGTTCAAAATCCTCTTCCTTTTTGATTTAGAACTGTTCCTCGTTTATACAATTTTCCTCTTGCAAATTTCTTTCCACACCGACCAGAACCAAGAGAACGCTCGAGACAAGGAACATCAAAAGAGGGAAGTAAAAGGGCTCGGATTGTGTCCGGCCGGCCACCGGCGAAGCTACAGCCGACGACCCAAAACAACTCGTTTTCGGTTTCTCACCGTGGGAAAGAGTGGAGGCGACGGAGGACGGCGGGAACTCGCCTCAGATCTGGCTCGTAGGCCAGGGTTTCGCCGGAATCACGACGTCCCGGGCTCTGCCGAACTCTCCGGCGACAGGGCGTTGCCGGCGCGCTTGCTTCCCTAACAGCGCAGGACGACGAGGGTCTCGCCGGAATCGAACCCGCAAGGAGACAGAACAAGGGAGGTCGGAGAGAAATGGAGGAGGACAGCCGGCGGCGCTGGCAAACTCGGCCGTGTGTGGTGGTGGCTAGATCTGAACGGAGTGGAAGAGAGGTGGTCGGAGAAGGAGGTTTGAGGCTCGGGTTTATGAGGACGACGGCGGGGTTTCACTGGACGGGGAGAAGCGGCGGTGAGGGCGACGCTCAAGGTCAGAGAGGAGAGGTGGTCGGTGGGAGTCGGGTTCGAACGAAGAAGAAGGGGTCGGAACGAGGGAGGGGGCTGCGTTAGAAGGAGATGAAGAGCAGGTTTTTATGCTCAAAACCCTAAGATGGGGTATATATACCACGGGCCTAGGTCAACTCTGGGCCGGGTCAAATTTTGGGCGGGTCTGCCCTGTGCAGCCTAAACTCTTTTTTTTTACACGACTAAAGAATTAAAACGAAATTCAGCCTCGCCTTTACCCGAACCGATTTAGATTTCAACCTCGACGTTCCGAACGATTAAAATTTAATTAAAGTAACCTTTTTACCGAAGCGGTCTTCACAATCTCCCCCCCCCCCCTTAAAAGAATTTCGTCCGCGAAATTTAAAACAGACGTACCTCAGGAGTCGAACAGATCGGGGTACTTCGCGCGAACCTCGTTCTCACGTTCCCAAGTCGACTCAGCCTCGTGGTGCCGCCACACTACCAGTTCTAATTGGATAACCCTTCCGCGCATGACCTGCTCTCGTGGATCCATTTGCCACATTGGTTTCTCCTTATACGGGACATCACCCGTTACCTCGACCTCTGCCCACTCAATGACGTACTCAAGACCTCGAAAGGCTCGACACACCGCGGCACTAACCCGCCTCCGCCGCGGTTGAAACACATTAGTCCCTTTTTCGGACTCACCTCCAGGGATACATGACAACTGATTGCTGACTCGAGAGGTCGGCGCCGTCTATCAGCCTAGCTCATGCTGACTCTGCGCGGTCTTCAACCGCTCACGTTTCGGCATGACCAACTCGGCTGCCTCTCGGTCCAGCTCTAGACCCAGTAAACTCTCATTCCTCACTTCTGCCCAGCACACGGGCGATCGACACGGCCTACCATACAACGCTTCGAACGGTGCCATCAAGATACTGGCCTGAAAGCTGTTGTTGTAGGCGAACTCGGCTAAGCGTTCACGAAACCCATCGTGATGTGCCCCCATTTCCACTGTGCAACCCGCAGTGGTTGCTAGTAAACCAGTGGGACGCTGATGTTCGGCTCTCACCTGCCAACGAGTGAGGCACCGTGATACTAATCCCATGACCGCTCTCCGCATCTCGCTCCACTAGACATGCTACCTGATGTCGCGCTCCTCTTAGTGCCATTCACGCATACTGTTAGACGCGAATGTTGCGACTCTCGCAGCTCGTCGCCTCTGCCATCACGCGGTATGTACAAACCTCCGCGATACCGTAACTCCCAATTAGCACAGTGATCCCAGCCCTCGGCGTCAACACCGCCGGCAACTCTCACCCGGATCTCTGTCGTCTACAAACACCACCACAAACCGATTTAAGAACGGCCGAAATATACTGTTCATCAGATCCAAGAACGCTGCAAGTGCGTTCGGCCGTCCAAAGTCATCACCCCGAACTCGAAATGCTCATAGCATGTCCGGAATACAGTCCTTGCGACGCCCCCCTCTCGGACTCGCAACTGGTAGTATCCGGATCGTAGGTCGATCTTCGAGAAATACGTCTGCCCTCTCAACTGGTCGAACAAGTCGTCAATTTTCGGCATCGGGCATCGGTCATTAGCCGTAACCCGGTTCAGCTTCCGGTAGTCCATGCACATCTGAAGCTCTCCACTCTTCTTCCTCACGAAGAGTGCTGGCGCTCCCCACGGCGATGTGCTCGGACGAATAAACCCCTTCTTTCGAAGTTCCTCGAGCTGACTCTTCAGCTCGGTCAACTCGGCTGGCGCGAACCTGTAAGGCGCCATTGATAACGCTGCCGTTCCCGGCACCAGGTCAATCCTGAACTCCACCTCACGAACTGGTGGCAACCCGCTCAATTCCTTAGGGAAGACCTCGGGGAACTCGCACGCCTCTCGCGGTAACTCTCGGCTCTGCACGGCCGATACTTCCTTTGCTGCAGACAAGTCGACAGGAGAACTCCGCTCCCACTGTCCAGAATACCCGAACCTCTCGTGTTGCCCATTGACACCGTCACTAGTCGTCTGTGACAGTCGATATTGGCTCGGTACTTCGCCAGCCAATCTAATCCCAAGATTACGTTAAAGGTTGACATTTAGTAAGTATCCTTCCCACGGATACAAGCACAAGTTCAATCGCTGTCGATCCTCACGAATCCTCCCAGTCTCTTTAAGACCTCGCTCCACTGCCGTCGTCGTGCCTACCAACTCCGAACATAGCCGATCCTCGGGGTGAGGACTCGATCCAGCATCAGGGCTCTTGAGCCCTCTCTCGAACCTCCTGTATCAGCTCGCTTTTCTAACTTCGCAGGCACGACAGACCTTCGTCAACACCACACTACCACCAACCGGCGTGTCTCGACGTAGAGGTGGACTCAACGGCTCTCACTCAGCACAACTCGACAAAGCAGAAGAGTGTGACGCACCGTTACCCATTAAAATTGACGCCCAAAACGGAGACCGAACACCCACTCCCTTAATCACCCTGGTAAGGTCCAGTGCAACCCTCACACGGTCCTCTATGCATTTACTTATAACTTTCCGCAACCAAACCAGTGTTCGCTACTCGTCCCTTGCGGGAGAAGTAGTAAAGGGGATGAGCATTATGCTCACCTCCACGGACACCCGTTCGATTATGGCATACTAGTAACGCACTGAAGACTTACCGATCTAACCAGGGCAACCACTACCTCAAAACCTGATGCCAAACGTCACACTGCTCACGCCATCAACACCTCAAGTACTCGCTTACGCAAGATAAACCTCGACACGGGAAACACTTCCTCAATTCAGTAAACACTATTGTTCACAACCTCATTACCCCAAAGACCCGATCACGTAAGGAGACCTCAAACGGGGATCATGTTCTCACTAAGTCAGCATTGTTGCTCACAACATCGATACCTCAGCTACTCGATCGTGTAGGGAACCTCAAATATCCCACTCGCGTGAAGGAAACCTCAATCACCCGTTCACGCGAGGGAAAACTCGAACGCCCGTTTACATAGGGAAAACCTGGTTCGTATGGCGCCGCAGCGCACCAACCCTAACCTCTCTCCGTGGTGAGACCCTCACACCGAGGCACTGTACTACTACCGTACATTATCGATGAACCTCGAACCCAAGACCTCATCCCTTAACACCGAGCCTACGGCCTCTACAACCCACAACCGCGAACACAATCACGTAAAACCAACGCTCAAACCGCACGAACGTGAACCGAGTCACACAACCACAAACCTAAAATCACAACGAAACAACAAATTTTTTTGAAGACAACCGGCTAGACCGGTCCGGCACACGACCCGAGCTGTGCAACCTTCCGGGCCGGTAACCAAGCCGGGTCGTGCCCCATACCGGGCCGGCACCAAGGCCCTGCCGTGCCCCCTACCGGGCCGGCAACCAAACCCGTGTCGTGCCCCTCACTGGGCCGGCAACCAAACCGTGTCGGGCCCCTTACCGGGCTGGTGTCCAAAGCCTGCCGGGCCGGCGTCCGAGGCCTACCTGGCCCCTTACCGGGCCGGCGTCCGAACTCTGCCGATCCTCACCTACAGGGCCGGCACTCCGTCCTGCCCAATTCACCTTCCGGGCCAAACCAGTGACCCCGATTTCCTAGCGGTGATAATTTCGCACTACTTACACCCACTATGTCTACCCTAGGGTACTCGTAACTTTCCCGGCTAATAGCGACCCGTACACTAGTACGTCGCAGACAACGACCACCAAACACATAACACAGTTACGGTAACTCTAGGCCGACCTCAAATACAAGCCAACACGGCCGAGTAACAACAATACACGCCTACCGGGCCAAACACAATCAAACACACACGCCCACGGCGTCAAACAAAATCAAAACACGCCCACCGGGCCAACCAATTTAAAAAATTTCTCCATTTCATTTTTAAAACCTCAGACTTGACATCACGCAGTCACAACCCGGTCCGGGCGTCCCCGAACTACGTTGTACCGACTTGATGTTAGCACCGTCACGTTCGACTACAGGAGCGCTCCTGAGTCGACCCGCGACAGCTTAAAAACGTTTCAAGCAGCAACCACAATCAGCAAGCCAGCAATGAAAACACTGCACATAAACACAAACTCAACCAGGACTCATAACACTACGGGTTTACACTGACTCGACCCTCCCCACCTAATTGACGGACAGCCCGAGGTGTGAAACCTCGAGCTCTGATACCAAGCTGTCACGCCCCGATTTCAGCGAACCGAACTCGGGACGCGAACATTTAAAACGTAAAAACACTTGAACCTGTTTTGAATAAAAGCTTTGACATTTCCATTTAGTTCTCAAAAATAATAATATTTACAATACAAAACGTCCCAACAAGTGGACATGGTACAACATCCGTCACTAGACTCAACAAAAGCAAATACCAGACTCCGCTCTAAGCTCCATGAACTTCAAGAGCTAACCTAATCCGTCCGGTGAACAGTACCTGTAGGAAAAGCAGCTAGGGGTGAGCGTTCGCTCACCTCCACGGATAACAGACTGACTAAGGCATAATTAGTAGATAAAGCCGATAACACCAAAACTAAAAACCAACACCAACACCAGGACTACAATCCCCAACTCAAGTACTCAACTGAACCACAACCCGTTACCTTCCACAACAGACTCAACTTCAAACTCATAAAGTAAAACTGACGCAACCAACAATGACCTTCCCCAAAGACACGAACACGGATCAGGCTAGCCGAAGAATGCTCAGAACCTGCCGAACCTCGTACACGGATCAGGCCAGCCGAAGAATGCTCGTAACCTGCCGATACCCGGTCACGGATCAGGCTAGCCAAAGAATGCTCATAACCTTTCGGGATCCGGACACGGAACAGGCTAGCCAAAGAATGCTCAGAACCTATCGAGGCTCGAGTTTGGTCAGGCCAGCCAAAGAATGCTCGTAACCTGCCAAAATCCACACCACTCCCCGACACACAGTAGGGTCGGGCAAACACAACCACAAACACAAGCAAGTTCAACAAACAGGCACTCACGGCCACTGAAGACACCTCAATAGTCAAGACTCGGGTTCAACAACCCCACGGGCCATCATGGCCTCCCAACACAACCACTTAACTCACGGGCTCCACAACCCCAAGACACCAATAATAACACACGGGCTCTCATGGCCACCCAAACTCAACGGAAAACACAAGGGCTCTCAAGGCCACCCAAACTCAACAATAAATAACACACAACAACCTCCGGCATAATCGATGCCTCCAACAGTCCTAAGATCGCTAGTTTCACAAACAACCTCCGGGCATGGTCATATGCCTCCAGTAATTCTACTAACGCTAAGTTCTCTGCTCCTAAGACACTACTAAGTGTCACATGCATTTCCAGTATTCGCTACGTTCCCGTATCGTGCTTTTCTAATATTCAATAACCTAGATAACCCACGACACCCCGGTGTCACATGCAATTCTACAGTTAACTTTCCCTAGTCAGGGCCGAGATCCGGCTACTTCTCCCTACCTCAACCGAAGAACACCCGCTACGTTTCCTAGCTGCTGACGTTCTGGCTCGCTACCTCCGGGCTTCACCTCGATCGAAGCCGGACGCTATAGATAACACGAAAGCCATAATTAGAGTCGGTTCCCAGATTAATTTAAAGGTCACGATTAATCCAGTTTAAAACCGACAGTTGTCCTTTAAACTCGAGCGGGATAAAAGCGGGGTCACGGCGAATCGGGTTCGAGTACTCGAGCCCCGAGCACAAAACCCGGTGCATGGATTTCGAGACACGGTTCCTAAGGCACCGATTCCGCGTTCCGCTGTTAAACCCATCCTAAGTCCGTTTCAACAGCCCGATTATTCGTTCCACGCTCAACGGATCAAGATCCATTTTAAATCAAATCTGATTGTTCCTTTTAATTCCTTTTTAAAACTAAAGTCGTTTTAGTTCATTTTTCTAACAAATTTTTTCTCAAAACTCCTCGATTCAAAACCGTTACAAAAACCAAATTGATTTTAATTCCCTTTTATTTTAAAACATATTTTCCTTTTTAATCACAAAACCGAAATCTTTTCTGTTTTCCTTTTTGGGACTGATTTTCAAAAGTTCCGATTCACAACAACAACTTTGAATCCAAATTCGTTTTAGCTTACTTCCCTTTTTAAAACAGATTTTAGTTCAAAATCCTCTTCCTTTTTGATTTAGAACTGTTCCTCGTTTATACAATTTTCCTCTTGCAAATTTCTTTCCACACCGACCAGAACCAAGAGAACGCTCGAGACAAGGAACAACAAAAGAGGGAAGAAAAAGGGCTCGGATTATGTCCGGCCGGCCACCGGCGAAGCTACAGCCGACGACCCAAAACAACTCGTTTTCGGTTTCTCACCGTGGGAAAGAGTGGAGGCGACGGAGGACGGCAGGAACTCGCCTCAGATCTGGCCCGTACGGCCAGGGTTTCGCCGGAATCACGACGTCCCGGGCTCTGCCGAACTCTCCGGCGACGGGGCGTTGCCGGCGCGCTTGCTTCCGGAACAGCGCAGGACGGCAAGGGTCTCGCCGGAATCGAACCCGCAAGGAGACAGAACAAGGGAGGTTGGAGAGAAGCGGAGGAGGACAGCTAGCGGCGCTGGCGAACTCGACCGTGTGTGGTGGTGGCTAGATCTGAACGGAGCGAAGGAGAGGTGGTCGGAGAGGGAGGTTGGAGGCTCGGGTTTATGAGGACGACGGCGGGGTTTCACTGGACGGGGAGAAGCGGCGGCGAGGGTGGCGCTCATGGTCGGAGAGGAGAGGTGGTCGGTGGGAGTCGGGTTCGAACGACGAAGAAGGGTTCGGAACGAGGGAGGGGGATGCGTTAGAAGGAGATGAAGAGCAGGTTTTTATGCTCAAAACCCTAAGATGGGGATATATACCACGGGCCTGGGTCAACTCTGGGACGGGTCAAATTTTGGGCCGGGTTTGCCCTGTGCAGCCCAAATTCTTTTTTTTTACACGACTAAAGAATTAAAACGAAATTCAGCCTCGCCTTTACCCGAACCGATTTAGATTTCAACCTCGACGTTCCGAATGATTAAAATTTAATTAAATTAACCTTTTTACCGAAGCGGTCTTCACACAGGAGATATGCTGCCCTGGAGTTCCCAAAATTAGCGGCCCTTTGAAGAATTTTGGAGCCGTCATGGTCCACAGCTTTCACCGTCCTCGGGTGGAACTTACAAGGTTGCTCCATCAGAATATCCTTCTCAGTAGACATAAGTCTATGAAATGACTTGCAACTAAAATTAAAACCACGTAAAAGAATAAATAGTAATAATAAATAAAAACAAAATTGTAAGACACAAGTTTCAAATTGATTACCAAGATGAGAGTATAACCAAATTTCTGTCTGAATCATCAAAACACCTCTTAAGAATACTAACCAACACATCCTCTGGCAACGACGTGATATAATCCACACCAGGAACCCCTCTGTGATCCATTATAATACCTGAAAATGAATAGGACCAATTAAATGCAGACTACTAATAGTTTATTATACACACCACTACTATATAATATATGCTACTTATAAAATACTGGCATTCAAGTTAATAAAATAAAAAACATTAACCAGCGCAAATACAGTCCACTTAGTTCACAAATTTTATTTTATTATCTTGGTCTTATTCAAAATGCTCATTATTACAGGCATGCTCCACATTAATGACACATTTTGGTTGGTAGAAATGAAGTAATTACAAACAGAACCTCCATGATTCGTTCTTCAAAAAAAATTCAACCTCTAGAAAATACAGAGATATACACGCAAGAGGGATATTTTGCAATTAAAACAAACATATATAGATGAGAGAAGTGACCAAATTTGGAAAAGAGCCAGTAATTTTATGTGAACAAGGGAGATTGAGGCAGGATTCAGTAGTTGAGATTTTAATGCAAAGCACTAATAATATAGACACTGAGGTGTTAATACATGACCAAATAATCAATATACACACAAGAGGGATATTTTGCAATTAAAACAAACATATATTGATGAGAGAAGTGACCAAATTTGGAAAAGAGCCAATAATTTTATGTGAACGAGGGAGATTAAGGCAGAATTCAGTGGTTGAGATTTTAATGCAAAGTACTAATAATATAGACACTGAGGTGCTAACACATGACCAAATAATCAATATACACACAAAAAAGATATTTTGAAATTAAACCAAACATATATTGATGAGAGAAGTGACCAAATTTGGAAAGACACACCTTGATGAAAATCGTGGCTCTGTAGGGAGCACAAAATAGATTTGAAGAGGAAGATGAAGAGTGGCTCCAACCTGACGAGGAAGATAAATAGTGGTTCCAAGATGTCCTCATATATGAATAGTCAAATCGTTGCACTAGACATTTATACCTCTGTCGTTTAGGGCATCATGGCTACTTGGACTCTAAAAACCCTAATGGGCCTGAGATTCATCTAGAGATTCGGAAAAAAGTAATGATTAAAGGAAACAGTCATTTAGTTCTCCTATATTTTGTAGTAATTGCCAAAAAAAAAATTATTTTAGTCATTTTTTTAAGTTTTCGTTTCCCAAAATACTCTGCTCTGTCTAACTTGTTCATAATTTCCTTCTTCTTTACAATCAAACCACAACTTAAAAAATGTCTGGCAATCTACTTCCAGAGGATTTGATATTCAAAGTACTGCTGAAATTTTACAACACATAGTACTAATAATTTAATATTCAAACTGCTAAAAGTTTCCCATTCATACCTAAAAATATTTTGACATTCATAACATGTTCGACAAAAACATACCGAGATTCAGTTTATTAGAGAAAATTAAAAACAAAAACAGAAGTCCTACTTGAAGAGTTTTGTACTTCAGTTTATATGTTTCAATATCAATTAAACATTCTATGAAGTTGTAACAATACTCTTTTAGATATTTAATTGCTGTGACTTTTTTGTTCCAGTGAACGGGATATCTGGTCGATTTGCACAAGTTTGTGTGTTTTAGATGTCTCCAGTTCCTGTTCTACAGCATTTGGCGGAAAAGACGTCGACACTCAAATACCTCACGCCTGTCATAATAATTGTCACGCCCCAATTTCAGTAAACCGAACTAGGGACGCGAACGTTTTAAAAACATAAAAGCACTTGAAACCTATTTTCATTAAACACTTTAAAATACCAATTTAGTTCATCAAAATAATAATTACAGTTTAAAACACGTCCCAACAAGTGGACAAAAGTACTAGGTATCCGTCACTAGACTCAAAAGACAAACCCGGACTCCGCTCCTAGCTCCACAAGCTTCGAGAGCTCACCTAGTCCGTCCCACGAACAGTACCTGTAGGAAAAGCAGCTAGGGGTGAGCGTTCGCTCACCACCACGGATAACAGACTGACTACGGCATAATTAGTAGATAAAGCCAGTAACACTAAAACCAAACCCAACACCGGGACTACAGTCCCCAACTCAAGTACCCAACTGACCCACAACCCGTTACTTTCCTCAACAGACCCAACACTCGATAACACCACGTAGACCCGACACAACTATCGACGACCTCCTCCAAGGACACGACAGAAAGACTACACAACGCCAAACAAGATCACAAAGGATCGCACACCAGCTGCTCAGTAACCAATCTCAATCAGGTCAGGGATCGACCTATCGCAATTCCTCGACACGAAGTCGGATCAGGCTGTCGACCTTTAGAACTCGCAATTCATCGACACTAAGTCGGATCAGGCTGTCGACCTTTAGAACTCGCAATTCATCGACACTAAGTCGGATCAGGCTGTCGACCTTTAGAACTCGCAATTCATCGACACTAAGTCGGATCAGGCTGTCGACCTTTAGAACTCGCAATTCATCGACACTAAGTCGGATCAGGCTGTCGACCTTTAGAACTCGCAATTCATCGACACTAAGTCGGATCAGGCTGTCGACCTTTAGAACTCACAACTTCAGGTAACCACAATCACAATCACAGGCAAGTTCAATCACACAGTCACTCAAGGCCACTCAAAACACCTCAACAATCAAGACTCGGGTTCAACAACCCCACGGGCACTCACTGCCACTCAAGACACACCAACGGTCAAGACTCGGGTTCAACAACCCCACGACACTCACTGCCACTCAAGACACACCAACAGTCAAGACTCGGGTTCAACAACCCCACGGCACTCACTGCCACTCAAGACACACCAACGGTCAAGACTCGGGTTCAACAACCCCACGACACTCACTGCCACTCAAGACACACCAACGGTCAAGACTCGGGTTCAACAACCCCACGGCACTCACGGCCACCCCAAAACATCAATAGTAAGACACGGGCACTCATGGCCACCCAAGATACCAATTTAAATACACGGGCTCTCAAGGCCACCCAAACTCAACAATAAATAACACGGGCTCTCAAGGCCACCCAAACTCAACAATAAATAACACGGGCTCTCCAGGCCACCCAAACTCAACAATAAATAACACGGGCTCTCAAGGCCACCCAAGATACCAAAATAAACAATCAACCTCCGGCTTAACCCAAGCCTCCAACAGTCCTAATATCAACAGTTTCACAATCAACCTCCGGGCATGGTCATATGCCTCCAGTACTCCTAATATCGATAAGTTCACAAACAACCTCCGGGCATGGTCATATGCCTCCAGTAAATCAATTACGCTAAGTTCTCTGCTCCTACGACACTACTAAGTGTCACATGCCTTTCCAATAATTACTAAGTTCCCGTAACATGTTTTTCTAATAAACGCTACAATCCCGTATCATGCTTTTCTAATAATTAAATAACCTACTCAACCCACGACACCCCGGTGTCACATGCAATTCTACTGTTAACTTTCCCCAGTCAGGGCCGAGATCCGGCTACTTTTCCCTACCTCGTGCGTGTTCTCCAAGAGTGCCCAAATAAGCCCCGGCGTGATCTCAGTCACTCGCCTAGCTTCCCTTTGCCTCGATCCGCAGCACGACCTAAAAGAACACAATTTCAAGGCACCTTTAAACTCGCAGGAATAAACTGAAATTCGATAAACTTAACGCCCAAACGTAACCCCGACAATGTCGATCACTCCCAAACTTCCCGATTACTCGACATTGTCGATAAAGGACCCGTAAAGGCCCGATTCGCCCGACATGGCGAATCTGCCCGGGTTTTGGAAATGCCCTTCCGGGGCTCCAAAAATTCCCGTTTTCGTTTCTACGGTCTTAGAATAATTCAAGGAACCCAATGTACTTGCCCGAATCGAATTCCGACTTCCGAGTCATTTAATTGACGTTTAAAGTTTCTAAACCCGAAATTCCAACTTTCACAATTTAATTCCAAATTCCGATCCGGGTGTGGATTAACTACTTGGGGATCGTCCTAAACCACCCGAACACGAAGACCCGATACTCGGGCACGTGGGCCCCACCCGGCCACAATTAGGAAAATTTCCTTTTCGCCCCAAAACGTTCCTAACGAACCCCAAACCTCAACCATTTATCTTTAAACCAATCTTAAACAAAACCCAACCTTAATCAAACCGTTTAAACTCAAACCCTAAAATTCAAACGTTCCAAAATGAAAATCGGTTAGGTTCTTACCGTAGAGGAAGACGATGTGAGCTCGAATCTACTATCGTTGAGACAAACCCATGGCTCGATGCTCGTGAATAGTGACCACAAACCTCAACTCCTTCTCTTTTCTCTCTTCTTCTCCTTCTCCTTCTCTCTCTAAAAACTAACTCTCTTTTTCCATTTTCTTTTCCGTTTTTACAATGTATGGACGTGTACTCATTCTTCCCTTTTGTTTTATTTTAAAAAAAACATCAAACTAATACTTAATTACAAACTAACACCTAAAGTAGTCTTCCTTGTCTTGTCCCACACCTAACACCACCACTTGCTTGACAAGTGGCAAGGTGGGTCCCACACCTTTTTGGGAAAATATCTAGAAGATATTTTCCAATCAGATTCGCGAAAATCGGACGTTTCGGGCCCCGAACGGGCACTTTTCCAAGAAATTACGAAACTTCGCGGGCTACAAGGAAACGGCTCAACTAAGACCGCTGCGACGACGGCTAAGCTTTTTGGATCCAAAACGGTCCTCGAATGGACCAAAACGTCGCTCGGTTGACTTTTCCAGCGAAAAGTCAACATTTCCCAAATTGATCAGAAAGTTGCCCTGAGTCCCCTGGAACTCATTTTGGTCGATAACGGGGTCAACTTAAGTCCGGTATGACCCTCGGGGTCCAATTCCAGTTCAATTCAGTGTCAGCTCAAATTTTTTAAATTTTCCTGTTTTTCGCATATTTGATTGGCGTTGACCGGGAGTGGTTATTACAATAATCGATTCCCGCAAAGAAACCATATAGACCAAGAACCGCTTCAACATCATCAGGATCATGTACTTTCAATTTGTCCATCCCATATACATACCTCCTCAACAAAGTTGACTCATTGTCACGCGTCTCAAGAAACTGAAGTCCTCGCTCAGGAGTATCAGAATTGAAGATGAGGTACAAAGCCAGAAGATATGCTGCCTTAAGGTTCCCAAAATCAACGGCCCTTTGAAGAATTTTGGAGCCGTCATGGTCGACAACTTTCACCGTCCTCGGGTGGAAAGTACAAGGTAGCTCCATCAGAATATCCTTGTTAGTAGACATAAGTCTATAAAATAATTTGCAACTGAATTCGAAAAAAAAGTAAAAAAATTAATTATTAATAATGAAGGACAAAAATTCTAAGACACAGATGTGAAATTGATTACCAGGATGAGAGTATGACAAAATTGCAGTCTAAATCATATAAACTCCTCTTCAGAATATTAACCAATACATTTTCTGGCAAAGAGGTGATATAGTCAACACCAGGAACCCCTCTCTGATCCATTATAATTACCTGAAAAGGGATTTGACCAATTTTTTTTTGTAATGTTTTTATCAGATACAGAGCAACATAGATAAAGTTGCACAGTACTATCATGCAGACTACTAATAGTTTATTAAACACACCACTACTATATATATATGCTACTTATAATATAATGAGAATTAAGTTAATAAAAAAAGATTAACCAGTGCAAAAACAGTCCACTTAATTCACAAATGAATACAAATACAGTACACAGCTACTGGGCGGATGTATACAAAAATAAATAAACAATTCAATCTGGTATAATAAATAAACTTCAGATTAAACTAAAAAAAAAAGGCAACAATTGCAAGGTTAAGAGAACTGATAACAATAAAAAATTTGAGAAGCCACACCTTGATGAAAATCTGACGTTGTAGGGTGCACAGAGTAGATTTGACGAGGAAGATAAATAGTGGCTCCAAGCTGTTCTCATATATGAATAGTCAAATCGTTGCACTAGGCATTTATACCTCTGTTGTTTAGGGCATCATGGCTACTTGGACTCTAAAAACCCTAATGGGCCTGAGATTCATCTAGAGATTCGAAAAAATTAAAATCCGGGTAATTATTATACAAGACGCGTGTACAGATATGAAAAAGTATAATGATTAAAGGAAACCGCCATTTAGTTCTCCTATATTTTCTAGTAATTGCCAAAGAAAATAATTATTTTAATCATTTTTTTAAGTTTTCGTTTCATATAAGGTATGTGCCTCTTCGTTTCCAAAAGCGTCATCAACCTACCTTATATATAATACTCTGCTCTGTCTAACTTGTTCATAATTTCCTTCTCCTTCACAAATCAAACCACAACTTAAAAAATGTCTGGCGATCTACTTTCAAAGGATTTGTTATCTGTTTCTCCTCCAACAACATGCGATAGCACTCGAATAAGTTCAAGCAGAGGTCTGACGTCCTACCCAGAGCTGTCAGGTAATGAGGGAGAAGTTTCTTCTAAACTTTCAGAAGTTGAAAACAAGGAAGGAGAGAACCCAAAGGCAGAAGATAAACGTCTAAAGAATGAAAAGGAAGAAGAAAAGAAGGAGGTAAACCTGAAGAATGAAAAGAAAAGGAAAAGGGATGATGATCCAGATGAAGGTCATAACATAGGAAAAATCGTGTCCTCCCAGAAGGCTTAATATGAAATAAAAAATATCTATATATTTTGTTTAATGCTTTGTTTTGAATAATAGTCTGTTACTCTCTTTCTTTGATGGATATTATACTACTTTTCTGTTTGTTATTTGTGTTAAAAAACTTGAAGAAATTGATAATATTTGTTCCTTATCTTCGTCAAAGTTCAGTATTTCAATTTATTTTGAAGTGTTATCTTGCATGTTAGTAGTTTGCAAAATAAACAATTATCACATTGTAATGAAATATATTAGTACCAAAAACCATACTTACATTATACAATTAATTTCAATTTATTTGATGTGTTTACTTAAATTTTAGTGGTATGTAACACAAACAATTATCACATTGTAGTCGAGTGTTTTAGAAGCACAAAAACCATACTTGTATTATATATAAAAAGCTGAAAGCATTACAAAATAGATAAATTTTTTAACCTAATATATATTGTAACGCAGCTTATAGGTCTCTATATCTACGATACAATAAACACAACTGACTTTCAAATCACCACCATGGTCGATAGTATCGTAAACCTTAGGATGCCAATGCCCGATGTCTTCTTCAAAACAGCACTCGGTGACAACCAAAGTTCGGCGCCTGTTCCCTCTAAGCATCCTTTGGAAATCATACCGGCAGACTCGAAGTCCACGCCTTTCCTCATCCCCTTCCATCACCTCCATGATTAACCCGACCAGAATCTGAACACCATAATCAAACGTACCTGCATTGATTTGGGCCATTCCCATGATGTAACGCCGCCTCCAGGTTGTGGTGCAATCAAACTCGGATAGGAGCCTCAGTCCATAGTCGTTGACATTGCTATTGAATGTGTAGTAGAAGGCAAGCAAAAATCTTGCCCTGTAATTGCGTGCATTAGCTGCGTTGCGAAGAACGCGACAGCTACGTCCTGTAACAGCTCGAACAACTTCAGGCCTAAATTGGCAGCGCAGACGAGAAAGAACTCTCTCATCACGATGGAGAAGTTCGTAAAACCTCCTGCAACTATTTAAACCACGAATTGCAGTAGTAATAAACAAAAATACGGGATTTGTGTAATCAATCTTGACTAGAATCAACAATAAATATAAACAGATACTGATTTGGGAATCAAAATAAAATAATCAGATACTGATTTGGGATTGATTTACCAGAAGGAAAAGGGGAAGAACATAGTATCGCTTACCAGACAGAAAGAGGAAACAAGGGACCATCGCTTTCCTCCAGAAGCCTGTCGAAGATTTGCAGGAGCACATTGTTGGGGAGTTGATTGATGATATCCCTCTGATCGTCGTTTTCCATACTACAACTAGAAAATCGCTTTCGAAAAGAGTTTGTGGTGACTGAAAAGACTCTGCGTCTAGGGCACTATATATAACAAATCAAGGGACGCGTTTTAGGAAATCAAAAGGGCGCCGAGTTAATTTTAATTACAAAATTTAAACTGATTAAATCACCGTGAATAGAGGACGTGGCGTGTTAATTGACGCACGTCGCGTCCATTAATGAAGGCACGCGAGGAGTGTCTTTTCATATTCAATTGGGCTCAACCCACTACAATTACTGATAAATGGACCTATATCAGGTCCACTAAGAATAAAAATAAATAAATAATTTTATTTATTTGTTTATTGTTATAATACATAGTATTATAACAATATTCCATAATTTTTATGTTATAATACATAGTATTTACTGTTTTATTATCAGATACAAACCAACCTTAGGCAAGTCTATGTGCATCACTAATACTTAAAAACACACACCACTGATATACCAGTCTACACACCACTAACATTTATGACTGTTATGGTTATGATGAACTGATTAGAAAGGAAACCACCATGACCCTGACGCAATCTCTGAAAATAGATAGGTTTAAAAAAATAAGGGAGATTTAGCTATTAAAAGAGAAATGCACTGATCAGAAGTTGATCACTTTTGGAAATGAGGTATTGATTTTTGTGGCCAAGGGATTTTGATGCAGTTATTTGGTGGTTGAGAATTTAATGCATAAGAGTAGAGTGGATCATAAAAAGAAACTACCCACTAAACACATAATTTATTATTTGATTATCAGATGCAAAACACATTTCATGCAAAGTCTATGCACTAAAAAATTATGATGCACACCACTAATTATTTAAAATGCACACCACTGATATAGTAGTCTACACACCATTAACATTTATGACTGTTTTGGGTATGATGAAGTGATTAGAAAGGCAACCACCATGACACTGACGCAATATCAGAAAATAGATAGGTTTAAAAAAACGAGGAAGATTAAGCAATTAAGACAGAGATGGTCTGATTAGATGTTGATCAGTTTTGAAGATTTAGTGGGTGAGAATTTAATGCATAAGAGTAGAGGTGTTGAAAACAAACTACCCACTTAGTCCATAACTTAGTTTCGGAATAACAATAATGCCCTTGGACCAGGGCTATAAATACCCCCCACTTAGCAATAACTTGAACACACCTTTCAAACCTCATCTGCACAGAAATATCTTCAGTCCCACAAAGCAAAAAAAAATGGCCTCCAACGGAAGAAGTGATAATAGTGCTTGGTTTCGCATGAACATTGAAGATGAGGAAAGACGTATAGATACCATTCACCAACTATGCAAGTTGAAGTTCACAGTGATCCAGTATTAGATGTTTATGTTGGATGCACAGGTTGTGAAGTTGTTGGGTGAGATGGAACGAGACGACAATCATACTTGGATGGCAGAACAAACAACTGCCAAGGAACGCATGCTGCAGGCACTAAGGGGATATCAAAAATTCCTCGGAAATATAAAGGTAGATCCCTAAGCCATAGGCAGATGAAGGATTGTTGGTACCTTCTTTTTCATGCATGTCGTCTTTTGTCCGTTTTGTTTGGTGTTTCACACACAATGTTTTCCCTATGAATCTATGAAATATTAAAGTTTGCTACGTATGAGTAAACAGTAGCATATGGTCCATAGCAGTAATAAATTGTGACTTATTATCTACTGGTTTTGAACAGATACAAAAATATAATCATGCACAAGTCAGTGTACTGATAATCTATGTTGCACAGTACTATAAAATTATGTTGTACACCACAAATTGCTTAATGTGCAGACTGCTAATATACTATATTACATTCCACTGACACTTGAAACATAAGCTCCAAAATACTAAGAATCATATCTGTATTATAATAACCATGTTTGTTTTAAACAGAAAAAAAATATCCATAGTTATGATCTCACAATAAAGAACAATATTCATACTGTTCCAAACAATCAAGAACCTATTTTTGGCAATTTGGTACATTTAAATGGAAAATTTGTTTGGCGAAAATTGAATGGGTTTCCTGTTCTTGAATAGTAGAGCTTCACTTCTTCATGCACATCTTTCCATTTACCGTTCAGCTCAAACGTCAACAATTTTGCCATGAACCTCATCCTCAGCTTCTTTGTCTGTGTCCTTTGATACTGCATTGCAAAAGTTTAAATATGTGAATGCTTTAAAAAATGCAGCAGAAAAAATATGTGACTCTGATGCACAATAAAATGCCAAAATCAGCCTTTTAGTGCAGACCACTAAAAGGCTCTGCTGCATACTACGAAAAGTTCAGATTGGAGACCACTAAAAGGCTCTGCTGAACACCACTAGAAGTTCAAAGTGCATAGCACTAAAAGGGTATGTTGTACACCACTAGAAGTTCAGAGTGTAGGAAACTAGAAGGTTATATTGCAGACCACTAAAAGAGAGGTTAAGAGAAGAAAAACATACTGAATCTGATGTTCGATTTTGGTTTTATTGGCCCATCGTCCTCGACCGAGATAGTTTTCTGCATGGTACATGGAAAAAACCCCACAATCCTTGCAATTCAAAGCATTCTGCCAATGAAGATGACGACGTCTGATTGGTAGACCACCAATTTTTAGCCCAATCTTCTTATTGGTCGTCATAACATGGGCTGAAATGCCATCTCTCTGTGATATATACAAATTTTGAAACATTATTTACAAGTAAATATGTTCAGATAGAATAAAATATAAAAATATATAACACTCAAGAACAAGAAAAAGAAGAATATATTAATCTCACCAAGTCATGAAAACAATTTTGATAACGATCCTTATCGTCAGTATCGGGGTCATAATTGTCAAGAATCTCGATGATACTATTCTTTATATCAATTACCATGACCATGTAATGGCTCTTCCTGTATACAAACATCATAATCTGCGACAAAAATGATTCCCCAAAACACAATAAATTCACCAACATAATTTGACTTAAAAACAAACAAATAATTATAATGATGAAACAGAAAATTACCATGTCGTAATAATGCAAAATCATGTTAAACTTTCGAAGTTCATCTTGTACAATAGTTCCCATTGCATCAGTGTTTCCTGACTGCTCGTAGGCAATCTACATATATGTAAATACAAGAAGATTGTTATTCAAAAAAGATAAAGTAAAATGATGAACAAAAATAAAAATTGAACGACTTAAAAAGGATACCAAACTTCAACTTACAGATATATTGGTTGATAAGAACACCCGTGATGGACCGAGATGGTTCACCTTGTAGAATTCCAAGTAGTTGAGATAATCAGCCCAAGCATCAATCACAGAACTGTACACTTCCATGTCATCTCTGAAAGTCAAAATGTCGTCTCTTCGCAATCCATTGCATGCATTTTCATACACATGATCCCCGTCACATCATAAGAATGAAATTTGATAAACGACTAAAAATTTCACTGTAGACAGGTAAATGCAGACCACTAAAAGTTCCTGCTGCAGAACACTAAAATCTTATATGTAGACCACTAAAACCTTATAATGCATAGCAGAAAATATTTTATGCATGAATTTTAGATAAACTGAATAGTAATAACAGCAACTTACTTCAAATCAGTTTCGGTGGGGTTCAAAGCCCAATCTGTCAACAGAGTCTCCCAAATGGGCTGCTGGTTACTGCTAATGAATTCTGTATGCCTGTTCCCATAAGGTACTATGTCCTTATCAAACAAATAAAGATCGGGACTTGTAGCGCAATCTGGCGATGGGATGGCCTGAAGTGGAGGAATATTCAATGCGCCTTTTCTTCTCCCTTTGCGTTTACGAGGAGGTGAAACAACTTCTGCTGCATCAGGAGGAGTTTGTTGTTCATTCTTTTGTTGGTAAGCGTTGAAGATATCGTCTGTATCACCAGAATGATGTGATGGTTCTGCATCAACGCTTTCCTTGCCTACTGGTTTGTCCTCATTGTTTATGTGTGAAGATGAAGCAGATGTGTTACTCCCAGACAATTTATGTGGAGGAACATAAAGGACCATAGCCATGCACGGCTCAGATATCTCCTCAAGTTCTTCACATGCGTCCTTCCCTATTGATGCCACAGAAGAGAAGAGAGCTTATGGATCATCAAAATCCTCTACATCAGAGTCACTAAGCAGTATGTGTGGAAGTTTCGGGATTTCTGGAACCGAATGTGAAGAACAAGCTTTCTGATTAGCAACCTCTATCTTTTGTTTTTGTTCTTCACTATTACCAGACACCAATCCACCTACCTCTTTGCCAATATGCAGAGATGTGTCAGTATAGGTCCCACCATCTTCTTTGGATTGTATTGGGGATAAAAGACCATGTTTAGGAATTAAATCTAGAGAAGGGTGATCTGCTTCAGTGGTTTCCTCCTCAACAATGACTGTATTCTTTTCTTCAGTGATTTCTTCCTCATCACAAATAACTGATGATGCCATTACATCAATCATCATTGCATCAATTAGACAATGAAGACCATTTTTATCTATGGTTTTCTGACTATCAATGCCGGGAACAGTAATGCCTGTTTCTTTCACTTCACATGGAGTCTGTTCAACTGGTACATCAGGAGGACTTTGTTTCAATGATTCCTGTGTCTCAGAATCCAGTACAACAATATGAGATCCATCCTTCAAATTACTGCTTTTATCCAGATCAGTTTTTGGAATGCTATGTTCCCCGGCATCAAGAGTGTATGTTTCTTCTTTATGCTCCACATCAGCAACATCATCTTTCCCTTCACATGCACTTTGTTCCCCTGGGACATCATCGGAATCCAGTACAACAATATGAGATCCATCTTTCAAATTAAAACTAATGCTTTTATCCACATCAGCAACAGTTTTTGCCATGCTATGTTCCCCGGCATCAGAGTGTCTGTTTCTTCTTTATGCCCCGCATCAGCAACATCATATTTCCCTTCACATGCACTCTGTTCACCTGGGACATCATCAGCAACAACATCTTTCCCTTCACATACACTATGTTCACCTGGGACATCATCAGCAACAACATCTTTCCCTTCACATGCACTCTGTTCCCCTGGGACATCATCAACAACAGTTTCTTTCCCTTCACATGCACTCTGTTCACATTGGACATCATCAGCAACAGTTTTTAGCATGCTATGTTCACCGGCATCAAGAGTGTTTGTTTCTTCTTTACGCTCCACATCAGCAACAACTTTTTTCTCTTAACATGAACTCAGTTCAAGTGGTACATCAGGTTGTGTATCTGAATTAATATTAATATAATCAATCACAGGGTACATGTACAAATCGTCACTCTCTTCAGCTCCAACGTCTGTTTCAGCTGGTACCTCTGAATCAGGTGTTTCTACTTCTATTTCTTCTTCGTCATCACTTACATAAGCACACTTGTCAAGATCACAGTAGCTTCCACCTGAATTTTCTCTTTCACTATCGTATGAACCTTCCAACTTATCCTTATCAGTTTCGTCATCTTCGCAAATATTTTTCTTGGTCTCCTTTTCTTCAATGTCAGGCAATAGACTGAAACTAGGTAGAGGACCTACATCAGGAGATCTAGTCCTTAGTGCATGAAAATAAGCACTGGACTTCTTTTTCAGTTGAGCTTCTTCAATCTTTGTTGTAGCTTTCAGAACATCGTCCTGCTCCCAAAAGTCACCATCCACAAGCTGTTGAACGCGCATCGGTGGTGCTGCTGTCACAGGACTTGGAACTCCAATAATGTCCTGAAATCCTTGAGACAGACGCCTAACTTGTTGGACATCGGGTAGAGGATGTTGACTGTTTTCATAACCGTCAACCAAAACTTCAAAACTCTCAGCGAAAACTTTTGCCGCTGTGACAAAGTTTTGGTATGAACGCTGAAATGTTATCAGTAAAACTAAATCAAAAAACAAAATTTAGGAATGATAACTGAAAACAAATAAAAAATATAAAAGTCAGAAAACATACACGATAGCTGCTCCCTGAACCACGAGTAGAACCAGAAGGTCCTGGATGGGACTGAGGATCATGAGTATTCTGGTGAGTACCAGATTGTTCATCGACCTTACGAGGAGATACAAGAGGTGGTTGAGGAAGCAACTGAGCAGGCAACTGCGGATCAGGTTGATCAACGTAACACATTCCAAACTTGTCACCTAACAACAACTCTTTATCCTCCCTCTCCTTAACATCGTCTGTAGTCCAACCAATTAACGAAGGTTTATATTTTGGCTTCTTCAGATTGGCTATGGTAGTACGATCCAAATAGAACAGCTGCAAATAATCTAATAGTCAAGTAACGAACTCATTATAAGATATTAATACCACATTATGAGAAACATGATACTGCATACAGACCACTAAAAAATTATGCTGCAGACCTCTGACAGCTTCACTGCAGACCACTAAAATAATGCTTCAGACAACTAAAAAATTATGCTGGAGACAACTAAAAAATCATGTTGTAGACCACTAAAATAAAGTACTACATACCACTAAAAATTAATGATGCAGAACACTAACATATTACAGTATTTCTTTCAGTGCAAATTCTTAGAGGCAGAAAACCCAAATACTAAAATACTATGCATTAAAAAACAAAAATGGGCAAATAACCTTACTTACCACCAAAAATGTCATTGGACCTATGTAGAATTTTTTCCGGTCCCAATTCTTAAATGTCTCCACCAACCTGTCAACCAGAAACTGACACCAATTGTAGTCTTTGATCTTTTCGACATCGTGAACAACATCCAATATGTACTGGTTCACAAGCCCGGATGAACTACCAAAATCTATCATAAGTGTGGTAAAGAGCACCAAAAAAGATCGTTTGAAATGGTCCCCTCCATCCTTCAAAGACAACAAATGATGGTACAGATCCTCATGTGTTATATCATAGACAGATGTAGTCTGCTTCTTTTTACCCTTCACATCAACCAACTTTGTTAACTCCCTCCATTCCAAGCGAGCTTTTGAATAAGATTTACTCTTATTCAAGTAAACCTTATTCCTGCCTCGAGGAATGACAAGAACCTGGTGTACAACGGAATCGTCAATATGTAACTGATCCCCAAACCCAAGAACCAGTGACATAATGCCAGGCTTGAAGCTCTCAGCAAGGTACATGCACAGCCGGGCGGGTAGAAACTGCATTCTAAGCTGTAATATAGAGCCAAAACCTATCTCTTCGATGTCTTTTCTTTGGGCTGCACTTAGTCGAACGATCAGATCGTATAACCTTGAGGGTGAAGTACGTAACAAAATCTTAGGTAACCCGACTTTCCTTTTCCTAATCAACTGCCACTCCTCCCTCTTCTGTGAAGTTTTATAAACTCTTCTCTTCACTTCACCAGCAATCTTCGGTTTCTTTGCCTCCTGATCTGAAGACACAACATCTGGCTCTTTACGCTTACCAAGGACATCAACCCTTTGTTTCCGCTTCCGAAGCCTCTCATAAACTTGAAGATTCACAGACTTTTTCCTTAAAATGCCAATAGGCATGTTATCTTCATCGCTTTGCCCATGTAGCAAACTAGTTGCAGAGTCAGGTACCACTAACTCTGCAGCTAGAGAGGCTGCAGCAGATTCTTCTACAAAAAGACACAATGATTAATGCACTGTAAAAATTAATACTAACACACACAACCTACTGCAACTTTACCAAACATACTACTAATACTTACACACCAATCATACTAATAAAGACCATTCTAAACACAAAAACTAAATAACATTAACATGTTTTTTAAAGTTTTCATTTCCCAAAAATACTCTGCTCTATCTAACTTGTTCATAATTTCCTTCTTCTTTACAATGAAACCACAACTTAAAAAAATGTCTGGCAATCTACTTCCAGAGGATTTGATATTCAAAGTACTGCTGAAATTTTACAACACATAGTACTAATAATTTAATATTCAAACTGCTAAAATTTCCCATTCATACCTAAAAATATTTTGACATTCATAACATGTTCGACAAAAACATACCGAAATTCAGTCTATTACAGAAAATTAAAAAAAAAACAGAAGTCCTACTTAAACAGTTTTGTAGTTCAGTTTATATATAGGGTCAAGTGAATTATGCCTTCCAGAATGTTTCTCAGCATCATTAAGAGGTTACCTATGATTTTAGAAGAAAGGGGCATGGCAAATTGTAGGCCATAACATTTAAAGTCTAGGGCACATCTTCTCTTTTGTAGAGTCAGATTTTGAGGACATGAAGTAGTACATGACTCAGAAAATCAGTTTAGGGTTATGTGAATGAGATTGGAGGGTGAGGTTAGGGGTCAACTCTTAACTCTTAATTTCTTGACTATCATAGTTTTTGTTCACACAAATCTACAATGCATAGAATATTGTTGCTCGGTTACTCAGCTATAATGCTGCAAATGATAATAGTTAAGCTTTGTGATTGTTCATAGATTTTCAGAAGTTCATGAATTTGAGAAGCCAAATGATGCACAAGCTCTGAACCTTATGAACTCATATGCAGTGGCTTTGTTAGAAGAGTTTGAAGATATAATCTTCTCTTATGGGGTCAGTGATGAATACAACAAGTTTACCTTGTTTGCTCGAGGTCCTGTGGAAATCGGAGAACATTTTTGAGGCCATTTTGAAGAACTACAGTTCTCCTTGAGTTCGTCTTCGTCTTCTTCTCCTTCTCCTTCGTCTTCGTCTTCGTCTTCTTCTTCTTCTTCTTCTTCTTCTTCTTCTTCTTCTTCTTCTTCTTCTTCTTCTTCTTCTTCTTCTTCTTCTTCTTCTTCTTCTTCTTCTTAATACAGTTCGGAAAAAAATTAACAATATGAAATAAGAAATCGGACACACGTATATTGAATGGGGGCAAAATAAAAAATAAAAAATAAAAATCAAAAAGGGGATTGATTCGATTAGTTTAAAATCTCGCGTGTTTCTAACTAAAATCTCGCGTGTTTCTATCTAAAATCTCGCGTGTTTCTATCTAAAATCTTGCGACAAATCAAAAAGGGCCACAAATTACAATTCTGGCACCGCGTCTCTCAGCGCGATCAGAGCCATCGATCCGAACGGATCCTGTGGCCCTCAAGAGTTCGTAGTTTGCACAATAAAGGGTGGTTTGTACCTGATAGCTATCCTATATATATATATATATATATATATATAGGTACACAATCCATTGTAAATGAGTGCTTAAATTGTAAAATGTAAATAAATCTGAATCATAGATTCACAATAAATGAAAGGCCAAGATTTATTCAGCATCTCTAATGGCAGTTTTGTAAATTATACTATCTTTGACTTTATTTTTTACTTTACATACGTATTCAAGGGTTTATTTGTATTTTCATCTTTATAATTTACCCGACCTCTCTGTTCAAGGAAAGCCGCCATGCCGTGACTCGCAGCCACAGCCACAGCCACGTCGGCGACGCCACGCACAAGTACCCATCCGCCACAGTTCGCAGCCTACACCGCTGCCGATTCGCAAGTCCAGTCATGCCGTGTTTCGCGGCCACAACTATGGTGGAAAGCCGCCACAAGAGAAAATAAACAGGTATTGCGAGCTTTTATTTATATTCAAACTTTTACATCTGGACAAAATAAAGTGTCTTCAAGCTCCCTCAGTTTTCATATTTGACGGCCATTGTTGCTCTAGATGGTTCTCGGTCGTGTCTGCAACTAGGGATCGATGTGGGTTTTATTTAACTCATGTTTTTTTATTGTGTTCATGTGTGTTTAATGATATTGTGCTATTAATTCTGAGATGTGTACTTGTTACCGTGTTTTTTCTCTGTTCAGTTTTCTGTGCTTGTTTCATAGTGATAACTTATACAATTTTCTCCATGAATATGAACCCTGTACTCAGTTAAGCTTTTGGAGATGTTGGACGTGTATTCACTTAATATGATGCTATTTACTCTCTTTTTTAGAAATATTTATTCTATTATATGGATCACGTAATGAGCACCAAATAGGATGGCAATGATGTTACATACTACCAGCTAAGTTTAGATACAAATTCGGAGCCATAGAATAAGAGTAGAAAAGTTGTTTAGGTATTTGCTATGTTTATGCTTAAGATGATTTTGATTTTGTCCAGGTAATGCACTTATGGATGCATTTCAATACAAAAGTGTGGTGGATGTGAGTTTTATGTTCTCAACCGTAATAATGTTTGACAAAATTGTAACATAATGTTATAAAAACAATAATAAAGATTGACGAAAACGGTAACATAATGTTTGGAAACTGTAATAATGTTTAGTAATGGTTGTCAAATAACTGTAATATAATGTTATAGAAACTATAACAATGTTTGACCAAAACTGTAATAATGGTTGCCAAAAACTGTAACATAATGTTATAGAAACTATGATAATGTTTGGCAAAAACTGTAACAAAGATTGACAAAAACTGTAATAAAGTTTAATGTTTGCAGATTAAATGTCTCATTAGTTAATTTTTTGTAATATTATTGATTTTTTTATTTGCTCAATGTGCAGAGGGGCGTAAAAGTATTACCGAAAGATGTGAAGAGCCTAAGCAATTTGATTTTCAATTCATGGAATTATATGTTTTGTAATGTGTATGTAATTGTGATTGGTTAGGTTTTTGGGATCAAAATTGTGTAGCAATATGTGTAGCATCAATTTCTAAATTTGTAACATTAATTTTAAAATCCTGTAATATCGATGTTTAAATTTTGTAACATTAATTACAAAGTACAAATTATTGTAATAAATTATTTATAATATTCACTACAAATTACTGTAATATTGACTACAACTTACTGTAATAAATTATTTGTAGTATTAAAAAGCTAAATATATTAAAAAAAATTGTACCAAAAATAAAATATTAAAATAATAATATTTTCGAATAAAATAAAATATTAAAAAAATAATATTTTCGGATTTATTTAAAAAACAGATTTTTTGACCGTTAAAAAAATCAAATTACAGTAATAAAATCAACTTTACCCATTCTATATAAAATGTCTTTAATAGATTTAAAGTTCCATATATTTACATTTATGCCATTAATGACTGTTTTAATCTCATCCTTCCATCTAATCTAATCCAATGATTACAATCTATTTACATTTTACAACATAAGTTTCATTTACAACGGATTGCACCCCTATATATATATATATATGGGCACACTCACATGTTACCCTACCTTAAATTGTTACCCTATCTTAAGTTGTTACCCAAATCTAAACCATCCAATTTTAAAATCTAATGGCTATAATTTTTCAGCAATAACTATCCCAAAATAAATAAATAAAATCAGCAAAAGGGTAGTTTAGTGATTCTTTTTTTTTAAAATACTGCAGAATTATCTTTTTTATTACATAGATCTGATTTTTTTTATTATTTTATTTCAAGTTAATATTCTATTATTTAATTCAGATTTTTGAACATTTACAAAATTGCTTACGTGTTACAAAATTTTATGCATAATATTATAAATTTTTTATCGAATGTTACAGATTTTATATCGATGTTACAGATTTTTATACAAGACATTATAGAATTTTACACTTTAAATTCCAGAATTAAATATAATATGTTATAAAATTTCATAATTACAGAACTCCAAAATAACATTACATAATCATGAACTCAAAATTACATAATTATAAAACAAAGTTACATAACCATGAACTCAAAAGTTACATAATCAAAATAAAAATTATGTAATAATACATTACAAGTTATAGAATTCTAGACATGGTGTTATAAATTTCTACTCTATTGTACAAAAACTCAATTTGTTACATATTCCTACTCTGTTGTTTTAGATCCAACCAAAACAACATAATCAAACTAAAAATTCAAAATTACCCCTAAACACAACATCACAAATCAAACAAAAAATTAGCTTTCCATACTCATGAACACAGATGTTTAGATCTATCAAATTTGTAACACAAAACACATGTTAATCACAAAATCAATCAACAAAAGCAAATCTGCAGCACCATTCATGGCTTGTTCTGTAACCTAGAACAGCTCGGTACGAAAGCGGGCTTCACGAGGTCGAGTTTGCTCCACGCCGGAGGCTTCACGGCGGCGTTATCTGTGCGACGCTATCGGATCTGGAGGGGACAGAGCAGCTCATCCACGACGAGCTCACCAAGATCTACAGTGTCTTGTCCGGATCAGCAGCGTCTTCTCCAAATCGATCTTGGACCAGGCCATGGCGATATCCATCAGCGGTGGTGGAGCATGGCTGCGGGAGAGGAAAAATCAACGAAGGTGACGTCCACAACATTAATCGACAGGATCTGAAAAGGACGCTGAACGTACCGGATTTCTTTAACGGCGGAGACGCTTCACGGTTGCCAGATCTTCTCACCGCTTCCTCCGACGGCGGAGGCTTGTGCCCGGCCTCATGGCTTCAGCAGCGAGGGAGTCTCCCCCGATGTCCGGTGAGGCTCGGGAAGAACGACGAGGCGTGAAACACGGTTGGGAAAGGACGGCTTCACGCTGGTGGCGCCGCCGCCGAGCAGGAGGTCCATCGAGCAGCAGCGGCCATGGATCGGAATGTTGGGTCTCTTGGTAGGGTTGGAGATGAACCAACTCGCAGCGGAAAATCAATGAAAACCAAGAGACAATTAGAACCATGAAACAACTAACAAAGAATGGATTAACAAGAGAAAAATTCAGCACTAGTTCTTACCAAAACAAGAACACCGGTTAACGAATGATTGGCTTGAGTCTCCAAGACGCCTACGTATCCACATGGGAATCAAAGCCACGTAGTTCTTCTCTTTGAGGACTCAAGAACACAAAAATGGAGGAGGAAACTAGCCAAACCCGAAATGGCCATGGAAGAGGGAGAGAAAATGTGTTTCCTATTCTTGTCTTGTGTTTGTTATGTTGAAAAAAGATGACTTAAACATAACAAAACCCATACTTGTCCAACTAAAGGCATGGGACAAGTATGGTGTCAAGTAAGGTGTAAATAGGACAAAGTATGGCAAGACAAGATTGGGTTAGGTGGTGAATCACCAACACCTTAATCCTTGTCTTGCTTACTTAGTACTAATTAATCAAGACTTGATTAATTAGTTCCATGGGCCTTGGTTGCATGGGCCTTTCATGGGCTTCTTGGAACATGGCCGGTGACCATTTCCAATGAGGTCCCGTGATTCGCTCATCGCCTCTATGCCTTCCATACCGGAAATGTCCAACATTATCCGACGCGATCAATCCCAAGACTCCAAGCCTTGTCTCGATCCGTAAAGTCCTATTCACTTACGGGCACATGACCCAAAACCCAGTTTTGGTCATGTCCCGAGACAACTCCCTTTTGGCCATTCTCCATAAATGTGTCAATGAGTTTCATCCTCCGGTGTGACCCTTAGGTTTATGCATGTCAATAGATCAACGTAAAATCCCATTTTACTTGATCCTATTTAAGTGGCAACTAACGAGACTTTAGTATTGCCTGACACTACATAACGAATCGACCCTGTCGATTCTAACCTTTCCGTCGTCCCTGTCATTATCCTTTTATCTCCGATATCCTGATTGAGATAAGGCATAGAGCCGTCATCCTTATTATTCTCAATCACCGTTCCTTGATATGTGAGATGACTGAAGATATGATACCCAGTATCATGTGCATGGCCATGCTATTCTTCCAGTCACTCTCGATCAAGTGGCCGAGAACCGATATCTTTCCCATACCTTAGTATGAGGGATAAATCCCTTAGCCGTCTTTCGTGTCACTCATGTAGCCCGTCCCCAAGCCAATCCTGGCCGTTATGGAAGCCCTGTTACGGACAACGTTAGGCTCAGGTCAAACTCAGTTGTTGACTACATAGCGATCACAAAGACTCCTTGGTCTAAGGATACATGACAAGCTACAACACTGAATATGTTCATGACTTAATCTATGGCACATATTCAGGGCGGGTCGTCCAATATCATGTCCCACATGATATCTATGATCAGACTCCGGAATCCCATTCCAATGACTAACAGAACGTAAGCCATAAAGAGCCATCTTTCATACTAGTCGCTTCTAGTGAAGCTTTGTTGACTAGGGACTCATCGAGTGTGATCTATCTCGATCTATGGTTCTATTCGCATGGTGGGCATAGATCAGAGCACACATCGATATATTACTCCAACACATAAGTAATATAAAGCCGCTTTAATTTTATTGCTAACGATGATATATACATTTGGACATTTAGGATTGAACTACGGGCACTAAGACTAACACGGAAGAGGTGAGCAGCAGCGACCGTGGATCGGAAGAGGCAGCGGCGGTGATCGGTGGCGCGAGGAAGGTGAGCAGCTGCAAATTTGTAGTGTATAGAGACAAACGTGTGATAGGGTAATATTAGGGTTATAGTGAAACAAAAATTGAAAAGACTTGTTTGTCCTTATAACTGGTAAAATTACAAAAAGAAAAATAGAGTTCGATTTATTTACAGCTGTGTGTCACTGATTTTGTAGCCATTGGATTAACTCGATCTAAAGGTCCAAAAATAGGTAACAAGGTAACAACTTAAGAATGGATAACACCTGAAAGTGATTCTATATATATATATATATATAGGAGAGCAATCAGGTGCGAACATTACGGTGTGAACCTGCGAACTCAACCAGATTGCGCCATGTGTCGCGCTCAGAAAATGCTCCTTTTTTGTTATAATCAAGTTTATTAATTCGATTTTTCCCGTTTCGTTTCAACTCCGATTTCATTTTTTCTTGCGCCAATATTCTTATTTTTTCAAGAGCTTTCTAACAATTAGTGGATTACATATATTTTGATGTGTTTTTGAATACGTGTATGGATGTGTGAATATGAGTGCGAAAAGTGTGATGTGTTTTTGCAAATTTAGTGTACATGGTTTGCGGATTTAGTGTATATGTTTTGCGGATTTAGTGTATATGGTTTGCGAATTTAGTGTGTTTTGCAAATTTAGTGTATATGATTTGCGAATTTAGTGTAATTTTCACACTTTTGTATGCAATAACCTAACTTGAATTGATTGCTAGATACCATGTTACAGGTTGGATATTGTTGATATTGTTGATTTCAGCTTTAATTCATGTTTTTATGATGGTAGCTTGATACCATGTTACAAATTCATCTCTTGGAACTAAACACAGTTTTAGTTTCTTCCTAAAGTAGCTTCTTTTGGAGTCTTGGATTTGCTTTATGTTTGTGTTTTGAAGACTAGAGTCTTTTGGTACTGATTCAATTCACAAATATGACAATGTAGATTTTGGTATAACATGATGGAGGAGTCTGTGTGGTTGCTGAAAGTAGTTGTTGTACAAGGAAAAAAGCTTGCTATTAGAGATTTCAAGAGCAGTGATCCTTATTATTAGCAGTTATATTATAGTTATTGTAAGTTATAATTGTAGTTATGATGTAGTTATGTTGAAGCATTGTATAACTGCTAATATATATAAATATACATCATATGTGTCATTATATGACAAGGGATTACACTACATTATATCATCTAACACTAACTTCTTCTCTGGATTATTGATTTAGACTCCATATCCCATTTTTGCCTCTTATTGCTCAATCTATAATGTCGGATACATTCAGGTGGCCAAGACCAAGGTTATTGCATACAAAAGTGTGAAAATTACACTAAATTCGCAAACCATATACACTAAATCCGCAAACCATATACACTAAATCCGCAAACCATATACACTAAATTTGCAAAACACACTAAATTCTCAAACCATATACACTAAATACGCAAACCATTTACACTAAATCCGCAAAACATATACACTAAATCCGCAAACCATATACACTAAATTTGCAAAAACACATCACATTTTTCGCACTCATATTCACACATCCACACACGTATTCAAAAACACATCAAAATATATGCAATCCACTACTTGTTAGAAAGCTCTTGAAAAAATAAGAATATTGGCGCAAAAAAAATTAAATCGGAGTTGAAACGAAGCGGGAAAAATTAAATTAATGAACTTGGTGGGGAAAAAAAGATAAGCATTTCTAAGCGCGACACGTGTCATGTTGTTGTTGAGTTCGCAGGTTCGCATTTTAAGAGGGGTTCGCACGTGAAAGTTTTGTACCTGATTGTTATCCTATATATATATATATATAGGATAACAATCAGGTACAAAACTTATAACTTCGTCAGAACGCAGAACTTTCAATCTGGGCCCTTGGATCATAGAATTAAAGGCCCAGATTTAATGCATATCTTTTAATATCTTTTTAATTAATCCATATCTTGTAATTGATTTCGTAATCAATCACCCCCACCCCCCCTGAATTTCGGTGGCCATCCGATCTTGGTAATCAATGGCCCAGATTAGTTCTACGTTCTGACCCGAAATAAGGTTTGTACTTGATTGTTCCCCTATATATATATGGGACCTTTCAGGTACAAACCAATATTTAGATACGAAATACGAATTAATCCCAACTTTGGAATCGTAAAATGCCCAAGGGCTGCGATTTTCGCATGGCTGATTTTTTTTTATTTTTTTTTCACCAAGTTTCTTATTTTGATCTTTCCCGCTTCGTTTCAACTCCGATTTAATTTTTTTTTTCTTGCGCCAAAAACTTTCTTTTTCCAAGATCTATCTATCAAGTAGCATATTGAATATGTTTTGAAGAAGAAAAAAACATGTACAAGTAAAAACACAAATCGTTAACTGTGCACTAATGTATGTTTTTGCAACTGCATTTGTATGAATAAGCTAATCTTAATTTATGTTTAAGCTAATCTTAATTTATTAGCTTACACGTACAAAACATACATACACATACAAATGAAAATAGTAAGAACATACATTAAGTTTAGCGTATACATACAACTGAAACAACATGCATTAAGGTTGACTTACACATACAAATGAAAATGCCAAGAACATACATTTAAAATTGCATAAACATACATTAAGTTCAGCGTACATATATAACTGAAAATTAAAAAACATGCAGTTGTAAACACATATATACAAAACATACATTAAGATTAGCTTATTCATACAAATGCAGTTGCAAAAACATACATTAGTGCACGATTAACAATTTGTGTTTTTGCTTGTACATGTTTTTTTTTTGTTTCAAAACATATTCAATATGCTACTTGATAGATAGATCTTGAAAAAAGAAAGTTTTTGGCGCAAGAAAAAATTAAATCGGAGTTGAAACGAAGCGGGAAAGATCAAAATAAGAAACTTGGTGAAAAAAATAAAAAAAATCAGCCATGCGATTTGCGATTCCAAGGCTGGAATTGGTTCGTATTTCGCAAAAAATTGGCCAATTCGTACCTGAATGTTATCCTATATATATATATATTGGGCATTTTTGAAAAAAAAAACTGATTTTTTAAAATTAAAACTGAGTTTTTTTAAAATAAAAACTGATTTTAAAAAATAAATAAAAACTGTTTTTAAAAATAAAATCTGATTTTTGTAAAAAAAAAATTTGAAAACCTTAATTTAACTTTGATTTAAAGAATATAAAAAATGAACAGGGTTAAGGGTATTTTGGGCATTTTTGAAAAGGTGAACAGTAAACTGACTGAGCTGACTGACGGAAGGGGTCTGAGTTACATTTCGAAACTTCAGGGTATGTATTTGTTACGTTTGAACTTTAGAGTAAACATCGGTTAAATAGCCATGGTTTTGGATAGGGATCTGTAGTTTTCCCTAAAAAAAATCCTTACCGTATACCGTCGTAAAACAATACATGCACATAATTTATCCACAATAAGGATCACATGTGAGAAAATTGGGGAAAAAAGAGATAAAAGCAAATTAAAACATTCCAAACTAGAACTACACATTTTGGCCATAGATATTGGCATGCAAACTTTCTCTGAACATCTAGTGCTAAGAATACATAAAAATAAAATAAAAAAAGTCCCAAAATGAGTATAGCACAAGTATTGATTTGTTTGTGTGGTTGAAATATACAGAAGAATACAAGTAGTGAGGTTGAAAAGGCTGTTCACCTTCTTTTAGCCAAGTGAAATGTCCTCTTCAAGTACTGGTTGGCTACCCGGTCGTCTCTGTAGCACAATATCCTCAAGATGGTGTTGGGATCCGTCCTGTTCCACCTCCCGGTGGTCGGAGGGATGGGAAGCCTGTGTCCCGGCGACGACACCACCATCCCACTCGTCTCACTCGTCACGATGTTGAAATCCTCCATCAGCTGCTCTGTGGACTGCCCCATCAACCCCACCACCCCTTCCACCACCTCCGCCTCTCTGTCCACAAACTCCTCCGACACCAGCCCTCCTCCGCATGCGTAAAAGGCCCTCTTCAAGCTCTGCAAGTCCTCCTCTATCACCTCGTGATCCGATCTCTGGAACACTCTCGACGGCCCCCCGGCCAGCAGCACCATGAGGAAGCAATCGAAACATGCCTTGATGACCTCTTTCATCGCCGTGGCCTGCGCTCTCTCCGTCACCATCGCGGTCAAGAGGGTCATGTTCTGCTTCAGTACCTTCAGAGCCGGCCTCACCCTCGAGCTGGCCGCGTCGCCCGCGTAGAGGCTGTCGTAGAAGACGGCGCTGGAGTCCAAGAAGGTCAGCCTGTAGGCGGCGACTTCAGAGACGTTTTGGCAGGCGGTTTGGATGGCCGTCCGGCAGTGATCCAAGTAGGCCGGAGCAGCGCCGTGCCTCCGGCTGGCACAACGGCCGCGAGTGGAGTGGACCGCCCTCGGGGACAAGGCCAGGGTCTTGTCAAGGCCTTGGAGCTCGTTGAGTATGTAATGCAGTGTGTTGAGTCTTATGTAGAGGCGCTGCGTCCCACGACTTGTCAGCGGGCGCGTGTGTTGGCCTTCTGGCGCGGTGGTGCTACCGCTGTGCATGCTGTCTTCTAGTACGATGCTGCACGGTGCTGCTTTCTTCCATAACTTGTAGAACTTGGAGTCTCTATTGCATCTTGTCAGAGGTGGGAGTGTTGGTGTGTAACTTTGTTTCGAACCTTATAAACAAAGACAAGGTTAGGCCAAAAGTACCATACCAGCTCTCAAGACTCAAGAGAAGAAAATGTGTCTCACCACAAGATGATACGAAACCAATGTAATCTCCAAAGAGGTGCTCTAACCCATCGGCAAGCTCTTGGACCAAATCATTATTGATTCCAATGGGGATTTCGAAAAAGTCCTCGACGGTTTCACTTAGCATCTTCACAATCTCCACAGCTGATTGCGCGTACGGCTCGTTCTTGGACTTGGGATTCCATGTCTGTAACAGAAAATCGATCCATGACCAACACTAGTCAGTTTGGACTTAGTTTGGTTAGTTAGAGCTACTAGTACTAACCTCTGTTTCTTTACATGTGTTGATGAACTCTTTGCCTCTCTTCAACCGATCTTCGATCCATTGCTTCAACATGTCTCCGATCACAGAGTCCACCTCGTAGGGAACCATCTCCCTGACGATTCCTTTGCCACCGTCTTCGCAGTCCACGGTGTCCTCCACCACCATCTGAACCAGAGTGTTCTCCAGCTTCCCGGCTCTCTGCAGCACATCCACCGTCTCCACCGTCAGCGTGTCCACATCCCCAAGGTATTGCTTCAGGACGTCTCCGTAGCAGCCGTGTAATGTCACGGCCGCCACTCCTGCAGCCACCGAGTGCCATTTCTTGAGGGTGGGAGTGAAGCATTCCCTCTCCCTCAGAGCCAAATCCTCTGTTTCCTTTGCTAACTGCATCAGTGTTTCATCGCTCTTTCTCGACTCAGTAATCTTAACTTGCAGCAAAAGCACAACATTTAGAAATACGATAATCAAAACTAATATAGTTATGTGCATGGGACGTAACCTTGTTGAATGCGTTTTTAATAGAAGATCGGATGTATGTGTCGACGACGGTAGTGGTGTCACCTTTCAAGGGCTCGGGCAAGATATTGGAGGCGGAAAGGGAGAGGGCGAGAAGATTGTCGATCAAGCCCGTAGCCCCCCTCTGGTAGTAGTCGTGGTAAGACAAGAGCTTCGTCTCGGCCCAGGCCTGCATGGAGGACAAGACGGAGGACAAAATCTTGAGGTAGAGAGCGTCGGAGTCGGGCTTCTTGGCGTCGGCGGAGACCTCGGCGAGCATGGAGAGGGAGGCGGAGAGGAGATCGGGCTCCATCTGGGAGGTCCTGACGTACTGCTGGAAGAGAGTCCAGGCGAAGCAGGCGTTGTGGATGGGGCGGGTGATGGCGAGGGTGCACCAGGTCTTCTTCATGAGGTCGAGGAGCTCGTCCACCTCGTCCAGGACGAGGGTGTCGTCGCGGGAGTCGAAGATGGAGCGGAGGAGGGAGCAGTAGACGTGGACGTTCAGGGGGAACCCGTCCGCCCAGTGGCACACGTCAGACGGGGTGCCCCCGTTCGCGGTGCGCCACGCCAGGGCCACCACCGCGTTACAGAGGGCGCGCATCGTGTCCGAGTTCTTGCCCGTGTCGATGGACTTTGCCTCGCCCGAGCGGATGATCTCGCGGAGGCGCACCGCGAAGGTGTTGGACTTGTCGATGGGAACGGACGGGTGGAGGAGTAGGCCGGCCTCCAAGATTTTGAGCTGCCGTTTCTGCCAGAAATGGTACTCGTGGTTGTCGATGAATTCGGACGTCTTCAAGTGCCGGAGGAGCTCCAACGGCAGGATAATCGTCTCTGCTCGCCTGCCCATCTGGTTTGTATCTATATATTTAGAGAGACAATGTCCAATATCCAATATGATCATACTCATGTATAAAATGTACCTACTTGGCCAACAAGAGTTCTCATGAGCGTTTTTCTGAGCCGAGTATCACTCTGCTCCGTGATCCTCATCTGTTGCCTCATAATCTCCGCGGACGTCATGGGCCGTCGGGGCCTCCCGGGCGGAACCGCCGGACCAAACGGGGAAGAGGAGTGCGGGTTAGGGGACGTGGGCGCTGATCCGGAGCTACCGCTGATCTTGGAAATAGAACGTCTAAGCACCTTGAGGCCGAGGGCCCTCTTGGTCTTGCTGTTGGGGGCCATCCCAACCCCGCCGCCTCTAGGGGAGGTGGACCCTCCCCCGCCATCCCCGTTCTCATTGGAGCTGCTCGAGTAAAACGACAAGGCGTTCCTGCCGCCAAACCCCGGAGAGGACCGACAAGAGGTGAAGAATATCTCGTACGCTGCTTCTCGGATATCATCGCGCTCGAGGCCTTCCAGCTTCCCAAACGGAAATATGATGTTGTTGTCGATGTTGTCGCTTTCGGGCCGAGACACCGTGAAAGGACCTGAATAGGATTCTCGGCGGTGGTGCTGGTTGCTCATCATGTTAGCATCGAGTTTGCTTATGCAATATTTTACAATCTTTCTATGGAAATGAGTTTTCTTCGGATGAAAATCAGTTTTTACTTGAATGTTTTACAAAAAAATTAGGAGGTGTTTGTATTGTTGGATTTATGTTTTAACATTGTTGCGGGAAAAACGATGGATAAATTATGAGTGGTGGCTGCTTGTGGATATAACTACTATTTTTGCGCTCTCAAATCAGCCTTCCTATTCCAATAGATCCAGGGGTATTCATCCGCGGGTTATGAGAGGCATATTTAATTCGTCCCTAGAAAATGCATTACGATTTATTACACATGTAAACCGTTTACGAATGAATATAGTTAATGGATTATTCACACGGATTATGGATACATTGGGAGGCCAGTTAAGTTTCAACCTTACTCGTATAGTCATTTGAGTTTAAAAGCATCAATTCCATACATTTCTTTTGTAGGCATTAGTGTTTAAAATAATTAACTTATCGGTTTCGAAAAGACCTAAAACGAACTCTTCACGCTAAGTCATGATGTGTTCCCGTATCTACAATATTCTCTCATGCTAATCGTGTTCCTCTCCCGAGTAAACCTGGGCCCCTAGCCCAATTATACTGTCACCTCCGTTTGCCTTCGCCACACCTATGTCCACCACTCTTGTCCCTTCGTTGCCTGCACCACTAATGATTGAAGGGCCGTCGAAGGAGGAAACCGAAACCATCGACTCCGACACCAACCACAATTCTACCGCCACAAACGACCATCGTAGCGTTCTCTCTAGGGATCAATACACTGGAGCCCCGACGTTTGACACCAAGAAGTGGACGACCTTCTAGAAACCTAATTGTGTCGACGACAACCAATCCACCGTCACTCCTTTCCCTTACCCACGGTAACGTCCTTGAGTAACCCAGGCGTATGAACTATGCACCTATGTTCGAAGCGTTACATTTCGGCCAAGGACAATTGCATGGGACATAAGGAATCTCGTTCTGCGTCCCGCTCCCACTACCGAACGTCGATCGTATTCCAATAATCCCCTCTCTCTCGGCTATACCAGATTACACGTTGCGTCGGGAGGGGGGTTCCTTCACCACCACCAAAAAAATCTCTTTGAAAAAGAGTCATTTGTGCTAAATTTAGCTGGAATCTTAAGGAGTGGGATCTCTCCAAATTCTCTGAAATTGGTAATATCAGCTTCATGAATCATATTCTGACTCTAAAAGATGATCCTCATTTTTATGATTACTTTGGAGTCAAGGGCCTACAACGGAAACTTGGTAATGTTGATAGAATTTTCTTTTGGGATAATGTGTGGTGGGGAGACCAACCTTTTAAATTCCTATTTCCTATAGTATATCTTCTTTCACAAGCAAAGACTATTTTGGTAGCAGACACTTGGGATGATGTCCTCTGGGATCTTGATTTTAGTAGGACTCTTAGAGGTTGAGCTGAGCAGGATTGGACCTCTCTCTCTCTCTTATTCTTGATGGAGTTCATTTAAGAATTCAAGAGGATTCTCAGGTCTGGAATTTTGACAAAAAAAGGTTACTAAGTCAACAAGCTATACTCATTGCTTGCATCACCAGGCAATCCCTCTCTTCCCTAGTCTAAATATATTTGGTCTCCAGGTTTACCTCCAAAAATCATAGTCGTTTGTTGGTTATCTTGTCTTGATGCTATTCTTTCTAGATGCTTTTTAAACGGAAGAGGTATGCATTTTTCATTAGAAATGATTCTCTACCCCTTTTGTTCTGGAGATTTTGAGGATGACCCCTATATATTGTTACATTGTGATAGATCATGAAGGGCTTGGTGCCTCTTAGCTAATTTGTGGGAATGGTGTGAGTGATCTCTCCCAATCTAAAAGACTTCTTTTTCTCTTGGAATTATTTTGTCCCTTGCAGATGTAAAAAAATTTGGAGTAAAATTATAAAGTCTTGTTGTTGGAATCCTTTGTTAGCAAGGAATGCCCTAATATTCAAGGGGTGACACTTTTCACAGAACAAATATTCTACAAAATTATTACTCGACTTTTAAAGTTTCGAGTGTTTCCACTCTTGGTGTACTTCCCCACTGAATGTAATCTAAGGAATCATATTTTCCTTCTATAGTCTTCAGTGGCCTTAGATGGATGGTCTTTCGGTTAGGCTTTTTTAGACCTGGGTGTTTTTTCTGTGGTGATTGTTGTAGGTTTGTGTAATAGGGTGGGCTGGTGTTTTGGTCCTGTTGAGAGTGCTCCTTGGTTGGTGTTTTTGCTGTTTTGTGAGGGTTGGTGGAGTTGTTGATCCCTTATCTCTTGTATCAAGGGTGTGATATGGTGTTTCAATTTAGGATTTCCTTCTGGTTGATTAAGGGATCTTATTTAGTGTCTGATCTTAGTTGCTTGCTCCTCAAGTCTCTTTGCTCTCTTGGATTGGTGGGGGGTTGGGGTTGGGTGTTTTGGGGGAGTGCTGTGAGGTTGGTGAGGCTTTGACTGTTCTGGTGTGAGGAGTTTTCTCCCTGATTCTCTGTCTTACTTTGCTTGTGAGAAGGTAGTTCTTAGCTAGCTTTGAATGTTTTTTCCTTTTCAACTCCTTTTCTCTGGAGTTTGTCGTTAATGCTTTTGCAGGCCATTCTTCTTCAGTCCAATGAGCTGCAAGACATTTAAGGTTTCTCCATTTCAGTTGGATCTTGCTGTTATTGCATCTGGTGTTGGCTTCTTCTATTCTCCTTCTGTCAGCAGTGTTCTTCTGGATCAATGGTTGCTGCATATTGATTTGGTCGGTTTTATACAGTTGTGCACATCATTTCAAGGCTTAAGTAATTCAATTTATTTTGTTCGGTTGCTGCATATTGGTTTGGTCGGTTTTATGCAATTGTGTTGTTTGTAAATTCTTGTTGTTCCTCAATAGGGTGTGGTGGTTTATTTTTCTAGTTATTGTAGGACTTGTAGGTCGCTCCGTGTATTAACTTAGCCCATTTTTTGGGGGTTTTGGGGTCCTTAGCGTGACCTACTATATAAAACAGTTGGGTGGGAGGAAAATTGTAACAAACTCTCTCTAGAACCTTAGCCAAACCCTACCCCGCCGGTAACGACAACAGCTCCGGCTACTGTTGTTACTGGCGGAGGCTTCTTCCCTCCCTTTACCCCTTCTTCCCCCTTCCTCCCCCTTTTTTTACCCCTACTCTGCTCCGGCTTCTACTTCTTCCTCTGCCCCGTCTCGAATCCGGCCTCTTTTGCGCGTGTCCGGTTCTGTGAGATGTTGAGGGCTCTTCTGCTCGTGTTGTCTTGGCCTGCGTGCCCTCGTTTTCTACCGGAGGAGGCGTCTCGGTGGAGGGGTTCGGATCTGGCCTCTTTTGCCGAAGCTTGCTTTCATTCGGTTCCAGATCTATTCCCCCTCCCCGTGCCTTGGTTGAAGCTTTTGTTGGATCGGGTCTCCGTCTATGGTCCGGTCGTGACCTTTCTTTGGCTACTTCGTCCCAGATCTGAGCGTTCTCTGGAGTTGCTTCTTCAGGCTGAGGGTTTCGCCCGTTCTGCTCACCTGTTGTTGTCTGCTCGGGTGGTCCTCCTGAGGCTGGCCGAAATGTGTTTCCTCGCCGGAGCTCTTCGCCCTTTGTTGATCAGACACCACTTTTCTGGTGAGGTTTTGTTTCCCCCAACAGATCTCGTAAACAGGTTGCTCTTCCCCTCGCTTGTGGTGGTTCGTTGTGGGTTCTTATGTCCGGTTGGTTAGGACACAACTTTGTGGCTCGGGTTTGGTACTGTGTGCTTTGGTCGGGAACTTTTGGTGATGCTCGGTGGTGCAGGAAGCCTCTTCATTGGTGATTTGCTTTTTTCCACCGTGGGAAGCATTTCGTCTCCGGCTGGAGTATTGATTTGTTGTGGATTGAGCTTTGTTGTCAGTTGAAGCATTTCAGTGTAGGGTCTCGTAGAAGATTTGTAGCTCTTCCGTTCTTTTGGTTCGAAGTTCAGCTTCGCGTGGTGAGAACTCCCCTGACTTTCCTAACGTATTCTGAGATAACTAGCTTCTGTCATCCGTTTCTACAGTTCGATTAACCTTGGTGTTGGTCGAGTCGTTTTTAAGGTGTTGGTCTGCGACTCTCTGGGTGGTCTTTGACCTCCCATTGTGTTATGTGGTTTTCGGGTGTTAGAAGTGGGCTATACCGGTGATGGATTTACCATTGCTGGATATAGGGCGCTCACGGTGCTGGCCGCCGTCAGGTTGATCTAGCTTGTTCCTCTTTTTTTCAAAAGGGGTACGTTTGGTCGACTGCCCGGTTATTCTTAGATTGTTAGGTTTCGTTGGGGGTCCCCTTATTGCGCTTCTTGGTGGATTATTCTTGGTCTTTCAGCCTTTTCTTCGTGCTGGTGTTATTCTTGGTGGTTGTTTAAAGGATTTCCTTTCTGGTCTTTGGTTGTAATTTCTGGTTGATGTTCTGTTGTTCGGTTGTAAGCTTGGTTGTTGTCTGTTTTTTTCTGTTGAAGTTGATATCTCTTATAGTTGGCATATGACCATCTTAGGGAATCGCCCTTTTGTGCCCTTGTTGGCATCTGTTCTTCCTCTTTCACCTCAAAAGAGGGTTTATCAATGAAAATTTGCCTATTCAAAAAAAAAAAGCGTGACCTACTATACTCCTCTTTCTCCTCAAAAGAGACTTACTCTACATTTATTTTTGCTGATCAAAAAAAAAATTGGACTACCAATTTCATGTCAATGGTTTTTTTTACATGAGAACTGAATTGTATACATTCTGAAAAATAAATTACACATATCAATGTTGAAAGAATATAAAACATATACTATTTTACAAAGATATAGAGATCAAAGCAATTTCTCTGGCCAATAAATATTTCAACTCACTCATTGGGGGCCGTTTGCCCCAAAGAAAATTCCACGGTAAACATAACAAATGCAGGAGGCAGTGGAAAGAAAACTATTCATTTTAAGATTTACATAAATTCTGTTCTTCCCATTTCAACCTGTCAAGAGGTTCTTAGGATTCACTTTGATTCCTTCTCTTGTGCTTCTTGTGGAGGAGGTAAGAGGTTTAAGAAGCTTCCATGACCATGAGCAGGATGATTGGAAGCAGCCATGGCTGACTCATCATCTGCCACATATGAACCAAAGTAACAAAAGAAAAGGATGTGATATCCATTAGTTGATTAAGACTGCAATGGGAGAAACAAGAGATGGTAAGGTCAACTTGTCGTAGTGAAAGGAGAGCCATTCAGATTCGAGCATATATAGGCAGATGCTAGTATGTGATATAAACATGACTAAGCAATCTTGTTTTTCCAAAAAAAAAACAACAAATTCTGGCGTGCTTATATGAAATAGTAATATATAACTAGGCTTGAAAAATGTAGGCAAATATCTAGTGAGCAAAAATATTGGCAGACACTGCCAACCACCCCTCTAGTTGCCGAAATACCAACGTGACTCAGAATAACAAGAACTAATACATAAAAATTAGCACCATACCAAATAAGGACTTGATGGAAGGCCTCTTAGGTTTTGTACTCTTCTTTTTCAATTCAGCTGTATACAGTAATATATAAAAGGGAAATTAGATATAGAGATTATAACATAATAAAAATAATAACTTTCACCAGTTTGTCTCGTGTTTTGACTTCGCAACTGAACTATACTTTTACCACTTCCCTTAGAATAGTAGTGTTACAAAATGAGAAAAATATCGCCATTGACTTGGATTCCCCTCATATTATGGACTTGGGTGAGTTGTCAATACATTCATTGTCTCTGGGGCAGACTCTGGCTGCTTCCAATACTCTTCATCTTTACTTGACCCTCATACCGAGGGTCAGATCACTTAGGCTAGGGTTCGCCAAGTTCATGGAGCCACTTACCAGGGGAACGCCATTGAAGCCTTTCGGAAGCATGATGAGATTTTGAGCCAGCGCTGTGGCAGGGAGGCCCTTGGCCTCATTGTACTATTTTATTTCTGGTTTTTAGTTCTAGCTTTGCTTCCCTGCCATGTTGAACCTTAGGGTTCTTTTCTAATGTTATCCTTACATATTTCAGACTTTTTGTTTGGGTCGAGTTTCCCATCCCGGGATACTCGGCCTTTTTCTAATGCATTTATTTCATTCTGATAAAATAAATGAAACAACGGAAACACATAGATAAAAAGGAGGAAGATATACCAATCCCAGGTAATTGGTCATCATTTACTATTTCAAAATTCTTGTAGGTGTAACCAACGAAGTTGACATCCTTAGACGAGAGCATCTGCAATAAGGACCAAACCAGTATGACTAGTCAATCAACAAAGACAAAACCAATATAATACTACTACTTCATGTATCATACACCAAAGTATGCTTGTACTAACAAACATTAGTTGATTCTCATATATAGCCACTCATCTTGTGCCAAACCTTTTGATCAGAAGAGTGAATCAATGCTCTCAAAAGAAATTTCGATAATATTTATGTAATTGTGCACACAAGAAGAAAAGCACCCACCTTTCTCCATGGACCCGCTTTTGCAGACGTCTGCACTTGGTTGTCAGCCTAAACAAATCATAATCATGAAAAGGGGACAAAACAATGAGATCAATAACTGTTTAGGAAAGAGATTTTTCTGAACAACTTAAATATTAGGGAAAACTACCGATACCTACCCAAAACCATGCCCATTTAACTAATGTTTACCATGAAGTTTAAAGTTAACTGATGCATACCCTGAAGTTACGACTTGTAACTAAAAACCCCTTATGTCAGCTAAAATGACGAAAATACCCTTAGTGATTTTTTTAAATGATTTTTTTAAATAAAAATGAAGTGTTTTTTAAATAAAAATGAAGTCATTTAATAAGTAAATATATATATATATATAACAAAAGTAATTTTTAAATAATTTTTTAACATAATTATTGAAGTGTAGTTGAGGGTATTTTCGTCATTTTAGTTGACGGAGGGGTTTTGAGTTACCTTTCGAAACTTAAGGGTATGCATTAGTTAACTTTAAACTTCAGGGTAAACATCAGTTAAATGGGCATGGTTTTGGGTAGGTATTGGTAGTTTTCCCTAAATATTAATTCACCTCGTCGAACTTCTCAAAGTTTTGGGTGTCTAACTCATCATTGACCTCGGGAATAAATGCAGCTTTACTTTGATGCAATTTGTCCCATTCTATACCTTTGAACCATGGGTGAACCTGGAAATGACGAGAGCAAACAGTCAAATTCTAGTTAGCCACTATAGTACAACTGAATCAAAGAATACAGAACAGAACACACCACACAACACCTTTATTTCATCTGCGCCTTTTGTTCCTAGCCTCTGATCCACATTGCATAAGAGTTTGCTAATCAGGTCTTTTGCTTCTAGAGATAATTTGGCTTCTTCTGGAAACTTTAGATGTGTCCTCCAATTTACTATCTGTAAAATAAAAGATCACAGATGATACACGTCAAAAGTTATAAAGCCAAGGGTTAGATGAATGAGTAGACACTCCAAATGATAAAAGGAAGAACAAAGCTGATCAAACGTAGAAAAAGGTTTAACTACAGTGATTTTTTTTTTATCAGAAGCCATATTTTAAGCTTTCTACAATAAAAAAAGGGTTAAATTGCCAAAAGTTAACCTTATGTATTGTTCACATGCGAAAAACTACCCCATGTTTAAAAGTCACCAATAAGATATCTTTTGGCCACGGTTGTTAGTTTTTTCAATGAAATGACTACCCTTGTGTATTGTCCACATGCGCAAAACTACACTTATGTATTGTCCATGTCCCTAATTTTCCATCCATTTTAACGGAATATTCCAAAAAAAATCTGTAGATGACCGTGGCCAAAAGATAGGGCATCTTATTGGTCATAAACTTAGAGTAGTTTTCCGCACATGAACAATACTTAAGGGTAAGTTTTGGCAATTAACCCTAAAAAATATTGCCACCGTGGTATTTTCAGTTTTAACAACAGTAACAAGTGCCAAACATAGGGGGAAATAGAAAAAGGATGTAAAAATAAGTATGTGCATTTATATGAAGATGACTAATTAATGTCACAAGAATACCTTCCTACATGTTGACATTGGTTCATCTGAATAAAAAGGTGGATAGCCCACAAGCATTTCATACATGATCGCACCAAGAGACCACCTAGGACATAAATACTTACAAGATGTTATGTCATATAAGAAATAAAATAATATGAAGAGGAAGAGGAAGCACGGTGTTCTCATCCAGCGGAACGATATAGTAGAGATTAATATAGAAGGACAATTTCCAAATACCAACCAATCACATTCCATTCCATATCCCTTCTTCAGCAAAACTTCTGGGGCAATATAGTCTGGTGTTCCAACAGTAGAGTATGCCTGCAGGATTGTAAACTTGTTACAACAGAAATCCTATTATAACCACAATAACATCTTGAAAGGAGAAAAAACCCATACAAAAAAGTTATTGATGAAAGCAAGGACAGTTAAATTTTTAGGTTTTAGAGGTGAAATTTCAGTTCTTGAGGAATTTCATAGCAATAAGGTAAAAAGGCCAATTCCCATCTCACCAACTTAGTCATGAAGTTTGAATAAACCAATTTAATCATACCGTCAAAAATATCAGTTAAATGTCTGTTTGTTTAGGTGGATCTAAAAATATTTTTTTATTGTTTTACATAGAAGATGCTGACGTGGTAAAAAATATGTCTTTTCGCCCGGTCAGCTCCACCTGTGTGTTTATTTTTATACTGAATTAATTTATATTTTCACTTAAGCACAACTCATAGTTGACTAATGAAAGGGACAGAATTGACCCAAAATTTGATAGTCATGGACTAGATTGGATTATCAAACCTTTTTACAGTATATTTTACCAGAGATGGCAAGGAACCAACTTATAAACAAAAGCCCTTAAAACAAAACATTTTAATGAGAGGCCTATTGGTTGATGGTATCATTAATATAAAAATAATAGCTGTATGTCTCAAGAGGCGGTAAGAAGCTTACCAGCATTCTCCTATTCCTCTGCCAATTCTGAAGTTGCTCCTGTTGTGTACGTTTTGGTGCCACGGGGCGTCCATCTCTTTGAAGGGCCCCACTAAGGTTGGCTGCCTGAGAAAAATCCTTTTCTTTGAGGTTACTGTAGTCTAGTGGTTTACATAATCCAAAGTCTGATAGTTTCATATGTCCATTTCTATCAAGCAGTAAGTTGTCTGGCTTAATATCTCTGTACCATGTAACAGAAAAAAAATTATTCGTATAATATTATAGACCATTAGAAAAAAGTAAATAAATGTACCCCATCATAAAATGCTAGATTTACCTATGAATATAATTATGTTTATGGATGGACTCAATAGCAAGAACTGTTTCACCAACATAAAACCTGGCCTCATCTTCTGTCAAAGTATCCTTCCGCATCAGTAAAGTCATCATATCTCCCCCAGGTAAATATTCCATAATGAGGTATAAATATTCTTCATCTTGAAAGGAACAATAAAGTTTGACGATGCAATTGCTATCAACCTCTGCAAGTAGATTTCTCTCAGCTTTCACATGTTCAACCTGAATACATTACAAATAGACAAACATTAAATATATAATGGGCAAGTTATGAAATACAAAATTATCGGGCTTGACAAAATGGATACCTGGCCTCTGCGGAGCATCTCTGACTTTTTAAGCTTCTTCATAGCATATACATGCCCAGTTGACTTCTCCTTACATATCCTAACCTGTACCCCAATATAGACAAATCATTAACAAAACAAGCTTGATTAGCTGCTACAAAAAGAACAACAGACACACATGTATCTCAAAATGTTACGTGGCCAGAAGAACTTGACAGCTTAGCTAAACTAGCAGCCCACAAATGATCATTTACAGTCCACTGGATGAAGTTCTGCATGACATTGACATGCATACATCATATCCAAATTATCTACTGGGGACAGTTGCGCCCACATACCAACACATGCATCTGTCCCTGCCTGCCCTCTCATAAAATCTCCGCCAAATTACCATCCAAAATGACAACACATGCAAGGAAAATCAATAGATGAATGACCTAGAAGCTAGAAGATAACTGAAAGTTAAGATATCGTGAAAACTTTGCAACAATCACTTACATTTTTAGTGCAAACAATATGATATTGGTCTTATAAATTTGCGGAACACAACGGCAAAACCTAGATAATAATATTATAATATGAATTTATTAAACTGAATGTGTAAGCCCTAAAATTATACCTCCCCGAATGCGCCCTTCCCTATCATTGTCAATGGCTCAAAATCATCAGCACCCATCTTATGTCTTTGAAGACGCATATATTCTGTTTCCTTCTTCTCAAAATTCCTTAGCAAGTTGTTTTGCTCTTCTTCAGAGACCTCAGCGTCGGCTAGCTTCTTTTCTAATATATTGCGTCTGGATAAAACAAAGAGAACAATACCATCCCCAGAGGTACAAAGAAACTGAAGTAAATTTATAGATATCTATCACAACAATAACTATATATTACATATTATTTATCAGACCAAAAACATGTTCAAAAACACTCATCTGAAAATTTTACACTAGCACCAAGAAAAAAGGCATCAGACCAGTAACAGAAGTCTGAAAACGGTACAACATGAGCATAAGCCATTATGCCATGCCCTATCTGGTCAACAAGTCTTCACATTTTTTTTAAATAATCTGCTAAAGCCCAATCCAACCCAAAAGCTCGAACTCATGGGTGGAGGCACCAATATACTTATCAATTGATCAATTCATCCATACACTTTCAATGTGAGACACATACTTCAACACTACCCCTCATTTGTAGGACTGGACATCTACACGTGGGCCATAGCAGGATTGGACATTTGCATATGGACCGGAAACCACATGGTGAAGGCGACAAACGGGCCGTGGGCCGAACCAGCTCTGATAACATGTTAAAGTCCAATCCAACCCAAAAGCTCGAACTAATGGGCGGAGGCACCAATATACTTATCAAGTGGTCAATTCTTCCATACACTTTCAATGTGGGACACATACTTCAACATAGTCCACAAGATGATAAATAAAAAATCAAGAGAGAATAAAAAGGTATTTTAATCCATTCGTTGAGAAATAGGAGGCTAAGCTGCCAACCACAATAACTTATAATACAGCACGACTACAAGTTTATCTCGATTCACGACCACACAAAATACTTAGATTATCATGCACTTTACATACAACCAGAAAATCTCAGCAAACATTGCACTCCAGGGGTACTAAAAAGATGCAAACAATAAAATTCTCATTGTGTTTATTGCATGCAGTTGCTGATTCGTAAATTCAAACACCACTGACAAACATCCATACAAAGCCAGGTATTACAAAGATGGACCAAGTCAACTTGGAATGACTTTACATGGAATAAGGGAATGGACTAGATAAAAGGCAGCAACAGCCCCTAAAAATACTTCTCTCTGAAGGTAACCTGACCTCTATAACATACTTATCTTGCATAGGAATATGATGACCACAATGAACATCATCCACATCTCTCCTGGAGCAGGACAATCATTGTGCATGCTTGTGAAATGTCTAAACTGTTGCATTTTTAATCAAAACTAATCAAAGCATTTCAACAATAATAACTAGATTTTTCCAACTAATTGACTAACTGTACAATTTAGGAGGCATATAATGTAACAGAGAAGTTCTAAAGCGACGATATAGTAACGTGTTTCTTCATAAACACGTGCAGAATCAATTGAAAACCAAAAATGAAATCATACCTCTCCTGCCTCTCTTGAAAGCTCTTCATCTGCTTCGTATAATGATTTTCTATAAACTGTTTCGCGGCTGCTACCTTCTGCCTTGTTACATTTGAAGGTGCTTCTTCATGCGTTGGAGTTTTCATCCCCTCTTTGCCAGTTGATTCAGTTCCAGTAGTTTCATTCTTCTTTGAAGACTTTGACTTATCCTTGGACTTTAACTTCTTGAACCAACAGCTTACAGTATCCATCCTCTCACACAACTGATATCCTTTGTAGATCTCACTTAAATGCACATTCCACAAGCCACTAAGGCAACCCTCTGTTCAACGAGGACTTCATTGGCAAACAAGATTGATTTAGATTCATCAGTATACCAATCATCAAAGAACTTATTGCAAATTTTCTGAATAGTCAAAGAAACAGTAAAAATTGACAAACAAGAAATGCTTATAGTTTCACTAGATTGGTTGCACAATTGATCAAAGAAGATATGTGAGCTTTTCCAAACAGACTCGACGAACTTCATTTTTTCGGATTGTAGTATCAAAGCAGGTTATTGCATTTCTGACTATGAAGAACCAAACTGAGAGCAATGCTTAACTATACCACATCCGATGTCTTTGAACTGTATCTCCACGAATTCCAGACAAAATTTCATCGAACTGCTAATCTAACATTAATGAGTGTACTTTAATTTCCCCAAACATGTAAATCCCGAACTTAAAATTTACAAAACAAATACTCCCACATTATTTCACCAACCAAATACATATACAGACTTCAAAACTGACATTTCCCAATAAGTTCAGAAAACTACATTCTCCCAAACAAACAAATTTGGAAAAATCTAACTAAAAAATTGTTGTACAACACAGAAAATTTTCAAATCTTTGAACTTGCCAACTATTTCTCATAAGAGAAAGTAGCGAACACATCCCCCACCCTTCAAACAAATCTAGAACTCAACAAAAGAAGAAAAGGGGGGGGGGGGGGGGGGGGGGGGGGGGGGAAGTAAAATACAAAACGACACTACTCAGAATTCAACTCAAAAAGCAGGAAGCAAATGCACATCAGTCCTATCAAGAACAAATCCAATTCACCCACAAAAGAACACTGATCTACCAAACGAAATCAATAAAAACGGCAAACGAACTCGATTATCTTTTTTCTCTCATTTTCTCACCAACTGGACGGGGCCAATCGACCACCAAAGAGGATTGAAAACACTGGGCAAAGTAAAAATTACCCGCAAAATTTGACAAAATTGGAATGTAATTACGCGCCAGTGGGAAGATTGTGGAGAAGAACGATAAGCATCAAAGAGAATGAGGGATAGGAAACCCTAGACCGAAATTGACGGAGGAAGAAAAGAAGAGCACTTTCAGTTCATGATTTTGATGCGCCATTGGTTGCCCACTTTTCTTTTTGTGTTCAAAGTAGAGGTCCCTCTGCCTCTGCTCCGCTGTGCCAATTCTGCTTATATGGCAATACAGCCTCCTAATAAAAATCCCTATATGTTTTTTTTCTAACGAAAATGGGGATATTATTAAATTTTAAAGTGTTCGTAAAACTGCTAACACTTGAAAACCAACGTAAGCTACATTAGACTTGAAAAAAAATAACTGGATATTAAATTTTTCTCTTGGACATAGGGATGGAGGGGAAATCTGTAACAGCATCCACAGACACCGATACAGCATAATCCAACCAAAGTGCACTGATCGAGCAGACCAAGTGTATGTTTTGCAATGGTGGACCGATAACTCCCCCGGGAAGTCAGCGTGTGTCGTCCTCCCTTGACCCCGAACTAGTAGGGGAGGACCTTGTCGACTTTTGGTGAAACCGTTGTCACCTTACGTCTAGGGAGGCGGTGCAGCCGACCGACCCCTCCCTAGACCCCGTTGGAATCATTCCACGAGGCAAAGGTGTTTGAAGCCCCTCGTCGCTGTTTTTTATGATGCACCATCCCCCATTCGACTCCCCACAGGTGCGAGAGTCCGTCGAGAATTGTAACGGACCCGAGCCATTACCTGCCCCGAAACCTTTACTCGACCCATTCGGGTCAACCCAGTGATACTTGCCCGGGCCCGTGACCCATTGACTTTACTTCGGGTCACCCGACCCGAGTCCATCAGCCCGCGACCCGTTCCTGGCCCCACGACCGATACTCGGCCCACCTCGCACGATCCAGTCCCACGCCCAGCCAGACTCGGTCCAGTCCCAGCACGCGGCCCCACGCACGCCCAGTCCCCCAAGCGTTACGCGCGTCCACCAGAAGCCCCCAGCCCACGGCCCATGGCTGTGTCGAGTCCGAAGAAACCCTAGTCGTCGTTGGCTCCTTACCCTTTCTTCGCCGCCACGCCAGCGTCCAGGACGCCGGCGTCCGTTCCTTGTTCGCCACAGAACCCACCTCCGACGAGATGATCGCCACATCCCCATCCTCCTCCATTCGTGCAACATCTCTCTCAGATTCAGTCTCCTCCTCCTCACATAGCGGCGATGAGGCCGGCGGCGCTAGACGTCTCCCGCCCTGCCCCTCCGATCTCTTGACGCGCGGTCGAGGACCCCGTGCCGGAGTCCTCCTCAGAGACCCGCGTCGATACGCCGGTAAGAGTTCCTGCCACGCACAATCGCCCCTTCCCCTCGCCGAAGTCCAGCGCGTCGACATGGCCCTGTCCCCATCCTCGCGGAGAATGTCATTGATTCCGGTTCCACCACCTCCTCCTCCGCCCGCGGCGTCAAGAGTTCAGGGGAGGTCCAAACACGTGTTGATGCCGGCGAGGTCGGCGCTGCCACGCCGTCCCCAACCTCCATCACAACCCCTCCGTTGATCGGTGAAGTCTCACACAGGAGCTCCACTTCGACTTCGCAGGGTTCACTCGAGAGTCTCGCGGTCGAGTATGCCCTCTCTCTGAGCAAGCTCGCAAAACCGGTCGTCCAAAGCTTGCTTTGGGAGCGACTGCGTCTAGGGTTTTTCATATTGTATAACAAAAAAATAGGCCTATATGTTGGTAGTTCACATTTATATGTTTTCATTCATGTACACAAATGTTCAAAAAAACTTATTAAAGAGTAGATGAAATTTCATTTTAATTCGCGAAAGTTTCATTTTCATATAATACCTTAAACTGTTTTTAGAAAAACGCTTATTTTTCTTTTTGTATTCTCTTCTTCATCTTCGTCTCTGGTTCAAGCCTATATACCTATTCTTGTTTTGGCATCAAAGCTCTCAACTTACACCCACAGTCTCTCCCCGCCTAATAAATGACCATTATCAATCAACCTCCTCCGACCTCATTGCAATTAACCATGACCACAACCGGATCCTTGTCAAGGTTAGAGAGCCCTGAGAAGAAGAATCAATTGGAAAAAGATGTAGCTTTCGATTGATGAAACGAAATTACAGAGACGACACCCAGATTGGGCCTTTTTCTACTCTATTCTACCTCTAACAATTTCCAAATGACTCAATGCCTCAAACCCTAGTGATAGCTATGATTTTATACTAAGGCGAGAGATCCATTTCGGAATCGACGGTTGCCCTGTTTCGACGCGTCTTCTGCAACTCGTACCTGGGCACGTTGAGGAAGACGACATTGTAGCTGTCATTTGTCCTTGTGCCCATTCTCGTGCCGACACGTGTTGGCTCTACGTTTGATTGTTGGTAACTGCTCTTTAGTGAAACGGTGCGTTTCACTTGTCACTAACCTTGAGATGGCTTGAGGTGCAAGCAACGTGACAATGCCCACCCCATCAGCGCAAGCTTGTCCTCAAGCCTGGATCTTTTCGATCCAGTCCGAAAACTCGCTTCGGATCCATGAAGCGTCTTCCCAGGTTGCATCTTCAACAGTCGACCTTTCCCACTGAATTTGACATTGAACCACTGGCAGATTGTTGCGTTTGAGTGTTCGGATCTGCAGAATCGCCATTGGGTATAACTTCAATAAGCCATCCGGAGAAGTTGGAGGCAGTTTGGGGCTGAGCTTGTTCTTGTGGCCCAATTGACGTTTCAGCAAGGAGAGATGGAAAACAGGGTGCATTCGCGATCCCTCCGGAAGGCGGAGGCGATACGCCACAGAGCCATGCATGGCAGTGATCTGAAATGGGCCAAAATAACGCGCCGAGACCTTCATATTGCGGCGGAGGTTGACGGAGCTCTGGCGGTATGGTTGCAGTTTAAGGTAAACCCAATCCCCGACGTCAAATGTTCTCTCAGTGCGGCCTTATCAGCATATGACTTCATGCGTTCTTGGGCTTTTTTCAGGTTCTCTTGCAAGACCTTTGACCGATCCTCTCTTCCTTTCAGAAATGCCTCGACAGCCTCGACCTTAGAATCTTCAATCGAAAGGCCCAAGATCTGAGGAGTGTATTCGTACAAGGCCTGGAATGGGGACATGTCCAACGAGGAGTGGAAGGACGAGTTGAACCAAAATTCCGCCATTGTCAGCCATCGAGCCCATTTTGCTGGAGCCTGGTGTGTCATCGCGCGGAGGTAATTTTCCAAACACTGGTTTACGCGCTCCGTCTGTCCATCCGATTAGGGGTGATAAGAAGTGGACAAATTCAGTTGGACACCCACCCTCTTGAACAGCTCTGGCCAGAAATTGTTGAGAAAAAGACGATCCCGATCCGAGACGATCGATTGAGGCAGGCCATGAAGCTTAAAGACACAGTCGAAAAAAGAGAGGGCGAGCTCAGAAGCAGTGAATGGATGGCGAAGTGGTATGAAATGAGCCGACTTCGTGAGTCTATCGACGACCACCCAAATGCAATTCTTACCGTCTGAAATTGGAAGGCCCTCGATAAAGTCCATGGAGATTTGCGACCAAGGTATCGAGGGAACAGACAATGGCTGGAGTAAGCCAGGTGTGCGAACATGTTCAACCTTGCAGCGTTGGCAAGTGTCACATTCTTGGATGAATTTAACAACATCTGCCAACATGTGAGGCCAATAGAAGTGGGATTTTAGGCGTTTCAAGGTTGCAGTGATCCCAGAGTGACCGCCCACAGTCGAAGAATGAAATGCAGTTAGGATCTTGGCACGTATCCCATTAGCTGGACCCAAGAAGACCTTGCCGTGGATTAAGATCACGCCGTTGATCAATTGATGATTCGCAAGTGACTCCGGGGCGAGGGAGAGCTGTAAAATCATGTTGTCGATGATCGGATCGCCTTCATAACTTGCTTGCACTTCGGTAATCCAGACCGGAACAACAGTAGATAATTTGGTGCAATCAGCTTGGGGCAGGCGTGAAAGAGCATCAGCTGCCAAATTCTCGCGTCTTTTCCGATATTCAATAGAATAATTCAGCCCCATTAGTTTCGCGAGCCACTTGTGCTGGTACGAAGTTGAGAGCCTCTGTTCCAAGAGGAATTTTAGACTCTGATGGTCCGTGCGAATAATGAAAGTCCTGGAGGTAATGTAGTGGCGTCATTTATGGATGCAAGTGACAATGGCGAGGAGCTCCTTCTCGTAGGTCGACAGTGCCTTGCTACGCACGCCAAGAGCTCTGCTGAGAAATGCTATGGGGCGTCCTTGTTGCATCAAGACACCACCAATGCCTACATCTGAAGCATCAGTCTTGATCACAAAAGGCTTGTCAAAGTCCGGCAATCCTAAGACCGGAGTAGACGACATTGCAGCCTTGAGCTGATTAAAGCTCGCCTGAGCAGACGGGGACCAAAAGAAGTTGTTTTTCTTCAATAACTCAGTTAAGGGGCGAGCTAGAACACCGTAGCCTTGAACAAACTTCCTGTAATAGCCCGTGAAACCCAAGAACCCACGTAATTCCCTCAGTGTCCGAGGTGTTGGCCAATTCTGCATAACTGCAATTTTCGATGGGTCTGTGGCAACTCCAGCTCCCGATATGATGTGGCCAAGGTATTCAACCTGCAATTTCCCAAACTAGCATTTGGATTGCTTGGCAAATAGGGATTGCTCTCGCAGGCGTTGGAGTACCAGTTTCAAATGAAGGATGTGTGCTGACCAGGTTGGGCTGTACACGAGAATATCGTCGAAAAAAACCAAGCAAAATTTTCGAAGAAAGTCGTGTAATACCCATGCCATCAAGGATTGGAAGCTGGCAGGAGCGTTGGTCAAGCCAAATGGCATGACTCTAAATTCGTAATGCCCATAATGAGTTCTGAAGGCGATTTTGAACTCCTCGCCCTCCATGAGACGGATTTGGCGATAACCGGAGCGGAGATCGATTTTGGAAAAGTATACACTCCCTTGGAGCTCATCCAAGAGCTCGTCGATAGTCGGAATTGGGAATCGATCTTTAATCGTCTGATCGTTTAGCTGGCAATAATCAATACACATGCGCCAGCTACCATCTTTCTTTTTAACAAGAAGAACTGGGAATGAATAAGGGCTGTGACTGGGCTAAATTATCCCCGAGCTCAGCATGTCCTTGATCATAGCCTCGATGATATCTTTCGGGTCATGACTATGGTGATAAGGTCGTATGGATGGTGGCTTAGCATTTGGTAAAAGTGGAATAGCATGGTCATGCCCTCTCCTTAGAGGCAGGGATGATGGTGGCTCAAAAACATCAGAAAATTTACCCAGTACCTTCGATAATTCAGGATGAACCTCTTCAGAAGTGGCCTCAGTGATCACTTCATTGAATTGCCCAAAATATAGAGTACCTCCTTTCTTTAACTCGCTCAAGGCAGTATTGAGTTCCACAATTTCAAAATTTGAAGCTGGAGCATTTTCATGAATCAACAAGTCATGGCCGTCATGTTTGATTGTGATTGTGCGAAGCTCGTAGTCCAGAGTTATTGGGTTCACCGTCCTAAGCCAGTCGACCCCCAAAATTGCATCAAATGCCCCCAGTGGCATGACCAAGAATTTCCAAGTGAATTGAGTCGTCAGAAATTTCCAGGTAAGGACACAACTCGTTGAACAACAGTAGCGTGATCCATTGCCCATCTTAACCAAAACTGGATCACTAGCCAACAATGCCACACCCAGTTGTCGTGCGGTGATGTAATCCAAGAAGCAACGAGATCTCTTGAGTCAATCAATATAGAAATGGGAGTGGTGTAAACATGCCTGGTAAGGCGTATGGAATGTGGCTGAGCCTTCTCGTCATCGGCAAATAATGTTGCTGTCTGAAACGAGCATAGGTCCTCAGCGTCTGCATCAAGATCAATTAACCCCTCTGGGATATGTCGTGGTTGCTCAATTGGTGGTGAGTCTGGTGGTACATCGTCCTCTTCCTGCCTGCAAATCATAAAGAAACGTTGGCGATTTGGACAAACATGGTCCTTTGTGTAGCGTGTTGGGCACGTATAGCAGAGGCCTCTCCGTGTCTTCTCCTCAATACTCAACGGGGTTATACGGGTATAAGGTGTTGGTGTTGTGTTTGGGGGTGGGTTTTGTGGAGGTGGGGTATGTGTTGGTGGCGGGGGAAGTAAGGCTCGTGGTTGGTTGTATGGGAGGCGTAGCTGAGTTGGTGGGTGATATTGGCTGTGGGAGTTATAGGATTGCCTGGTGTATGTGTGAGATGGAGATTGTTGCAGACGATATTCCTCTAATCGAGCAATATACATGGCTTGAGTGAGGTTGCGAGGTTTGATCATCATCACGGCAGGTCGGATGTGAGGTTTGAGGCCACCAATGAAACAGGCTATGAAATATTCATCGGAAAGCATTGGGTTACGAGTGAGGACCAGGACTTTTAACTCACCAAATCGTGCTTCATAGTCTCTTACAATAGTAGTTTGATGTGTCAACTTGAATTCGATTTTGAAATCCTCATGGCCCAGGGCCTCGAATTTGTAAGAGACATCTTGGAAAAAGTCCTCCCACCAGATCATCTCCTTGTTCATTGCGTACTCGGTGAACCAAAATTCAGCCTGGCCTGAAAAATGGATCGATGTCAATCGAACCTTTTGTTCCTCCGCGATGTCGTAGTAAGCGAAGAACAGAGTCGCTCTATGGACCCATCCCCGGACATCAAAACCATCAAACTGAGGGAAGGCTAGGTTTGGGGGTCGGTAATGCTGTTATTGGTTGTGCGGGGTGTTGTGTTGGTTTCTGGTGGTGTGAGGTTGTTGTGGGGGGAGGGGAGGTTGTAATTGGTGTTGTGGTGGTGGTGGTGGTGTTTGCTCAAGAGAGTATACTCGGTTGTGTTGGGAAAAGACGTTACTTTGGGACGCCAAAGAGGGAAAGGCGATTGGGGTTGGGCGGTGGGGATGTATAGCCTCAGAGTTGGGTGCGGAGCAAAACGCTGGCTGGAGCTGTGAGGGTGTAGCAGCCACTTTCTTACCTCGGTCCGGAGGTCGGAGAGGAAAACCGTTCCCGTCGAAGCACTGAGAAGACTCCATTTGGGGAACCTGGGGTTGTTGGTGGTTCAAGGCAAGTTGTTCGAGGCTACGGCGAATAGCACCCATCTCCTCTTGGCTTTGAAGATGCCATTGTTGCATTTCAGCTCGGAGCTCGTCAACAATGGAACGTGAGTCCGACGGCGTCGGTGGGTTTGTGGAAGCCATGGAGTCGCTGGAAAATGGTATATGATACCACTGTCAGGGTTAGAGAGCCCTGAGAAGAAGAATCAATTGGAAAAAGAGGTAGCTTTCGATTGATGAAACGAAATTACAGAGACGACACCCAGATTGGGCCTTTTTCTACTTTATTCTACCTCTAACAATTTCCAAAAGACTCAATGCCTCAAACCCTAGTGATAGCTATGATTTTATACTAAGGTGAGAGATCCATTTCGGAATCGACAGCTGCCCTGTTTCGACGCGTCTTCTTCAACTCGTACCTGGGCACGTTGAGGAAGACGACACTGTAGCTGTCATTTGTCCTTGTGCCCATTCTCGTGCCGACACGTGTTGGCTCTACGTTTAATTGCTGGTAACTGCTCTTTAGTGAAACGGTGCGTTTCACTTGTCACTAACCTTGAGATGGCTTGAGGTGCAAGCAACGTGACAATCCTATGCCGGTCACCGCCCACAGGGTCACTCTCTTCTCCTTCTATGGCTCGCCTTTCTCTTCTACCTCCTCGGATAAACCACCAATCAGTACTTCTACTTCACCCTCAACAACCGCTTTTCCCCCTATTTCTTCCTTTCTTCATCGAGAAACACTCCTTCCCTTTTCTCTTTGCTGGTGCCATGATTTGAATCCTCACACAACTGGTAGTTTCTAGACGTTATTATGGTTCGGATCTAATGATTTCATATGGCTTTTGATCCATAGAGAGGCTAAGTTTGCAGGTTTGTATTTGGTGATGAACCAAACGTGGACAATTCTTGAAATTTTAATGGGAATAAAAATAAACGAATTATATAAGAAGATTAATTCAATTATATTAAAAAAAAATAAGAATTAATGTATAAAACTTATAGGGCATTTTTCTGAAATTTTAAGAATTAATGAAATAAAAAATTAAAATCTGATTTATATATTATTTTTAAAACATTTTTATATATTTTTAAAACTAAATTCTGATTTTTTTAAAAAAAATTAAAAAAAGTATTTTTTTATATATTTTTTAAAAACAAAATCTGATTTTTATGGTAAATTTTTTTAAAAAATGAAGATAAATAAAGAGAAATTTTGACATTTCATAATTTTCATGGTTAGAGGAGCCGATGAAATAGTTTTGAAAATTTCATTGTTAGTAATGGGTATTTTAGACTTTTTACCCTTTTGGATGGAAAAAGATCATAATATTAGAATAAAAGTTTTTCAAGGTAGTGGAAAAAACAATCTAGGTTATTATGCTGAAAATAAAACTTTCGCAAAGTATTACAATTAAAAAAATTCTTAAAGAATATATTAAAATATTCAAAAGTTCATAACATTAAAAAATCATTTATTTTAATGTTTAGTTTTATGAAGTGACATAAATGTCATAATCAATCTTAACGCCAAAATAATCATAACCCTAAAACAAAACAAAATATGAAATTTTAAATTACAACGTTACCCGGAAAAAAAATGTGTTGACGTCAGGATGATGCCAACCACCTCATTCTCTTGTTTACGCATGGGAGTTGAAATGACAAGTCAGGCGGACAAAAAAATTAAAGACTCAACAGATTTCGGTTTCATTTTTGAGCTTTTCGAATAGACAGAGACTTCATCTTTGAGACGCTCTTTGTGTTTTGGGATCGAAATAAATACGGTTTTTGCACTTTGATTTCGCTGGACATCGCGTTTAACGGAATCAAAGTGCAAAAACTCTATTTCGTTCGGACCATCAAGATGAAGTATGGCAAGATCAGACGCATATTCAAGCTTATATATTCATGTTGAGCTTAGGTTTATCGGCAGCGGAGTTGTCTAGTGACACGACGCCGTCTTAATGGCCTAAAGTCGACGGTATGATGGCTAATCGACATATGTTGCTCAAGGAATCGGTCTTGTGGGTACACAGTTCGACGAGGAAGAGAGTTTAAGAGGGCATGAAGGTCTCGGAGATGAAAAGTTCATCGAAACCAGAATATCACGAGAGGATGATAGAAGGTAAGTTATTCTGAGTGCCTAAGCTTTCGTCAGTGATTTGCAGGCTAGAAGGTTCCGCGTCCCGATTAGAAGCACCTTGGATCGGGAAAGGGGGATCTCGTAGTCTCGGACATAGTTAACTCTCCCAAATTGCTTAAAAGCGTAGATCCATTGCTAGGTAAGACGAACAAGGTCAAGGAATTGTGTAAGCTTTTACTCTGTAATCTACCTCCTGACACAAATCGGTTGAAATTGAGGTCCTGGTTGAAGCAGATCAACCCTGTTTCTAGGGTTTTTGTGTGCAAAAGACCGAATAGTGGGGGTCGTTTCTTTGGGTTCGCTTCGGTCAACTCTAAAGAAGAAGCATCTGTGTTGATAAAGGCTTGCAATGGAAAATTGTGGGAGAAACACAAAATTTTCATGTCTGTGGCGTGGCTTGAGAATTTGAGCAAAAGGTTAGGGAGGCACACTGTGGAGCAGGTGTGGAGACCGAAGATTCCAGTTCATAGAAAAGAGGTTGAGCATGAACCTATGAGGGATGAAAATTCTCCAAATCTGATCCCCATAGTGAAAGGAACGAAGTCGAGATACTTGTCACCTTGGGTAGAATCGAGTATGATGGGGATTGCATGTTATGAGTTTTCTCTAGAAGAATTAAAAGAACAAATCAATAGAGAAGTGGCATTGGATCTTCAAATAAGGAACCTTGGTAACATATTTTACCTATTTCTCTCATCCGATCATGAAGCTTTAACTAGAATTCTGAATTCCAAGGGGCAATGGTGCAAAAAAAATTTCTTATTGTTTGATTCCGCCAAAGAGTGTCTGAACTTAGAAGGTTTCTTCACTTGGTTTAGGGTTTCAGGGATCCCGATTACGGGTTGGTGTATGAATTCCTTCAAGGAAATTGGAAGCTCAATATGGTCCTTTGTACTAGCCCTACGAGATGATACCTCAGTGAACCTAGATCATAATTTCATACTGGTAAAGACTTTGCTGAATTCGGTTTTAATATCCAGAAGCCTTGACTTAGAAGGGCTGAAATACTCTATCTGGTTACAAAGTTTAGAGTCATGTAATGTGCCTGAGAAGGAAGGGAAGAGGCATGCATCGGTTGTCACGAATGTTATACGTTTGGATGATCAGTCGGAATTCCCACCTCCGGGAAGCATGAATTATTCAAAGAAAGGCAAAGGTTTACTGATTCCGGATCCAATGACACCTGCGAGCAAGAGTTCCTTCACCTCTAAAACTCAAAGCCCAAGCCCGTCAAGCCTCTTGCTTGGGCCATAAGCAACACAGGTTGGGGCTTCACGTGGATGCAGCTATAATAAACCTTGTAGACCTAGTGTCGTTTTCCGTTCCTATTCCGTAAAGGATCATTCAATAAGCAGAGAGAGGTATGCTAAAGATCAAAAGTGGAAACCTATTAAAGCAGTTAGCCAAAAAGCTATTGCAGATCATCCCAAAGCTGAGGAATAGATATCAGCTTTAGACTTTGAGCTTGGGGACTCTTTAGGCTCTGCGTTCCAGTAAGGTTCGGAGGAATTTTACACCGAAGAAGAAGAAGAGGAGGAGGGTGAATCTCTCCCTGCTTCTTTACCTTTCTAGCTCAATTTCTAATGGTGAAATTCATCTTCTAGAACGTTAGGGGGATGAATGTTGTCCAGAAGAGACGGAGTATCAGGGTGGCGCTGGCTAAGCAAAACCCTGACATGGTGTTGTTTCAAGAAACAAAGAGAGAGGATATGTCACCCTTTATCCCGCGAAGCTGTGGCTTTGCTTGGGGCTGGGTTCCGGACTTTATCCCATCAGATGGTGCATCTGGTGGGGTGTTGATGGTGTTGTCGAGGGACCTGTTGTCCTTGACTTCGGTGATTCTGAGAAGCTTCCTCAGGGAGAGGATCGTCGGCTCCTTCGACAAGTAATGGAATCACGGTTTCTACGTTAAGCAATCCTATTATGGTTGAGGCGTAGCAATCATAGATTAATCCGGGTCAGGTGAAGACATGGATATTCATATGCAATTTTCCCTATGGTACGTAAAGAGGATTGGATTCGTATTAGTTTTGGTCTGTTCGGAACTATCACATCTTGCTCTGTTTTGAAACGTCCGAACAGAGGGGGAAATTTTTTCGGTTTCGTTCTCGACAGTTGAAGCCGCTTCTCAATCCGTAAAAACATTCAAGGGCTTCAAGGTTAATGATTACGTGTTGTTCGTTGCGTTGGCACGTTCCCAGCCATCTTCGTTTGGTTTTACAGTGGGAACAGAGCATGTCAACTTTGTTCTTCCGATTTGGCAAATACCGAGATCCAAGGACTGCAGTCACGTATCGGGGAAGAAGGAAAAAACGCGGGAGTGGATGTCATCTCATGCGTTGATGAGGTTCACACCAGTCAGGCCCAAGTCCCTATTTGTGTGGATCAGGCCCAAGTACCAGATGTTGTTCAGGCCAGTCAGGCCCTTTGCGTGGTTTAGGCCCAAGGTCAAGATGGCTTGGATCAGATTCTTTGTCCGATCAAGGAGGCCCACGTTCAGATGTCACAGCATCCGGTGGAGTCTACTTCGGTAGGCTTTGAGAAGGTGGCACTCTTGGATACAACCCATGGACTTGGACCTCCTCTTTTGGGGTCGGGTTTGGTTGACGGATCTCGGGGTAATGTGAGTGATTCGATTTTGGTCCTCGGGGCTCAAGGTAGTCCTTGGAAAGAAGCCTTATCCAAACCCCCAATTTCTAGGGGTCGGATTACTGTGAAACATAATCATGAGGGTATGGTGACTTATTCAGTGCCCATTACGAGGTCCATGAGTTGGGATAGGGTTGTTGTTGCCCCATCTGATGCTGAAATGAGTAATCAGGTGGCGGTGCAGTCCTCCAAGGGCGTCAAGAGACTAGCTGATTTTCGGTCTTTTTTGTTTTTTAGGACTACTCTCCTTTGCCGGGAGCTCCTTTGTAATCGTTGTCCTTATATTCGAACTTGAGTTGCTTCCTTCTTGGAAGCAGCTCCTATTAATAATTTCGCTTCTAAAAAAAGGTTTTCTTAAATACCAAACCCCTTAAAACAAAGGTCGTGTTGGACACATAAGTCAATATTTTTGGATCTCGCATATTGGGATACGTATAGTACAAGACACGTGCTAGACATGATGCACATTGAAAAAAAAATGTATGTGAAAATCTTGTAGGAACATTGTTAAACTTGTTGGGTTTTGTACCCTATAAAAATCCACATCAGTGTATTACATCGTATTTGTGATTAATGAAATGACAATCATTTTCATTATCATTTGACGTAATATTAAAAATATGAATACACTACTCATCTTGAGGTATTGGGGAACCATTTACCGATAGTAGAACTCTTCGAAACAAAGCAATGAGTTATTCATTCGTTCATAGTCTTATCTGATAGTTAGAACTAGTATGATGTTTGATTGTAAGATCTTGTTTTACTGACCCTGCATATAGATATATAAGTCAACATCATAAGTGTACATAAGTATTAACATTGGATGATCCACTTTGAGAGTACTCCACGTAATAACGATATGGGTATCTCTCAACTACCAAAGTATTGTAGGATTATGTGTTACGTTAACAAGGCAGAAAATAAAAAAAAAATCATATTATTATCGGTAATCCTATGATAAACTAGATCAGTGTGACGCCCGGGGAGGTGAGCGGACCGGGCCAGGCTCTAACACTGACGCCCTGGCTTCACTCACACGGACGCCCAGCACTTGGACAGGGAAACTTCGCCGAACCCGTCCCAAGTCAGCCTTCTGCGATGGCCCGAGAGGTCTCGTCTCGGAGCGCCGGGGAACAATCTCGGATCCCAACGGTGACGCCCCGCGAATCCTCCTTGTGACGTGCGACTCGGCTCTCGTCGCGCTCCTCTCGGCTCGCTCGGTACTCGGAATGATCGGTTCCAAGTCTACCGTCTCGAATCGTTGCACTGCGGAAGCATTCATTATAACACCAAGGGAATTGTGTCAACTCTTAACCTCAAACCACCAATATCACCTAAGAACACAAGGTACGATATTGCTTTGAAATAACTTTGATATTAATCGGACAAGGGGAATTACAAGCTACGGTTTCTACTCTACAAAGCTAGGTTTCTACAAAGGGAGTGAATGAACTAACAACTACCTCACAACTACCTATTTATACACAACTCACATGACTTAATTACAATTAATGCCACATACTTATCGGCTAAGCTTTGTTCATCTTCTTTGATAAGAGCACCCACAGTGGTGGGCGAGGAGCTGGCGAGGAGCAGTTGGCGAGATGTCTTCGCCGGCGAGGAGGAGGTGGGGAACTGGCGAGGAGCAGGCGAGATCAGCGCTGGCGAGGACTGCTGGCGACGTGCTTCTCGCTGGCAGTTCACGCCGGCGAGATGAGATGAAGATCTCAAAAAACATTAAAAACCTAAAATTCCTTGCATCTAGTCGGCGCCTCCTCGCCAGCCCACTGTAGAGCTCGCTGGCGGGGAGCTGGCGAGATGATTTAATCTTATTACTTTATTCCATCTCGTCGGCGTCATCTCGCCGGCAGCCGGCGAGATGAATGTGGATGCTCTAAGGTATGATCATTTTACCATCAAGTTGCCGAGCCTTTTTCCCCATGTATTAATGCTTCAACTTGCCATGCCCATTCCATGCATTAAATGAGCCACCATAACAACTCTTCATGGTTAAGGAAGTAGTAGCCGTGTGTATGGAGCACGGCTCCATGTGTTCTCCAAAGGTGGCATGTGCTTCATGTGTATCAAGATGGTGTTGTCATGTGTTTGGCAAGGGTGGTCTCGTGCTAAGCTTCACTTAAGCTTGTGTTTCCAATCAAGGGGCACAAGCAACCTCCTTGCCACATAGATCAAGATCAAAGGATCACCAAGACACCAATCATGCACGGGTCATGCATGATGCATCACCTTTGCATGGTCTTAGCAACCATGATACGAAGTCGTGTCGTAACGGACATGGTCTTAGCAACCATGATACGAAGTCGTGTCGTAACGGACCCGACATGCTTTGATCGACCAAGAAACTCGTCGTCTCGAGCTCCACAAAAACCGCACGTAGAACCGTGCACTAGCCGAACAACCGTATCGCCACCTCGGGCGAACACCAAAACAAGCACGTCGAAACGTGCCTCGGACAAAAGACGCGCACTCGGGTGCGCCAAAACCTGATGAACCGGTCGGGACGTGACATCAGCATGTGTTAGTAAATCCTAATCTACACATTATATAATAAGGAGTTACCTTCATGAGCGTAAATGTGTCATATCTAAATTGGCTAGTTTGCTCTTATTTTTATCTTGTTTGTGACTCGTTTTTATATTTTTTAGCGTTTTTAAATAACTGCGCAAAACCTCGTTCTTAGTCGATATTTTTCAAGTATTCAAAATATATTCATCATTGGTCTTGTTTTGTAGGCCACAAAAAAATAAAATTATTGGCGCAAGAACGAGGTAAATCGGGCCTCAAACGGAGCGGGAATTAACGAAAAGAGCTTGAATTTAAAATTGGAAAAGCTGTTTTTATCCGGTCAAATCAGGTGCAGCTGTGGTGCAGCCCTTCCCTTGAACTTGCGCATTTCTGTCCGTTGATCGGCTGACCCATGCGTTCCCCAGATCCAACGGTCTGTGCCACGTGCGTTGACTCCTATCCACAACCGTGTGTTTTTTGACCAGCAGGAGTAAGCGAATCTGAGGGCTTTGAAGCCCGGTTTCACGCCTGGACTGCTGCTCCCGTCCGCATGGGATCGCACACGCCAGCAGCCTTAACCCTCCCCTCGTGCAGCGCGCGTGAGCTTATGGATCAGATCAGAATTGTCAAAACAGCGTGAATATCAAGCTCACAACGCTTTTTTGCTTATATATATATATATATATATATATATATATATTTGCCCCGAGAGACTCTAAACATATCAGATTTTATATTGTTGAAAATCAAAAGGAAGATTTTTTATTTTTCTCCTTCTTCTCTTTTTTGATCTTCAAGTGTTCTTCAGAGCTTTTCATTTCAAGAGCATCTTCTACCATCAAAAGTCATAATTAAGATGATCCAGTGAGGTTTCAACCATCCATTAGCCTCCCACCATCTTCAATTTCTCCATTTTCATAAGTTGAAGTTTTGGAGAGCTGGAGATGATGGGTTTGCAAGCTAGATGAGTTTTCGATTGGGTTTCCCAACCCAATCTCGGTTCTAATCTCTACCATTCTCTAGTATTGTTGTAAAAACTGTTTTTTTTGTATGTTTGAGTAGGATTTGGATTCGATGACCTTGGATTCCAGTTTTTGGTCATGGGTGTTGTTAAATGTTGATTTCTGTTAAATTGATGCATGAGTTTATGGTTAATTTGATGTTGGTGGTGATTATAACATGGTTTGAGGTTTTTGAGCTTAATAACATCCACTTGCTTGTATGAGTATTTGTCTATATTTTTTAGCTAATCGATGTTCAAGCATGATGTTCTTACTTTATGTTCGAAACTTTCATGATTTTAAAACCCGATTTCATGTGGTAGCTATTTCATCTCTCGGGTGTATATCAAGTTCTAGATTAGAGTTCGTAAAAATGCAAACTTTAGCCATTTAGTGAACTTATTTAGGATTTCCGATATTTTTATATCTTGATTTCCTATTGACGGGATAGAAATATGCTAGGACGTATTTTCTCGACTCTCTTGTGTGTTTCAAGCCGACCGAACGATTTGGGGATTTTCCCATGATTGTTGTGTGCGCTATGTAGATCAATGTTTGGAGCGATCCATGATTTGATCTATAGTGAGACGAGATTTACTGTTTATAAAATTTGCTTACGCTTGAGTATTACTAGAACGAGGTTCTATTTAGTTCTACTCGATTACCGAACTAATCTTTATCGGTTGTGTTTGGTTTTTGAGAAGTGAACTAGGCGTAGCTAAGTAGATTCGTCCATTATTTAGAGTTTATGTAGGGAATATAGGTTAGTATATTGACGATAAACAAATTCAAATAAACAAATTAACAGATTGAAATAATAGAATAACCTTTACCAATCAGCTAGCTTACTGATTACGGAATAGGAAATTCGGGTTTAGTCGAGTCCAGGTACTCATGTCTCCTTAAGACACTTGACTGCCCCGTATGGGCAGCGGTCTCCCAGGATACAACGATTAACGTCAGGAACTCAACTCCGTGTTGAGAAATCACCAGGACTAAGGAATAATGAAAATGAAATTGGGAGAGAAAGTGATGGTTTTCGATATATGGTATTTGACATGTTTTTCATTTTGTAAGTGTATAGAAGATGACTTAGTAGATTGGTATACATAGGCTCTCTAATAGGGATAGAAAGGTAATTTTATGGGGTAGCTAATCCCATAAAAGCCTCTCATGAAGAGGTCATGGCCAACCAACTACATAAATCATATTTAAAACCATAAAATCAATTTAATATCATAAATCACATTTAAACCCATAAAATCACATTTTGACCACATTTTTTCCAACAATTTACTCATGCTTATGTATTACCAGAGATTCGTGATTCGTTGCTCTATTTAGTTCTCCTTGATGATCGATTTATTCGGTCGTCAGGTTGATTGAACTAAGCGTAGCTGAGTAGATTCGCCAGTTTATTTAGAGTCCTCTCATACTTGTGTAGTATCAGAGTATCGAGATTCGACACTCTATTTAGTTCTACCTAATTTCCGGTGTTCATCTTTATTGATTGCATTCGGGAATTAGAAAGTGAACTAGGCGTAGCTGAGTTGATTCCCCGAATAGTGTAGCTATCTCTACTTGTGGTAGTTGGTAGCGAGAGTGACATGCATTTGTTGTCGGTATCTCTCGTTCGATGATTGATCGAGCTTCGCTCAAGATCATAGAACCACACCCTATTTCTATTTTTATTTCTTTCCAATGATTAGTGGTTAGCATTTCGGTCCGGGCAATGGTCTTGTGCCCTCTCCCCGTGACTAGTATGTGGTTGATTTCATGATACCGTGTACATATGAACTTAATTGTTATAACACCATAAGGAAAGCATTATTTGATTTCACCATCGTTAACCAAACCATGCGTTAATTGGAAGTCGTATTTAGTTGTACCCGTGACCGGCTCTTTGTGTGAATCGAAAGTTGTGTGTCTTAGGTGGTAGCGTGTATATAGTTTTCATTTCTTTTTAAACTTAAACATAAACCTTTAATTTCTGCCCTTTATTTCCCTTTTGGGGATGTGGAAGTGACAGCCCACGCCCCCAAGTTTTAGCAAAATACTAGTGATACTTCTACTCCCTGTGGGATCGATCGGTACTTAACCGTCACATATTTTCTTGATGACCGTGTCCTGATGCACGTAAAAAAAGGGTATTGACACATAGCCATCCCCACTCAACACTCGATATAGGCTACTTTGGAATCAACTGGTTCGAGAAGGGGACCTTTGAAAGTATAGCCTTAGGCGTTCAAGCGTTCGCCCTCTAACGGTATCCACACAAGAAAGATTGCTCCACCACTCTAGTACTCTTAAACAAAACTCATTATTTCTTTCTATGGGGTAGCCGGAATTCTTAGCTTTGTAGCTTGTAATTTTTAGCTACCATTTGTTATGTAATTATAGGACTTGATTTACTTTAAACCAATCCAAAAAGAATTAAGAAACCAATCCTAAAGCGTTGTCTTAGATTTTCTAAAATTCTCCTTTTAGTCTAGACATTCTAGAATACTTAGGACTTTCTTAATTCTATTTTGATAAATAAATAAATAAATATAGAATAACTTTCAGGTGCGAACTTTCTTAAAATACGAACTGTGCGAACCATGTAAATATGCGGAAATAAAATGTAATTACACATTTTTTCTGTAGATTTACATTAACAAAACATAAAATATACAATTACAATATCTAAATATAATATATTAGAGCACCTACAACAATACGACCCATAACGCGACCCACGACCCGCGGTTCACGTCCGTGGGTCGGTGGATCGCGACTCACGGGTTGCACGTCAGCCAATCACAAGCTAACACATGGCCAAATCGAGAAAAAATTAGCCCATTGGAGCAACGATCTAAAACAGTTACTTTTTGAAAGAAAAAAAATTAATCCAAAAATATCCTAAAAAAATAAAAATTTCCCCATCTAATAATACCTCTATCCCATTCATCAAACCACCACAATTTTTCAACTTTCTCTCAATTTTCTCTCAACTTTCACTCTTAAATTTTTCTCTCAAAAAATCTGATAAAAAATGTCGTACGATGAGACTCAAAGGTTGTCTTCACTGGAGCAAGAAGATTACATGCCGGATGAATTCCCGAATGAATTCCCATTCGACGCAGATCAACCCAGTGATTTTCAACGGATGTTGAACCTCAACATTCCCAACAACCCTTTTGTGTAGCCCGTTTCAACCCTAGCGCTTTCATCCCTTACATGCAACCTGGTTTCAACCCAGGTATTTTCAACCTCTCGTCTTTCATTTCATTTATTAATTTTTTTAATGTAAAGTATCAATTTTTTATTATAAATGTTGTAAAATGAATTTCAACTTAGCTCAATTCAGTCTCCACCTTTCAACCTCGGTCCCAACTATTATGGCTATCCCGAGACTGGTGGATCACAACAACACATCGGCTGCAGCAACAACACCCGGATGTTGTCTTAGTCTTCTTTTATCGACCCTTCCGAATGAAGGGCGTCAAACCTTAAAAGAAAATGGAACATTGAGGCCGACAAGTACCTTATACATATGTCTTGCTACGCACGTCCATATACGCAATGAAGGGCAACCAACAAGATGGTAGTACCTTATGAGGAACAATTTCCAGACAGTATAACGAAGGGGGTGTTATTCGGAGTTCGGATCAAAAGCAATAAAGAACCACTGGAACAAATAGGCACCTCGGGTGCGGAGACACCTCAACATTTTGAACAAGATGAAGGCCGAAAATTGAAGTGGTTACAACGAGAAAATGTACATCATTGAGGCCAAGGAGATGTACGCCGACACAATAAAAAAGGACAAACCGAAGCATTTCGACCCCGTTCATTGGGTAGACATTTTGAGGTACGAGGAGAATTTTACGACGGAAAAAGGCACTATCGATTCTGTACGACGACAACAGTTGGATGAAGTTGGGTCTTACAGCTCAACCCCACCCACTTGTCATCCCACCGATGATGAAGATATTACACCTCTCGGTGGTGAGTCCCGACCGGGTTGAGTATCCTCCAATCCGACCAAGGGAGCAAGTAGTCGTCCGCATGTAGAAGAGCGACCGTTGGGCAATGAGTCCACAAAGAGAAAAAGGGAAGGGTCTCCAAGATCAAGTAGCTGCATTGGGCAACATGGAACGAGAAAAGACAGAGCATGATCAGGAAATGGCCGAGAAGGATTGAGTAAGGAACAAGAAGACAAACAAAATCATGATTTGACCAACAAATGGCATGAACTCTTCAGCGAATACAAAAAATGCAGAGAACGGGCGTGTCAAGGTTCACCGAATAGTAAATGGAGCGACACTCAATAATGATGTCTGAGTTATGGGATGCATGCTCTCGGACCAAGGTTCATATGAACAAGCTCTCGGATGATTGATGTGTTAGTTGGATTGTATGCTTAACTTGTATTTTTTTGGGCTGTATTATTTCGAGGATGAATAAAGGTTGAAGTTTATTTCCATTTAGTTAAATTATTTTATTATTAATTAATTTTTTAAGTTTATTTCAATTTTCTGTAGTATATACTATTTTAAATCGGAATTTAATAAATTCAGCAAAATATCAATTCAACGTCTAGTCAACTTTAATCAGCATATACTTAGAACCGTAAGCCCCCCTTTTTGAGCGAAAGGTGCAATTCATTAATTTAAACTCAAACACATATGAGTGCATCAGGAATAAATCCCTGACCACGAAGAACAGACAAAAGACATAATGGTGTCGTAGTTCTTTTCATACTATAACCGTCACTAACGGTATTGGATGGGCCAGCTAACACTGAGCTGGGATGCCCTATAGGCAAGGACATAATACGAAAATCGGGAACGGGGTTCCAAAAATCAGATATCTCAACAACGGTGATGATGTGAGGCAAAGCATCTGTATGGTACCCCTCTTAGGGCCAGTCCCCAATGCTCATCCAGCCTCTCATTCCTCCTAGCGGGGCTGCTTCCCCGCCCTGACCTGCTCCTCCCGAGGTGCTCCAGCTGCCGACCTCTTGAGTGCTCCAGTTCCATCTCCATACCTACCAACGGGCACTGGACTTTCAACTGCCTTCACTCCCAGGACCTCACACCCACCACCTCTCGACTCGTCCGAGGTGGGGCAGAAATCACCGCGACCGAATCAGTAGAGAGTTGATTGGGCATGAGCCGGGCATTATTCTGCGCCACCATAGATGCCTTCCCCTTGACCGAGTCTCGTTGCAGCGGCGATGCCCTAGGAGGACTCTAAACAACGGCCCGTCGGTTGGCTTTAGTCACAATCGTAGACCACGTTGCAAGTTCTAGGGCATGTTCAACCCGTGAGGCGGAGGCAACCCTAGAGATCACGTCGCCCCGGAGAAAAGAAGCCAGGGTCGTGGGGGCGGGGGGGAGGCAGAACCCTAAAAACCGTAGGAAGAGCCATAGCAAGGTCATGGCCAATTTGGCGGGACGACGGAACCGAGGGACGTCACATGTGCTGGCCTCGTCCCGACTTCGTGGTCGGGAGTGGAGCAGTTGCTCCCATGGAAAAGGAAACCACGTCCAACGACGATCCCAGAACAGGGAGTGGCAGTACTGGCAGCATACGGGTCGAGGAAGACAAAGCCAGAACCGATGGTTTGGCTTTTCTCCTTCTATGACTCTTATGGCCAACACCGTGAACGGTCTGCAGGGACAAGACGGAACAAGGGGGTATCACCGACAAGGACAACGACAATAGCGACACGGTAGAGGACCTATCGACGGCGAAGGCAGAAGCACGCACTATAACTAGAGCGACTAGAAATAAGAGAGAGTCTCAAGAGTCGAGAGAGTTTTTATTTGTTCCAATTTACCGTAAGCCCCTTAGAAGTCTCACCAACGTGAAACGTAGTTTAAATTAAAGGATTTAGACTCGTTACTCTACCCCGTCAATATATAAATCTCAAACATTAGTTGCTTTTAGTGGGTCTCCCCACTATACCTGCTTCAAATCCTCGCACCAAACATTGGCGTCACACGGAGCTCCACATAATTTCCTATCAAGAAGATGTCCTGGGAAATCGCACAAACTTGGTACCCTCAGTGGCTCAGGCTTTGTTTAAAATATAAAGTGGAAGACATTTTTCCATCAATTCCCAAACCCAAATTCCTGTCTTTCTCCGACCATCAACACTCAAATTCCTTCTCTCCTCTCCTCTTCATTCTTGATTTCATCTCCTTTACGCCATCCTATGTTTTCTAGATCTGAGCAAGTGTCAGCATTACAGAGCGCGCACGTTCTCTGCTTTTTACTATTTGTTTCTTCTTTGATGGATCTCGTTCATGGATCGCGAGCCTTATCTTCGGCCGCCATTCTCCAGCCACCTTCTTCCGACACGAGCTTCCCCATCATAGCCATAGCCGTCATCGGAATCTTAGCCACGACCTTGTTGCTTATCAGCTACTACATCTTCCTCATCAACTGCTGTCTAAATTGGCACTGCATCGATCTCCTCCGCCGGTTCTCGCTGTCACGGGGCCGGAACCAGGACGACCCACAAATGCCCTACTCGCCGGCGCCGGAGCCTCGTGGCCTCCACGAATCCGTCATCAGATCAATCCCCATTTTCCGGTTCCAGGGAAAGAGGGATTTCTGCGAATGCCCAGTCTGCCTTAACAAATTTCAAGTGGACGAGAAGCTGAGAATCATACCCAATTGTAGCCACGCCTTTCACATTGACTACGTCGACGTTTGGCTCCAGAGCAACGCCAATTGCCCCCTTTGCAGAACCAGTGTCTCGAGCGCGCCGCCTCAAGATCCGCACCCGTTAATAGAGAGTTCCGTAGGAGGGGACGAAGATTTCGTGGTAATGGAGTTCGGAAGCCTAGTTAGCGATGGTTCAACAAATGGGTCATTTCGTGGAAGAGTCAACAAGGTAACGAGCATGGGTGATGAGTGTATTGACATAAGAGGCGATAAAGATGAGCAATTTAGAATCCAACCCTTAAGGAGGTCGATTTCGATGGACTCGTCGGCGGATCGGCAGCTGTTTCTGGCGGTTCAGGAAATCGTCGGAAGTGAGGTCTGTTGCAGCACTAGTGGTAGACTTAAGAGATCATTCTTTTCATTTGGACAAGGAAACAGAGGATCTTGAAGCAGCTCAGTTCTGCCTAAGTCATCATTCATCAATTTGTTTTCTCCTTTTTTTTAAACGACAAATTGCAATTTTATTAATCATTAGGAACGATTACATCGAAATGCCTCGAGGAACATGCTCCTCGACCATGAAAGGTCAGTATAAGCGAACATTGGTTCATTGACTTTTTTAGTACTAGAACCGTCATGAACGATATTGTGACGCCCCATGGGCGAAGAAAGAAGGCGGGGAGGGGAACATGGTACCGGAGATTCTAAGGGACCTCGACGGTAGTAGTGGTGGTGGGAGGCAATGCATCTTCGAGGGACCCTGTCACGCCCGAAATCCGGTTTTGACCGGAATCGAAACGTGGACTAAAATAATAAATAAATAAATAAAACGATTTAAAAGGAAGTAAAATATGAAATAATAATCCGAAAGTAATAAATCTGATAAAGTGAGTCAACAGCTCGTAAATCCAGCAATAAGCGTTTAGTTCAAAATAGAGGGCACGTCTCTAGACCAGACTAGCCTAAGACCCTCGCTAGCTCCCTAGCTCCAAGAATCCCGCTAGACCACATCCCGCTCAAAACCTGTAAAACAATAAAATAAAGGGGTGAGCTTTCGCTCAGTAGGAAAAAGTAGTTAAGGTGATGAGTGTCCGCTCGTCACCACGAGTAGCCGTCCAATTAGGGCATACTAGCAAAGCACAACACTAATGACACCCACAGAGAGCACATACCTACAAACACACTTACATGACCACTATCACCCTGTACTCACATCACTTAACCGAACATAAAGCATACAATACACAGTAAAACAATCACACGTCCCATATCGCGGTCCCCGAACTCCGCCGGCTGTACACAGCACGACACTATCATATCGTACCGAAACACACAGCATCGGCCTAGATATCTTCCCGGAACCGCATTGGGGCACAGTCACAATACATCATACCGGAACACACAACATTGGCCTAGATGTCTTCCCAGGAATCCGTCGGGGCACAATCACAACATATCATACCGAATCACAAACCGTCGGCCTAGATACTCTACACCGGCATACCCCCTCGATGTAGGTATCGTACCGGAACCACACCCCGGGGGACCACGCATACGTGGGACCACACCGTCGGCCTAGATACCACCCTACACCGGCGTACCCCCTCGGTGTAGGTATTGTCACGCCCCAATTTCAGCGAACCGAACTCGGGACGCGAACTTTTAAAAACATGAACACTTGAAACCTGTTTTCAATAAAAGCTTTGACATTTCCATTAACCTCTCAAAATAATAGTATTTACAATACAAAAACGTCCCAACAAGTGGACAAGGTACAACATCCGTCACTAGACTCAACAAAAGTAAAGACCAGACTCCGCTCCAAGCTCCATGAACTTCAAGAGCTAACCTAGTCCGTCCGGTGATCAGTACCTGCAGGAAAAGCAGCTAGGGGTGAGCGTTCGCTCACCTCCACGGATAACAGACTGACTATGGCATAATTAGCAGAAAAAGCCAGTAACACTAAAACCAAACCCAACGCCGGGACTACAGTCCCCAACTCAAGTACTCAACTGACCCACAACCCGTCACCTTCCTCAATAGACTCGACACTCGATAAAAACAGTGTAGACCCGACACAACTATCGACGACCTCCTCAAGGACTCGAACGAAACGACACAACACCAAACAAGATCACAAAGGATCGCACACCAGCTGCTCCGTAACCAATCTCAATCAGGTCAGGGTTTGACCTTTAGAACTCACCACCTTTAGATCAGGCTGTCGACCTTTAGAACTCGCAATTCATCGACACTAAGTCGGATCAGGCTGTCGACCTTTAAAACTCGCAATTCATCGACACTAAGTCGGATCAGGCTGTCGACCTTTAGAACTCGCAATTCATCGACACTAAGTCGGATCAGGCTGTCGACCTTTAGAACTCACCACCCCAGGTAACCACAATCACAATCACAGGCAAGTTCAATCACACAGGCACTCAAGGCCACTCAAGACACCTCAACAGTCAAGACTCGGGTTCAACAACCCCACGGGCACTCGCTGCCACTCAAGACACCAAATTAAATACACGGCTCTCATGGCCACCCCGACTCAACAATTAAATACGGGCTCTCAAGGCCACCCAAACTCAACAATTAAATAAAACGCACGACAACCTCCGGCATACTCGATGCCTCAAACGGTCCTAAAATCACTAGTTTCACAAACAACCTCCGGGCATGGTCATATGCCTCCAGTAATTCAATTATCGCTAAGTTCTCTGTTCCTACGACACTACTAAGTGTCACATGCTTTTCTCTTAAACGCTACAGTCCCGTATCATGCTTTTCTAATATTTAAATAATTCTACTCAACCCACGACACCCCGGTGTCACATGCAATTCTACTATTAACTTTCCCTAATCAGGGCCGAGATCCGGCTACTTTTCCCTACCTCGTATACAATCCCAAAAGCGCTCCAACAACACCCGAAGCACACTCAGTCACTCGCCGAGCTTCCCCTTGCCTCGGTCCGTAGCACGATCTAAAAGAACACAAATTTAAAGTACTTTTAAACTAGTACGAATAAACCAAAAATTTACATACTTAACGCCCAAACGTAACCCCGACAATGTCGGTCACTCCCAAACTTCCCAATTATTCGATATTGCCGAAAAAGGACCCGTAAGGGCCAGATTCGCCCGACATGGCGAATCTGCCCGGTTTTGGTTAATTGCCTTCCGGGGCTCCAAAAGCCCCCGTTTTCGTTTCTACGGTCTTAGAATGATTCAAGGAACTCAACGCACTTGACGGAATCGAATTCCGACTTCTAAATCAATTAATTAACGTTTAAAGTTTCCCAAAACCCGTTAATTACAACTTCTCCAATTTAATTCCAAAATTCGATTTGGTTTGGGATAGATGGTCCGGGGAACGTTTTAAACTACTCGAGTAATTAAAACACGAACAACCGAGCACGTGGGCCCCACCCAAAGGGCTTGGCCGTGCCCTAGGGTTTGAGGGAGGGGCTCGGCCACCAAGTGGTGGCTGCTGCCACCTCCGGCCAGCCACCACATGGCCGGCCGGCCACCACCCACGGTGGCCGGAGCTCCTCCCGAGCCTCCGGTCACCGGAAAACGTGAAATTAAACCCCCAAACACCTCTAAAACGTCTCCAACACCTCCCCACACTCTACACAACCCTAAGCCTTAGTTTATAACCAAACCCTAGCTCTTGAAAATAATCAAAACGAGAATCGGTTCGGGTATTACCGTAGAGGAGAACGAGGGGAACGGGATTGCTCTTTGCTTTGACTCGATCCAAGGGCTCGATCACAAACCCTAGCTCAACCTCCCTTCTTCTCTCTTCTTCTCCTTCTCCTTCTCTCTCTAAAACCTCTCTTCTAATTTCTAATTTAATTAAACTAACAACAAAACTAATTTTCCTCCTTTAAAACCTCATACTCGGCCAACTATTCCCATCCACCCATTTTCCCTCCAAAAATTACACCACCATATAATTGACAAGTGTCAAGGTGGGTCCCCCACCTTTTGGAAAATATCTACTTGATATTTTCCAATCAGATTCGCGAAAAACAGACGTTTCGGGCCCCGAACGGGCACTTTTCCCAAGAAATTTTTAAACTGGACGGGCTTCAAGGAAACGGCCCAACTAAGACCGCTACGACGACGGCTAAGATTTTTGAGTCCCAAACGGTCCTCGAATGGACCAAAACGTCGCTCGGGTGACTTTTCCAGCGAAGAATCATTCTTTCCCAAATTGGCCAGAAAGTTGCCCTGAGTCCCCCGTAACTCATTTTAGTCGATAACGGGGTCAACTTAAGCCCGGCATGACCCTCGGGGTCAATTTAAGTTAAGTTAAGTGTCTGACTGACGTTGACCAGAAGTGGTTATTACAGTCTACCCCCCTTAAAGGAATTTCGTCCGCGAAATTTAAAACAGACGTACCTCGGGAGTCGAACAGGCCGGGATACTTCGCGCGAACCTCGTTCTCGCGTTCCCACGTCGACTCAGCTCCGTGATGTTTCCACTGCACTCGGACCAAGCGGATAATCTTGCCTACCCGCAGAATCTGCTGCCGTGTGTCCATGATCCGAACCGGCTGCTCCTCATAGGAGACATCATCAGCCACCTCGATATCAGTCCACTCGATGACGTGGGAGGGGTCTGCGTTGTACTGCCGCAACTGGGATACGTGGAAGACGTTATGTACTCTCCCAAGCTGCGGTGGCAACGCCAGACGATAAGCCACGGCTCCCACTCTGTCTAAGATCTGGAACGGGCCTATGTACCTCGGAGCCAACTTTCCCCCGCTGCGCCTGAACCGCACCAGCCCCTTCCTCGGGCTCACCTTCAGGAACACGTGATCCCCAACTGCAAACTCAAGAGGTCGACGTCGCCTGTCTGCATAACTCTTCTGCCGGCTCTGCGCGGTCCTCAACCGATCGCGGATCAATGCGACCTTCTCCGTCGTCTCTCTGACAAGATCTGGCCCCAGCAGACTCTTGTCCCCCACCTCTGCCCAGCATACTGGTGACCGACACGGCCTACCATACAACGCTTCGAACGGTGCCATCCCGATACTGGCCTGGAAGCTGTTGTTGTAGGCGAACTCGGCCAATGGCAGGTGGGTCTCCCAAGATCCCCTGAAATCCAGCACACATGCTCGCAGCATGTCCTCCAAGATCTGAATGGTACGCTCAGACTGACTGTCTGTCTGAGGATGATGTGCTGTGCTGAGTAGGACCTCTATCCCTAGTGCCTTCTGCAGACTCGGCCAGAACCTGGACGTGAAGCGGGGATCCCTGTCAGACACTATCGACACCGGGACCCCGTGGAGACGCACTATCTCCTGAATATACAAGCTGCTCAACTTGTCGACCGGGTCTGTCATCCTCATAGCCAGGAAGTGGGCCGACTTGGTCAACCGGTCAACCACCACCCACACGGCGTCGTTTCCCTTTGGCGATCTCGGTAGCCCGCATACGAAGTCCATCGTAATGTGCTCCCACTTCCACTGAGCAATCGGTAGTGGCTGTAACAATCCCGCTGGACGCTGATGCTCGGCCTTCACCTGTTGACAGACGAGGCATCTCGACACAAACTCTGCGACTGCTCTCCTCATGCCGCGCCACCAGTAGTGCCTCCTGAGGTCACGGTACATCTTGGTGCCCCCCGGATGCACTGTGAGACGCGAATGGTGTGCCTCTCGTAATACGGCGTCTCTACAGTTAACTGGTACGAACAGCCCCCCGCGGTACCGTAGTCCCCAATCAGTACTGTCCTGCCAGCCCACCACCTCGTCACCCCTGACGACTCTCTCGCGGATCTCTGATGCTTCGACGTCCCCCATTTGCGCCTCCAACACTTGGGCAAGCAGTGAGGGATGATCCACTAGTGAGCACATGGCAACACCGCCAGTAACCTCCTCTAGCTCAAGCCCGAATGCGCTCAGCTCCCCCATCATGCCCCACTCTCGGACAGATATGCTGGCGAGGCTCGGGGCCGACTTCCTACTCAAGGCGTCGGCGACAACGTTCGCCTTGCTTGGGTGGTATTGTAGCTCGAAGTCGTACTCCTCGAGTAGTTCCATCCACCGTCGCTGACGCATGTTCAGGTCTCGCTGGGAAAATATGTACTTGAGGCTCTTGTGATCCGAGAACACCTGAAACCCCTCGCCGTACAGATAATATCGCTAGCTCTTTAGCGCAAACACGACTGCTGCTAGCTCCAAGTCGTGGGTAGGATAGTTGCGCTCGTGTATCTTCAACTGCCTGGAGCCATAAGCCACAACTCTGCCCGACTGCATCAGCACGCAACCCAGTCCCTCTCCGGATGCATTGCAGTAAACATCATAGCCAATCCCTCGCTCGGGCACCACTAACACTGGAGCTGTAGTCAGTCGAGTCTTCAACTCCGCGAACGCACGCTCACAGTCATCTGTCCACACGAACCCAACACCCTTGCGCGTTAACAGAGTCATCGGTGCGGCTAGTCGTGCAAAATCCTGGACAAATCGCCTATAGTAGCCTGCCAATCCCAGAAAGCTGCGGATCTCGAAAACACTCGTGGGCCGTGCCCACTTCGAGACCGCGTCGATCTTCGACGGATCGACCAGGATACCGTCACGGGATACGATGTGGCCGAGGAATCTCACCTCAGAGAGCAAGAACTCGCACTTCTCCCGGTTGGCATATAGCTGGTGCTCGCGCAGTAGGGTCAGAACGGCCCTCAGATGTGCCTTATGCGCCGCCTCGTTCTGCGAATATATCAGGATGTCGTCCACGAACACAACCACAAACTGATCTAGGTACGGCCGGAAGATGCTGTTCATCAGGTCCATGAATGCTGCAGGCGTGTTCGTCAGTCCGAATGGCATCACCAGGAACTCGTAATGCCCATAGCGTGTCCGGAATGCAGTCTTTGCGACGTCCCCCTCACGGACTCGCAACTGATAATAACCGGATCGCAGATCGATCTTCGAGAAGTGAGTCGCCCCTCTCAACTGGTCAAACAAGTCATCGATCCTCGGCATCGGGTACCGGTTCTTCACCGTAACCCGGTTCAGCTTCCGGTAATCTATACACATCCGTAGCTCTCCACTCTTCTTCTTCACGAAGAGTGCTGGTGCTCCCCACGGCGATGCACTCGGACGGATAAACCCCTTCTGCTGAAGCTCCTCCAGTTGACGCTTCAGCTCAGTCAACTCTGCCGGCGCAAACCTGTAAGGCGCCATCGATATCGCCGCCGTTCCCGGCACTAGGTCAATCCCAAACTCCACCTCACGAATCGGTGGCAGCCCGCTCAACTCCTCAGGAAAGACCTCGGGGAACTCGCATACCACTCTCGGTAACTCTCGGCTCTGCACAGCCGGTACTTCCTCCTCTGCGGACAACGCCGACAGGAGGACCCCACTCTTACTCCCCAGCACACACGTCACCTTCGTGCCACCCACTGTCACTGTCACTCGTCGTCTGTAGCAATCGATGTTGGCTCGGTACCTCGACAGCCAATCCATACCCAAGATCACATCAAAGGTAGGCATCCCCAACACGAGAAGATCACCAGGGCAAGGACAGTCTGCGACTCTAATCTCGCAGGCACGACATACTCTAGTCAACGATGCACCACCCCCAACTGGGGTGTCTAGGCATAGGGGTGGACTCAACGGCTCTAAGCTCAACCCCAACCTCTCAGCACAACCCGACGAAATAAAAGAGTGCGATGCCCCGGTATCAAACAAGAATAAAGCCCATAGATGATACAATAAACACGTACCCTGGATGGTCTCCCGGTACGTGCTAGGCCCTGGGGCTCTGGAGTCGGTGACTGCATAAACTCTCCCCTGCGAGGCCTGCTGCCTCTGACTCGGCGCACCAGCCGCTGAATACCCGTGACTCTGCTGTTGTCTCGGAATCGGTGCGCTCGTAGATGGCCGTGATGATCTCGGCTGTTGACCCTGTCGAGGGCGACCTCTGGGCGACTGTATTGTCCGTGACTGCTGCGGTCGCTGCACTGATGTCTCCCCCAACTGCTCTCGGCACCATGCCATAGTGTGACCGGCCCGGCCGCATCGGTAACAGCTGAACTCGTCAGCCCTCGACCCCGAGCCCTGGCCTGTCCGGCTAGTAGCTGGTACTGCCGCGGTTCCTCCCCTCGTCGGACAGTCTCGCTGTAAGTGGTCTGGCTGCCCGCAGTGATAGCATGACGACCTCCTCTCTGAGGCGACTGGCCCCACTGATGCCACTGACCCCTGCTGTCTCGATCTACTCTGAGGAGGCGGTGGTCGGAAGGATCCCGCGGTCCTCTGCCTCCGCGAGTCTCGTGAGTCTGACGGCCCTGCCCAACTGATCGGCCGAGGTCGGACCTCACGGCCCCTGACTGCATCCCTGGCGCCCTGCTCTACTGTAGCTGCGGTGTCCACGAGGTCGGTATACTTCCGTATCCTCAAGGCGAGAACCTGGTTCCGGATGCCCAGCCTCAGTCCGTCCTGGAACCGCAGGCAACGGTTCGTCTCGCTTGTCACCATCTCAGGCGCGAATCTGGCCAAGGCTGTGAACCTGGCCTCGTACTCCCCTACCGTCATCCCCCCTCGCTCCAGGTCTAAGAACTGCCGATGTCGCTCCAGCCGAGCCGACTCGTGGAAGTACTGTGCCATGAATACCTCCTGGAATACGCTGTAGTCGTATCCGACCGTGTCCTTCACCCGCCCCCACCAGTGGTAGGCGCTCTCTCTCAGCTGATGGGCCGCGAAGGACACTCTCCGACGGCCATCCTCGACACCCGATGTGTCCAAGTCTCGTGTGACCTGCTCTATCCATCGCTCGGCCAGGTCGGGATTCGGCTCCCCGACAAAAACAGGTATCCCGAGCTTCAGGAAATCTAGTAGCGCTCGGGAGGTAAGATCCTCTGTCTGAGCGGCCCTCACCGGGACTGCGGCTGCCTCTTGTGCTGGCGAAGCCGACTCTCGGCTGGCGATGATCGCCACCAAACTCTGAACGGTCCTGGTAAGCTCATCCAGGGCAGTCATCACTGGAGGGTCCGCGACTGGCGGAACACTGGGGGTGCCTGCAGACGGCCCCGCATCACTCCTCCTATCTTCTCCGACAGGAGTACCCTGTGCCTCCGCATAGTCGGCGGGCTCGACGGTCGGCACCCTCCCTGGTGCCCCTGCTGACCGCCCCCGCCGGCCTCGCGTGGGTGCCTGGCCCCGTGTTCCTGATGGTCGTCCCCGCTTACGAACTCGGGACGCGAACTTTTAAAAACATGAACACTTGAAACCTGTTTTCAATAAAAGATTTGACATTTCCATTTACCTCTCAAAATAATAGTATTTACAATACAAAAACGTCCCAACAAGTGGACAAGGTACAACATCCGTCACTAGACTCAACAAAAGTAAAGACCAGACTCCGCTCCAAGCTCCATGAACTTCAAGAGCTAACCTAGTCCGTCCGGTGATCAGTACCTGTAGGAAAAGCAGCTAGGGGTGAGCGTTCGCTCACCTCCACGGATAACAGACTGACTATGGCATAATTAGCAGAAAAAGCCAGTAACACTAAAACCAAACCCAACGCCGGGGCTACAGTCCCCAACTCAAGTACTCAACTGACCCACAACCCGTCACCTTCCTCAACAGACTCGACACTCGATAAAAACAGTGTAGACCCGACACAACTATCGACGACCTCCTCAAGGACTCGAACGAAACGACACAACACCAAACAAGATCACAAAGGATCGCACACCAGCTGCTCCGTAACCAATCTCAATCAGGTCAGGGTTCGACCTATCGCAATTCCTCGACACGAAGTCGGTTCAGGCTGTCGACCTTTCAAACTCGCAATTCCTCGACACTAAGTCGGATCAGGCTGTCGACCTTTAAAACTCGCAATTCATCGACACTAAGTCGGATCAGGCTGTCGACCTTTAGAACTCGCAATTCATCGACACTAAGTCGGATCAGGCTGTCGACCTTTAAAACTCGCAATTCATCGACACTAAGTCGGATCAGGCTGTCGACCTTTAGAACTCGCAATTCATCGACACTAAGTCGGATCAGGCTGTCGACCTTTAGAACTCACCACCCCAGGTAACCACAATCACAATCACAGGCAAGTTCAATCACACAGGCACTCAAGGCCACTCAAGACACCTCAACAGTCAAGACTCGGGTTCAACAACCCCACGGGCACTCGCTGCCACTCAAGACACCAAATTAAATACACGGCTCTCATGGCCACCCCGACTCAACAATTAAATACGGGCTCTCAAGGCCACCCAAACTCAACAATTAAATAAAACGCACGACAACCTCCGGCATACTCGATGCCTCAAACGGTCCTAAAATCACTAGTTTCACAAACAACCTCCGGGCATGGTCATATGCCTCCAGTAATTCAATTATCGCTAAGTTCTCTGTTCCTACGACACTACTAAGTGTCACATGCTTTTCTCTTAAACGCTACAGTCCCGTATCATGCTTTTCTAATATTTAAATAATTCTACTCAACCCACGACACCCCGGTGTCACATGCAATTCTACTATTAACTTTCCCTAATCAGGGCCGAGATCCGGCTACTTTTCCCTACCTCGTATACAATCCCAAAAGCGCTCCAACAACACCCGAAGCACACTCAGTCACTCGCCGAGCTTCCCCTTGCCTCGGTCCGTAGCACGATCTAAAAGAACACAAATTTAAAGTACTTTTAAACTAGTACGAATAAACCAAAAATTTACATACTTAACGCCCAAACGTAACCCCGACAATGTCGGTCACTCCCAAACTTCCCAATTATTCGATATTGCCGAAAAAGGACCCGTAAGGGCCAGATTCGCCCGACATGGCGAATCTGCCCGGTTTTGGTTAATTGCCTTCCGGGGCTCCAAAAGCCCCCGTTTTCGTTTCTACGGTCTTAGAATGATTCAAGGAACTCAACGCACTTGACGGAATCGAATTCCGACTTCTAAATCAATTAATTAACGTTTAAAGTTTCCCAAAACCCGTTAATTACAACTTCTCCAATTTAATTCCAAAATTCGATTTGGTTTGGGATAGATGGTCCGGGGAACGTTTTAAACTACTCGAGTAATTAAAACACGAACAACCGAGCACGTGGGCCCCACCCAAAGGGCTTGGCCGTGCCCTAGGGTTTGAGGGAGGGGCTCGGCCACCAAGTGGTGGCTGCTGCCACCTCCGGCCAGCCACCACATGGCCGGCCGGCCACCACCCACGGTGGCCGGAGCTCCTCCCGAGCCTCCGGTCACCGGAAAACGTGAAATTAAACCCCCAAACACCTCTAAAACGTCTCCAACACCTCCCCACACTCTACACAACCCTAAGCCTTAGTTTATAACCAAACCCTAGCTCTTGAAAATAATCAAAACGAGAATCGGTTCGGGTATTACCGTAGAGGAGAACGAGGGGAACGGGATTGCTCTTTGCTTTGACTCGATCCAAGAGCTCGATCACAAACCCTAGCTCAACCTCCCTTCTTCTCTCTTCTTCTCCTTCTCCTTCTCTCTCTAAAACCTCTCTTCTAATTTCTAATTTAATTAAACTAACAACAAAACTAATTTTCCTCCTTTAAAACCTCATACTCGGCCAACTATTCCCATCCACCCATTTTCCCTCCAAAAATTACACCACCATATAATTGACAAGTGTCAAGGTGGGTCCCCCACCTTTTGGAAAATATCTACTTGATATTTTCCAATCAGATTCGCGAAAAACAGACGTTTCGGGCCCCGAATGGGCACTTTTCCCAAGAAATTTTTAAACTGGACGGGCTTCAAGGAAACGGCCCAACTAAGACCGCTACGACGACGGCTAAGATTTTCGAGTCCCAAACGGTCCTCGAATGGACCAAAACGTCGCTCGGGTGACTTTTCCAGCGAAGAATCAATCTTTCCCAAATTGGCCAGAAAGTTGCCCTGAGTCCCCCGTAACTCATTTTAGTCGATAACGGGGTCAACTTAAGCCCGGCATGACCCTCGGGGTCAATTTAAGTTAAGTTAAGTGTCTGACTGACGTTGACCAGAAGTGGTTATTACAGGTATCATACCGGAATACAACTCCTCTTGGAACATGCATCAATAAAGTCTCACGGATCACAATGCCATAGTTCAACCACGGTATACCAACCAAGCCAACTTACCACAACACATCACATCGGTCTATCAATCACCCGATCATATCACATGCATTGGTTCACGTCATACCAATCATATCACACTTGTCATAACATACCAACATATCACAAGGGCATACAATATCGTGATTCTCAATCTAACGACGAATAAACCACACATCATGCATCACAATCATAGATCATAGCATCACAATCAACACACAAACCTAAGGGCTCGACATGGCCCACATGCATTTCTACAACACGACAAATCCCAAACTTACGGCTCGGCATGGCTCGTAAGCTATCACTCATTTCATTCGTTCCTCATATCCTACATGCATACTATCATTAAAACAAGTATTCGCAACCTATAGCATACTAGTAACTTTCCGCAATTAAACTGGTATTCGCTACTTTCCCTACCTCGATTGCTTTCCGAACGCTTAGTCACTTCACGATGTCCAAACGCCTCCTCCGTCGAGCTCGGGTCCAAATTCTAGGATCACAAATTTAATACAAGAATCAAGAGTGATTCACTATTGGCTTAAATAGGAACACATTCTCAATTAACCCCAAAAAGGGCTCGGTTATAGGTAACCGCTCCAATTACTTGAAAAACCCCAGAAAGGGAAAAAAAGGCTCAATTCTGGTCTGCCACGGTTCGGGTCACGGACCCGTGGTCTGCACCGTCACGGTTCTCCTCACGGAGCCGTGACTGGCGCCGTCACGGTCTCCCTCACGGAGCCGTGACGTCCTCCGTGACGGTCCCCGTCACGGATCCGTGACGGGTCTGGACAACTTCGTCCTTCTTCTTCCTCCAGCTCCGATTTCACGAAAATAAACCTCAAAACCTCCATTTTTAACCTTCCCAAACCTCAAAAACAGCTCCATAAACGTCAATGCCTCGACACCCTTCATGGGTCTTCATCAAAACTCCACAAATCCAATTGATTTCATCATCTAAACCTAGTTTTAAGCATCTATCATCTACTTCAACCTTAAAAGTTCATCATCCATGGAAACTCAACTAGTTTCAAGCTTTTTCTAGCAAACCCACTAAGTGAAATTCAACCAAAACAAAAATAGATAGATGATTTACCTTAAGGATGGAAATGGGATGAAGAAAATGAAGTTTGGGAGATGCTTTGAAGTAGAAATGAGCAAAAAAGCCTCCTTCTTTTTCCTTACTTTTTCTTCAAGCTTCCATGGAAGCTCCTCTCTCTCTCCTCCCTTGGTAATTTCGGCCAACACACAAAATAATGGCTGAAATGTTGTCCCAATCCACTTAAAACCTAACCTTGCAATGACCAAAATGCCCCCTTTGACTAAAAGCCTCCCAAGTTCAAGTTTAAGGGTCATCCTACCCTGTTTCTTCTCCCCCAAGTCAACATGGACACATGTCCATGTGGGGACCACCTCTCTTCTTAAGAAAATCCAGCACAAAAGATTTAATTAATTTTAGTTCTTAATTAGGCTTAGTTTGACCCGAGTTTGATTTTTTCGTAAAATTAGCCATTTGAAAGGAAACGAACCAATTAAGCTAACCGTAACGATGACTAAGCTTTTTGGGCCCCGGAAAGGTCCCGAATGACTCTCGGAGTCATCGGTTGACTTTTCTGGCAAAAAGTCAACTTTCGCCAGAATTTACCGGTTCGACCGGGATCGACCGGGGGTGTTTCTTACAGACCCCTCCCAAGGCCAATCCCTGACGCTCCACTGATGCCTCATTCCTCCCAGCGGAGCATCTCCCCCGCCTGTGAGTTGCCGTGCCAGCCAGACGTAGGCACCAACCCTCCCTATCCACCAGAGCAAGGTCCTGGTGATCTCGGGGAGATGGGTTAGGGTTCGGTTGATGACGCGGTACTCCATGGCATAAGGATGAAGGCATCCGATCACCCCGTACCATAGCAGCTCGCCCTAGGGCACCGTGCTGCGGATTTGGCTGGGGGAATCCTGGTGGACCAGAGAGTCCTGGTGGTCTAGAGAGGCCAAACCAGGGTCCGACGAGAGGCTCGATGGGGGAGGTATGGGAGATACGCGTGGAAGGGCAGGCGCACGCGATGGTGGAGGCGACATGCTCTCCGGAGCAGGGAGCCCAGACGACACCAGCGAAAGGTTTCGGGGACTGATGGCGGCCGGGCCAAGTGGCGTCGAAACCGCGAGGGGGGCGGGGAGAAGCGAAGACGTCGAGGGTTGTGGGACACTCCTCCATTCCCATCCGTATTTAATCTCTGCACCAGGTGTGGTCTGCGAGGATGTCAGTTCGATGGGATAGGCGAAGACAGGGACTGCAAAACCGACAATTCCAGGCGGCGTAACAACAGTGATGCTAGACAGAAGCTCCATAGCGGCTAGGGCAGACTAGGTCTAGGGTAGGCTCTCAAGACTCTAGAGAGATAAAAAAAATCTTATTTTTTTCTTCTTTTCGTGTAATTCATTTAGTTTTTTTTTGAGAAAAAGGTATGAAATCAATTAATTAAGAAAAAACCTAAAACATATATCCAATACCAAGAAAACCAAATAAAGTGTAGGGATACAATTCAGAATAATCTAAAGAAAAGATCAGAATATCTCTCTCCAAAAACAAGAAAGTGATCCGATGCACATGAATAAGAAGGTAACTTTCTACAACCCGGTATAGAACTCGAGAAAGACCAAAGATACGCGTTTTGATGCAATGCCACGAAGCTAAAAACCGGTGAGGGTGGTTGTCCTGACTTGCGGAGGGACAAAGACGATTACCTCAAGAGACATGGCCCGCCCAGATAGGCCCTCGGCTCCGTTGGGAGACTGAAAAACCTAATTCCTTAACCCCCTAACACCTATCATAATTTCAGACGGGACTGTTTTCCATCCCTCATCGATGATAAAGATAGGGTCTCCTCCGAATATCCATCGTCCGGGAAGGAGGTGGTCAGTTGATGGAAAGTCCGCTTTCGCAGTAGTGGCGTGCTCGAAGCTCCCGTGCTGCTTCCCCCCCCCCCCCCCCTTATAAAAGGTGCCGGCTAATGTTCATCGTAGTCATGGGTGTGATGAGCATTGCTCTTGAGGTTCCGCCTTGTTTAGTTTGTTCGATGGGGAAAAAGTCTCCCCCTGTTCCATTTGTTCAAAAAATCTATGGTAGGGAGGTTGGCAAGGCGTTCGTTGGGCACGTTGAACTTGTCTTTCCAGGGCCATCGTCGCTTCCTGAATGAAGGTGAATAGGAAGGTCTCCGGGTCAGGCGGGATGATAGGTGACGTGACCTATGTGGGTAGGGGGCATTCAACTGGTCCCTTCCCCCTTCCCAAAGCACTGATCCTCAGGCCCTGTCGGATGTCCTCAGAAGTGTTGATCTTAAGCAAGACTGGGAGTTTAACGATGAGGTCTCCCCAATCTGGGAAGCCCTTTTCCCACATCCTGGATGCTCCCGGCGGAAAGGCTGTTGCTTGGTACCTATAACTTGTAAGGAAGGAAAACAAAAAAAGCACCACAGGGGTGCCGGTTAGAATTTCCTTCACAAGGGCGCCCAAGGTTCCTGTTTCCCGATGATAGGCTCTCTATGCAAAGGGAGCGTAGGGACCCGCAACCAATCTCCGTACCTGACAATGCTGAAGTCCGCCACGGTAGAAAGGCCTTGCAAGTGAAAAACAAATGGTCAAATCGGTCACACCTAAAACAAAAGGATGGGAGATTTTCATACTCAAATCGGATTATAAAGGGGGCTATTGTTTGGTCCAGTAGATGACGTCTAATGAAACTTGTGACGTCATCTAGAGTTGCTAGTTATAATGAGATACAGATTTTGGATGTAGCGAGGGTTTGTCACATAAAGATTACAACCGAAAAGGGTGTATGGGTTTGTTTTTGAATTTTTGTGTTCGGTCCATCCAGTTTATTGTGAGTGAATGAGTTACATTTACATCCATGAATGCAAAAGGGACAGGCATTCTTTTCTTGAAAAGAGAAGCATAATAGAAACAATTGAGAAAGTTGGCCGTCTACAAAGAAAGATTAAAATGAAAAAGGAAAAGGAGAAAAAAAAAGAAGAAACAGAAGATTAGAACAGGAGGGGTCTACTTCCTTTGATTAAGGAGTGTTGGGTGGTTTTCTGATTGATTAATCAGATGGTGTGCACTAATTCAAGAAATTGGAACTGTTACACTTCCTTAGCTGTGGTCAAACTTATACAAAATTCAAGATCTTAAGAAATGTATGAGTTGGAGGTAGAGTAGTATTGTTTCTGCAAAACAGAGACTCAGTATTTTGTAAATTTGGATAAGAAAGAAGTTGAAAACAGAGCTGGGGGTGGATGGCATTGTCCTAATTTCTGTTTCGTGTGGTGAATGCCTATGCACCGTGCGTTGCCCAAGGTAAAGTTTTGTGGAATGAGTTGGTTGATGAGTTTACGTCGAACCTTGGCGTTGGTACAGTAGGAGGGATTTTAACTCTTTTTTGGAAGTTTCGGAGGAGAGAGGTGCATCCTATCGTAATAGGGACTCCTTTGTGGTATACTGGGAGCTTCCTTAGATTCGAATGTGTGGAGCTTTAGAGTATGAACACTGCAGCAAATCGGAATGCGAACCGTAAATCGAACCGCAGTCTTGTAGTTCGCGGGTCGCGAGCCGTGCGCTGTGCTGTACGGTTTTTGCGGCCGCGAGCCGCAAAGTTGGGGTTCGGTTCGCGGACCGCGACTCGCGGCCCGGAACAACGGTTTGCGGGCAGTTCGTTTCGGTTCGTTGCCTCCGCCAATCAAGATACGACATGTGGCCATTTGAAGAAACAAAAATTCCTACGGTTGGCAACGGTCAGAAATAGACGGTAATTTTTTTCCGCATTTATCGGATGACGAATAACGAAGGTCGGACGATTTCGGGTTGTCACCCGATGACCTAGGCAGCTTCCGCGACCTGTTGACACAACCGTCCAAGAACTCCGCTTTCTCCCAATATATGCCACCAGGTTCTAGCTCGGGTACTTTCAAACTCGATAATTGTTTTTAATTTAGTCGTGTAATTTAGTTTGTCAATTTATATATGTACCTGATATAAATGCTATATGTTTGAACACATGTCCAGGTCAATTCAACACAGGTCCAATTCCATTCAACCCCGGGCAAAACTACTCGTTCTCACATCCGTACAACCCATACCCGTGTCCACCGCAAAGCTACCTGCGTCCACCGCAAAACTGCCCAGGTCAAACGCAAAGCTATCCGGGTCCACCTCAACACAGCCACTCACCGAACTACTATGGGTATGCCGATTACCCATCATAGAAACAACACGTGCTCGGCAACAGCAACACCCATATGTCGTCCCAATCATCCTCTGTAGGTCCTTCCCAACCACAACTGGTTCGTGCGAAAAATTCGAGGAAAAAATGGTCCATCGAGGCGGAGAAGCACCTCATAAGGAAATGGCTCCAAACATCAAAAGACTCGATTAGGGGCAGCTCCCTAATAGGTAACACATTATGGTGCACAATGACGAAGCGCTACAAAGAGGGAGGAGATCACCCGCGTTTCGAGTGGAGAGCGATGAAGAACCATTGGAACGCCAATAAGGCGCGCGTTAAGAGGTTCCTTGGTCTTTTAAAACTCTCGTAGGCCGAGTACCATAGCGGCAGTAACCACGATGACCACATGAGGGCGGAAAAGGAGATGTGGCGCAATATACTGGAGGACGAAAGGGTGAGGGGTGACCCGAATTTTTTTTAGCTCAATCATTGGGCTGCGTTGCTTGAGAACGAGGAAAATTTCACCGCCGAGGAAGGCACCATCGCTATTGTACGTCGACAACGGTTGGATGAGGCTGGAAATTACAGCTCTACCCCACCACCAGTTTCGGTGAAGAGTACTGGCCTCTCGATGGTGACTCCTAACAAGATTTTCCATATTCCGATCCGACGGAGGGAGGTTCTCAAGAAATACCCACTTCGCATACGATAGAAGGAGTTGGTTATAATTGTTAAAAAATAACTAAAATCGGGCCTTCAACTATAAGCTTGAGAGTGTTAATCTAAAATCTCTCTCGCGAGACCTATCGAGAGCCTCTTCCCTAGGAAACCCTACCCCTAGTTACCTATGGAGCTGCTTATGCCTGTCACCGCCGCCGAAAAGCCCATCACACCTATCGGACCTGTCCCGTCGCCGTTTGCATCCATATGCTTCTCGAAAATCCCTCCTCCTCGACCTTCCTCAATGGTGGAGTCTCCTTTAAAGCCTCGATGCTGAAGGAGGATGAAACAAACCCTAGCTGAGACTCCATCTCCGCCTCTTCTCCCCCCCACCATCCGTTGTTATATTTCCAACACCCTAGTCGACGACGATAGTATCGTTATTTCCGGATTCCTCTACGCTACGGGAAAAACCAAGGAGAGGTCGTCTGGTGATGATTTCACCGATTACTTCCTCCACAAGGAATCCCTTGATCGCTCCTAGCCTTGGCAAAGTCACATGCGTTCCTAGTGGGTGTTGTTTATAGCCTAGGTGAAGCCTTGTCGCCTCCGCTGCTACTTGCTCCTACTGTCGGAGAGGCCTCGCCGCCTCCATTGTGTCGGGATCATAACCGTAGAAAAGCACCAATAGTGGATGCCGGGAGAACGACCTTGGAGGCGTTGATTGATGGAGCCCCTATCCTTAATGCGGTGAGGATTCCTATAATCCTGTCTTTACGTACCACACCTCCAGGCATGGTTCGTCGTCGTAGGGTGCCTAAGCCGCGTAAAGCCACCTCTGTCCTAGGGACATCAGCGCCGTTGGAATCTCTCGAGGTAAGTTGGCAAGTCTCCAAGATGAACTCTCTAATCGCTGAAGGAAGAGGAGGAATTGGAGATTCTCGTCCCGTATTCCTTGGTGAGTCCTTTGATCCTTTATCGCCTTCAATTCGTTATGATGGGTATGCTCTGGTCGTCGAAGCCTCCCTGGAAGGAGGTTCTGATCTGGATCATCATGAAGGTGTGCGGAAAATCCGCGGAGGGCTTGGTCATTAAGGATATTGGTCCCGAGGTTTTTGAATTCTACTTTAAGTCAGAGGAGGCTCGGGCGTGGGTTCGGAGTAACGAACCTTGGTCCTTTGATGGCCGTCCCCTACTCCTCGATGGCGAGGGATCCTCCTGCTTTGGATCGGCTCTAGCTATGGGTTGACGCCCATGGTCTCCCTCCATTAGTGCGGACCTCGTGGAGAGTCCCTTGTGCCGTCATCTGCTGCTTCGGTTCAAGGAATTCCCAGACCCGATTCGGCTCTCGCTCACCTACACGAAGCAGCCCTCCTTCTACTACATCTGTGGGCTAATCGGACATGTTGTTCTACAGTGCAATCGGAAAATTGTTGGAGGTCCACGGTTCGACTCATCCATGTTGGAGTTCCAGAAGAACCGGAACGCCAAGCCATATGCTACGGATTGGGGGAATCAGGGGTCTTGGAGCCAACCACTAAGGAAAGGACCTATATCCCCGAGCACCGTACCTAAGAGCACCTTGCCTTAGGGAAGAGGCCCAATTGTATCCTCGAGCACCGTACCTATGTTAGTCTTAGTGTCGTAGTTCAATCCTAAATGTCCAAATGTATATATCATCGTTAGCAATAAAATTAAAGCGACTTTATATTACTTATGTGTTGGAGTAATATATGGATGTGTGCTCTGATCTATGCCCACCATGTGAATAGAACCATAGATCGAGATAGATCACACTCGATGGGTCCCTAGTCAACAAAGCTTCACTAGAAGCGACTAGTATGAAAGATGTCTCTTTATGGCTTACGTTCTGTTAGTCATTGGAATGAGATTCCGGAGTCTGATCATAGATATCATGTGGGACATGATATTGGACGACCCGACATGAATATGTGCCATAGATCAAGTCATGAACATATTCATTGTCGTAGCTTGTCATGTATCCTTAGATCAAGGAGTCTTTGTGATCGCTATGTAGTCAACAACTGAGTTTGACCTGAGCCTAACGTTGTCCGTAACAAGGCTTCCATAACAGCCAGGATTGGCTTGGGGACGGGCTACATGAGTGACACGAAAGACGGCTAAGGGATTTATCCCTCATACTGAGGTATAAGAAAGATATCGGTTCTCGGCCGCTTGATCGAGAGTGAGTGAAAGAATAACATGGCCATGCACATGATACTGGGTATCATATATTCAGTCATCTCACATATCAAGGAACAATGATTGAGAATAATAAGGATGACAGCTCTATGCCTTATCTCAATCAGGATATCGAAGATAAAAGGATAATGACAGGGACGACGGAAAGGTTAGAATCGACAGGGTTGATTCGTTATGCAGTGTCAGACAATACTAAAGTCTCGTTAGTTGCCACTTAAATAGGATCAAGTAAAATGGGATTTTACGTTGATCTATTGACATGCATAAACCTAATGGTCACACCGGAGGATGAAACTCATTAACACATTTATGGAGAATGGCCAAAAGGGAGTTGTCTCGGGACATGACCAAAACTGGATTTTTTGGGTCATGTACCCGTAAGTGAATAGGACTTTACGGATCGAGACAAGGCTTGGAGTCTTGGGATTGATCGCGTCGGATAATGTTGGACATTTCCGGTATGGAAGGCTTGGAGGCGATGAGCGAATCACGGGACCTCGTTGGAAATGGCCACGAGCCATGTTCCAAGAGGCCCATGAAAGGCCCATGCAACCAAGGCCCATGGAACTAATTAATCAAGTCTTGATTAATTAGTACTAAGTAAGCAAGACAAGGATTAAGGTGTTGGTGATTCACCACCTAACCCAATCTTGTCTTGCCATACTTTGTCCTATTTACACCTTACTTGTCACCATGCTTGTCCCATGCCTTTAGTTGGAGAAGTATGGGTGGGGTTTGTTATGTTTAGGTCATCTTTTTTCAACATAACAAACACAAGACACAAATGGGAATCAACTTTTTTCTCTCCCTCCTCCTACCATTTCGGGTTTGGCTTGTGTCCTTGAGTACTCAAAGGGAAGAACTACGTGGCTTTGATTCCCATGTGGATACGTAGGCGTCTTGGAGACTCAAGCCAATCATCCGTTAACCGGTGTTCTTGTTTTGGTAAGAAATAGTGCTGAATTTTTCTCTTGTGAATCCATTCTTTGTTAGTTGTTTCATGGTTTTTATCGTCTCTTGGTTTTCAATGATTTTCCGCTGCGAGTTGGTTCATCTCCAACCCTACCTCGAGACCCAACAATGGTATCAGAGCCGTGCTACCTTCGGGATTCACAAGACGGTGTTCAAAGTTTCGGTTTTGCTTGAAAGTTTCGTTTTTGGCATGTTGTTTTGCTAAATTGTTTGATAACATGGTTTCAATTCTTGTTTACGGATTTAATGCATGTAAAATTAATTTTAGAAAATTTTCTAAAATCTGGAAATTTTGAAAAAAAATTGATTTTTCGGGTCTCAGGAGCGGGATTCTCGGGGAGCCGAAACTGGGACCGACCGGGGCTCTTGTTGGACGGAGCTCGGCCAAGCATGACCATTGGATGGTTTATATGCCAAGGCTAAACCGTTTTGCTAGTTATGACGAGTTTGGAACCGTCATGACGAACTCGAAGATCAAATGTTCAAAAGTTTCATTTTTGAACGGTTTCGATAAACCGAGCATCAAAATTTTTCGAAACTTGGCTATTAAATAAAACCGGAAAATCACATGATGTTTGATAACATGATTGTTTGATAACACGATGTGTGATTTGATGTTGGCATGGTGTACATAATAGCCCCGAGCTCGATTTAATTATTTATCGCTTTTCACGGCCTGTGAGCCGTTAAAGTTAGCGTGTAATTATTCTTTCAAGGTGTGGTCGTCGAACCACTTGTTTGTAATATTTATTTATTCTCGACCTGCGAGTCGTGTACTAAATTGTCATATTTTGCTCAAGACGAAGAAAGGGCGAAAAGGACATTTGGTGGCTTTTCGGATGTTGGCATCGGCTTGGAGTCGATGGAGCTCAAGAAGCTAGTGGGAGTTAGTTTAGGGGGATATTATGTGCACATTTATCGCTTTATGCTTGGTTTATTTTATGCATGATTAATACTATGTGTTTTAGAATTGCATGCTTAACTTTATTTATCGAGCATATCACCTCACATGCAAAGATAAAATTGGATTTTTAATCCTTGTTTGTGAGCCCTTGGAACCGACATTACATTAGATGTAGTTGACGGGTTCGAAAGAAGAATTACATTGGATGTAATTGGAGGCACCATTACATTTGGAATGTAGTTGATGTGCTTATCGCATCTAGGATGTGCCAAAAGTTTTAAACACAACCGGACAAGTAAAAACGGGTCATATCCGATACCTCCCAATTCTCAACACCTTACTACCTCCCCATCCTATGGGTGTCGTGCGCCTTAGCGGAGCATCCATGGGAAAGAGGGGTAGTAGGTTTGGACGACATATGTGGGTGTCGTGCGCCTTAGCGGAGCACCTACATAGTGGCGGATCATAGTTGAAAATTGGTGGACCCGACTACGATTCTCAGCTAGGGTTGAGCTTAGGTATCAGATAGGGTAAGCCGTGTACTTAAGTACATACCCTAGCCAAGAGTCACATTGGATGTGATTGGACGGGGTCCTACCTACATAGCTCGATTGAGTGGTGAGCCTTTGTTCAGCTTGATCGAGTAAATCAAGGATCTTGGTTTCAGATTCTAAAGGTTTAGAATCGATTGTTGGTGTTTAAGCTTGATCTTCATAAAATTTATTCAATTTACTGATTGAATTTTATCTGTTGTAGATCAAATGGCAAATTCAGCGAACATTTATAGTTTGTCATTAAAAACCATTCTTGACAGGGTCAAGCTAAATGGGACAAACTATTTGGACTGGTACAGAATTTTGAGGATAGTACTCAAGTCTGAACGCAAAGAATATGTCTTTGACAAGGCTGTCTCTAAGACCATATCAGAGTTACATGAAGTGTCATTTACTGCTGAGAAGAATATATCAGGGATCTGGGATCCAAGGATATTCTGATGGTCAACAAGGGAATTGGAAGTGGCAAGGGCGGGGCCCATGCACACTTGGTAGGAAGATGAGACACCTGAGAATGTCTACTTCTACTGCCAACAGCCTGGTCATTGGAACCGGGATTACAGGAAGTTCACGGCTGATCTGAAGAAGGGCAGTGGGATTGCGCCTTCCTCAAATAGCCTAGATGATCTGAAGAAGGGCAGTAGGACTGCGCCTTCATCAGGAAACATGGATGATCTAAGGAAGGGCGGTGGGACCGTGCCTTCATCCGGTATTAACTATATAGAGCTACATCTCTCTACTTCCAAAGATTCATGGGTATTAGATACCAGGACTGAATCTCACACATGCACTAATATATGGTGGCTGAGAGTATGAGAGGTTTGGAAAGAACGAAGTGGACTTAGAGTTGTGGCAACTGCTGTAAGATCCATGAGTCTTGCTTTGCCAAGTGGCCTTGTCTTAGTATTATATAATGTATATTACATACCTACTTTTAGAAGGAATATTATATATGTATCAGTGTTTGACAAGGAAGGATATAATGTTAGTATTGGAAATGGAGTTTTCAATGTTCTATGCAATGATATGTTTTATACCAGCACTTACTTGGTTGGAGGATTGTACATATTAGATATGGGTAACAATGCCTCAAGTTTTATATATTACGTTAATACCAAGAGGTCTAAATCCAACGATTTAAACCTAACTTTGTTATGGCACTGTCATTTGGGCTGCATAAACAAGAAGCGCCTACCAACACTTCAAAAGTGCGGGCTTTCAGGTTCATTCGAATTCCATTCGATCGATAGGTGCAAGGTTTGTTTGATTGGAAAAATGACTAAAGTGCCTTTTATCGATCGCGATGAAAGGGCGTATGAATTATTGGGGCTGATACACTCGAATCTGTGTAGACCAATAAGTTCACTTGCCAGGAGGGGTTTTAGCTACTTTATCACATTTACTGATGATTACAATAAATATGGTTATGTCTATTCGGTGAGACATAAGTTTGAAACTTTTGATAAATTCAAAGAGTTTAAGACTAAAGTAGAAAACCAGCTCGACAAAGGTATTAAGGCACTTCGATTGGATCGAGGTTGAAGATACTTGACCACAGAGTTATTAGATCATCTAAAAGAGAATGGGATCCTTTTGGAATGGACTCTTCCTGGGACACTGTAGTTGAAAGGTGTAGCCAAACGGAGAAATCGGACATTGTTAGACAATGGTCCGTTCCATGATTAGTTGGACTGATCTCCCAATCTCTTTCTGGGGTTATGCTCTAGAGACGATCACATTCATAGTGAATCGGGCTTCGACGAAGGGTGTGGAAGGGACACCATTTTATAAATGGTACTGGATGATGCCCGCGTTGTCCTTCCTAAAGATTTGTGGTTGCGAGGCTTATGTGAAACATTTGGTTTCGACTAATCTCGAACCAAGATATGAGATATGCACCTTCGTGTGGTATCCCAAAGCAACAAGGGGATACTACTTCTACAATCCCAGTGAGAACATGGTGTTCGTCGCTTGGGGTGGGGTCTTTATGGAAAATGAGTTTTGTTTCCAAAGACGTCATTGGGAGGACTGTGCATCTCGAAGAAATTCAGGATGGTACAGATCTGTCTAAACCAATTGACAACCTAGTAGAAAGGAGCCAGAGATTGTCGTAGAGTAAGAACCAATTCCTGTTACAATTCCGGAAGGTCCAAGGCGATTTGAAAGGATCAATCTTCCACCTCCAAGATATGGAGGTGACAATGAAGTCATGGTGGATCACGATGATCTAGCCACCTTTCAGGAAGTCGTGGATGGGCTCAGGGCGATTTGAAAGGATCAATCTTGTTGACATAACTGCGTATCATAATTACGAGATATGGCAAGTGGATGTCAAAACCGCTTTCTTAAATGGTAATTTGACTGAGTACGTTTGTATGTCTCGGCCCAAAGGTTTTGATGATCCGAAGAATAAGGGAAAGATTTATAAGTTGTGTAAATCCATTTATGGATTGAAACGAACTTCTCGGAGTTGGATCCTTCGTTTTGATGAAGCTGTAATTGGATTTGGCTTAATCAAGAACGAGGATGAATCTTGTGTTTATAAGAAGGCTAGTGGGAGCAAGATTACCTTTCTGGTTCTCATTGAAAACGACATCCCAACCTTGCACGAGACTAAAGCTTGGTTGAGGAAGTGTTTTTCAATAAAGGAATTAGGCGATGCTTCTTATATCTTAAGGATTAAGATATGTAGAGATCGCACCAAGAGGGTCTTGGATTTAAGTCAGGGAACCTATGTGAACAAGGCATTGAGTAGGTTCTTAATGCTCGATTCAAAGAAAGGACTCTTACCCACTAGTCATGGCATTCATCTCAGCAAGACTCAGTGTCCTAAGACACCTGATGAGCTGAAAAGGATGATGAGAATCCTATGCGCCTGGGGTCAGGATCGATCATATATGCCATGACATGTATGAGACCGGACGTCTCGTAAGCCTTATGTTGTACCAGTAGACATCAGTCTAACCCGGGGGAAAGATGATGCTGAATTAGTCGTCGAAGGATGAGTAGACGCTAGTTTTCCAAGACAAATCCAGATGACTTTAGAAGTCAGTGAGGATATGTGTTTATGCTGAATGTCAGATCTTTAGCTGGGAGAGCGTAAAGCAAGATACCATTGTGTTAGTCTTAGTGCCCGTAGTTCAATCCTAAATGTCCAAATGTATATATCATCGTTAGCAATAAAATTAAAGCGGCTTTATATTACTTATGTGTTGGAGTAATATATCGATGTGTGCTCTGATCTATGCCCACCATGCGAATAGAAACATAGATCGAGATAGATCACACTCGATGGGTCCCTAGTCAACAAAGCTTCACTAGAAGCGACTAGTATGAAAGATGGCTCTTTATGGCTTACGTTCTGTTAGTCATTGGAATGGGATTCCGGAGTCTGATCATAGATATCATGTGGGACATGATATTGGACGACCCGCCCTGAATATGTGCCATAGATTAAGTCATGAACATATTCAGTGTTGTAGCTTGTCATGTATCCTTAGACCAAGGAGTCTTTGTGATCGCTATGTAGTCAACAACTGAGTTTGACCTGAGCCTAACGTTGTCCGTAACAGGGCTTCCATAACGGCCAGGATTGGCTTGGGGACGGGCTACATGAGTGACACGAAAGACGGCTAAGGGATTTATCCCTCATACTAAGGTATGGGAAAGATATCGGTTCTCAGCCACTTGATCGAGAGTGACTGGAAGAATAGCATGGCCATGCACATGATACTGGGTATCATATCTTCAGTCATCTCACATATCAAGGAACGGTGATTGAGAATAATAAGGATGACGGCTCTATGCCTTATCTCAATCAGGATATCGGAGATAAAAGGATAATGACAGGGACGACGGAAAGGTTAGAATCGACAGGGTCGATTCGTTATGTAGTGTCAGGCAATACTAAAGTCTCGTTAGTTGCCACTTAAATAGGATCAAGTAAAATGGGATTTTACGTTGATCTATTGACATGCATAAACCTAAGGGTCACACCGGAGGATGAAACTCATTGACACATTTATGGAGAATGGGCAAAAGGGAGTTGTCTCGGGACATGACCAAAACTGGGTTTTGGGTCATGTGCCCGTAAGTGAATAGGACTTCACAGATCGAGACAAGGCTTGGAGTCTTGGGATTGATCGCGTCGGATAATGTTGGACATTTCCAGTATGGAAGGCATGGAGGCGATGAGCGAATCACGGGACCTCGTTGGAAATGGCCACGGGCCATGTTCCAAGAGGCCCATGAAAGGCCCATGCAACCAAGGCCCATGGAACTAATTAATCAAGTCTTGATTAATTAGTACTAAGTAAGCAAGACAAGGATTAAGGTGTTGATGATTCACCACCTAACCCAATCTTGTCTTGCCATACTTTGTCCTATTTACACCTTACTTGACACCATACTTGTCCCATGCCTTTAGTTGGACAAGTATGAGTTTTGTTATGTTTAAGTCATCTTTTTTCAACATAAACACAAGACAAGAATAGGAAACACAACTTCTCTCTCCCTTCCCTTGCAATTTCGGGTTTGGCAAGCTCCCACCTCCATTTTTGTGTTCTTGAGTCCTCAAAGAGAAGAACTACGTGGCTTTGATTCCCATGTGGATACGTAGGTGTCTTGGAGACTCAAGCCAATCATTCGTTACCCGGTGTTCTTGTTTTGGTAAGAACTAGTGCTGAATTTTTCTCTTGTGAATCCATTCTTTGTTAGTTGTTTCATGGTTTTAATCGTCTCTTGGTTTTCCTTGATTTTCCGCTGCGAGTTGGTTCATCTCCAACCCTACCTCGAGACCCAACAGTGGTATCAGAGTCGTGCTACCTTCGGGATTCACAAGACGGTGTTCAAAGTTTCGGTTTTGCTTGAAAGTTTCGTTTTTGGCATGTTGTTTTGCTAAATTGTTTGATAACATGTTTTAAATTACTTGTTTATGGATTTAATGCATGTAAAATGAATTTTTTAAAATTATTTCAAATCTGGAAATTTTGAAAAAAATTTGATTTTTCGGGTCTCGGGAGCGGGACTCTCGGGGAGCCGAAACCGGGACCGAACGGGGCTCCGTTGGACGGAGCTAGGCCAAGCATGACCATTGGATGGTTGATATGCCAAGGCTAAACCGTTTTGTTAGTTATGACGAGTTTGGAACCGTCATGATGAACTCGAAGATCAAATGTTCAAAAGTTTCATTTTTGAACGGTTTCGATAAACCGAGCATCAAAAAATTTCGAAACTTGGCTATTAATTAAAACCGGAAAATCACATGATGTTTGATAACATGCTTTTTTGATAACACGATGTGTGATGTGATGTTGGCATGGTGTACATAATAGCCCCGAGCTCAATTTAATTATTTATCGCTTTTCACGGCCTGCGAGCCGTTAGAGTTAACGTGTAATTATTCTTTCAAGGTGTGGTCGTCGAACCACTTGTTTGTAATATTTATTTATTCCCGACCTGCGAGTCGTGTATTAAATTGTAATATTTTACTCAAGACGAAGAAAGGGCGAAAAGGTCATTTGGTAGCTTTTCGGGTGTTGGCATCGGCTTGGAGTCGGTGGAGCTCAAGAAGCTAGTGGGAGTTAGTTTAGGGGGCTATTATGTGCACATTTATCGCTTTATGCTTGGTTTAGTTTATGCATGATTAATTCTATGTGTTTTAGAATTGCATGCTTAACTTTATTTACCGAGCATATCACCTCACATGCAAAGATAAAATTGGACTTTTAATCCTTGTGTGTGAACCCTTAGAACCGTCATTGCATTGGATGTAGTTGACGGGTTCAAAGGAAGAATTACATTGGATGTAATTTGAGGCATCATTGCATTTGGAATGTAGTTGATGTGCTCATCGCATCTAGGATGTGCCAAAAGTTTTGAACACAACTGGACAAGTAAAAGCGGGTCATGTCCGATACCTCCCAATCATCAACACCTTACTACCTCCCCGTCCTATGGTTGTCGTGCGCATTAGCGGAGCATCCATGGGGAAGCGGGGTAGTAGGTTTGGACGACATATGTGGGTGTCGTGCGCATTAGCGGAGCACCTACATAGTGACGGGCCATAGTTGAAAATTGGTGGACCCGACTACGATTCTCGGCCTGAGGTTGAGCTAGGGTAACAGATAGGGTAAGTCGTGTACATAAGTACATACCCTAGCCAAGAGTCACATTGGATGTGATTGGATGGAGTCCTACCTACATAGCTCGATTAAGTGGTGAGCATTTGTTCAGCTTAATCGAGTGAATCAAGGATCTTGGTTTCAGATTCTAAAGGTTTAGAATTGATTGTTGGTGTTTAAGCTTGATCTTCATAAAATTTATTCAGTTTACTGATTGAATTTTATCTGTTGTAGATCAAATGGCAAATTCAGCGAACATTAATAGTTTGTCATTAAAAACCATTCTTGACAGGGTCAAGCTAAATGGGACAAACTATTTGGACTGGTACAGAATTTTGAGGATAGTCCTCAAGTCTGAACGCAAAGAATATGTCCTTGACAAGGTTTTCTCTAAGACCATATCAGAGTTACATGAAGTGTCATCAGCTGCTGAGAAGAATATCTCAGGGATCTGGGATCCAAGGATATTCTGATGGTCAACAAGGGAATTGGAAGTGGCAAGGGCTGGGCCCATGCGCACTTGGCAGGAAAGATGAGACACCTGAGAATGTCTGCTTCTACTGCCAACAGCCTGGTCATTGGAACCGGGATTACAGGAAGTTCACGGCTGATCTGAAGAAGGGCAGTGGGACTGCGCCTTCATCAAATAGCCTGGATGATCTGAAGAAGGGCAGTAGGACTGCGCCTTCATCAGGAAACCTGGATGATCTAAGGAAGGGCGGTGGGATCGTGCCTTCATTCGGTATTAACTCTATAGAGCTACATCTCTCTACTTCCAAAGATTCATGGGTATTAGATACCATGACTGAATCTCACACATGCACTAATATATGGTGGCTGAAAGTAGGAGAGATTTGGAAAGCACGAAATGGACCTCAGAGTTGTGGCAACTGCTGTAGGATCCATGAGTCTTGCTTTGCCAAGAGGCCTTGTCTTAGTATTGTATAATGTATATTGCATACCTACTTTTAGTAGGAATATTATATCTATATCCGTGTTTGACAAGGAAGGATATAATGTTAATATTGGAAATGGAGTTTTCAATGTTCTATGCAATGATATGTTTTATACCAGTACTGACATGGTTGGAGGATTGTACATATTAGATATGGGTAACAATGCCTCAAGTTCTATATATTCCGTTAATACCAAGAGGTCTAAATCCAACGATTTAAACCTAACTCTGTTATGGTACTGTCATTTGGGTCGCATAAACAAGAAGCGCCTATCAGCACTTCAGAAGTGCGGGCTTTCAGGTTCATTCGAATTCCATTCGATCGATAGGTGCAAGGTTTGTTTGATGGGCAAAATGACTAAAGTGCCCTTTATCGATCGCGATGAAAGGGCGGGTGAATTATTGGGGCTGATACACTCGAATGTGTGTAGACCAATAAGTTCACTTGCCAGGAGGGGTTTTAGCTACTTTATCACATTTACTGATGATTACAGTAAATATGGTTATGTCTATTCGGTGAGACATAAGTCTAAAGCTTTTGATAAATTCAAAGAGTTTAAGACTATAGTAGAAAACCAGCTCGACAAAGGTATTAAGGCACTTCGATTGGATCGAGGTGGAAAATACTTGACCACAGAGTTATTAGATCATCTAAAAGAGAATGGGATCCTTTTGGAATGGACTCCTCCTAGGTCACTGTAGTTGAAAGGTGTAGCCAAACGGAGAAATCGGACATTTTTAGACAATGGTCTGTTCCATGATTAGTTGGACTGATCTCCCAATCTCTTTTAGGGGTTTTGCTCTAGAGACGACCGCATTCATAGTGAATTGGGCTTCGACGAATGGTGTGGAAGGGACACCATTTTAAAAATGGTACTGGATGATGCCCGCTTTGTCCTTCCTAAAGATTTGTGGTTGCGAGGCTTATGTGAAACATTTGGTTTCGACTAATCTCGAACCAAGATCTGAGATATGCACCTTCGTGTGGTATCCCAAAGCAACAAGGGGATACTATTTCTACAATCCCAGTGAGAACATGGTGTTCGTCGCTTGGGGTGGGGTCTTTATGGAAAAGAAGTTTTGTTTCCAAAGACGTCATTGGGAGGACTGTGCATCTCGAAGAAATTCAGGATGGTACAGATCTGTCTAAACCAATTGGCAACCCAGTAGAAAGGAGCCAGAGATTGTCGTAGAGTAAGAACCAATTCCTGTTACAATTCTAGAAGGTCCAAGGCGATTTGAAAGGATCAATCTTCCACCTCCAAGATATGGAGGTGACAATGAAGTCATGGTGGATCACGATGATCCAGCCACCTTTCAGGAAGTCGTGGATGGGCCCAACTCCGAGTTATGGCTGGGAGCCATGAGGGAGGAAATGCAATCCATGTCGGACAACCGAGTCTGGGAACCGGTTGATCCCATCAATGGTGTGAGGACCATAGGATGCAAATGGATCTTCAAGGTGAAGATGGACATGGACGGCAACCCTCTGACCTACAAAGCTCAACTGGTGGCAAAAGGTTATAGGCAGATCCAATGGATTGACTATGAGGAAACTTTCTCCTTAGTGGCTATGGTCAAAATCGATCCAAATTCTTCTTGACATAACTGCGTATCATAATTACGAGATATGGCAAGTGGATGTCAAAACCGCTTTCCTAAATGGAAATTTGACTGAGTACGTTTGTATGTCTCGGCCCAAAGGTTTTGACGATCCGAAGAATAAAGGAAAGATTTATAAGTTGTTGAAATCCATTTCTGGATTGAAACGAACTTCTCGGAGTTGGATCCTTCGTTTTGATGAAGTTGTAATTGGATTTGGCTTAATCAAGAACGAGGATGAATCTTGCGTTTATAAGAAGGCTAGTGGGAGCAATATTACCTTTCTGGTTCTCATTGAAAACGACATCCCAACCTTGCACTAGACTAAAGCTTGGTTGAGGAAGTGTTTTTTAATAAAGGACTTAGGTGATGCTTCTCATATCTTAAGGATTAAGATATGTAGAGATCGCACCAAGAGGGTCTTGGATTTAAGTCAGGGAACCTATGTGAACAAGGCATTGAGTAGGTTCTTAATGTTCGATTCAAAGAAAGGACTCTTACCCACTAGTCATGGCATTCATCTCAGCAAGACTCAGTGTCCTAAGACACCTGATGAGCTGAAAAGGATGATGAGAATCCTATGCGCCTGGGGGCAAGATCGATCATATATGCCATGACATGTATGAGACCAGACGTCTCGTAAGCCTTATGTTGTACCAGTAGACATCATTCTAACCCGGGGGAAAGATGATGCTGAACTAGTCGTCGAAGGATGAGTAGACGCTAGTTTTCCAAGACAAATCCAGATGACTTTAGAAGTCAATCAGGATATGTGTTTACGCTGAATGGCAGAGCTTTAGCTGGGAAAGCGTAAAGCAAGATACCATTGCCGAATCTACGACAGAGGCCAAGTACATGGATGCTACAGAGGCAGCTAAGGAGGCTATGTGGATTTGGAAATTCATGGCAGGGCTGGGTGTAATTAAAAATCCATCCAGTCCGGTGAATCCATTTTGCGACAACACAAGGGCCATTGCGCAAGCTAAAAGCCTAGATCACATAACAAATCCAAACATGTACTGCGGCGTATCCACCTCATCAGATAAATACTGAACTGATGTGAAGTGAAGATAACCGATATTGCAACAGATGATAACATAGCCAACCCTTTGACTAAGGCAGTGTCACTGCCTGAACATGTTAGACATGTAAAGTCGATGGGGACATATTGGAGTTTAGATTGGAACTAGGGCAAGTGGGAGATTGTTAGTCTTAGTGCCCATAGTTCAATCCTAAATGTCCAAATGTATATATCATCGTTAGCAATAAAATTAAAGCGGCTTTATATTACTTATATGTTGGAGTAATATATCGATGTGTGCTCTGATCTATGCCCACCATGCGAATAGAACCATAGATCGAGATAGATCACACTCGATGGGTCCCTAGTCAACAAAGCTTCACTAGAAGCGACTAGTATGAAAGATGGCTCTTTATGGCTTACGTTCTGTTAGTCATTGGAATGGGATTCCGGAGTCTGATCATAGATATCATGTGGGACATGATATTGGACGACCCGCCCTGAATATGTGCCATAGATTAAGTCATGAACATATTCAGTGTTGTAGCTTGTCATGTATCCTTAGACCAAGGAGTCTTTGTGATCGCTATGTAGTTAACAACTGAGTTTGACCTGAGCCTAACGTTGTCCGTAACAGGGCTTCCATAACGGCCAGGATTGGCTTGGGGACGGGCTACATGAGTGACACGAAAGACGGCTAAGGGATTTATCCCTCATACTAAGGTGTGGGAAAGATATCGGTTCTCGGCCACTTGATCGAGAGTGACTGGAAGAATAGCATGGCCATGCACATGATACTGGGTATCATATCTTCAGTCATCTCACATATCAAGGAACGGTGATTGAGAATAATAAGGATGACGGCTCTATGCCTTATCTCAATCAGGATATCGGAGATAAAAGGATAATGACAGGGACGACGGAAAGGTTAGAATCGACAAGGTCGATTCGTTATGTAGTGTCAGGCAATACTAAAGTCTCGTTAGTTGCCACTTAAATAGGATCAAGTAAAATGGGATTTTACGTTGATCTATTGACATGCATAAACCTAAGGGTCACACCGGAGGATGAAACTCATTGACACATTTATGGAGAATGGGCAAAAGGGAGTTGTCTCGGGACATGACCAAAACTGGGTTTTGGGTCATGCGCCCGTAAGTGAATAGGACTTTACGGATCGAGACAAGGCTTGGAGTCTTGGGATTGATCGCGTCGGATAATGTTGGACATTTCCGGTATGGAAGGCATGGAGGCGATGAGCGAATCACGGGACCTTGTTGGAAATGGCCACGGGCCATGTTCCAAGAAGCCCATGAAAGGCCCATGCAACCAAGGCCCATGGAACTAATTAATCAAGTCTTGATTAATTAGTACTAAGTAAGCAAGACAAGGATTAAGGTGTTGGTGATTCACCACCTAACCCAATCTTGTCTTGCCATACTTTGTCCTATTTACACCTTACTTGTCACCATGCTTGTCCCATGCCTTTAGTTGGACAAGTATGGGTTTTGTTATGTTTAAGTCATCTTTTTTCAACATAACAAACACAAGACAAGAATAGGAAACACATTTTCTCTCCCTCTTCCATGGCCATTTCGGGTTTGGCTAGTTTCCACCTCCATGTTTGTGTTCTTGAGTCCCCAAAGAGAAGAACTACGTCGCTGTGATTCCCATGTGGATACGTAGGCGTCTTGGAGACTCAAGCCAATCATTCGTTAACCGGTGTTCTTGTTTTGGTAAGAACTAGTGCTGAATTTTTTCTCTTGTTAATCCATTCTTTGTTAGTTGTTTCATGGTTTTAATTGTCTCTTGGTTTTCATTGATTTTCCGCTGCGAGTTGGTTCATCTCCAACCCTACCTCGAGACCCAACAGTACCTTGGGAGGCCGTGAGTGCCTGTGGGGCTGTTGAGTCCGTGTTTTACTGTTGGTGTGTCTTGGGAGGCCGTGAGTGCCTTTGGGGCTGTTGAGTCCAAGTTTTACTGTTGGCGTCTTGGTGGCCATGAGTGCCTGTGAGTGTTGAACCTGTGTTGTTACTGGTTGTTGAACTTGCTTGTGATTGTGATTGTGCTTGTGATTGTGGTTGCGGATCCCGGTAGGTTGCAAGCATTCTTGGGCTGGCCTGACTAAGTTTGAGTATCAACGGGTTGCAAGCATTCTTTGGCTGGCCTGACACAGTTTGAGTATCAACAGGTTGCAAGCATTCTTTGGCTGGCCTGACACAGTTTGAGTATCAACAGGTTGCAAGCATTATTTGGCTGGCCTGGTCCGAGTTTGAGTATCACGGGTTGTAAGCATTCTTTGGCTAGCCTGATCCGTGTTCGTGTGAGTGGGAGAGGTTACTGAGCAGCTGGTATGCGATCCTTTGTGATCTTGTTTGGTGTGCGATCCTTTGTGATCTTGTTTGGTGTTGCGTAGCTGTCGTTTGAGTCCTTGGAAGAGGTCGTGATCGTTGTGCCGAGTCTACTTTACGTGTCAGGGTGTCGAGTTGGTCAAGTAAGGTCACCGTGGGTGTTTGTCAGTCGGAGTACTGAGTTGGGGACAGTGATCCCCAGAGTTGAGTTTGTTGTGGGTGTTACCGGCATTGTCTGCTAATTATGCCGTAGTCAGTCTGTTATCTGTGGCGGTGAGCGAACGCTCACCCCTAGATGCTTTTCCTACAGGTACGGATCACATGACGGACTAGGTGAGCTCTCGAAGCTTGTGGAGCTAGGAGCGGAGTCCGGGTTTAGTCTTTTGAGTCTAGTGACAGATACCTTGTACTTTTGTCCACGTGTTGGGACGTATTTTTAAGTTGTAAATATTATTTTTGATTAATTAAATGGAGATTTTAAAGTGTTTATCCAAAACAGGTTTCATTGTTTTGTTATTTTAAATGTTCGCGTCCCTAGTTCGGCTTACTGAAATTGGGGGGTGAAAGCTTGGTATCAGAGCTCGAGGTTTCACACCTCGGACTGCGCGTCAATTAGGTGGGGAGAGTCGAGTCGGTAAAGTCCCGTCGTACGTTGGGTACGCAGGTCGGGAACCGTGTGTAGACCCGTTGTGTTGTGAGTCCTGCTTGTGTTCGTGTGTATGTGTAGTGTTTTATTGCTGGCTTGCTGATTGTTGTTGCTGCTTGAAACGTTTTTAAACTATCGCGGGTCGACTCAGGAGCGCTCCTGTAGTCGAACGTGACAGTGCTGACATCAAGTCGGTACAACGTAGTTCGGGGACGCCTGGACCGGGTTGTGACTGCGTGATGTCAAGTCTGAGGTTTTAAAATAAAAAGGGGAAAGTTTTGGAATTGGTAGGCCCGGTGGGCGTGTCTTGATTTTGTTTGACGTCGTGGGCGTTTGTGTTTGACTTTGATTGGCCCGGTGGGCGTGGTTCGGTGTTGGTTGGCCCGGTGTGCGTGTATTGTTGTTACTCGGTCGTGTTGGCTTGTGTTTGAGGTCGGTCTTGATTTGCCGTAACTGTATTATGTGTTTGGTGGTCGTTGTCTGCGACGTGCTTGTGTACGGGTCGCTATTAGCCGGGAAAGTTACGAGTACCCTAGGGTGGACATAGCGGGTGTAAGTAGTGCGAAATTATCACCGCTAGGAAATCGGGGTCTGTGGTTTGGCCTGGTAGGTGGAATGGGACGGTTTGGTTGCCGGCCCGGTAAGGGGCCCGGCAGGTATTGGTTGCCGGCCCGGTAAGGGGTCCGGTAGGTACTGGACGCCGGCCCGGCAATGGGTCTGGCAAGACTTGGACGCCGGCCCGGTAAGTGGTCCGGCAAGGCGTGGTCGCCGGCCCGGTAAGGGGTCCGGCAAGGCGTGGTCGCCGGCCCGGTAAGGGGTCCGGCAGGGTTTGGTCGCCGGCCCGGTAAGGGGCCCGGCAAGGGTTGGGTGCCGGCCCGGTACGGGGCACGGCACGGCCTGGGTGCCGGCCCGGTAGGGGGCACGGCCCGGCCTGGTTCCCGGCCCGGAAAGTGGCACGGCAGGGGTCGTGTACCGGCCTGGTCCAGTGAGCCGTCTTCAATTTTTTTTTTCTTTCTTTGGTTGTTTTTGTTTCATTGTGCGTTTAGGTTTGCGGTTGTGTGACTCGGTTCACGTTCGTGCGGTGTGAGCGTTGGTTTTACGTGTTTGGGTTCGCAGTTGTGGGTTGTAGAGGCCGTAGGCCTGTTGCACGGTTGGGTTGTTGTTGAGTTTTTCGCTTACCTATTAGTATACTTAAGGCTTTAATAGCGCGAGCAGTGGTGTTTTACTGATTTGAGGACGTGTTTCCCGTGTCGATGTTTATCTTACTCGAGCGAGTACTTGAGGTGTTGTTAGCATGGGCGGTGGGATGTTTGGCTTCAGTTTTGTGATGGTGGTTTGCCCTGACTAGAGTGGTAAGTCTTTGGTGCGTTACTAGTATGCCATAATCGAACGGGTGTCCGTGGAGGTGAGCATAACGCTCATCCCCTTTACTACTTTTCCCGCAAGGGACGAGTAGCGAACACTGGTTTGGTTGCGGAAAGTTATAAGTAAATGCATAAAGGACTGGATGAGGGCTTGGTGTACATTTGTGTGGTTAAATTTGAAGTTCCGCCTACGTGTTATTATAATTAAAGTATGATTAGCGTGAACGGCAAGTACGTTGGGGTAGACGTAGACCGTGTGAACGTTAGTGTATTTGAGCTTGTTGTCCTTATTTGAGTTCGCAAACTGAACGTTTGCGTGTGTCCGTGTAGAGAGTACTGACTTATGGCTTGCGGTAGACGAGGACGGTCAGCGGGAACACGGGGTCGGGCGGCCACGCGAGGCCGGCGGGGATGGTCAGCGGGGATACCAGGAAGGGTGCCAACCGTTGAGCCCGCCGAGTACGCGGAGACGCAAGGCACTCCTGTCGGAGAAGGCAGGAGAAGCGACGCGGGACCGTCTACAGGCACACCCAGTGTTCCGCCGGTCGCGGACCCTCCCGTTATGACTGCCTTGGATGAGCTCACCAGGACGGTCCAGAGTTTGGTGGCGGTTATCGCTAGCCGAGAGTCGGCTTCACCAGCTCCAGAGGCAGCCGCGGTCCCATAGAGGCCCGGTCAGGCCGAGGATCACACAACCCGGACCCTACTAGACTTCCTGAAGCTAGGGATACCCATCTTTGTCGGGGAGCCGAACCCCGATCTAGCCGAGAGGTGGCTAGAGCAGGTCACGCGGGACCTGGATACATCAGGCATCGAGGATGGCCGCCGCAGAGTGTCCCTCGCAGCTCACCAGTTGAGGGACAGCGCCTACCACTGGTGGGGGCGCGTGAAGGACCTTGTCGGGCACGACTACGACATCTTCCAGGAGATGTTTCTAGCACAGTATTTTCCCGAGTCGGCTCGGTTGGAGCGACATCGGCAGTTTCTGGACCTGGAGCAGGAGGGGATGACAATGGCAGAATATGAGGCCAGATTCACGGCCTTGACCAGATTCGCGCCGGAGATGGTGATGACCAAGCAAAACCGGTGCAGGCGGTTCGAGGGGGGACTGAGACCGGTGATTCGGGACAAGGTACTCGCCTTGAGGTTGCGGAAGTATACCGATCTCGTGGACACCGCAGCGACGGTGGAGCAGGGTATCCGGGATGCGGCCAGGACCCGCGAGGTTCGACAGCGGCCGTCCGACATTACAGGTCCGTCAGAGTCACGAGACCCAAGGAGGCAGAGGACCGCGGGGTTCTTCCGACCATCGACTCATCAGGGTGGAGCGAGACAGCACGGGTCGGTGGCGTCCATGGGGCCAGTCGCGACACAGAGGGTGCCGACGTGCTATCTCTGCAGGGAGCCAGGCCACTTGCAGCGAGGGTGCCGGGCAGGCCAGGGCTCGGGGTCGGGAGCCGATGAGACTAGCTGTCTCCGGTGCGGCCGTGTGGGACACACGATGGAATGGTGTCGTGAGCCGTTGGGAGCGACATCGGCGCAGCGACCGCAGCAGTCGCGGACAGTACAGTCACCCAGGAGTCGCCCTTGTCAGAGTCAGCACTCGAGGTTTTCGCAGCCATCGACGAGCGCGCCAGCTCCGAGACAGCAGCAGAGCTATGGGTACCCAGCAGTCAGTGCGCCGGGTCAGGGGCAGCATGAGTCGGAGGGAAGAATGTGCGCAGTTACCGACTCCCGGACCCTAGGATTCCCCACCTACCACGAGACCTATCAGGGTACGTATTTATTTTATCATATATGGCGTTGTTCTAAATTTCGCGGACGAAATTCGTTTAAGGGGAGTAGATTGTAATAACCACTCCCGGTCAACGCTAGTCAAACCTGCGAAAAACAGGAAAATTTAATTTTTTTTAAGACTGACAGTTAAGTGAACCTAAAATGATCCCGAGTGTCATACCGGACTTAAGTTGACCCTGTTCTCGACCAAAGTGAGTTCCGGGGGACTCAGGGCAACTTTCTGATCGTTTTGGGAAATGTTGACTTTTCGCTAGAAAAGTCAACTAAGCGACGTTTTGGTCCATTCGAGGACCGTTTTGGATCCAAAAAGCTTAGCCGTCGTCGCAGTGGTCTTGGTTGAGGCGTTTCCTTGTAGCCCGCCAAGTTTTGTAATTTCTTGGGAAAAGTGCCCGTTCGGGGCCCGAAACGTCCGTTTTTTGCGAATCTGGTTGGAAAATATCAAGTAGATATTTTCCAAAAGGTGTGGGACCCACCTTGCTACTTGTCAAACAAGTGGTGGTGTTAGTTTTGGGGGGAAAATGAAGACCACACCCTTAAGGGGTGGTCGGCCAACACTTAGGAAAAAGAAAAAAAAGGAAAAGGAAGAGAGGGTTTTAGAGAGAGAAGGAGAAGCAGAAGAAGAGAGAAGAGAGGAAGAGCTAGGGTTTGGAGATTATCGAGCCCTTGGATCGTCTCAAGGCAATGAGCAATCTCGTTCCCCTCATCCTCCTCTACGGTAATACCCAAACCGATTCTCGTTTTGTTTATTTTGGAAAGCTAGGGTTTTGTTAAAGTGATTGATTTAGGGTTGTATGGAGGTTGGGGAGGTGTTGGAGACGTTTTAGAGGTGTTTGGAGGAGTGTTTGAACGTTTTCCGGCGACCGGGGACTCGGGAGGAGCCCCGACATAGTTTGAGTATCAACAAGTTGCAAGCATTCTTTGGCTGGCCTGGTCCGAGTTTGAGTATCACAGGTTGTAAGCATTCTTTGGCTAGCCTGATCCGTGTTCGTGTGAGTGGGAGAGGTTACTGAGCAGTTGGTATGCGATCCTTTGTGATCTTGTTTGGTGTGCGATCCTTTGTGATCTTGTTTGGTGTTGCGTAGCTGTCGTTTGAGTCCTTGGAAGAGGTCGTGATCGTTGTGTCGGGTCTACTTTACGTGTCAGGGTGTCGAGTTGGTCAAGTAAGGTCACCGTGGGTGTTTGTCAGTCGGAGTACTGAGTTGGGGACAGTGATCCCCGGAGTTGAGTTTGTTGTGGGTGTTACCGGCATGTCTGCTAATTATGCCGTAGTTAGTCTGTTATATGTGGCGGTGAGCGAACGCTCACCCCTAGCTGCTTTTCCTACAGGTACGGATCACAGGACGGACTAGGTGAGCTCTCGAAGCTTGTGGAGCTAGGAGCGGAGTCCGGGTTTAGTCTTTTGAGTCTAGTGACGGATACCCTGTACTTTTGTCCACTTGTTGGGACGTATTTTTAAGTTGTAAATATTATTTTTGATTAATTAAATGGAGATTTTAAAGTGTTTATCCAAAACAGGTTTCATTGTTTTATTATTTTAAATGTTCGCGTCCCTAGTTCGGTTTACTGAAATTGGGGCGTGACAATCCGGCTGGGCCTGGAACTGCCCCACGCACTTTCCCCGACAATATAATGACAACCACAAGCCTCAACACTTTACCGATCACGCGCCGGGAGGTACGACACACCTCACGGGGACCACAACCCTCGGCACTTTATTCATCGCACATCGGAAGGTACGACACACCTCACGGGCATAACTCAAGCCTCAGCACTTTACCAATCGCGCGCCGGAAGGTACGACACACCTCACAGGGACCACAACCCTCGGCACTTTACCGGTCGCGCATCGGAAGGTACGACACAGCTCTCGGGCATAACTCAAGCCTCAACACTTTACCAATCGCGCGCCGGAAGGTACGACAAACCTCACGGGGAACACAACCCTCGGCACTTTACCGGTCGCGCATCGGAAGGTAAGACACACCTCTCGGGCACAGCTCAAGCCTCAGCACTTTACCAATCGCGCGCCGAAAAGTACGACACACCTCACGGGGAACATAGCCCTTGGCACTTTACCGGTCACGCATCGGAAGGTACGACACACCTCTCGGGCACAACTTATCCAGGTATCACCAGAACAATCACAATCACAACCAAATATCACACAATACTCCGCAAATAGCAAAATTAACATCACGACTAACTACCACTCAACAAGTCAGTCAACAACAAACGGGTTCAATACCCCACATGCACACATGGCCACACACAAACACAATCAGTTCACTCAACCTACGGGCACAACCAGGTGCCCACATATGATTCCTATCACACAGTAAGTTTACTTAACCTACGGCACCACCAAATGCCACATGAATTTCTATTGTTCAATATGTTCACTTATCCTACAACACCACCAAGTGTCACATGCATTTCTATTGTTCGATAAGTTCACTTATCCTACGACACCACCAAGTGTCACATGCATTTCTACTAATAATTTTCCCTAGTCAAGGCCGATATCCGGCTACTTTTCCCTACCTCGTAAAGTGTTCCAAGTCCGATGCTCACGCTCCGACAATGCTCACGATCACCCGCTTAGCCTCCTCTTTCCACGGTCGGTGGCACGATCTAACATGATCAAAATAACTCACTTTTTAAATATGCAGGCAAAACCGAATTTAATGAACTTAACGCTCAAATGTCACCCCGACAATGTCGACCGCTCCCAAGCTTCCCAATTACTCGATATTGTCAAAAATGGGCCCAGAAAGGCCCGATCCGCCCGACTCGGCGAATCTGCCCGGGATCGGAAAACGCCCTTTCGGGGCTCCGAAAATTCCCATTTTTGTTTCTACAACCCTAATATAATTCACGTGTGCCAACGCAATCGAAGGAATCAATTTTTGGTACCTGAGCGATTTAATTCCGCGTTTAAAGTTTCTAACCCAAATTTCCGAATTCTCACAAATTAATCCCATAATTCGTTCCGGGTGTGAATTATCGACTCGGGGATCATCCAAGACCACCTGAACACGAAAAACCTGAGGCCCAGCTAAGTGGGCCCCACACGACCACACCTGAAAATGCTCCTTTTCGCCCCAAAGCGTTCCTAACGAACCCCAAACCTCAATCATTCATCTTTAAACCAATTCTAACAAAAAACCCTAGAATTCAAACGTGTCAAAACGAGAAAAAGACGGGTTCGTACCGCAGGGAACATTGAGAGGATGGCGATTATGCGAGAAATGAGACGATCCGTCGGTCGGATCGTCGGGAAACGCCAAAAACCTACACTTTCTTTTCATTTTCTCTCCTTCCCCTTCTCTCTCTTCTTTCTCTCTCTTCTCCCTTTCTTTTTTTCTGAAATGGTCGAACCTCCCTCTCTCTTCTCTTTTTATTTTGTTTTAAATTCAACCACACCAAAAAGACCAAATTACCCCCATCCCTTTTGTCTTTTAGTTCAAAGTCCAAGGGCACATTAGTCCTTTCAACTCCCTTCCACCACTTTTATGACTAGTGTCAAGTGGTCCCACTAGTTAGAATAATATCTTTGTAGATATTTTTCGGTCAGATTCACGAAATTCGGCCGTCTCGGCCCCCGTGCGGGCCCATTTTCCAAGAATTTATGAAATTTCGCGTGCTACAAGGAAACGCCCCAACTAAGACCGCTGTAATGACGGCTAAGCTTTTTGGATCCAAATCGGGCCTCGAACGGACCAAAATGTCGCCTGGTTGACTTTTTCGGCAAAAAGTCAACATTTCCCAAATTGGCCAAAAAGTTGCCCTGAGTCAGCCAGAACTCACTTTGGTCGATATCGGGGTCAACTTAAGTCTGATATGACCCTCGGGGTCAATTTTAGGTTCATTTATGTGTTTGTCCCAAAATTTTAATTTTTTCCATTTTTCCGCCGATTGACCGGCGTTGACCAGGAGCGGTCCTTACACATGTTGAATCCTTACTTACTTGTCCAAGATTTGCTGTAGCTTTTGGGGCTGTGGGTATTCAATGGATTGTAATGTCAGAGAATAGAGTCCTATTTTAGGAGGACAAGTGGCTGACTGACACTCCTCTTAAATTTGCTTTCCAGAGACTTTATCATCTCAGTGTGATTGGATACTTATGCTTGTCTGAAGGAGATTGGATACTTATCTTTAGGAGAGACATGAGGGGGTGGGAACTAGATCAATTATACAATTTGCGTGATTTGATAGACAACTTTAATGGACTCACTCAAGAGGATGATAAACCTGATTGGTTACTGGATCATAGGGGTTTTTCAGTACATAAGATGTATGAATCTCTTGATGGTGCAGTGCCTCCTCCTTTGGATTGGCTTGCACTCTTTTGGGCACCAATCCTTCCTCCAAAAATTGATGCATTCTCTTGGCTCTTGTGCATGCAAGGTGTCCCAACCAAGTTCTTCTTATTGGCTACATGTTTATATTCAGGTAATATATGGTGTGCTTTATGTAATGAAGAGCCTGAAGTCCTGGATCACCTCTTTTTGGGGTATGAATTCTTTGCAGCCATTTGGAATTTATGATTGGACTGGTGGGGAATTAAAACAGCCTTCCCAGATACAATTTTGGACTGGTTTATGTCTTGGAATCAATTGGTAATGGGTAAGATCAGGAAACATTAGTCTTTTCTCTCTTCAATCATTATCTGGAGAATATGGCTTAGTAGGAATGAGGCTCTCTTTAACAACAAGTTGTTGCACATTGATCACACTTTTCAACAAATTCAGAGTGATGCATATCAACTTATTTGGGCCAGATTCAAGGGGGATCAGTCTTTCTCTTTTCTGTCCTGGATTGGGAACCCTCAAGGCTGTTTTGTTACAAGGAGGACTTCTGTGATTTGCAGTTGAGGTTGCTTTCTTGATTACTAGAGTTACAAGGCTCATGTTTGTCTGTTTCTATGAGAGTCTGTCCATGAACTTTGCTGTTTTACTTGGGGGTTTTTTTTGTGGTTAGGAGGGTGGTTTGGAACTGTTGTGAGTTTGGTAAGGTTTATTATAGGTTGGTTACAGGTTAATTTGATCTCTGAGGGTGGGGTTCTGTTTTAGAGAGGGTCCTGTTGGCCTTCTCTTTGTAGTTGGTGTGAGGGTAGTTTATACGGTAGGTTTGAGTGTTTGGTTGGGTACTTACATTGTTACCCCTCATCTTCTGGTTGACCATCATTTGAGGGTACTGCTTATTTTGTGGCTGCTGACAAGAGTGGATGTTATTTGGGTCTTGCATTTTTCGAAAGGTAATAGTGGGGTGGAGCTGCTGCTACATTTTCTTCTACAGGTTGCTGGCTAGCTTTGTCTAACTTTCTACATCCGTTGGTTGGTGGTTTGGTGTGATTCATAATCAAGGTGATATGATTCATTGTTGGGTTTTGGGGTAGAGCTGTGTTTGCTTGTTCACCAAACATTTGTTGGGTTTTGATGGTAGAAGGATACTTGTTGTTTTTGTATTTAGATTTAGTTTGGTTGCTTGAGCATCAAGCAATCTTGTTGGGGTTTAGTTAACTAGTGTGGAAACTTGTTTGTATTACTAATTTGGGAAATCTTCCCTTGGCCTTGCCCTTCAATTCGAAGGCTTGGTCTTTTAATAAAAAATTTGTTGAACAAAAATAAAATCATTAATTTGATCTGATGCAAAATCTGTACTCTACTAAGTACACATCAAATTGATAAGACAAGTTGAGTCATATTCTTATTTCTTTGAGACATATTTTCGGTGATTCCTGAAATAAAGTATTCTACTAGTACTATGTTTTGATGTGTAATAATATGCTCCGTCCATACAAGTTTCACTCTATCTCTCTCTACCCATAAAATATGAGTGAGCCATGTTCTTACTATTTGAAGAAACATTATAATGTTGTCTTGTGAATATTAGCTATTTTTCTTTCCTCTTATCTCTTCTAATTGTCAGATACAATTGAGAATTATCGGATGTGTTTTGGACTGAATGAGATTTATATTATTTTTTGACAAGTCGTTTTTTTAATTTGACTAATCAATGTAGTGTACATTGAAATAAGCCCAGATTACATACCAGCGGCGATGAGATGACGCCGCTGTTGCTCTCTTTCCCGGTTTTTTGTTCTGCATTGTTAGCATTATAGGAAATTATTGTATGATAATCTCTAAGCTGACTACTCACACAAGACAAGGAAGGGGCGACCATGCTCGGAAGACCAAGAAGTCTGAGGCAGCTCATTCGGAGCGATCTCGTCGGAAGCATCATCGACAAGGAAAGGAAAGACAGGCACGACCCTCCACCCCTCCGACGATTCCGACTGGTGGTGAGTTGGCTGTTGTGACTTCCAGTGTTTCTGGTGAGACAAGTTTGGGTGAAGCTGGTCTTGAAGTTGGTAAGCGTAGGTCGAGGTTTAGAAAGCTTCATCTGCAGAAAGATGAGATATTCGTGTGTAATCTGTCGTACGGCACCAAGGTTGAGTAGATGCGCAATGTATTTGGAGAATTTGGTGAAATTCAACAATCCTTTGGCTTGAGTCGGCCTGATCGCAAAGGTAATCTTTTCGGTTTTATTCGATTCAGTTCACAAGACAAGGCAAAACATGCCGTCACCTGCCTAAACGGCTTCAAGATCAATGGCTTTACACTGTTTGTAGCCATTTCCCGGCGCCAGAAGGTCGCGCCGGTGACGGAGAACCCAAAACAGAGCATTGGTGTTGTTTTACGTGGTAGTCCCGAGCTCGGAGAGGGTGCTTCCGGAGTCTCCAAGAGTGAATGGGCCATACTTCTTGGTGGTTTCTGTGCCAGAGACTCGTCGGAGAAAGATGTTTGGGGTGGTTATGGTTCACAGATCTCGGGTGTGATTTGAGATCCCGTAATTCATGGATTTTCAAACGTTGAAAATCACTCTGATCCGTTGGGTACGAGTGAGAATGCGATTGGAAATATGGATGGTGGGATTGTATCGGAATCGATGAGATTCTCCACTGCTATACAATCGCGTGTTACGCGTGAGGTTGAAGACGAAGTCTTCAGGCCGGTTGATGAAGTCGGGCCTTGCCTGGGCTTGACAGTAGGCCGGTCAATGCAGGGCTTGGGTCTGAAAATGGTTAGTCTGGAACCTAAATTCATCTACTGGGCTTGGGTTTGGGCCTATCCTGAGCTCAAATATTTCAGCAGGTCCTATGGTTGATTTGGTCGTTGTGGAAGATACGGGCCAGGGTTCTAAAACTCGAGCTCCACCAACTTCGGATCATGCTTCCATTCCTACCGAGGCTCATCAGAGTAGTCTGTGGAAAGAGGTGCTTCTTCAACTGCCTCCTTATAAGGGTCGTCATTTGAAGCAATCTAGAATTTCGAATCGTCAGAGTCGACCTCCACCTTTTTTAACGGATTACTATATTGTTGAATTTAAACCATCACGCTCTTTGGCTCGTTAGAGACTTGTAAATCCTGTGAACGTTGGGAAGCAGATTTTATAGACTAAAGTCGATCAGTTAGCTCATTCAGCTAAAGCTTTTGATGATCCGACCTTGACTTCGGAAGGAGAAGTGTGGGTCATAAATGGTTGATTTTGTGTTCCCTTTTTTGGGTTTTTGCTTCGGGTTTTTGTTCCCGCAGCTCCTTCTGAGGGCTCCCTTGTAATGGTTGTCTTTGGTTAGATCCTGCTTGGTTCTAATTTTTTTCTAACAAAATTTTTCGAGCTTATCTAAAAAAAAACTATAGTGTACCTTGACCCTCCCTCGTGCTCCACAACTGATGGCGGCCCTCTTGGTTCTCTTTAGACCTTGGGGGCCGCTTGCCCTTTATTTACTCCGCCTGTCTTCTCCCGAGTCTCTACAACGTCACTCAAATCTTTGTCTCAGTCGTGTCCTCTTTAACCGGTCTCTTCTCATCTTCAGCTCTCCTTTTCGACGCTTCTCTCCGACACCTTCTCTCAGTTCTCTTCTTTGGCTTGTTTTAGTTTGTCTGGCCTTCCCTTGCTCCTCGGCAGCGTTTTCCCGAGATGCCTCTGCTCGTGTTCATTTCTCTGTAGGCTCCTCCTCCGCCCCCTCTCTGCCGGAGCCCCTCCTCAGCTCCTCGCCTCTTCTTGGCCAGAGCTCCTCCTATGGCTTGCAATTTCTCGCGTGTCATGCCCCAAATGCGGTTTTGATCGGACTCGAGACGTGAACTAAAATAATAATAAAAATAAAATTTAATAATGTAAAACTCCGAGTAAAACATAATTCAAATCCGATGCTATGAGTCAAAAGCTCAAATATTACCAAGTAAGACAATGTCTAATACGAAATGAGAAAGTACGTCTCTACTACAGTAACCACCCGGATCCTCAATGAGCTCCCGAGCCCTGAGAAGTCCTAAAAGCCTACTCACCAACGAAACCTGTAAAACAGTAAAAACAGAGGGGGTGAGCTTACGCTCAGTAGGAAAAAGTAGTAAAAGAGGAAAGGACTCTCGTTCCGTTACTAGAAATACTCGATCAATGACTCTTACTAAAACTAATAATGTAAATAGAAACTAACTGGAACGCAATGATATCGATAATGGCATCCAATTAAAGAAACACACGAACAACGGTACATTAAACTACTAAGACCACTACGAACGTTACTCAGATCCGATGCCACACGACTTACGACAAGTACTCATGACAAACCGATCACATGCACACTCAACGAATACACCATGCCGGAATACACCCTCGGCCTAGATGTCTTCCCAGACACACAACATCGGGGTGAAGCAAATACATCGTACCGGAATACCCATCGGCCTAGATGTCTTCCGGGACACACAACATCGGGGTGAAACACTACATCATACCGGAATGTCCATCGGTCTAGATGTCTTCCCGGACACACAGCATCGGGGTGAAACACTACATCATACCGGAATATCCATCGGTCTAGATGTCTTCCCGGACACACAGCATCGGGGTGAAACACTACATCATACCGGAATATCCCTCGGTTAGATGTCTTCGCGGAACACACATCGGGGCAAATCTCAATGCACACATATCGGACCGGCACACACCTCGGTCGGGTATCTTCCCGTCACTCGGGGTACAAGTCACAACACACAATGCCACAAAACCACACTACACCGAACTTATCGTACCAACTTACCAACCCGATCATATCACAAGACGACAATCATATCACATTCATCTCATTCATTCAACCAATCATATCACGAAACAAACATTCATATTGCATTCGTCATAATTCACATGGCATACTATGATTCTTAAGTTAACCAAGAGTGTATTATGCATCGACATTTAAGGACGAACAACCATAATCAAACACAACCAACACGCAATCCTAAGGCTCAACATGGCCATTTTACAGCACGACAATTCCCATAATTGAAAGCGGTTATTCTAGTGAATCACATCCTATATGCAAACTAAGACTCATCCGGTTATTATCATCCTATATGCATACTATTAGCGTTCTTTAAATTAAAAGCGGAATTTACTACTCTTCCCTACCTCAAGTTCTCCAAACGCTTAACCAACCGAGCGCCTAGAAGTTTCCTCCTCCGAGATCCAGAATAAGGTCTAGGAACATAAATTAATAATATAATTAATAAACATTCAAAGACGGTTTTAAGGTGAAATACCTAAAGTGCCCCTAATGACAAACTTGGGCCAAAAGGGTAAATTGGGCCCGATCTAGGCCCAATTCGGGTAGCCCACAAATCCGGAATCCGGCCCGGACCGTGCGTCCTCAGAGGCCCGGAACCAGACCCGGACCGTGCCCCTCAGAGTCCCGGCACCAGGCCCGGACCGTGCCCCTCAGAGGGCCGGTCTAGGACCCGGACCGCGCTCCTCAGAGGGCTGGCACCGAGCCCGGACCGTGCCGCTGAGAGGGCCGGCACCGAGCCCGTTCCGTGCCGCTCAAAGGGCCGGAACCAAGCCATCTCCGTGCCAAAACTGGGCAGGCTCAACACCTTCTTCCCCAACTTCGTTTCTACGAAAATCTACTTCAAAAACTCCATTTTTAACATCCTCAAACTCCAAAATAAGTCATCAAACCCCTCAAACTTCAATACCCATAATGGGTTTCCTCCAAACATCAATAATCTAATCAAAACCAACCAAAACTTCACTATTCTTCAACAAAAACAACATCTAACAACCAAGGAAACAAAACCCATCTAGTTCATGCAATTTCCATAAAAACCCACAACCCCAACTTGATTGAAAGCAGGATTTTAGAGAGTACTTACCTTGGAAATGGAAAAGGGATGAAGATGAGCTAATTTGGAGATGATTTGGTGAAGAAAAGCCCTTCAAGTTACGTCTTTTCTCCACTATCTTCTTCTCCAAGCAATGGTGTTCTTCCTCTTCTCTCTTCCTTGCACATTTCGGCCACCAAGGGGATAAATGAGCTGAAATGGTTGTCTCAAGTGTATTTAAACCTATTTGTGAGAAAAGTCTATTTTGCCCTCTTCTTCTATGGGTCATTAGAGGCTCATTTCTTCTCCTCCAAGCCACTGTGGACACATGTCCATGTGGGGACCACCTTGTCTTTAATTACTTCCAACACAAATAGTTTAATTAGGTTTAGTCGATAATTACTCTTAGTTTGACCAAAAGTTGACTTTTTCGCAAAGAGAGTCAATTGAAAGGAAACGACCCAACTAAGCTAACCGTAACGACGACTAAGCTTTTAGGGTCCCGGAAAGGTCCTGAATGACTCCCGGATTCATCGGTTAGCTTTTCCGGCCGAAACTCAAACTTTGCCAAAAATCACTGGCTCGACCGGGATCGACCGGGGGCGCTTCTTAAATTGTGTGCCTCCTTCTTGCATTCATGCTTCTTTCGCCGCCCCGATTATGAAGGTCCGGCCTCTCTCGATCTCATCCTACCACTAGTGCAGTGGTGTGGTTGGGGTTTCGTCGCCCGTGTGGTTGTTGACCCCGGCGAGTTTCTCTGCTTGTTCACTAGCCTCTTTGAATCTTTCCACGCGAGTTCGTTTCCAAAGCTTTGTTTATCTAAAAGGCCTTCTTTGTCGCCTTCCTCGCGGTGCTGGCCGGCGACGATTTGGTAGTCTGTCTTTCTCCTCGGCGGTGTTGGTTTCTATGCACAAGTTGTGGTTGCAGCCTACAAGTCTTGAGTTTCGTGGCATCTGTTAGTATTGTTTTCCCCTCCTTTTCCCTAACCTTTATAGGCTTCTCTAGCTCCTAGGCTTTTGGGCCTTGTTTTCTCTTATCTTTTGTCATTTAATGTATTTCCCTTTAGAATCGTTGTGTTATGGAATAAAATTATGTTTTGTTCGTGGACCAAAAGAGAATTTTTTTTTTGAAACGTTAAGATGTAGATTCCTATTTGAAGTGTGATAAAATACATCCTAGTGTATTCGGAACAGTAAAGCCGGACCACGATTGGACGTACATGGAACGGGCTTCCCGAGCTAACCAATGGGTTGCCTCGTTCGCTGACCTAGATATAAACTCGAGTATGACATCCTCGAGAGTAGTAAGGAGAGATCAACAATCCTCAACTAGTCGACCCAGAGGCGAAAAGACCTGGTGGGTTTCTTGGATCAGATGCACCAGATATTGAGCGTCGCTCCGGATAATGACTCTAGGGAGAGACTTTGACTGGATCCATTGTAAAGCCTGCCAAATTGTCATAGCTTCAGCAAATTCAAGCCCTAGCGTACCTAGACCCGTACCGCTCCTTCCATCCAGGACTCCTCTTGTATTTGTTATGCAAATCCATCCCCATCTAAATTGTCCAGAGTCGGCAAAAGTGGCTCCGTCCACATTAATGGCCGATCAGGTCGGTGGGTGGGCTCCATCCAATCTGTCTGCAATGTGGTACGGTTGGCGATTTTTCCCGTCCATTATGCACTTCGGTCCAGCTGGATTGGTTACTGAGAACTGTGGCTATTATACTCTGAGGAGTGGAAAGGACGTTGTCCCACACCTTTCCATTTCTTGCGTTCTAGAGTTCCCATAGAATCATTTCCATCCTACTCTTTACCTCCATATATGGCTGATTCAACACAAACGATAGCCAATCATGTAAAGTGATGTGAGGAGGGATATGGATCTGTGTACCCGATAATTCCCAGACGACCTGGGAAAAATGGCAGTGGAGGAGCAGTTGGGACGTAGTTTCTTGATCGGACAGGCAAATCGGGCAAGTACTCGATATCGGGATGAACATAGTACATAGGTTAACTGCTACTTGGAGGGTATCCAATAGCGCCCGCCAGAGGAAATTTTTTGTGCGAGGCTGGATATCCAGATCCCATATACCCGTCCATACCGTCGTTCCCACCGATACATGCCATCAGCCATTCTCTCGGGAGAGAGCTCTATAACCCTCCTTGACTGCGTATACGCCCCAGATATTGTACTTACAGGACCATTTGTCTTTTTGGTGGGGTATCGGTGCGGGGACTTGTATGATATCCTCCACTATTCTGGGAGGGAAGTTTTGGCGTAGTTTTGGTATGTCCCAGGTCGTACCTTGTGTCGTGGCTAGGTCTGATACCATCATATTTGGGGTAAGGCAAATGTGGAGAGGGATGATAGGGTCGTTCCCTAATAGCCAAGGGATGCCTTCAGCCAAGGTTGAGCATCCATCCCCAATAGTACGAATTAGACCCTGTCGAAGGAGGGCCTAAGTAGCCCGAACTCCCATCCATATCTGACTTGGATTATTTCTCACACCTGCAGTCATGAAATCACCTGTGGGAAAGTACCGAGCTTTTAAAACTCGGGCCACTAGGCTATTTGGTTGAGTGAGGAATCTCCATCCCATTTTAGTCAGCATGGCTATATTCATGTCTCTCATGTCTCGAAAGCCCATACCTCCGTTCTCTTTTGGCCTGCATAACTTCTTGCAGTCCTTCCATATAATCGGTTTATTTCCCCGGGGGGTGCCCTTCCACCAGTACCTTGCTAGCGCAACATGACTTTTATTTATGGATTCCCGGGCCAGCAAGAAAACACTCATTGCTTATATCAGCATTGCCTGAAGCACATACCGAATCATCACCTCCTTTCCTCCTGCCGATAACATCTAGCCATCCTCAGAACCTATTTTAGTCACGATACGATCACATAGAAACTGGAGGCTCTGCCCTTTGCCTCTTCCCAGCATATTCTGGACTCCCAGATACATGGATGTCCCGAAAATCTCATGTATGCCTAGTATGTTGCAACAGGCTGTTCGGTCCTCCTGCGAAGTATTAGTACTAAAGAAAATTGAGGACTTGGCCTTATTGACTACCTGTCCCGACATGTGCCCGAAAGACAGCAAAATTTGGTGTACTTGTTCAGCTTCATTCTTGTCTGCCCTGCAGAAAATGTAACAATTATCTGCGAAAAATATGTCAGAAACAACCGGGGCCCCGCTGGCAACCGATACCCCATGTAGAGTCCCATTCCTCTCTGCTTGAGTAAGCATACGGGAAACCCCTTCCATACAAAAGAGAAAAAGGTAAGGGGATAAAGGATCTCCCTGGCGGATCCCTCGTCCAACAGTGAAAGGGGCTGTGTTCTTGCCCTCTGAACTGACTGTGTATTGCACAGACCGCATCCATGCTAATACCAGTGATCTCCATCCTATGCCGAATCTGAATGCTCCCATCATGGCTAGCAGAAACGATCATTCCACTCGGTCATAGGCCTTGCTCATGTCCAACTTTAAAGCCATAAAACCTCTCTGTCCCTAGGACCGGCGTCTGAGGGAGTGGATGATCTCGTACGAGATAAAGACATCATCTTGTATTTTACGTCCTGGAATGAAGGCTCCTTGATTATTGGAGATGATCGGGTCTAGGAGTGGTTAATTCGATTGGCAAGGACTTTGGACAAGATTCTGAAAATCACATTGCATAGGGCTATGGGACGAAGGTCTGCAATATTCCTGGCCACCGTCTTTTTCGGAATCAACATGAGGGTAGTCTTGTTGATATCACAATCAATATTTCCTGTTTCCACCGCCGAGCGGACGAATTCTATTACCTCTGGGCGCAGAATATCCCAATAGTGTTGAAAGAATTTCGGATTGAGGCCATCTGGTCTTGGGGATTTTGAAGGACTCATCTGGAAAACTACCGTTCGAACCTTAGTATCCGACACTCGTTTTGTCAGGCTTATACTCTGTTTAGAGGAGATCAAGGTAGGAACCGCCATGGGGAGATCGTAATCCTCAATATCTCCAACAGTGAAGATATTAGTAAAGTAATTCAGCACTAAATCCCTCATACTCGTATTCCATTGCATTTCCACTCCCTCGCCATTAACCAGGGCTTTGATCTTGTTTCTCTGCAGCCTCTTTGTGGCCGATTGCTGGAAGAACTTAGTATTCCTGTTTCCTTCCTCCAGCCAGTATTGGTTTGCTCGCTGGCGCCATAATTCCTGTTTTGCCAGAGCTCGGTTATACTGTTTTTGGACTGCCAATCTGTGCCTAATGTCTTGTCTGTCATTACGACCATTCAAATCAGCCAGTCTACGTTGGAGGTATCTAAGGTGGTTGATGTTGTCCCTAAACACAGTTTGCCCCCATGAATCGAGGGATGTCTCAATGTCTTTATATGGCGCTTGATACGCCGATCACCCGGTCTACCCCACTCATTATGGATCAGGGTGCCACATTCTGGATGTTCCAGCCAGGCATTCTCAAACCTGAACTGTCGGTGTCTCCAATCCGTAGTTTCCTTCTAAAGCTGAAGTAGTATATGCATGTGATCTGATGTCGAGAAATCCAAATTTGTAGAGATGCGTCGCGGTATCGAGCCCCTGCTTGTGGTGACATAAAGGCCTTATCAAGCTGTATTTCCATTCTGGAATCTGGATCCTATCCCCTTGTCCAGGTGAATTGGTAGCCTTGCAGAGGTATCTCTTCCACCCCAATATCTATAATGGTATATTGGAATCCCTGAATGAGTCCTATGGGTACTCGTTACCCCCCTTCTTTTTGGACGGTCGGAGGATACCATTGAAATCACCCATTAGGACCCATTTCTATAGAGCCTAAACCGTAGCCAAATGGCGCAATAGGTCCCAGGTTTTATGCATGTGCTCCCTAGTCGGTTCCCCATAAATCCCGATAAAACGCATAGCCGGTTCCTGATTGAAACAAATAATCACATCAATATGGGATTGTTGTTCCGATAATTTCTCAACCGTGCATCTATCCGACTAGAATAAGATTACCCCTCTTTTTTTCGAGCTCGCGGGCGATCCGTGTCCTACCGATTGAACCATCCCTGGTAAACCTGTTCCACCATGCAAACCCAGAGTTCGTCGGAGGATGGCCAACCGCGATCTGGAGTTCTGGGACTCCACATGACGTGTTTCCATCAGAAAGACAACATCCAGCTTGAGACGACCAACCAAATCCTTGAGCTAGCGACGATTATGGTCCACCCCCAGCCCACGACAATTCCAAGTGAGAAATGTCGGCATACAAGGGTGAGAAAAGACAACCCAATCCCCAAGGACCTGATCGAAAATCCAGCCAGCCAAATACATTCGAAGCAATAGGAAAAGCAGTCGGCCTATCTGATTTGGCGATGGGCAGAGGCAAACGATTAGCCGAGAACAGAGTAGCCACGTCGCGAGACGAAGGCGAGGAGTGGGCGGGAGGGTGTGGAGCCTGGAGCAGACCCACGGTGACCACGTCGATCGGAGGGTGATCAGTGGTGGTAAGACTGCAACCCCTGGGGGGTTCGGTACGAAACCCTATTAGGGTTCAGAGGAGAGCGCTTTGAAAAAAAAATTATTTTATTTTTACCAAAAAAGAATTAATGTAGTGTGAATATTATGTTCTAATATGAACACTGATATGGGATTTAGTAGACAAAATTAAATAATGTCATATTATTTAAATTCTTAGGATACATAAAATTTATTTTAAGGGATAATTACAAAAGGATACATAATGATATATGGGAAGCTACAAGAGGATCAGGCTAGGGCTGGGAAACAAACCCGCCATGAAGGATGATATGTACCCTAAGCTCCAGGGATCTACTTCCGGATTAGATCCCGAGGGATGATAGGTACCCTCGAGCCGATCCTCCCATTCAGACTGCCATGTTCAAGTCTGGTAGTTCTCATGAAAAAATGAGTCATTGGAAAGCAGGGACCAAGCAGCGTTTAGGCCCTACTTTTAGCGATTCTTAGTAGTTTGGAATTTTTGGATTTTATTTCTGTTCTAGCTTTGGATTCAATTTCTGTCTTTTGGTATGTTTCTTCTTTTAGTTCTGCTTATCGTTTCTATAATCGTTTGTTGTTTGATCGGTTCATATTTAAGGGTTATTGGATCACAAGATTTATGAATGATTATTCAAATATTTGGAAATCAAAGATGACCCCAAATATTTTTTAAAAAATCTATTACTTTTTTTTTTAAATACGAAAATAGTCTCCTTTTTAAAATCCAAATGTAAGATATGATTTTCTGACTTACGAAAACCATCATCTACACCTAAAAATTACGAATATGTCAATACATAAAGCTAATTTTTAATAAAATAAATAAATAAAAGGGAAAAATACCAATACCTACCCAAAACCATGTCCATTTAACTGATGTTTTACCCTGAAGTTTAAAGTTAACTGATGCATACCCTGAAGTTACGACTTGTAACTAAAAACCCCTTCTGTCAGCTAAAATGACGAAAATATCCTCAGTGATTTTTTAAAATATTTTTATAAAAATATAAATGAAGTGATTTTTTAAATAAAAATGAAGTCATTTAATAAGTAAATATATTTATATATATAGCAAAAGTAATTTTTAAATAATTTTTTTAACATGATTATTGAAGTGTAGTTGAGGGTATATTCGTCATTTTAGCCAACGGAGGGGTTTTGAGTTACATTTTCGAAACTTCAGGGTATGCATAAGTTAACTTTAAACTTCAGGGAAAACATCAGTTAAATGGGCATGGTTTTGGGTAGGTATTATAAAAATAATATAAGTTCAAAAAGATTTTATTAGATATGGAAAAAGTAAGATATGTGTCTTTGTTATATTTAGCGTCAACCCAATTTAAAAAAAATCAAAACTTTATCAGTAAATTGGACTACATGACGTGGTGTTGTGGGTCAAAGGGTGCCTTAATGGTATGAAGTGGGAAATTTGGAAAACCTTCTAATGATTACCCACATGTTGTCCTCCTTGTTAGAGAGTGGAAGACCTTCAATAAAATCTAGGGAAAACAATGGTTCCTAACCCATTTTCATCTTGATTTTCCGATCCTAACCTGGGTTTACCTTTTTTTTGCATTTCCCAACTATCACCTTTCAATTTTTGCAGAAAGTATCGTTTACTGTTTATTTTGACGATTCTGTACGATTCCCTTAGTTTTTTGCAGGCATGTTGGTCACGTGCACAGTAACATTTTCGTAACAGAATCGTCAAAATAAACGGTAAACGATACTTTCTGCAAAAAATTGAAAGGTGATAGTTGGGAAATGAAAAAAAAGGTAAACCCAGGTTAGGAGCGGGAAAACAAAGGTGAAAAGGGGTAGGAACCATGGTTACCCCTAAAATCTATACTGATGAGCTTCCACAGTATAGAAGCAACTAGGAGTGGTTGTAGTTATAAGAATATAGGATGTGTTACGTTAACATGGCGGAAAATAAAAGTTTTAGCAAACTTTTTTCAGTAACCTATACGAATAACCAATCAGCGGAATAAATTTGCAAGTATGATATTCTATGGTTCGAGTAAAACCAATCATCTAACTCTTATACATCTATTTTTCATTCTCTTAAGTTGTTTCTCGACTTGATAATATACTGTATCGATAAATAATCAAAGAAAGTCAACTTATATAAGATAGACGGGTGCTTTACCTAGTAATACACAAATGCTAAAATGGATAAGCACAAAAATGGATGTGTCTAGCTACGCTTAGTTTGCTTCTTGAATATCGAACACCAACAATCTAGATGGTGACTAACTATTAAGTGAACTAAATAGAACATCGTTCTAGTAATACTAAAGCATAGAACACAATCTCTAGGAAATGTGAAATATATAGCTACACGTAGATCAACTTCTCTAACCCAACAATTCCGATTTCAACATGAACGTTTTGGTTGGAGTATGATCTAAAAAAGTCAACTAATGAGCGATTTAGTATCATCCCAACTAGATAAGTCATCAAGTAAAGCAATGATGCATTGCTTATGTCTCACATAGTCTCAAAGTGCACAAAATAAATCATACATCGATCCTAGATAGCTACAACTAACAATTCACGGGGAAATCCACACCCAAAACAATAAATCACTTAAGGGCAATCCACGAACGAAATCATCAATTTAGCTTAAAACACACATGACATAAATAACAATCATCGGGAAATAATTGATCATGTATAGAATGCAACGATAAAATCAAGCATCCAAAATAAGCACTAAACATATTAGGTAATAACTGTTAGGATAATATAAATCTTGTACTTGACATACATTCAAGAGATCAAAAATTCTCCTAATTAAGTTCATACCCAGAATCTCTAATTTAGCATGCAATTAATACGTACACACAATTTTCCCCTATTCAATTAACTTTTAGAAATCGATCTGCATACATAAATAAAACTGAATCAATTAAATCGGGTATTAAGAACAAATGGATATCGAACTCGATCTCACAAAAATCATCATCTAACACCACTATGAATAACCTCATGCACTAATAAAACACACACACACACACACACACACACACACACACACACACACACACACACACACACACACACATATATAGGGAAGCAATCACGTGCGAATCCCTCTTAAAATGCGAACCTGCGAACTCAACAACAACATGACACGTGTCGCAAGTTTATTAATTTAATTTTTCCCGCTTCGTTTCAACTCCGATTTAATTTTTTTTGCGCCAATATTCTTATTTTTTTTCAAGAGCTTTCTAACAAGTAGTGGATTGCATATATTTTGATGTGTTTTTGAATACGTGTGTGGATGTGTGAATATGAGTGCGAAAAAGTGTGATGTGTTTTGCAAATTTAGTGTATATGGTTTGCGGATTTAGTGTATATGCTTTGCAGTTTTAGTGTATATGGTTTACGGATTTAGTGTATATGGTTTGCGAATTTAGTGTATATGGTTTGCGGATTTAGTGTATATGGTTTGCGAATTTAGTGTATATGGTTTGCAAATTTAGTGTAATTTTCACACTTTACTAAAACTAAATCTTTGTCAAATAAATGAGACACTCATTGCAGAATATTGTAGGATGGAGGAAGTATATGTATACTACTAATACTTTAAATAACTTTATGATAAATATTGGAGTCATAACTTGCATATAATTTTAAAACCTGGAATTGGAGTTAATCTTATTGGTTTATTAGAAGATTATCTAATTTGAGGATGATAAATCTTGAATAAGCAACTTACTGTATATGGTAGGAAAGTTTAAACCTGGAATTGGAGTTAATCTTATTGGTTTATTAGAAGATTATCTAATTTGAGGATGATAAATCTTAAATAAGCAACTTATATATGGTAGGAAAGTTTAAATGGCATTAATATTTGTAAGCTTATATTCAAACATGGAGTTGAACGATATATATTATTTAGTATGCAACTTACTATATATGGTAGGAAAGTTTAAATGATAAATCTTGAATAAACAACTTACTGTATATGTTAGGAAAGTTTAAATGACATTAATATTTGTAGGCTTATATTCAAACATGGAGTTGAACCATATATATCATATGTACATAAGTATGCAATACACTAAATTCACAAACCATATACACTAAATCCACAAACCATATACACATGTAACCGCAAAGAAAAAATGAAATCGGAGTTGAAACGAAACGGAAAAAAATCGAATTAATAAACTTGGTGCGGAAAAAAAAAAGAGCATTTCTAAGCGCGACACATGTCATGTTGTTGTTGAGTTCGCAGATTCGCATTTTAAGAGGGGTTCGCACGTGATTGCTTCCCTATATATACATACATATATATATATATATATATAGGGGGCTATCGAGTACAAACCTTGTTTCGGGTCAGAACGTAGAACTAATCTGGACCATTGATTATCCAAATCGGATGGCCACCGAAATTCAGGGGGGGTGGGGGTGATTGATTACGAAATCAATTACAAGATATGCATTAATTAAAAAGATATGCATTAAATCTGGGCCTTTAATTTTACGATCCAATGACCCAGATTGAAAGTTCTACGTTCTGACGAAAGATACAAGTTTGTACCTGATAGCTATCCTATATATATATATATATATATATATATATATATATATAGGATTGGTATCACGTACAAACCCCCCCTTATTGTGCAAACTACGAACCCATGAGAGCCATAGGATCCCCCCAAAGTGATGTCAGCAGAGCGCACCAGATGCTGACACGTGGACAATATATATATAAAACACCGCACCTTATTGTGCAAACTACGAACTCACCAGGCGCTGACACGTGGCGCGCACAGTGCTAATAGTCCCAAACTATTAGCACCGTGATGCGCAAACTATCAGCATTGTGCGCGCCACGTGTCAGCACCTGGTGAGTTCGTAGTCTACACAATAAGGGTGGTTTTTACTGGATAGCTACCCTATATATATATATATATATATATATATATATATATATATATATATAGGGTAGCTATCCAGTAAAAACCACCCTTATTGTGCAAACTACGAACCAATCTAAGCCACAAGATGCGGTCAAAGTGACGTCAGCAGAGCGCGCGCGATGCTGACACGTGGCAGATGCGCGCGCGCCTCTGCCCGCGCGCGTGAGCGTGTTGACCACGCGCGCGCACGGTGCTAATAGTTTGGCGCGCACAGTGCTAATAGGTCAACCTATTAGCACTGTGCGCCCAAACTATTAGCACCGTGCGCGCCACGTGTCAGCACTGTGCGCGCGCATCAGCAGCGCGCGCGCCCACGTGTCAGCACCTGGTAAGTTCGTAGTTTGCACAATAAGGGGTGATTTTTACCTGATACCAATCCTATATATATATATATATATATATATATATATATATATATATATATAGGGGCACTTTCACATGTTACCCATGCTTAATTTGTTACCTGTTACCCAAATCTAAACCATTGAATTTTATAATCTAATGGTTATAGATTTTAGGCATCGATTATCCATAAATTAAATAGAAAATATAACAAAAGGGTAGTTTTGTAATTTTGTCTCCCTTAAAAAAATTACTGCAAAATTATTTATTTACTACCTCGATTTGATTTTTTCAATATTTGATTATTTTCCAACAATGTAATATTCTCTTTTCAAAATTCGATCCCTACTTAAACTAATGAAGTTACACAATATTATGTACAATATTACAGAAATTGGTGTGTAACGTTACATAAATTTTATATCGAAATATAAAAGTTTATATCGGAGATTTCAGATTTAAAGTTGGTATACCTAAAATTAGATAAATGAATACCATTTCTTACATAATACAATAGCAAAATTTACACAATTAAGAACCTGTCTAAAGTGCAAATAAATCAATTACATCAAGCTACGTAACTTGTTACAGAAACCTACACAAAGTGTAATTAAATCAATTACATCAAACCACGTAACTTTGTTACAGAAACCTACACAAAGACTAACAAAAAATTACACCAAGAATTATAAACCTTATCCCGAATCCAGTACCTGTTCCAATAATTAGAGAAAATAAAACCGAAAAAAATAATCCGGGTGAAGGTATACATCAACAATTGTGTTTCACTTTTATACATCAAAGTTACAGAAAAACTTGTTACAGAATTATACACCAACACTTACATAAATATACACTAACAGTTACAGAAATATTAATGTTTCACTTTTACACATCAAAGTTACAAAAATATATGTTACCGAATTATACCTCAAAACTTACAGAAATCTACACTAACAGTTGCAAAAATTTCAGTGTTTCACTTTCATCAATCAAAGTTACAAAAATACTTGTTACATAATTATAAATTAAAACTTACATAAATCTACCATAACAATTACATAAATATTGGTTTTACACTTTTATACATCAATGTTACAAACAAACAAAAAAACTAGCTACAACAATAGATATCAAACCTTCAAATCACACACCCTTATGACACCGTGTTGACTTAAAATCAAACAAGAAAAACAAAATTTTGTGTTGACTAAGAATCAAACAAGCGAACCCAAATTTGTGTTTTTTTGTCCCAGCATCAATTCAAAAATAAATCAACGACAAAACATTTTTCAAATCTCAAACCCTTACTGTGTTAAGTAAAAATAAAAGCAAACAAACCTAAATTCTGGGTATTTTATTGTTCCAACATCAATCAGAAAATAAATCAACAATTTTTTTTTTACAAAATCTATCGTATTTTACAAAATCAGATTTGAAAAACAAGTAAAAATCAGAACAAAAAAACTTGCCGGTCGGAGAGCCTGCCGGTGGATGTGGGGTGGCCGGGTCACGACGAGGTTGCATGAGGGAAGAGAAAGTACACGACTCTGGCCCCGGTCGTGTTGGATCTGAGCTCGGCGAGAACCTCGAGTGGAGCTCGGGGAGACACGAACAGCTTCAGATCTGGCCGTGGCGGCATGTTCTCGGGGCATGCAGCTTCGCCGTGCAGCAACGCCGGAGATAAGCATGTGTGGCGTGGTCGGGCTCGGTCGCAGTGGTTCTTCCCCACCGCGGAGGCTTCTTCCCAATCGATGAGGCGGCCATGTTCGTTGCTGGCAAGGCGAAAAGTAGGACGGGAGTATGGGCGGCTGCAGCTTCGCGACAGGGAGGACGGGAGCAACGGGGAACACTCGCCGACTACAGCGGCGTGGAGCACGACCTTGACCACGGCGTGGAGCACGGCGGAGAGTTGGAGGTCGGCAGAGGTCTGAGATGTGTATATTGGGGACTGAAATTTTCGATGAGAATTGGCAGTATATGTTTGTGATTGATGCTAGGTTAAATTGAAGCTTAAAATGACTTTGATGCCCTTTATTAAACTAAAATTACGGAAACAAAATTAAATATTAACTTATTTACATTATATGCCACTGTTTTTGTAGCCATTAGATCAAACTGATCGAAAGGCCCACAATTAGGTAACAAGATAACAAAATAAGGAAGGATAACAATTGAATGTGTTCCTATATCTATATATATATATATATATATATGGCGACTATCTACTGAAAACTAAAGAAATACTATAAGTTAGAAACTAAATCTATCCATTCAATAAAACTGATCCAATGGTTACTAAATTTTAGCAATAAAATAAACTTATATAAAAATAAAATGAATTAATATATAAAGGGCATCATAGGAATGGATATTTTATCTCCCCTACACATGTAACCGCAACTCTCACATCATCCCTTTTTTCCAGCAAACTGAAAAAGAAAAAAAAACATTTGAATGAAAGACATGGATATTTGTATATTTCATTATTTTAATATTCCCTTGTATTGTTTTTATATTTAATTAGATATGTAGTTGAATAATAAAAAAAGATATGTATCCGACACACATTTGCATGGTAAGTATACCATAAGAACATGGGGGCATAAGAATCTCAACTTAAACAACAATGCTTGAGTTACAAAAAAGTCTTTATTTATTTTTTCAGGAAACATTTGCTACTCAAAAGATGTTATGAAGAACTATACAAATTATTTTTATATGTAGATAACATGTGTGGTAAATTGTTTCATTTGTTTTTGTGCACTTATTTCAACTTTAAGAGACCAATAATATAAAGAAACAGTTTCATTGTTTTTAATATGCGAAATAAGGAATACTATGTAACTGGGGCATTGCATCAGCTAGAAATATATTCTATTAGGAAACCTATACAATAAGTTTCATTGTTTTTGATCAGTTGATTCAATATTAAATTGTATAGAACAAGTGACATTCTATATTTCAAATTTGAATGGTATTGGTACAAGCAATTTTATGTGAAGCAGTTTCATAGTTTTCTGAAACATTCTAAATATTCTTTATCATTTTAGTTTCCTGGCGTATATCTGGGTTTGTTCCTCGCCAACGGAAGCATCAACAGCAAAAGCCCGGTCATCACGACGATGAGCCATCCTTATTAACAGGGCAGTCCTTAATCACCTGGAAACAATTGAACATAATGGACGAACTATGTGAACTTAAAATAACAATATAAGATTAGGAAAAAAAACATTTTATGTGAAAGCTAATGAAACATTTAAAACGTTCTAGTCTACACAATGAACAAGGCAGTCAGAACTGATGAAATCTAGAAAATAAAACACATGGGTTTAACAAATGAACCATTATTAATCTATGAATGGAAACATAAGGATTGAACAAATGAAACAATAGTATACTTGCATTCTTTTTCAATTTGAACCAGAGCCACTACTTTGAAACAATTACACACTAGAACTAAAATATTTGTTGAAAAGCCTATCTTAAAATCTAAACATAAACTTTGAAACAATTAGACACAAACAAAGATATGATATCACAAATCGACACTGAACAGAGAACATCATCTAATGTTTCATAAACAACGCACTAACATTTCATATCTATTATATAATCAACATAATGAAATATACTTGAGCAACAATTGAAACATTAGATTAATTCTACCGTGTGAAACAGTCCTTTACAATATGAGGATTTATGTCATTACACGCTTGTTTGAAACTATTAGGCTATTGATTTATGTCATACGATTTCACATAAACCACGCATGAAAGAGGGAAAACAAAAATTGAGAAGCCATAAGCTATAGATTTCGTCAAAATGCACAAATCAGTTGTAGCTAATCCATACCCATACTCTAACCTCCGCATACAAACTAATAAGTGAACTACAAAATGCAATTAGTGAATAATTAGTATAGGTTAGAGAAGAGGGGAACTAACCTCGCCGGATCTGGAGGAGACGAACGCAACGAACGGCAGATCTGTCAACTGACGCCGTGGCGTAGGCGACACTTTGGTTCCGTCGTTGGTGAGCGTCGACGCCTTCTCCATCTCTGATCCTCAACCACCAGCCACCGTTGGTGAGGCCCAAGGGCGAGACTAGAATCAGCTAACAAGGGTGAAACCCGAGGCGGCGAACTGAGGACCCGAAGAAGAAGCGCGGATCGGTGAAGTCTTGCCGCCTCCGTACATTGTTGGATTATTTTATAATTCAACGTGTGGGCTTACAAATTGGACATGTAATAGCCACTCCCGGTCAACGCCAGTCAAACCTGCGAAAAACAGGAAAATTTAAAATTTAGAGCAGACACTGAATTGAACCGGAATTGGACCCCGAGGGTCTTACCGGACTTAAGTTGGCCCCGTTATCGACCAAAGGGAGTTCCGGGGGACTCAGGGAAACTTTCTGATCAATTTGGGAAACGTTGACTTTTCGCTGGAAAAGTTAACCGAGCGACGTTTTGGTCCATTCGAGGACCGTTTTGGATCCAAAAAGCTTAGCCGTCGTCGCAGCGGTCTTAGTTGAGCCGTTTCCTTGTAGCCCGTGAAGTTTCGTAATTTCTTGGAAAAAGTGCCCGTTCGGGGTCCGAAACAACCGAATTTCGCGAATCTGACTGAAAAATATCTAGAAGATATTTTCAAAAAGGTGTGGGACCCTTTTTGCCACTTGTCAGAAATATGGTGGTGGTTGGTTTTTAAATTAAATAAAAAGGTGTAAGGAGTGTTAGTTTTGTAATTTAAGAGAATTGGTTTGTTTTTAAAACAAAATAAAAGAAAGGGATGTTGATTGTCTCGGCCAAAACAGAAAAGGAAGATAGAGGAGAGAGAGAAAGAAGAGAGAGAAAGGGAAGGAGAGAAAGAAGGGAGGAGTTGGGTTTTGTCAATTTTCTCGATCATCCGACCGGTGGATCGTCTAAATGATAGAAGAATCGAGTTCACACCGTCATTCTCTACGGTGAGCACCTAACCGATTTTCGTTTTGTTATGTTCGAATTTTAGGGTTTGAGTTTAAACGATTCAAATATGGTTGAGTTTTGGTTAGAATTGGTTTAAAGTTGAATGGTTGAGGTTTGAGGTTCGTTAGGAACGTTTTGGGGCAAAAAGGGAATTTTTCCATTGTGGCCGTGTGGGGCCCACATGCCCGGGTATCGGGTTTTCGTGTTCGGGTGGTTTAGGACGTTCTCCAAGTCGTTAATCCACACCCGGATCGAAATTTGGAATTAAATTGTGAAAGTTGGAATTTCGGGTTTAGAAACTTTAAACGCGAATTAAATCGCTCGGAAGTCGGAAATTGATTCCGCCGATTGCGTTGGAACCCTTGAATTATTCTAAGATCGTAGAAACAAAATCGGGAATTTTCGGAGCCCCGGAAGGGCGTTTTCAAAACCCGGGCAGATTCGCCATGTCGGGCGAATCGGGCTTTTCCGAGCCCAATATCGACAATGTCGAGTAATTGGGAAGTTTTGGAGTGATCGACATTGTCAGGGTTGCTTTTGGGCGTTTAATTCTTTAGAATTCAGCATTATGCCTGCAAGCTTAAAAGCGTTTGAAATTGTGTTCTTTTAGAACGTGCTGCAGACCGAGGGAAAGGAAAGCTAGGCGAGTGACTGAGATCACGCCGGAGCTTGTTGGTTGGATTTTGGAGAACACGCACGAGGTAGGGAAAAGTAGTCGGATCTCGGCCCTGACTAGGGAAAGTTAACAGTAGAATTGCATGTGACACCGGGGTGTCGTGGGTTAAGTAGGTTATCGAATATTAGAAAGACATGATACGGGAACGTAGCAAATATTGGAAATGCATGTGACACTTAGTAGTGTCGTAGGAGCAGAGAACTTAGCATTATTAGAATTAATGGAGGCATATGACCATGCCCGGAGGTTGATTGCGAACTTATCGAGATTAGGAGTACTGGAGGCATATGACCATGTCCGGAGGTTGTTTGTGAAACTGTTGATATTAGGACTGTTGGAGGCATTGGTTATGCCAGAGGTTGTTTGTGTGTTATTGTTGATGTCTTTGGTGGCCTTGAGAGCCCGTGTATTATTGTTGATGTCTTGGGTGGCCTTGTGAGCCCGTGTATTATTGTTGATGTCTTGGGTGGCCTTGAGAGCCCGTGTATTATCGTTGATGTCTTTGGTGGCCATGAGTGCCCGTGGGGTTGTTGAACCCGTGTCTTTACCTTTGGTGTTCTGGGTGGCCATGAGTACCCGTGGGGTTGTTGAACCCGTGTCTTTACCTTTGGTGTTCTGGGTGGCCATGAGTGCCCGTGGGGTTGTTGAACCCGTGTCTTTACCTTTGGGGTTTTGGGAGGCCGCGAATGCCCGTGGGGTTGTTGAACCCGTGTCTTTATTGGTGGTGTGTCTTGGGAGGTTGTGAGTGCCTGTAGGGTTGTTGAGCCCGTGAGTTACTGTTTGTGTGTCTTGGGAGGCCGTGAGTGCATGTGGGGTTGTTGAGCCCGTGAGTGACTGTTGGTAGTTTTGAGAGGCCGTGAGGGCCCGTGGGGTTGTTGAGCCCGTGAGTTACTGTTGGTGTGTCTTGGGAGGCCGTGAGTGCCTGTGGGGCTGTTGAGTCCGAGTTTTACTGTTGGTGTCTTGGTGGCCATGAGTGCCTGTGAGTGTTGAACCTATGTTGTTACTGATTGTTGAACTTGCTTGTGATTGTGATTGCGGATCCCGGTAGGTTGCAAGCATTCGTTGGCTGGCCTGACCAAGTTTGAGTATCAACAGGTTGCAAGCATTCTTTGGCTGGCCTGACACAGTTTGAGTATCAACAGGTTGCAAGCATTCTTGGCTGGCCTGACACAGTTTGAGTATCAACAGGTTGCAAGCATTCTTTTGCTGGCCTGGCCTGACACAGTTTGAGTATCAACAGGTTGCAAGCATTCTTTGGCTGGCCTGATCCGATTTTGAGTATCAACAGGTTGCAAGCATTCTTTGGCTGGCCTGATCCGAGTTTGAGTATCATAGGTTGTAAGCATTCTTTGGCTAGCCTGATCCGTATTCGTATGAGTGGGAGATGGGTTACTGAGCACCTGGTATGCGATCCTTTGTGATCTTGTTTGGTGTGCGATCCTTTGTGATCTTGTTTGGTGTGCGATCCTTTGTGATCTTGGGTGTTGCGTGGTGGTCTTTTGAGTCTTGGGAAGAGGTTGTCAATCGTTGTGTCGGGTCTACTTACGTGTTTGAGTGTTGAGTCGTTCAAGGAAGGTCACCGTGGGTGTTAGTCAGTCGGAGTACTTGAGTTGGGGACAGTGATCCCCGGAGTTGGGTTTGTTGTGGGTGTTACCGGCATTGTCTGCTAATTATGCCGTAGTCAGTCTGTTATCTGTGGTGGTGAGCGAACGCTCACCCCTAGCTGCTTTTCCTGCAGGTACTGATCACAGGGCGGACTAGGTGAGCTCTCGAAGCTTGTGGAGCTAGGAGCGGAGTCCGGGTTTTGTCTTTTGAGTCTAGTGACTAATACCTTGTACTTTTGTCCACGCGTTGGGACGTAATTTAAGTTGTAAATTTTATTTGTTTAATTAAATGGAGATTTTAAAGTGTTTATCTAAAACAGGTTTCATTGTTTTATTGTTTTAAAATGTTCGCGTCCCTAGTTCGGTTTTACTGAAATTGGGGCGTGACAGGACAACTATATTTGGGGTCAATGATTCGTATCGGGCTTGGGAAGCCCGATTTAAAACATATAATGAGTATGGGCTTTGCAATGTGTGATACCCAATATAAATCTGAATAGAGTGTTGGGGAGAAATGGGCCTACTAAGAAGGAGCACAACAATAAGAAGTCCATAATATACACATTGGTCACCCCACTTGACCCAAAAGACTAGCCTATCAGGTCATGGTTCCAATGTGTATATTAAGTCTATCTTTATTCCTTAAGTATCCGATGTGGGACTCCTGACTCACATATGGACAAACCTAACAATCTCCCCCTCCACATTGAGTCTCATCACATTGGTTTGCTCGCACTCCTAAGCCCAACTTTTTACCTGTTCTACTCAATCCCATACAGGCCCATTTCATCCTATCTGGGCCCACCACCGTGAGAGCAGCGATCATGGTATCCTGGTGTTTCTAGCCCTAAGAGATATACCCCGACCCGCTTCTTGGGAGAGTCCACAGAACCAGGCTCTGATACCACTGTTGGGGAGAAATGGGCCTACTAAGAAGGAGCACAACAATAAGAAGTCCATAATATACACATTGGTCACCCCACTTGACCCAAAAGATTAGCCTTTCAGGTCATGGTTCCAAGGTGTATATTAAGTCTATCTTTATTCCTTAAGTATCCGATGTGGGACTCCTGACTCACATATGGACACACCTAACATAGAGTAATAGGCTTTATTCAAATTCTATATATAAAGGTAAATTAGGGTTTGGTCCCCAAGTTCAATAAGCTGTCTCTGTTTTCTCCTCCATCCCCATCTGTAGAGTGAGAGCATAAGGGATTGAACTGTGGAAGGCCAAACCGATTTTGTTCTCGTCATCGACATGTAATCATCGGGTACGCTTTCTATGTTGTTTTATATCTAAATCCTGATTATTTGACTAAGCGTTGGATTCTTAATGGGTTCTAACAAGTGGTATCAGAGCCACACTTTAGTCAGATAATTGAGATTATTTGGTTGTCCTTGTCGTTGTGGAATTTCCTTTGACTTTACCGTACTGTTCTTACGGTATTGCTGTGGTGTTCCATTGTTGATTGGTTTTACCAAAATAATTATGGATTCAGTTTTTGGTCGTAATCTCAGTGAAGTTTCACGTACTGGTACAGTTCTATCATGGCTGTATAGCATGCTATATATATGGCTCCATGTATGATAATTTAGTTGGGATTAACGCAGCATACATATATGTTCGATGCATCACTTTGTATGGTTTGTTTGTTTCGATGTTCACCGTGTGGTATATATGATTAATCATTACAGTACATATATTTGTTAATATATGTATACACGGTTTAACTTTTAGGTCCCTGAATCATCTTGAATATTCTTGGGGTTAATCCCGTAATTAATTATTTTGGGGTTCAAAGCAGCATGTACTTCCTGTATATGGCTTTCTGTATGGATTGTTATGATGCATATGACTATGGTGTTATGACATTGGTTAATATGACTTGGTTGATATAGTGATAGCCGTGTATATTGTTTTGACTGTATAAATCATTAATAATGTATAGAATATGCTTCCCAGTCCTATATATATATGAGTCACATTGACATGATCAGTACATACTTATGCTTATTTGCATGTGATTATATGAAGGTTATGGTTTCATATTTATTTCAATGTACTTATTATATATAGTTGTATATTGTTGATTAAAGTAAGCGTTTAATTTTTTAAATTTTTGGTATTTGATATCAAAATTTTGGTTTTGGGCACTTACTTATTATACATTAATTTTGTCCCTTATTTTAGATGAGTAGATCGACACATAAAGTTGTCAAAGTAACCTTTTGTGTGTAGGTTTATTTATTTTAAAATAATGGGATGTGTGTGCTCATTGTTCATGCGGTCAATGCACGGCCCAAAGGAAGGTCATTGATTGGTCGAACAATGAATACACATGTGGTGGTATATGTGAATGATAATTACAGTAATCACTTGTGATATAGATTGAACTGTTAATATGTATGTATTTTTTTTATTCATACATACGGGTACTGTATATTTGATTCATATATCTGATCAGTAAGTGTTTTAAATAGTTTCACTTTTGATATTGATATCAAAATTTCAGTTTTGGGCACTTACTAATATTATTGTTGTCCCCTATTTTAAATGAGTAGATCGATGCATAAAGTTGCCAAAGTAACCTCTTGTGTGTAGGTTTATTTATTTTGAAATAACGGGATGTGTGTGCTCATTGTTCATGCGGTCAGTGTATCGGCCCAAAGGAAGGTCATTGATTGGCCGAACAATGAACACACGTGTGGGAATGGTGTGTGACGATTGTAAAGTTTTCATGTGGATAACATACCGGCCCAAAGGAAGGATGTTATTTGACCGAATTTATCGTCATCACTTGATTTCTGCGTGCAAGAGTACCACTTACGAATTAATGATTCTATCCAAAGATAGACATTAATGTTGTGCTAGGTATCTAGGTTGTATGGGCCCATCACTTCGGTTGATTGAAAATTGTGTATCACATGAGAATTGTTTGCTTATTCTTAATGTGTTATAACATGATTTTCAATGTTTGAGTTTATTTATTTGTTCTGTATTGATAGTTACTATCTGCTGCTAATATCATTGCCAACATGAATTCAATTATTGTGCTTAACAACACAAACTTTAGGAGATAGAAAGAGAACATTCTGTTAGTTCTCGGTTGTGTGGATCTAGACTATGCGATAAGGTTTGAACAACCTGCTTCTCTTACGGATAAAAGTTCCACTTAGGATAAGGTGAACTTTGAGAAGTGGGAGCGTTCGAATCGCCTAAGTTTGATGATGATCCAACAGAATGTTCCAGAAACATTTAGGGGCAGTATCTCAAATGAGGTCACTATAAGGAGTTTCCTTCATCAAATTGAAAGTAGTTTTGCAAAGAACGAAAGGGTTGAGACAAGCAAGCTTTTAGTTGGCCTTGTCCATATAAGGTATAAAGGAAAAGGAAACATAAGGGAGTACATTATGGAGATGTCTAACATCACGTCAAAACTTAAAGGGCTCAAGCTTGATCTGTCTGATGACTTGCTTGTGCATTTGGTCCTAATCTCACTTCCTGCACACTATGGTCAGTTTATAGTTAGCTATAATACTTATTAGGACAAATGGACTCTTAATGAGCTCATTTCTCATTTTGTGCAAGAAGAGGATAGGTTGAAGCGGGAAAAGATTGAAAGTGCTCATGTTGCAATGACCTCAATGGGAAACAAAAGAAAGAGGATTAAGGATAAGGTAACTGCAGTGGGAAGTTCACATTTATACTTTCCCTTTGCCAAATTCCTAGAGGAGTGTGGAATCGTCCCGCAATACACCATGCAAGGGAAACCTAGCATGAATGGTGACGCGGAGAGGCGAAACAGAACTCTTAAGGACATGGTGAGAAGTATAATTAGTCATTCTTCTTTACCGGAATCACTCTAGGGAGAGACAATTAAGACTACAGTATGCATACTGAACAGAGTACCTAGTAAAGCGGTAGCTAAAACCCCTTATGAATTGTGGACATGAAAAAGGCCTAGTATTAGGCACTTGCACATTTGGGGTTGTCCAGCTTAGGCGAGGCCTTATAATCTGGACTCCACAATGGTTAGTTGATACTTTGTTGGGTATCCTGAACGGTCGAGGGATTCTAAGTTTTATGATCCCTCAACAAAGTCCTTTTTCGAAATGGGAAATGCGAGATTTCTTGAGGATGTTGTGTTTGAGGGGGGAGAGAGTATTAGGAGTGTTGTCTTTGAAGAGGAATTCGTTCCTCTACCGGATGTTGCTATTGAAAATATTCAACCAGTTGACATTGTTCAAGACTCAACATAAGACAACAATGAGGATTCTCCTCTACCACTCCCTGGTCAAGTTCAAGAGGTTGTTCCCGAAGAGCAACCACAACTACCTCAAGAGGAAGTGTCACTTAGGCGATCCACTAGAGGCAGGAGAAGTGTAATCTCTAGTGATTACATTGTATTCTTTCAAGAACACGAGTTTAACACAGGGACAATGGAAGATGATCCAATCAACTTCCAATAGGTCAAAAAAAGTGTTAACTGTCAAAAGTGGATCGATGCTATGAATGATGAGATTAAATCTATGCATGATAATGGCATTTGGAAACTCGTCAAGTTGCCTAAAGGTCGAAGCCCATTGGTTGCAAATGGATTTAAAAAAAAAACAAGCGGGATTCGAAGGGCAACTTTGAGGGGTATAAAGCGCGTCTAGTTGCAAAGGGTTTTACTCAAAAGGAAGGTATTGACTATAAAGAAACTTTCTTTGCGGTATCATCGAAAGATTCTTTTAGAATAATAATGGCACGTGTAGCTCATTTGGATTTGGAGCTGCATCAGATGGACGTTAAGATGAATTTTCTCAATGGTGAAATTGAGGAAATCGTATATCTGGTACAACCAGAAAATTTTGTATCAGGTGACCCAAAGTCTATGGTTTGTGAACTCAAAAGGTCCATCTACAGTCTCAAGCAAGCTTCCCGTCAATGGTATCACACCTTTCATACTATCATTACCTCGTATGGCTTTAAGGTCAATGTAGTGGATAATTGTGTATATCATAAGTTCAGTGGGAGTAAATTCATCTTCCTAGTGTTGTATGTCGATGATATTTTGTTGGCAAGTAACGATATAGGTTTGTTGCAAGAAACCAAGAGTTTTTTTTTTTTGCAAAACATTTTCAAATGAAGGATCTTGGTGATGCAACTTTTGTGTTAGGAATCAAGATACATCGAGATCGATCTCGTGGTATTCTTGGGTTATCACAAAAGAACTATATCGAAAGAGTTCTTGCTAGGTTTGACATGAAAGGTTGTGCACTAGGAGTTACTCCCGTCGCTAAAGGAGACAAGTTTAGTCTCAAACAGTGCCCCAAGAATGAATTAGAAAGAAAGGAAATGCTTAAGATTCCATATGCTTCGGCTGTTGGGAGTCTTATGTATGCTCAGTTATGTACCCATCCAAATTTGGCGTACATAGTCGGCATGTTGGGCAGATACTTAAGTGACCCTGGTATGGATCATTGGAAAGCAACCAAAAGGGTCATGAGGTACTTACAGAGAACAAAGGAATACATGCTCACCTATCGGAAGTCAGAAAATTTGGAGATCATTAGGTATTCTGACTCCGATCTTGCGGGTTGCCAAGATATTAGGAGATCCACTTCTGGTTATGTTTTTCTGTTGTCAGGAGGAGCCATATCTCAGAGAAGTGCTAAGCAGACACTTATAGCTCCTTCCATCATGGAAACAGAATTCATAGATTGTTATGAGGCAACCAATCAGGCTATATGGCTGCGGAATTTTGTCACCGAGTTGCGGGTTTTGAATGGAATCGAAAGACCTCTAAAGGTCTATTGTGACAACCTTTCGGCAGTCATATATTCAAATAGCAACAGAAGTTCGTCAAAGTCTAAACACATTGACATCAAATTTCTGGTTGTTAAAGAAAGAGTTCAGAGCAGGATAATGTCTATTGAGCATATAGGAACAAACTACATGCTAGCGGACCTACTAACTAAGGGCTTGACACCTAAAGTGTTTCATGAGCATATTGCTCATATGGGTGTTGTCTTAATTGACGATATGCTGTTTTAGGGGGAGTTTGTTGTCTATGTTTGCTATTCGGAATGACATTATACTTGTTAATTATTCTGCAGAATAAAGTTGATGATATTATCATCATTGTTGCTTTGAATGTTTTGTCTTTCAATTGCGGTTTAGCAAAAGGTTTGAAAGACTAAATATTGATCTCACTTAAGCATTAAAGACCAAGTGGAAATAGGCATGAATGATATCTCATTGCATGAAATTTCCAGTCACACATCCATACTTGATCTATGTCATTGAATGTATTTGGCACGATGATCATTGATGGGTCTAGTTACGATTGTTGTAGCAAAGGACGCTTTGGTCTCATGTTGGTACAGGAGATGGACCATATTGACTAAGGGGGAATGTTTTAAGAATATTGACCGTTTTGTGCGCACATACAGTTTTTCAAATATAATTGTCATTAGGAATCGATTTTGTAGCCCAAGTGGGAGATTGTTGGATTATTTTATAATTCAACGTGTGGGCTTACAAATTGGACAACTATATTTGGGGTCAATGATTTGTATCGGGCTTGGGAAGCCCGATTTAAAACATATAATGAGTATGGGCTTTGCAATGTGTGATACCCAATATAAATCTGATTAGAGTAATGAGCTTTATTCAGATTCTATATATAAAGGTACATTAGGTTTTGGTCCCCAAGTTCAATAAGCTGTCTCTGTTTTCTCCTCCATCCCCATCTGTAGAGCGAGAGCATATTAGGAGAGCATAAGGGATTGAACTGTGGAAGGCCAAACCGATTTTGTTCTCGTCATCGACATGTAATCATCAGGTACGCTTTCTATGTTGTTTTATATCTAAATCCTGATTATTTGACTAAGCGTTGGATTCTTAAAGGGTTCTAACATACATCTGTCACCGTCGGCGACGAATGCACCAGGTCACTGAAGCGTATGGCTAGAGAGAAGCTGCGAGGTGGAGAGAGAATGAGAGGTGGACGGGTGGAGAGAGAATGAGAGGTTAGGGATAGGTAGTTAATAACATAATGTAAAAAGACACAATTGTCCTTCGTATTAATGGAATTACCTTTTAAAATCGAAACTGAGGGATATTTACCAAAATTTCCACAATCAATCTCAGCCATCCATATAAAGGAATCTGATGGCTGAAATCAGTTTTTAAATTATAGTGAAATGTATAGTTTTTAGTGGATAATGAGCCTATATATATGTATATATATAGGGTAGCTATCCTAGTAAAAACCACTCTTATCGTGCAAACTACAAACCAATTTAAGTCACAGGATGCGGTCAAAGTAACGTCATCAGAGCGCGCGCGATGTTGACACATGATCACTTTGCGCCCGCCTTTGCCCACACAGTAGCGCGTGTTGACCACGCGCGCAGCGCGAGTGCTGATAGTTTAGTACAAATGTAAACTATCAGCACTTTTTGTGCTGACTATCAGCACCGTGCTATGCAACCTATCAGTACTGTGCACGCGCGCACCAGCAACGCGCGCGCCCATGTGTCAGCATCTGGTGAGTTCGTAGTTTGCACAATAAGGTGCGGTGTTTTATATATTTAATTGCCCACATGTCAGCATCTGGTGCGCTCTGCTGACATCACTTTGGGGGGATCCTATGGCTCATATTGGTTCTTAGGTTGCACAATAAGGGGTGGTTTGTACCTGATAGTATCGGTCACAACACCTGAGTATGGGGGAGTTTCCCTCGTCCTCGGCTGACAAGGTGACGGATCTTCAATCGTCCTTGGACTAGTGGGGAAAAGCCGCAGAAGGACTAGTGGTTAAAGACCTAGGGCCAGGCTTGTTTGGATTCTACTTCCGGTCCTCTGAGTCTCAGTTATGGGTTCGAGGTAACGAACCCTGGTGTTTTGATGGCAGGGTCCTGTTTCTCAGATATTTAGACCCGTGTGCTCAAGAGATGCCTTATCTTGACCGAGTGCAACTTTGGGTACATGCTCGAGGGCTACCACCTTTGGTTCGGACAAAGGAGACGGGTATCTCTATCAGTGACGTGCTGGGGATGTGCGTGGATGTCCCATATGATAAATGGGGCATGTGCTGGGGAGGAACCATCAAAATCCGTTTCTGGCACCTCCTCGAAAAGCCATTACGAAAGGGGCTGGTGCTAGGTTCTAAGAGTTTTCGGAGCCGATCCACGTGGAGCTCACATATACGAAGCTTTCAAGCTTCTGTTATAATTGTGGTCGTCTTGGCCATGTTCTGAAGGACTGCACGTAGGCGTTTAAAGGCCCCCTGCGGTTCGGTTCTTCCTTGCTGGAGTACAACCGGGAGAAGTAGGTCAAGGCGTATGCCACAGACTAGGGAGAATCGGTCCGTCTACCTAGTCTGCCAGGATTTGGCCCCTAGGGTCCCTTGAGCCTGAATAAGGGCGCTCGGCCCCTCATGCCCCCCTTGGCTGGAGCATCAAGGTTCGGCCAGTGGGGCTCTGCCTCGGCCACCTACTTCTCCAGTGCTGAAGGATCCACTACCGTGCTCGGGCCATCTGGATGGGAGGGCTCGTGGGGGTTTGGGAGCACAGGAGGATGGAATTTCTAGAGCCGCTGGTGCTGGGGTCAGCCAGAGCACTATAAGCGTTCAACAGCTGGGGTCCCTCGGGAGGATCAGTTCAGGGCGGGGAAGCAGCCCTGCCAAGAGGAATGAGTGCTACGCCGTGCATCAGGGACTGACTCTGGGAGGGGTCCCTGTACGATGTGCTGCCTCCCTCCTTCACCATTACCGTCAAGGTCCCTCGGGATCTCCGGTATCCCATTTCCCATCTCCATCTTCTGTCGCGGCACATGAGACATCACAATACCGCTTGCGTCGATTATGATACTAAAAGGACCAGATAACCATTGTTCACTTATTCTGACTTTCTATTCGTGGTCGGAGAACCTGTTCCTCGACGCACAATAATATAATCAGTTTGAATCAATAATATTACACATTTCGTTCAAAAGAACACCTCATACTTAATTTATAAAGTATTTTACGTGAAAACTCAGGGGTGAAAGAGGAGAGTGACAACATAGGATGAGTCGAGAATATTGAGGTGTATTTTGCGGGATGAAGATGAATAAATGCGTGCAAATGATTACAAATTAAGAGAAATCTAATAAATAAAATAACGATATTGAGAATATGCTGAAAGATTCTAAATTTGAGACCACAAGAAGCAGAGCGAGTGGCAGTTAAATACGCAACTAACCATTTTCCCTCCATATTTGTTTCACTCTCTCTTCTTGCACTGTGCTTTCTTTTCGGTGTCTCGATCCATCTTCTCTGTTCCACCGCTCCATCTTCTCTTCCGCTGCGACCAGGTATGATTTTACGATCTGGGTACCGAATCGCAAGATCCGTTGATGCTATGATGTGATCAAACCCATTGAAATGTATTGCATTTGAGATCGATGATGAAACCCCAGTTGGGATCACTGCGTAATCATCGTTCTCAATCTTTGATTTCTGTTAGTTACCTCGAATTTGGATATGGGTTAGGGTTTTTTGCTCTTGAATCGGATTTAATGGCTCAATTGCATTTCGCAGATCATCTGGATCTTATTGTGATGAGATTTGTCAAATTTTCCCCAAATGTGTGAGTCTGTTTTTGAACCTAACGGTGATTTTATTTCAGGGTGAAACATTCGAGAATCGCCAGTGGGAAGGACCAGTAATGGCGAAGGAACAGCTTGAAGTGCTGAATGCACTTGATGTGGCCAAGACCCAATGGTACCATTTCACCGCAATTGTCATTGCTGGGATGGGTTTCTTCACCGACGCCTATGACCTCTTCTGCATCTCCCTCGTCACCAAGCTGCTCGGCCGCTTGTATTACCACGAGGAAGGCTCTGAGAACCCTGGGAGCCTCCCTTCCAATGTCTCCGCGGCCGTGAACGGAGTAGCATTCTGCGGCACCCTCGCCGGGCAGCTCTTCTTTGGCTGGCTGGGCGACAAGATGGGCAGGAAACGAGTCTATGGCATGACCCTTATGCTCATGGTCCTCAGTTCTGTCGCCTCGGGCCTCTCCTTCGGCCATGATCCCAAATCTGTGGTGGCCACGCTTTGCTTCTTTAGGTTCTGGCTCGGCTTTGGCATTGGTGGAGACTACCCGCTCTCCGCGACAATTATGTCTGAGTACGCCAACAAGAAGACGCGAGGAGCCTTCATTGCTGCTGTTTTCGCTATGCAGGGCTTTGGCATCTTGGCAGGTGGGATAGTTGCCATTGTGGTGTCCTCTATTTTCAGGGTCCGATTCCCTGCCCAAGCATATCAGGACAACCCGGGCGCATCCACTATCCCGCAGGCTGACTACGCTTGGCGTATGATCTTGATGGTCGGGGCACTGCCCGCTGCCATGACATACTACTGGCGGATGAAGATGCCTGAAACTGCTCGCTACACTGCCTTGGTCGCAAAGGATGCATCGCGTGCAGCTGCAGACATGTCAAAAGTCCTTCAGGTGGATCTGGAGGCGGAGCAGGAGAAGCTGGATCAGATTGCAGACAAAAAAAAGGATTTTGGTCTGTTCTCGAAGCAATTTGTGAAGCGCCACGGGCTTCACTTGCTTGGAACCACCACGACATGGTTCTTATTGGACATCGCCTTCTACAGCCAGAACCTTTTCCAGAAGGATATCTTCACTGCCATCGGGTGGATACCTGAGGCCAAGACGATGAACGCAATGGAAGAGGTGTTCCGGATTGCCAGGGCACAGACACTCATTGCTCTGTGCAGCACCGTCCCTGGGTACTGGTTTACCGTGGCTCTCATCGATAAGATGGGGAGGTTTGTGATTCAGCTGATGGGGTTCTTTTTCATGACGATTTTCATGTTTGCGCTGGCCATTCCATACCATCACTGGACTTTACCAGAGAACAGGATTGGTTTTGTGGCAATGTACTCGCTCACCTTCTTTTTCGCCAACTTTGGCCCCAATGCAACCACATTCGTTGTGCCTGCGGAGATTTTCCCTGCCAGGCTGCGGTCCACGTGCCATGGCATATCTGCTGCATCCGGGAAGCTAGGGGCAATGGTTGGGGCGTTCGGGTTCATCTTCGCTGAGAAAGGGCTTGGAGTGAGGACGACTCTTATAATGCTTGGGGTGGTGAACTTGTTGGGGATGTTATTCACACTACTAGTACCCGAATCAAAAGGAAAATCGCTCGAGGAATTGTCAGGTGAGAGTGAGGTGGAGAACACAAGTACAACATAGATTTTAGTTACGAGAGGAGTAATTTGATTGCTGCCTATCAATTTTGCTAGTAGCTCTATCCTTAGGTAGTAGTCAGGTCTTTTGGTTAATTTGGTTAGAATAAGCTCTCCTTATTCCAGTCTGATGCAAAAGAGGGGACTTTTCTGTTTGATTTTTTTTTGTCAAGGTAACAAGTAAAGATTAGTTTCCAGAGTTTTGCACTTGTCAAATACTTTCTTAAACGTGTTAACTTCATTCACGCAAGGGGTTCCTAACCTATTTTGAGCTTTGTTTTCGCGATCCTAATATGCGTTTACTTTTCGTTGCATTTCTCAACTATGATCTTTACATTTTTTGCATGGACTATCGTTTATCATTAAAATTAACAGGAACGTTAGTTTTGGATGGGAAAATTCCAAAATGTCCTCAGTAAAAAAATGTTGTTTCGTGCAAAAAATGGAAAGGTCAAAATTGGGAAGTACAAATAAAGGTCAAGCCCAACTTCAGGTTATTGACTTTTGTTGAGGGCATTTCTGTCTTTTTCCATCCAAAACTAACGTCCAAGTTAATTTTATTGACACACGATAGTCCGTGCAAAAAACTGTAAAGATTATAATTGCGAAATGCAACGAAAGATAAACCTAGTTTAGAATCGCGAAAACAAAATTCCAAATAAGTCAGGAACTATAGTTTTCCTTTCACATAATATCATGAGATGCTTTGTTGGGTGCATAAATCAATACACGAAAGAGGTAATCGAATGGACGGAACATTATCAATATAAAGATAACAATGGACGATTACTTGACTAGAGGTTCCCACATGAATTGGATGTCTTTCTTTCTGTATGTTTGCCATGAAGATGTTATCTTGTGACAAATAGAACCATTCTCACATAAGAAGACTTGTTGTGATATGTCTGGAAAGTTGACATGTTTGATGATTTTAGCACCTGAAAATTGAAATGTCAAAAAGCATGTTATTGGGTCTTGATTAGTTTTATATTTGAAATCTTTTTTCTTCCCCAATCGAGTTTCTTTCTTTAGGTAACGATATCTACCGACGTAATAAAACTTAAACAAAGAATTTTGAACATGATAAATACTTCAGAGACGTATATTTGTCTAGGAGTTGAAAATAATCTTCCTCCTCTCTAAGAGTCAACAGTAACTATGAAGATCACTGTTCATACTGAAGAACATCTCTGGATCAACAAGTTTTGAAGATCTTCATCTGCAGGCTCCTCTTTTGGCCCGGTGTAGTGTTCAAGATGGCCTAACTTTAGGCCATCGAACAATCGTGGACCTGCTTTCATCTTCCTCATCACCATCTTCTCCTTCTTTTGCTTCTACTTTATCAACATCCCTGTTTAATACCAGCATTTTGGGTTGAAGGCAGGTCTGCCTCTCTGGTTTTGGCCTTTATTTCTTCTTCATCCTCTCTCTATCTCTTTTACATTATGACATATATCAATCATGTCACTCGGGGTTGTTACTCCCTCCAACATCTCTGAACAAAAGAATTAAGAAGAAAGGAAGAAGGAACATGCAACCTTCTCCATCCTCTTCAGACCAAACCCAAGAATACTTTCCTAGTGGACGAACCAAGCTCATTGATGGCCAAAAGATATTCTATGACAAGTACTTCCGTCCAATTACCTCTGATCCGGATTCAACACTTTCATATCCTCAACAAAGAACCTCTAGACAAGTAGTCTCTCAAAGGAATCATGTTCCTTCTTCATCTTCTCTGGGAGCCTTGATCTATGCTAAGAAGATGTCACGCCCCAAATCCGGTTTTGGCCGGACTCGAGGCGTGACCTGAAACAAACGAGGTAAAAGTAATAAAACTGTAATAAATTCCTTTACAACTGAAAACGAGTCCAAAAAAATGGTGTCAAAACTTGATAACTAACATAAGGTAAATAAAGTTCAACAATGTGAACCAACACATCTCTAATACAATCCTCAAGACATCCGGAAGCTCCCGAGCCTCGAATTCCCCAAATCTCAAGCATACATGTACACACAATAAATAAACAAATAGGGGTGAGCTTACGCTCAGTAGGGAAAATCGTAAACAACTTTAGCCTCAAAGTTTAATATTAAAACTGCTTTAGTTCGATGTCACAAAGTACTTAAAACCCTTAGACCAAAAGATAAAATAAACAAATAAAAAGCAATGAGAACAATAGCGCATTCTCAAGGATAACGATAACTTCCCAGAGACAAATAAGGAATATTTTAATATAAAAGGAAACCATCACAACTGGAAACGAGTAAACACTAATAATCAATGAAAAGTTATGGAGTCAGTGGAATGAAATTGTATCGTGTTTTCAACGATAATAGTGATTTAAGAAATCTCATGAAAATACTATAACGAATCAAGACTCATTAAAATGGGAGCAATCAATATCACGCCAACCACTCGCTTTCTCAAGCCTCCGATCCATGGATAGATTCTGGGATCACATCGGTTCCCATATTGCGATCCACCAGAGTATCCATATCATATCAGATTTTCCCTCGGTCCAGAGGAAGCACATGCGTCGGGGCACCGGAAACAATCCCAAATGGGCGCTTATCATCGGGATTCCCAGAAATGCCTCCAAAGGACCATATGTCATAGGGAACCAAGGTGGTGCTCCACTGGGACGCACGCCCTTGGGTGAAACCTCAGTAACCATCCCTCATGAAATAATCCACTCAATATCCCGCAGGATCGGCCAATAAGCAATGCCCCGCAGGGTCCATAACCATTGCTCGCAGGCTTAATAACCAGTGCTCAAAATGTCCAGTAATCAATGCCCTCAGGCTCCAATAATCAGTTCTCACAATATCCAATAACCAATGCCCTCAGGCTCCAATGCTCAATCAATATCTCACTGAATCTGTCAACCTCCAACCACCATAACGGCACCGGATTACCCTGTTGGGTCTCGAGGTAGGGTTGGAGATGAACCAACTCGTAGCGGAAAATCAATGAAAACAAGAGACGATTAAAACCATGAAACAACTAACAAAGAATGGATTCACAAGAGAAAAATTCAGCACTAGTTCTTACCAAAACAAGAACACCGGTTAACGAATGATTGGCTTGAGTCTCCAAGACGCCTACGTATCCACATGGGAATCAAAGCCACATAGTTCTTCTCTTTGAGGACTCAAGAACACAAACATGCAGGTGGAAACTAGCCAAACCCGAAATGGCCATGGAAGAGGGAGAGAAAATGTGTTTCCTATTCTTGTCTTGTGTTTGTTATGTTGGAAAAAGATGACTTAAACATAACAAAACCCATACTTGTCCAACTAAAGGCATGGGACAAGTATGGTTTCAAGTAAGGTGTAAATAGGACAAAGTATGGCAAGACAAGATTGGGTTAGGTGGTGAATCACCAACACCTTAATCTTTGTCTTGCTTACTTAGTACTAATTAATCAAGACTTGATTAATTAGTTCCATGGGCCTTGGTTGCCTGGGCCTTTCATGGGCCTCTTGGAACATGGCCTGTGGCCATTTCCAACGAGGTCCCGTGATTCGCTCATCGCTCATCGCCTCCAAGCCTTCCATACCGGAAATGTCCAACATTATCCGACGCGATCAATCCCAAGACTCCAAGCCTTGTCTCGATCCATAAAGTCCTATTCACTTACGGGCACATGACCCAAAACCCAGTTTTGGTCATGTCCCGAGACAACTCCCTTTTGGCCATTCTCCATAAATGTGTCAATGAGTTTCATCCTCCGGTGTGACCCTTAGGTTTATGCATGTCAATAGATCAACGTAAAATCCCATTTTACTTGATCCTATTTAAGTGGCAACTAAGGAGACTTTAGTATTGCCTGACACTGTATAACGAATCGACCCTGTCGATTCTAACCTTTCCGTCGTCCCTGTCATTATCCTTTTATCTCCGATATCCTGATTGAGATAAGGCATAGAGCCGTCATCCTTATTATTCTCAATCACTGTTCCTTGATATGTGAGATGACTGAAGATATGATACCCAGTATCATGTGCATGGCCATGCTATTCTTCCAGTCACTCTCGATCAAGTGGCCGAGAACCGATATCTTTCCCATACCTTAGTATGAGGGATAAATCCCTTAGCCGTCTTTCGTGTCACTCATGTAGCCCGTCCCCAAGCCAATCCTGGCCGTTATGGAAGCCCTGTTACGGACAACGTTAGGCTCAGGTCAAACTCAGTTGTTGACTACATAGCGATCACAAAGACTCCTTGGTCTAAGGATACATGACAAGCTACAACACTGAATATGTTCATGACTTAATCTATGGCACATATTCAGGGCGGGTCGTCAAATATCATGTCCCACATGATATCTATGATCAGACTCCGGAATCCCATTCCAATGACTAACAGAACGTAAGCCATAAAGAGCCATCTTTCATACTAGTCGCTTCTAGTGAAGCTTTGTTGACTAGGGACCCATCGAGTGTGATCTATCTCGATCTATGGTTCTATTCGCATGGTGGGCATAGATCAGAGCACACATCGATATATTACTCCAACACATAAGTAATATAAAGCCGCTTTAATTTTATTGCTAACGATGATATATACATTTGGACATTTAGGATTGAACTACGGGCACTAAGACTAACAATCTCCCACTTGCCCTAGTTCCAATCTAAACTCCAATATGTCCCCATCGACTTTACATGTCTAACATGTTCAGGCAGTGACACTGCCTTAGTCAAAGGGTTGGCTATGTTATCATCTGTTGCAATATCGGTTATCTTCACTTCACCTCAGTTCAGTATTTATCTGATGAGGTGGATACGCCGCAGTACATGTTTGGATTTGTTATGCGATCTAGGCTTTTAGCTTGCGCAATGGCCCTTGTGTTGTCGCAAAATGGATTCACCGGACTGGATGGGTTTTTAATTACACCCAGTCCTGCCATGAATTTCCAAATCCACATAGCCTCCTTAGCTGCCTCTGCAGCATCCATGTACTTGGCCTCTGTCGTAGATTCGGCAATGGTATCTTGCTTTACGCTTTCCCAGCTAAAGCTCTGCCATTCAGCGTAAACACATATCCTGATTGACTTCTAAAGTCATCTGGATTTGTCTTGGAAAACTAGTGTCTACTCATCCTTCGACGACTAGTTCAACATCATCTTTCCCCCGGGTTAGAATGATGTCTACTGGTACAACATAAGGCTTACGAGACGTCTGGTCTCATACATGTCATGGCATATATGATCGATCCTGCCCCCAGGCGCATTTCATCATCCTTTTCAGCTCATCATGTGTCTTAGGACACTAAGTCTTGCTGAGATGAATGCCATGACTAGTGGGTAAGAGTCCTTTCTTTGAATCGAGCATTAAGAACCTACTCAATGCCTTGTTCACATAGGTTCCCTGACTTAAATCCAAGACCCTCTTGGTGCGATCTCTACATATCTTAATCCTTAAGATATGAGAAGCATCACCTAAGTCCTTTATTGAAAAACACTTCCTCAACCAAGCTTTAGTCTCGTGCAAGGTTGGGATGTCGTTTTCAATGAGAACCAGAAAGGTAATATTGCTCCCACTAGCCTTCTTATAAACGCAAGATTCATCCTCGTTCTTGATTAAGCCAAATCCAATTACAGCTTCATCAAAACGAAGGATCCAACTCCGAGAAGTTCGTTTCAATCCATAAATGGATTTCAACAACTTATAAATCTTTCCTTTATTCTTCGGATCGTCAAAACCTTTGGGCCGAGACATATAAACGTACTCAGTCAAATTTCCATTTAGGAAAGCGGTTTTGACATCCACTTGCCATATCTCGTAATTATGATACGCAGTTATGTCAAGAAGAATTTGGATCGATTTTGACCATAGCCACTAAGGAGAAGGTTTCCTCATAGTCAATCCATTGGATATGCCTATAACCTTTCGCCACCAGTTGAGCTTTGTAGGTCAGAGGGTTGCCATCCATGTCCATCTTCACCTTGAAGATCCATTTGCATCCGATGGTCCTCACACCATTGATGGGATCAACCGGTTCCCAGACTCGGTTGTCCGACATGGATTGCATTTCCTCCCTCATGGCTCCCAGCCATAACTCGGAGTTGGGCCCATCCACGACTTCCTGAAAGGTGGCTGGATCATCGTGATCCACCATGACTTCATTGTCACCTCCGGATACCATATCTTGGAGGTGGAAGATTGATCCTTTCAAATCGCCTTGGACCTTCCGGAATTGTAACAGGAATTGGTTCTTACTCTACGACAATCTCTGGCTCCTTTCTACTGGGTTGCCAATTGGTTTAGACAGATCTGTACCATCCTGAATTTCTTCGAGATGCACAGTCCTCCCAATGACGTCTTTGGAAACAAAACTTTTTTTCCATAAAGACCCCACCCCAAGCGACGAACACCATGTTCTCACTGGGATTGTAGAAATAGTATCCCCTTGTTGCTTTGGGATACCACACGAAGGTGCATATCTCAGATCTTGGTTCGAGCTTAGTCGAAACCAAATGTTTCACATAAGCCTCGCAACCACAAATCTTTAGGAAGGACAAAGCGGGCATCATCCCGTACCATTTTTAAAATGGTGTCCCTTCCACACCATTCGTCGAAGCCCGATTCACTATGAATGCGGTCGTCTCTAGAGCAAAACCCCTAAAAGAGATGGGAGATCAGTCCAACTAATCATGGAACAGACCATTGTCTAACAATGTCTGATTTCTCCGTTTGGCTACACCTTTCAACTACAGTGACCTAGGAGGAGTCCATTCCAAAAGGATCCCATTCTCTTTTAGATGATCTAATAACTCTGTGGTCAAGTATTTTCCACCTCGATCCAATCGAAGTGCCTTAATACCTTTGTCGAGCTGGTTTTCTACTATAGTCTTAAACTCTTTGAATTTATCAAAAGTTTCAGACTTATGTCTCACCGAATAGACATAACCATATTTACTGTAATCATCAGTAAATGTGATAAAGTAGCTAAAACCCCTCCTGGCAAGTGAACTTATTGGTCTACACACATTCGAGTGTATCAGCCCAAATAATTCACCCGCCCTTTCATCGCGATCGATAAAGGGCACTTTAGTCATTTTTCCCATCAAACAAACCTTGCACCTATCGATCGAATGGAATTCGAATGAACCTGAAAGCCCGCACTTCTGAAGTGCTGATAGGCGCTTCTTGTTTATGCGACCCAAATGACAGTACCATAACAGAGTTAGGTTTAAATCGTTGGATTTAGACCTCTTGGTATTAACGGAATATATAGAACTTGAGGCATTGTTACCCATATCTAATATGTACAATCCTCCAACCATGTCAGTACTGGTATAAAACATATCATTGCATAGAACATTGAAAACTCCATTTCCAATATTAACATTATATCCTTCCTTGTCAAACACGGATACAGATATAATATTCCTACTAAAAGTAGGTATGCAATATACATTATACAATACTAAGACAAGGCCTCTTGGCAAAGCAAGACTCATGGATCCTACAGTAGTTGCCACAACTCTGAGGTCCATTTCGTGCTTTCCAAATCTCTCCTACTTTCAGCCACCATATATTAGTGCATGTGTGAGATTCAGTCATGGTATCTAATACCCATGAATCTTTGGAAGTAGAGAGATGTAGCTCTATAGAGTTAATACCGAATGAAGGCACGATCCCACCGCCCTTCCTTAGATCATCCAGGTTTCCTGATGAAGGCGCAGTCCTACTGCCCTTCTTCAGATCATCCAGGCTATTTGATGAAGGCGCAGTCCCACTGCCCTTCTTCAGATCAGCCGTGAACTTCCTGTAATCCCGGTTCCAATGACCAGGCTGTTGGCAGTAGAAGCAGACATTCTCAGGTGTCTCATCTTTCCTGCCAAGTGCGCATGGGCCCAGCCCTTGCCACTTCCAATTCCCTTGTTGACCATCAGAATATCCTTGGATCCCAGATCCCTGAGATATTCTTCTCAGCAGCTGATGACACTTCATGTAACTCTGATATGGTCTTAGAGACAGCCTTGTCAAGGACATATTCTTTGCGTTCAGACTTGAGGACTATCCTCAAAATTCTGTACCAGTCCAAATAGTTTGTCCCATTTAGCTTGACCCTGTCAAGAATGGTTTTTAATGACAAACTATTAATGTTCGCTGAATTTGCCATTTGATCTACAACAGATAAAATTCAATCAGTAAACTGAATAAATTTTATGAAGATCAAGCTTAAACACCAACAATCAATTCTAAACCTTTAGAATCTGAAACCAAGATCCTTGATTCACTCGATTAAGCTGAACTAATGCTCACCACTTAATCGAGCTATGTAGGTAGGACTCCATCCAATCACATCCAATGTGACTCCTGGCTAGGGTATGTACTTATGTACACGACTTACCCTATCTGTTACCCTAGCTCAACCTCAGGCTGAGAATCGTAGTCGGGTCCACCAATTTTCAACTATGGCTCGTCACTATGTAGGTGCTCCGCTAATGCGCACGACACCCACATATGTCGTCCAAACCTACTACCCCGCTTTCCCATGGATGCTCCGCTAATGCGCACGACACCCATAGGACGGGGAGGTAGTAAGGTGTTGATAATTGGGAGGTATCAGACATGACCCGTTTTTACTTGTCCGGTTGTGTTTAAAACTTTGACACATCCTAGATGCGATGAGCACATCAACTACATTCCAAATGCAATGATGCCTCAAATTACATCCAATGTAATTCTTCCTTCGAACCCGTCAACTACATCAAATGTGATGACGATTCTAAGGGCTCACACACAAGGATTAAAATTCCAATTTTATCTTTGCATGTGAGATGATATGCTCGGTAAATAAAGTTAAGCATGCAATTCTAAAGCACATAGAATTAATCATGCATAAACTAAACCAAGCATAAAGCGATAAATGTGCACATAATAGCCCCCTAAACTAACTCCCACTAGCTTCTTGAGCTCCACCGACTCCAAGCCGATGCCAACACCCGAAAAGCCACCAAATGACCTTTTCGCCCTTTCTTCATCTTGAGTAAAAAAAATACAATTTAATACACGACTCGCAGGTCGGGAATAAATAAATATTACAAACAAGTGGTTCGACGACCACACATTGAAAGAATAATTACACGCTAACTCTAACGGCTCGCAGGCCGTGAAAAGCGATAAATAATTAAATCGAGCTCGGGGCTATTATGTACACCATGCCAACATCACATCACACATCGTGTTATCAAACAAGCATGTTATCAAACATCATGTGATTTTCCGGTTTTAATTAATAGCCAAGTTTCGAAATTTTTTGATGCTCGGTTTATCGAAACCTTTCAAAAATGAAACTTTTGAACATTTGATCTTCGAGTTCGTCATGACGGTTCCAAACTCGTCATAACTAACAAAACGGTTTAGCCATGGCATATCAACCATCCAATGGTCATGCTTGGCCTAGCTCCGTCCAACGGAGCCCCGTTCGGCCCCGGTTTCGGCTCCCCGAGAGTCCCGCTCCCGAGACCCGAAAAATCAAACTTTTTTTTCAAAATTTCCAGATTTGAAATAATTTTCAAAAATTAATTTTACATGCATTAAATCCATAAACAAGAATTTAAAACATGTTATCAAACAATTTAGCAAAACAACATGCCAAAAACGAAACTTTCAAGCAAAACCGAAACTATGAACACCGTCTTGTGAATCCCGAAGGTAGCACGGCTCTGATACCACTGTTGGGTCTCGAGGTAAGGTTGGAGATGAACCAACTCGCAGCGGAAAATCAATGAAAACCAAGAGACGATTAAAACCATGAAACAACTAACAAAGAATGGATTCACAAGAGAAAAATTCAGCACTAGTTCTTACCAAAACAAGAACACCGGTTAACGAATGATTGGCTTGAGTCTCCAAGACGCCTACGTATCCACATGGGAATCAAAGCCACGTAGTTCTTCTCTTTGAGGACTCAAGAACACAAACATGGAGGTGGAAACTAGCCAAACCCGAAATGGCCATGGAAGAGGGAGAGAAAATGTGTTTCCTATTCTTGTCTTGTGTTTGTTATGTTGAAAAAAGATGACTTAAACATAACAAAACCCATACTTGTCCAACTAAAGGCATGGGACAAGTATGGTGTCAAGTAAGGTGTAAATAGGACAAAGTATGGCAAGACAAGATTGGGTTAGGTGGTGAATCACCAACACCTTAATCCTTGTCTTGCTTACTTAGTACTAATTAATCAAGACTTGATTAATTAGTTCCATGGGCCTTGGTTGCATGGGCCTTTCATGGGCCTCTTGGAACATGGCCCGTGGCCATTTCCAACGAGGTCCCGTGATTCGCTCATCGCCTCCATGCCTTCCATACCGGAAATGTCCAACATTATCCGACGCGATCAATCCCAAGACTCCAAGCCTTGTCTCGATCTGTGAAGTCCTATTCACTTACGGGCACATGACCCAAAACCCAGTTTTGGTCATGTCCCGAGACAACTCCCTTTTGGCCATTCTCCATAAATGTGTCAATGAGTTTCATGCTCCGGTGTGACCCTTAGGTTTATGCATGTCAATAGATCAACGTAAAATCCCATTTTACTTGATCCTATTTAAGTGGCAACTAACGAGACTTTAGTATTGCCTGACACTACATAACGAATCGACCCTGTCGATTCTAACCTTTCCGTCGTCCCTGTCATTATCCTTTTATCTCCGATATCCTGATTGAGATAAGGCATAGAGCCGTCATCCTTATTATTCTCAATCACCGTTCCTTGATATGTGAGATGACTAAAGATATGATACCCAGTATCATGTGCATGGCCATGCTATTCTTCCAGTCACTCTCGATCAAGTGGCCGAGAACCGATATCTTTCCCATACCTTAGTATGAGGGATAAATCCCTTAGCCGTCTTTCGTGTCACTCATGTAGCCCGTCCCCAAGCCAATCCTGGCCGTTATGGAAGCCCTGTTACGGACAACGTTAGGCTCAGGTCAAACTCAGTTGTTGACTACATAGCGATCACAAAGACTCCTTGGTCTAAGGATACATGACAAGCTACAACACTGAATATGTTCATGACTTAATCTATGGCACAAATTCAGGGCGGGTCGTCCAATATCATGTCCCACATGATATCTATGATCAGACTCCGGAATCCCATTCCAATGACTAACAGAACGTAAGCCATAAAGAGCCATCTTTCATACTAGTCGCTTCTAGTGAAGCTTTGTTGACTAGGGACCCATCGAGTGTGATCTATCTCGATCTATGGTTCTATTCGCATGGTGGGCATAGATCAGAGCACACATCGATATATTACTCCAACACATAAGTAATATAAAGCCGCTTTAATTTTATTGCTAACGATGATATATACATTTGGACATTTAGGATTGAACTACGGGCACTAAGACTAACAATATAAGTGCATGTGTGAGATTCAGTCCTGGTATCTAATACCCATGAATCTTTGGAAGTAGAGAGATGTAGCTCTATAGAGTTAATACCGGATGAAGGCACGGTCCCACCGCCCTTCCTTAGATCATCCAGGTTTCCTGATGAAGGCGCAGTCCTACTGCCCTTCTTCAGATTATCCACGCTATTTGATGAAGGCGCAGTCCCACTGCCCTTCTTCAGATCAGCCGTGAACTTCCTGTAATCCCGGTTCCAATGACCAGGCTATTGGCAGTAGAAGCAGACATTCTCATGTGTCTCATCTTTCCTGCCAAGTGCGCATGGGCCCCGCCCTTGCCACTTCCAATTCCCTTGTTGACCATCAGAATATCTTTGGATCCCAGATCCCTGATATATTCTTCTCATCAATTAATGACACTTCATGTAACTCTGATATGGTCTTAGAGATAGCCTTGTCAAGGACATATTCTTTGCGTTCAGACTTGAGGACTATCCTCAAAATTCTGTACCAGTCCAAATAGTTTGTCCCATTTAGTTTGACCCTGTCAAGAATGGTTTTTAATGACAAACTATTAATGTTCGCTGAATTTGCCATTTGATCTACAACAGATAAAATTCAATCAGTAAACTGAAGAAATTTTATGAAGATCAAGCTTAAACACCAACAATCGATTCTATACCTTTAGAATCTAAAACCAAGATCCTTGATTCACTCGATCAAGCTGAACGAAGGCTCACCACTCAATCAAGCTATGTAGGTAGGACCCCGTCCAATCACATCCAATGTGACTCTTGGCTAGGGTATGTACTTAAGTACACGACTTACCCTATCTGATACCCTAGCTCAACCCTAGCTGAGAATCGTAGTCGGGTCCACCAATTTTCAACTATGACCCGCCACTATGTAGGTGCTCCGCTAAGGCGCACGACACCCACATATGTCGTCCAAACCTACTACCCCGCTTTCCCATGGATGCTCTGCTAAGGCGCACGACACCCATAAGACGGGGAGGTAGTAAGGTGTTGAGAATTTGGGAAGTATCGGACATGACCCGTTTTTACTTGTCCGGTTGTGCTCAAAACTTTTGGCACATCCTAGATGCGATGAGCACATCAACTACATTCCAAATGTAATGATGCCTCCAATTACATCCAATGTAATTCTTCCTTCGAACCCGTCACCTACATCCAATGTAATGACGATTGTAAGGGCTCACACACAAGGATTAAAATTCCAATTTTATCTTTGCATGTGAGGTGATATGCTCGTTAAATAAAGTTAAGCATGCAATTCTAAAACACATAGAATTAATCATGCATAAAATAAACCAAGCATAAAGCGATAAATGTGCACATAATAGCCCCCTAAACTAACTCCCACTAGCTTCTTGAGCTCCACCGACTCCAAGCCGATGCCAACACCCGAAAATCCACCAAATGACCTTTTCGCCCTTTCTTCGTCTTAAGTAAAATATTACAATTTAATACACGACTCGCAGGTCGGGAATAAATGAATATTACAAACAAGTGGTTCGACGACCACACCTTGAAATAATAATTACACGCTAACTCTAACGGCTCGCAGGCCGTGAAAAGCGATACATAATTAAATCGAGCTCGGGGCTATTATGTACACCATGCCAACATCACATCACACATCGTGTTATCAAACAAGCATGTTATCAAACATCATGTGATATTCCGGTTTTAATTAATAGCCAAGTTTCGAAATTTTTTGATGCTCGGTTTATCGAAACCGTTCAAAAATGAAACTTTTGAACATTTGATCTTCGAGTTCGTCATGACGGTTCCAAACTCGTCATAACTAACAAAACGGTTTAGCCTTGGCATATCAACCATCCAATGGTCATGCTTGGCCTAGCTCCGTCCAACGGAGCTCCGTTCGGTCCCGGTTTCGGCTCCCCGAGAGTCCCGCTCTGATACCACTGTTGGGTCTCGAGGTAGGGTTGGAGATGAACCAACTCGCAGCGGAAAATAAATGAAAACCAAGAGACGATTAAAACCATGAAACAACTAACAAAGAATGGATTCACAAGAGAAAAATTCAGCACTAGTTCTTACCAAAACAAGAACACCGGTTAACGAATGATTGGCTTGAGTCTCCAAGACGCCTACGTATCCACATGGGAATCAAAGCCACGTAGTTCTTCTCTTTGAGGACTCAAGAACACAAACATGCAGGTGGAAACTAGCCAAACCCGAAATGGCCATGGAAGAGGGAGAGAAAATGTGTTTCCTATTCTTGTCTTGTGTTTGTTATGTTGGAAAAAGATGACTTAAACATAACAAAACCCATACTTGTCCAACTAAAGGCATGGGAAAAGTATGGTTTCAAGTAAGGTGTAAATAGGACAAAGTATGGCAAGACAAGATTGGGTTAGGTGGTGAATCACCAACACCTTAATCTTTGTCTTGCTTACTTAGTACTAATTAATCAAGACTTGATTAATTAGTTCCATGGGCCTTGGTTGCCTGGGCCTTTCATGGGCCTCTTGGAACATGGCCCGTGGCCATTTCCAACGAGGTCCCGTGATTCGCTCATCGCCTCCAAGCCTTCCATACCGGAAATGTCCAACATTATCCGACGCGATCAATCCCAAGACTCCAAGCCTTGTCTCGATCCGTAAAGTCCTATTCACTTACGGGCACATGACCCAAAACCCAGTTTTTGTCATGTCCCGAGACAACTCCCTTTTGGCCATTCTCCATAAATGTGTCAATGAGTTTCATCCTCCGGTGTGACCCTTAGGTTTATGCATGTCAATAGATCAACGTAAAATCCCATTTTACTTGATCCTATTTAAGTGGCAACTAACGAGACTTTAGTATTTCCTGACACTGCATAGCGAATCGACCCTGTCGATTCTAACCTTTCCGTCGTCCCTGTCATTATCCTTTTATCTCCGATATCCTGATTGAGATAAGGCATAGAGCCGTCATCCTTATTATTCTCAATCACTGTTCCTTGATATGTGAGATGACTGAAGATATGATACCCAGTATCATGTGCATGGCCATGCTATTCTTTCATTCACTCTCGATCAAGCGGCCGAGAACCGATATCTTTCTCATACCTCAGTATGAGGGATAAATCCCTTAGCCGCCTTTCGTGTCACTCATGTAGCCCGTCCCCAAGCCAATCCTGGCCGTTATGGAAGCCCTGTTACGGACAACGTTAGGCTCAGGTCAAACTCAGTTGTTGACTACATAGCGATCACAAAGACTCCCTGGTCTAAGGATACATGACAAGCTACAACACTGAATATGTTCATGACTTAATCTATGGCACATATTCAGGGTGGGTCGTCCAATATCATGTCCCACATGATATCTATGATCAGACTCCGGAATCCCATTCCAATGACTAACAGAACGTAAGCCATAACGAGCCATCTTTCATACTAGTCGCTTCTAGTGAAGCTTTGTTGACTAGGGACCCATCGAGTGTGATCTATCTCGATCTATGGTTCTATTCGCATGGTGGGCATAGATCAGAGCACACATCGATATATAACTCCAACACATATGTAATATAAAGCCGCTTTAATTTTATTGCTAACGATGATATATACATTTGGACATTTAGGATTGAACTACGGGCACTAAGACTAACATACCCCCCCCCCCCCCCCCCCCCCCCCCCCCCGTTGTAGTACCGAACCAAACACACAAACAAACAATCAAACATACATTTCAAGAGTAAGAATAAAGGGAACAAGCATATACATTCATCCATCAATCAACACTCATCGAAACACACTTTCATCACAGCGAAGACATCCAATACCGTTCCACACTTACCGTATACTTACCTGTCATGAACCATCGGTACATCGATCACCTGATTGTACCCCTTGGCACAATCAGTCATATTCGATCATCCGTTCAATCAACAATTATATCAACATAAGCACTAAATCAACCAAGTATGCATTCAACCAATCAATCATCAAGTGAACGAACCATTTAGCATTCAATCATACAAGCTAATCTAGTTTCATTAGACTCTTAAGTTAACCTAATAACTAGCAACCAAGCATGTGAACCTAGCACGCAACTAATCCGAGAGCTCTGCACAACCTCTCTACCAGTAAATCAATTTCCCAAGTATTGAAAGCACACTTCACTAATTGTCATCATCCTAAGCATGCATACTAGACTCATCCATTTATTAGTAATTGAAATACGATTATTCTAGTTATTCGCATCCTATAGGCAATTCTAGGACCTTTCCGATTTTATTATCCTAATCATGCATAATAAGCGTTAATTAAGAAATTAAGACTTTCCATACCTTGCGGTTTTCCTCTAATAATACTCTGATGAAAAGCTCGAATGGTCACCACTCCGTTCTTCACACGGGTTCCGGCGTGATCTTCGTTCTTCTAGCTCGGGTCCAAGCCCTTGTGCTCAGGTGAAGTCCCGTCTAGGTTTAACAAAGAAAAGTCCAATCAATACCGGTAAACGTCCAAGGTTCTTTAAATAATCCAAAATTGTCCTTTAATTCTCACCTTTAATTAATTAAATCAGTTAAATAAAATCTGATTTTAAAATATTTTCTTTGAAACTGGGTTGACCCGGATCCGACCCGGCCCGACCCGGATCCAGGCCCACACCCGGACCCAGGCCCAGATCCCACTGACCCGGACCCGGAACCAGGCCTGACCCCCCGGTTCTGACCTGATTCAAGTCTATCCTAGGCCAACCCGATCTCAGGCCCGTCCTTGTGTTGGGCCGAGGCCCGCTCTCCTCGCCGGCCCAAGATCCGTTGTGTCTTGGTCTGACTGAACCAGCGACGGAGTTCGATTGCGGTGAGGGTTTGGTGCAGCTCGCCGGCGACGGCGACGACGAGGAGTTCGAGGGAACCGTGCGACGCCGGGAGTGACACACGTGACTAGGAGAGGTCGTCTGAAGCTCCGGTACGCCCTCACGAACGCACACCAAGCACGAAGGATCCAGTTCGTGCTCTCCGGTGAGGGTTCGTCCTCAAACACGGCGGCGGACGGTGGCAGGAAACGAGGAGGAGGGAGGAGGAGGTCGGACGACACCTCGCTCACCTTGGGCAGGCTTCCCTGACGCCGTTGGGGAGGGAATCGAGCTCGGAAAAGGAGGACAGCTCGAGATCTCCAGGGATGAAGGCGAGACAGATCTGTCGCGAATCGTGTCTCGCCGGCGGAGTTCCGTTCCTCACACGAACAAGCGGCGGCTTCAGCGTTTCCTCGCGTCCTGGTAAGGTCTGCTTCGCGTCCGGCAGTGGTCGCCGGCGTGGTGGCTGTGCAGGCACGAAAGGGAGAAGAGTCGGAAGCTTCGAGAGAGAGAGGACAAGGGTTCTTGCCTCGATTTTCGTGCGTGGTTTCGGAGAAAACGAGACGGCGCTGGGATATAACTTGTGTTAGGGTTGGGAGTGGAAATGGATTCGGTTTGGGCCTGTGCAGGTCCGGCCCAACTTCGAATCTGTCTGGCCCAGAACTCCCAACTCAGCCTAAATTTTTCCTATTCTTTTTTTTATATTTTTCCCTCTCAACTTCCACTCATTGCAAAACTCTACCCCAATGTTTCAATTCTCGAATAATACCCTTTAGAATTAAGCGGGGTTTTATAGTCTACCCCCCTTAAAAGAATTTCGTCCTCGAAATTTAAATCGCACGCGCTCCTCTTGATCCTATCTCAGGGAACGTCACGCTCAAGACTCACGAGCAAGGGATCTTCTAACTGCATAATTCTTTTGTCGGCTCTGCACGACCTTTAACCGTTTCCGAATTTACGCAACAAATACTTAAGCGCGCTTCACTTGATCACGCTATTTCCTCAAACGCCAAACTTGGTGGTACAAAACCGTCTCATCCAACTTTACGAAAACACGCGCAACGTTTCACCAACTTAAGAAGACCGAGTAACCACACAAGTCGAGCAACATCTAAACACTTAAGAAAAACTAAGGTGAAGATCTCGAAATCTCACCCCCGAAATTCTATTCGTCAAAGGTACCCTGCTGGTACCCTTTGCGTAACTCAACCAATTTATCCTTATTGATCGTCACGGGATCAATCCCAACCGAACTCAAATACTAACAAGTCAAGGCCAACCACAAACAAATCACAAGGAAGTAATACACACTCCAATCAACAAAACGAAAGACCTCACTAACACTGTAGGGTCTAGAACCAACGTTCGATTCATCACATCTCGTGGGAAGGTAAGCGTACTTCAAACAAGTGAATAATACAATACACCGAACTCTAGTCGGAAGTCGGCACGCCTCAAAATGTACTACCATTAGAAGCTCACCTTATCCGATGTGCGACACACTTGCCCAATCCTATCGACGGTCACACCTGGTAATTCCTTTCAAGATTCTCAACCTGATAATGATTCAACCACTCATCACGTATCACGATCTAGAATAAGGAGAAACTAACAAATCTCAAATACGGTCGATCACGAAAGTTAACCAACTTGCTATAATTCTCTTACCGTCGATACCAGTTCACACTTCTGACAAACCATCTTACAAGTTGCTTCGTAAAAGTCATTGTATCTCCGCACAACCACGAACTCTACCATTATCTTGTCGGACGAACGACGTACAACAATAAGAACGGTGGAACCTCGTACTGGCACTCGAGCCGAAAGTAGGTGTCCTTCAAAACACCAAAATAAATACACTCGACAGCGAAGCACAATCCAAGATTTATCAACCAAGTTTATCCCGATCGGTGGTAATCCTTATACCGCTGATACTCGTTCACGAGCTGTCGATCAAAACAACTTATAGTCAAGTCCACCCAAGTAATCCTATAAGGAGTAATCATCATGCACTGTGATCTCGATAATCTGAACCGCTCAGAAACTAGCGCGGTTCCTTCCTTCGTTCCTTGAACAACTCAACACCAATAACGATTAACCCTTAACTCTTCTTTTTCCCATGCATGGTACAAAATCCGGCCTACCACACAGCGCTCCGTTTGGTGCCATCTTATTACTGGCCTGGCAGATTGTGGTAGTCGCCCGCGGCTATCAGTTGCCGGATTTCAATGTGAGGTGCTCTCACTTCTAAGGCGTAACCTTATGGTTATGCTTAATCCTCGCGGGACGAACATAGGGAGCACATTCTATTCCAATCTCTTAAGTACGACACATACTTGTGCAACTTTTCGCTCGTTAGACGGAAATTTGAAACAACAAGGTTTCGATGGTTCGAACCTTAGAACTTAAATCCTTTAGCAGGGGTAGATGGAGCTGTCGATTACGACTCCTGTGGGTACGGGCCCACCACGCTTCCGCTGCGCTACTCTGATCTTATCGTTGCTTGGTCATCTCCGGTGACCGGTCGGACCGTTTACTGCTACGATAACATGTCCTCTTATCGGTTCCCGTAGGCCGACCTGCAAGACGGTTTGTGAATACATCATTCCATGGGTAGTTCCGGCCCGGATGTCCAAACTGGTTGCATTATGGACAAAACTGTGCCACCGGGGCAGGTCCAACCGACGCTGCTGCCCCAACCAGTCGTGTCTCACCGAACTGGGTCTGTGGTTGAAACAATCATGAGGTCCTCTGCCTCTTAGTATTGCGACTCCTTGACTACCTTAGGAAGTCACTCGGCCTCGGCCTGGTCCTCCGCGCTCCGGAAGTCTCCCAAAGATGCTTCTTAATCCTCATCCTGGAGATAATAACTCGATCCGCGATAGACGGGGTGAGCTCTCTCTCGAACGCCCGTGGCGGCTCTCCTCGGTTTGCACCATCTCGGCGAGAAGCGGTACAGGAACGTGAACCTTGCCTCATACTTAGAGACGATCATCCCTCTCTACTGCATATCCACAACTACTGGTGTTGGTCCTCTCGAATGGATCGAGGGAAAGATACTGTTCCAGGAACGATCTATTGAACAGTTAAAAGTCACCTCCAACCCTGATCTGCACATGTTGCCACCAGTATCACGCTTCTCTCTCAAGCTGAACGGTCGCGAAAAACATTCTCAGATGACCAACCGAATACTCTCGAATTAACAAAGTTGCGAGTAATCCATTCCAACCATACTACAGCTGCCTCGGGGTCTGAACTGCCGGGATTGATTGGCGTTCTCAATCTACGAAGAATTCTGAGAGCCTGGCCATGTTGCTATGCATCTGACCTGGCCTCTCGATAGTGACGACGTCGGCCGTAGGCACAGACTCTGGTGCCGGTACTGCAGTCTCCTGCTGAGCGCTGAGCACTGTTGGTACTACGCGAACCACCTTATCCATAGGGGTCGCCTGAGCCGACTCTGCGACTGGAAGAACGCTCGATGGTGACCCTACCGGTCTACCTCAAAACTCTGGTACCCTGTGGAAGCCGTACCCTGGCGTTCGCTGTCCCTGCCAGAACAACGGCTGGTGTCTGGCTCTGTCCCACAGCGGGGCGACTCCTAGTCCCTCTCGGACTGTAAACACGGGACATCTCGTGTACTCGTTACATTAAAACGTAAGTGCTCATAATTCAATAAAACTCAAGTGGTTCGATTTATCAAAAGGGACGTTCTAAAGCGTCTTAAAGGGATCCCACTTGGATCGCTAGTACGAAGTCTCGTTTAGAACAACCGGTTCGATCAAAACACAAGGACGTCCACGCGCGTCCCACCAAGATCATATAATGACCAACCGCACTTAGGCTCAGTAGATATATATAATACTTTATATATAGGCAGAGAAGGCCGCAACTTAGTGCGTCTCACAACAGCAATCAACGGTGTTCAATCAAATCAATCAACTTCCATAGGAGGAACAAATTCACACAATTTGCAAAGCAACATGCATACCCCTCGATTGGGTAGCTTCCCAACACTAGGGCTTAGAATCGTAATACGATAAATTTCACAATTTATTTCATCAACTCTTTTCCATAATCTTAATCCCTTACTTTTCCCTTATAACATTCATGTCGATCTCACGTCGTTACAACCCGATTCAGGCGTCCCCGAATCTCGTTGTAACCACTTAACATCCCTCTATCACGCTCGACTACAGTGGCGCCCCTGAGTCAGCCCGTGATAGCGCAAACACTTCAGTTTCTACCGAGAATTCGGCATGACCCGTTTGTATTTTCTTCTAATCATCCGCTTAAGCGGGACATTTCTATAATAACCTGTACACAGAGTCCTACCTATAAGGTACACACAAAACACCTCAATTACACAACATCTCGAACACCAAAGTAACCTACGCGGGTCTTAGCAAATGTCTCAATACTACCCGGTCAATTTAGCATTTTAGGATTTTACATCAATTAGCGGCCGACCCAAGCGACAAATCCTTCAACAATTATTTAACCAACGTGTCATGACCAACCCGAGCACCGCTCGATCATCCGATCTAAACCCGATCTTAATTTCAATCTCAATCTCTGTCTCGACTTACTTTCCATTTCGAGCTCAATTTCAAATCTAAGTTAAGTCTTAGCTTCAAACTCAAAGTTAATTTCAAACTCATTAGTTTCAACTTTAATTCTTAAATGACGGTTATCACTTAAACAAATCAACAATTTCACAACTAACATTTCATCACTCTAGAACACGCAGCATTAGAATAGTACAACAAAGTATGGTGTCGGAGCATCATCGGCTCAGTCTTCCCGTATCACGAAGCATAGGGGTGTAACCAGTCCCGTATCATGAAGCATAGGAGTAAAACCAGTCCCGTATCACGAAGCATAGGAGTAAAACCAGTACCGTATCACGAAGCATAGGAATAAAACCAGTCCCGTATCATGAAGCATAGGAGTAAAACCAGTCCCGTATCACAGAGCATAGGAATAAAACCAGTCCCGTATCACGAAGCATAAGAGTAAAACCAGTCCCGTATCACGAAGCATAGGATGGAACGAGTCTTTCCGGATCACAGAGCATCGGAATACACTTAAAAAGAGCGCAAGAATACACGAGTTCTCCTCTTTTCTCAAATCTCATCCCAATTGGATTATCATCTCATTTTTAATTCCTTAAATAACAGTCAACATCTTAACCTTTTAACCCTTCAATAAGTCAAGAAGTCAAAACTTCAATAATTCCACACCTCGATACACTTCAATAAATCAACCCTTCAATCTTATCAGTCATGGAACAACCAATCACGGCGGTAACACACTTAACGAATAATTTACTCAACGACCGGTTTATAACGGTTTGATCATTGCTCGTTAACCCACTACCGATCTCAACCATTCGGCTTCACCGATCACTGTACCTTACAGTCAATGGGGTAAGGATCCCAATCAAGCGATGTAACCATCATAATAAAGAGATTCAAATTTAAGCAACCATTGAGACAATCACGATTTGTGTCGTTCCCACTCTACGCATCAAATATTTTCACTTGCGTCACTGAGCACACGACTTAGACCTCCTAACTCTACCCACCTAATTGACGTTGGTCCGAGATTTTGAAAACAAGTTCAAAATTTAACCTGTTTCAAATGAAACCAGGCTCTGATACCAAATTGTCACGCCCCAAATCCGGTTTTGGCCGGACTAGAGACGTGACCTAAAACAAACGAGGTAAAAGTAACAAAACTGTAATAAATTCCTTTACAACTGAAAACGAGTCCAAAGTATTTCTCAATAATCCAAAAAAATGGTGTCAAAACTTGATAAGTAACATAAGGTAAATAAAGTTCAACAATGTGGACCAACACATTTCTAATACAATCCTCAATACAATCGTGGACCTGCTTTCATCTTCCTCATCACCATCTTCTCCTTCTTTTGCTTCTACTTTATCAACATCCCTGTTTAATACCAGCATTTTGGGTTGAAGGCAGGTCTGCCTCTCTGGTTTTGGCCTTTATTTCTTCTTCATCCTCTCTCTATCTCTTTTACATTATGACATATATCAATCATGTCACTCGGGGTTGTTACTCCCTCCAACATCTCTGAACAAAAGAATTAAGAAGAAAGGAAGAAGGAACATGCAACCTTCTCCATCCTCTTCAGACCAAACCCAAGAATACTTTCCTAGTGGCCGAACCAAGCTCATTGATGGCCAAAAGATATTCTATGACAAGTACTTCCGTCCAATTACCTCTGATCCGGATTCAACACTTTCATATCCTCAACAAAGAACCTCTAGACAAGTAGTCTATCAAAGGAATCATGTTCCTTCTTCATCTTCTCTGGGAGCCTTGATCTATGCTAAGAAGATGTCACGCCCCAAATCCGGTTTTGGCCGGACTCGAGGCGTGACCTGAAACAAACGAGGTAAAAGTAATAAAACTGTAATAAATTCCTTTACAACTGAAAACGAGTCCAAAAAATGGTGTCAAAACTTGATAAGTAACATAAGGTAAATAAAGTTCAACAATGTGAACCAACACATCTCTAATACAATCCTCAAGACATTCGGAAGCTCCCGAGCCTCGAATTCCCCAAATCTCAAGCATACATGTACACACAATAAATAAACAAATAGGGGTGAGCTTACGCTCAGTAGGGAAAATCGTAAACAAGTTTAGCCTCCAAGTTTAATATTAAAACTGCTTTAGTTCGATGTCACAAAGTACTTAAAACCCTTAGATATCTCAAAAAAAACTTAAAACCCTTAGACCAAAAGATAAAATAAACAAATAAAAAGCAATGAGAACAATAGCGCATTCTCAAGGATAACGATAACTTCCCAGAGACAAATAAGGAATATTTTAATATAAAAGGAAACCATCACAACTGGAAACGAGTAATAACTAATAATCAATGAAAAGTTATGGAGTCAGTGGAATGAAATTGTATCGCGTTTTCAACGATAATAGTGATTTAAGAAATCCCATGAAAATAATATAACGAATCAAGACTCATTAAAATGGGAGCAATCAATATCATGCCAACCACTCGCTTTCTCAAGCCTCCGATCCATGGATAGATTCTGGGATCACATCGGTTCCAATATTCCGATCCACCAGAGTATCCATATCATATCAGATTTTCCCTCGGTCCAGAGGAAGCACATGCGTCGGGGCACCGGCAACAATCCCAAATGGGCGCTTATAATCGGGATTCACAGAAATGCCTCCAATGGACCATATGTCATAGGGAACCAAGGTGGTGCTCCACTGGGACGCACGCCCTTGGGTGAAACCTCAGTAACCATCCCTCATGAAATAATCCACTCAATATCCCGCAGGATCTGCCAATAATCAATGCCCAGCGGGGTCCATAACCATTGCCCGCAGGCTCAATAACCAGTGCTCAAAATGTCCAGTAATCAATGCCCTCAGGCTCCAATAATCAGTTCTCACAATATCCAATAACCAATGACCTCAGGCTCCAATACTCAACCAATATCTCATATCTCACTGAATCTGTCAACCTCCAACCACCATAACGGCACTGGATAACACCCCCCCCCCCCCCCCCCCCGGTGTAGTACCGAACCAAACACACAAACAAACAAACAAACATACATTTCAAGAGTAAGAATAAAGGGAACAAGCATAAACATTCATCCATCAATCAACACTCATCGAAACACACTTTCATCACAGCGAAGACATCCAATACCGTTCCACACTTACCGTATATTTACCTGTCACGAACCATCGGTACATCTATCACCTGATTGTACCCCTTGGCACAATCAGTCATATTCGATCATCCGTTCAATCAACAATTATATCAACATAAACACTCAGTCAACCAAGTATGCATTCAACCAATCAATCATCAAGTGAACGAACCATTTAGCATTCAATCATACAAGCTAATCTAGTTTCATTAGACTCTTAAGTTAACCTAATAACTAGCAACCAAGCATGTGAACCTAACACGCAACTAATCCGAGAGATCTTCACAACCTCTTTACCAGTAAATCAATTTCCCAAGTATTGAAAGCACACTTCACTAATTGTCATCATCCTAAGCATGCATACTAGACTCATCCATTTATTAGTAATTGAAATACGATTATTCTAGTTATTCACATTCTATAGGCAATTCTAGGACCTTTCCGATTTTATTATCCTAATCATGCATACTAAGCGTTAATTAAGAAATTAATACTTTCCCTACCTTGCGGTATTCCTCTAATAATACTCTGATGAAAAGCTCGAGTTCCGGCGTGATCTTCGTTCTTCTAGCTCGGGTCCAAGCCCTTGTGCTCGGGTGAAGTCCCATCTAGGTTTAACAAAGAAAAGTCCAATCAATACCGGTAAACGTCCAAGGTTCTTTAAATAATCCAAAATTGTCCTTTAATTCTCACCTTTAATTAATTAAATCAGTTAAATAAAATCTGATTTTAAAATATTTTCTTTGAAACTGGTTTGACCCGGATTCGACCCGGCCCGACCCGGATCCAGGCCCATACCCGGACCCAGACCCAGATCCCACTGACCCGGACCCGGAACAAGGCCTGACCCCCCGGTTCTGACCTGATTCAGGTGTAACCTGGGCCAGCCCGATCTCAGGCCCGTCCTTGTGTTGGGCCGAGGCCCGCTCTCCTCGCCGGCCCAAGATCCGTTGTGTCTTGGTCTGACTGAACCAGAGACGGAGTTCGACGGCGGTGAGGGTTTGGTGCAGCTCGCCAGCGCCGGCGACGGCGAGGAGTTCGAGGGAACCGTGCGACGCCGGGAGTGACAACCGTGACTAGAAGAGGTCGTTTGAAGCTCTAGCACGCCCTCACGAACGCACACCAAGCACGAAGGATCCAGTTTGTGCTCTCCAGTGAGGGTTCGTCCTCAAACACGGCGGCGGACAGTGGCAGGAAACGAGGAGGAGGGAGGAGAAGGCCGGACGACACCTCTCTCACCTTGGGCAGGCTTCCCTGACGCCGTGGGGAATGAATCGAGCTCGGAAAAGGATGACAGCTCGTTATCTCCAGCGACGAAGGCGAGCCAGATCTATCGCGAATCGTGTCTCGCCGGCGGAGTTCCGTTCCTCACACGAACAGGCGGCGGCTTCAGCGTTTCCTCGCGTCCCGGTAAGGTCTGCTTCGCGTCCGGCAGTGGTCGCTGGCGTGGTGGCTGTGCAGGCACGAAAGGGAGAAGAGTCGGAAGCTTCGAGAGAGAGAGCGAGGGTTCGTGCCTCGATTTTCATGCGTGGTTTATGAGAAAACGAGACGGCGCTGGAGTATAACTCGCGTTAGGGTTGGGAGTGGAAATGGGTTCGGTTTGGGCCTGTGTAGGTCTGGCCCAACTTTGAATCTGTCTGGCCCAGAACTCCCAACTCAGCCCAAATTTTTCCTATTCTTTTTTTTTGATTTTTCCCTCTCAACTTCCACTCATTGCAAAACTCTACCCCAACGTTTTAATTCTCGAATAATACCCTTTAAAATTAAGCGGGGTTTTACAGAAGAAGTCAGAGTCTAACAGGATACTGATGGGCGTAAATTTGTCTTATCTAAATACACTAGTTTCTTCTATATTTTTATCTTGTTTGTGTCTCGTTTTTATGTTTTTAGCTTTTACTAAAAGGTGCGCAAAACCTCGTTCTTAGTCGATATTTCTCAAGTATTCAAAATATATTCATGACTGGTCTTTTTTTGTAGGCCGTAAAAAAAGAAAATTATTGGCGCAAGAATGAGGTCGATCGGAGGTCTAACGGAGCGAGAACGACTGTTTGAAGTTTCAAATTAAAAAGGGGGAAAGCTGCTACAGCCCAGATCTGGTGCAGCTGCGGTGCAGCTCATCCTGTCCACTTGCACGCCTGGTGGCCTCTGATCCTCATGCTTTAGTGTGTTGACTTCATCCTATGGCTTACAAGACCGGTTGCACAGCTCCAGTTAAACGCACGCCCGCACTTGATCATCCTCTCCAGCATGCGCCTCCCAGACCTTTCCTCGCGTGATTTTGAAGCTCACCACTCATTTTTTTTTGGGAAAACTACAAATACCTACTCAAAAACATGCCCATTTAACTGATGCATACCCTGAAGTTACGACTTGTAACTAAAAACCCCTTTTGTCAGCTAAAATGACAAAAATACCCTCATTGATTTTTTAAATAATTTTTTTAAATATAAGTGAAGTGATTTTTTAAATAAAAATGAAGTCATTTAATAAGTAAATATATATATATATATATAAATAACAAAAGTAATTTTTAAATAATTTTTTAAACATAATTATTGAAGTGTAGTTGAGGGTATTTTCGTCATTTTAGCTGACGGAGGGGTTTTGAGTTACATTTCGAAACTTAAGGGTATGTATCAGTTAACTTTAAACTTCAAGGTAAACATCAGTTAAATGGGCATGGTTTTGGGTAGGTATTGCTAGTTTTCCCTCTCTTTTTTACCTTTTCCCGTAGCTATCTATCTATATATAGGGAAAATTTCATTTTACTACCCTGACAAACATTTAATTTTAGTTTAATACCCTGGCTAAATTTTTTTCACTTTCATACCCTAACCAAACTTTTAATTTTACTTTCATACCCAGCCGGGTAAAATGTCCATAATACCCCTAACTATTACTCAAATTTTCAAACTGATGCCATTGGTTCAGAATTTGAAAATAAGTGAAATGACAATAATACCCTTCATTGTTAGGGTGTTACATTGAAATTTTCACTACTTTAAAAATAAAATCAGTTTTTTTGATAAAGTCAATTTTTATTTTCAAAAATTCAGATTTTAATTTTAAAAATACATAAAAATCAATTTTTTAAAATACTTTTTTTATTAAAAACAGTTTTATTTATCAAAAATCATTTTTATTTTTATAATTTATCAAAACGTGTTAAAATAATTTTTTATTTATTTTTTCTACCATGTTCACTGTTCACCCCCCCCCCCCCCCCCCCCCCCCCCCCACTCTCATCCTCTCCCCCTCCTCCGCCCTCGTCCCCGTCTCCGTCCCAACCTCTGAATCTGAATCAGAAGAAGAAGAATCGGATACAGAAGCTCAAGTCGAACGCTTCTTCGACTCTGCTGATTCTCTCGTCAAGTTCGGCCTCATCTTGCTCACCCTCACACCCAGACGAGATCCTCCCCGGAGTCCCCTCACCGCAGCCTCAGACATGGAGCCGCCGCGCCTTGACCGTTGCAAATCGAGCCCAGGGAGACCACGCCACGCCTAGCATCGCACCATGACTTCAACCTCGGAGCCGCCGCGCCGCACTACTACAACTCGAGCCCGGAGAGCTCGCTACCAATATCTAAACACAAACCCTCTTCTTCAATAGGGTTCGATTTGATTTTTTTATTTGGTTCCAGACAAATCTCATGTTCTGGTAATGAGATGGGGGCGGAAGAGGGGGAGAGGAGGAGAGGAGGAGAGAGAGAGAGGGGGTGGACGGGGTCGACGGCGGAGGAGGGGTAGAGGAGAGAGAGAGGGGGTGAACAGGGTAGAATTTTTTTTATATAAATAAAATTAATTTTTAAAGAAAATAAAAATGATTTTTGATAAATAAAACTGTTTTTAATAAAAAAAATTATTTTCAAAATAAAAACTGATTTTATATAAAAAAAAACTGATTTTTATGTATTTTTAAAATTAAAATATGAATTTTTGAAAATAAAAATTGATTTTATACAAAAAAATGATTTTATTTTTAAAGTAGTGAAATTTTCAGTTTAACACCCTAACAATGAAGGGTATTCTTGTCATTTCACTTATTTTCAATGGCATGAGTTTGAAAATTTGAGTAATAGTTAGGGGTATTATGGACATTTTACCCAGCTGGGTATGAAAGTGAAATCAAAAGTTTGGTTAGGGTATGAAAGTGAAAAAAATTTATGCTAGGGTATTAAACTGAAATTAAATGTTTGCCAAGGTGGTAAAATGAAAATTTCCCATATATATATATATATATATATATATATATATAGGATTGGTATCAGGTACAAACCTCCCCTTATTGTGCAAACTACGAACCCATGAGAGCCATAGGATCCCCCCAAAGTGATGTCAGCAGAGCGCACCAGATGCTGACACGTGGACAATATATATATAAAACACCGCACCTTATTGTGCAAACTACGAACTCACCAGGCGCTGACACGTGGCACGCAGAGTGCTAATAGTTTGGGCGCACAGTGCTAATAGTCCCAAACTATTAGCACCGTGTTGCGCAAACTATCAGCACTGTGCGCGCCACGTGTCAGCACCTGGTGAGTTCGTAGTTTGCACAATAAGGGTGGTTTTTACTGGATAGCTACCCTATATATATATATATATATATATAAGAGTAGTGAGTATTATATTCTATATCAGATTTTATATTCCACAAGATAAAAAAGTTTATTTTTCATTCTCTCTCTTTTGTTCTTCAAGTTCTTCAAGTGTTCTTGGTGTTCTTCATCCTAAGAGCATAAACTACCATCTAAGGCCATAACCAAGACGATCCAAGGAGCTCTCAAGCATCCATGAACTTCCCACCATCCCCAACTTCTCCATTTTCATGAGTTGAAGCTTTGGAGAGTTGGAGATGGTGGGTTTGCAAGCTAGAGGAGATTTCGATTGGGTTTCTCAACCCAATCCCGGTTCTAATCTCTACCCTTCTCTAGTATTGTTGTAAAACTTGGGTTTTTATGGTATGCTTGAGTAAGATTTGAATTCCATGACCTTGGATTTCAATCTTTGGTCATGAGTGTTTTGTAAATGTTGATTTCCGTTTAATTGATGCATGAGTTTATGGTTAATTTGAGTTTGGTGTTGTTTTTGGCATGATTTAGGGTTTTTGAGTTTAATTAGCATCCACTTGCTTGTATGAGTTTTTACCGATATTTTAGCTAATTGATGTTCAAGCATGATTTTTCTACTTTGTGTTAGATAACTTCATTATTTTAAAACCCGATTTCATGTGCTAGCTATTTCATCTCTCGGGTGTATATCAAGTTTTAGGTTAAGGTTCGTAAAAATGCAAACTTTAGCCATTTAGTGAACTTATTTAGGATTTTCGATATTTTTATGTCTTGATTTCCTATTGACGGGATTGAAATATGCTAGGTTGTGTTTTCTCGATTCTCTTATGTGTTTAAAGCCGACCGAACGATTTGGGGATTTTTCTTAATTGTTGTGTGCGCTATGTGGATTAGTGTTTGGAGCGATCCATGATTCGATCTAGTGTGAGACGATATTACGCATATATAGAATTTTCTTACGCTTGAGTATTACTAGAACGAGGTTCTATTTAGTTCAACTCGATTATCGAACTCATCTTGACCGGTGGTGTTTGATATTCAAGAAGTGAACTAGGCGTAGCTGAGTAGATTCGACATCTATTTAGAGTCCTCTCATGCTTGTGTAGTACTAGAGTACCGCAATTCGATACTCTATTTAGTTCTACCCGATTTCCGGTGTTTATCGCTATTGATGACATTTGGGAATTAGAAAGTGAACTAGGATTAGCTGAGTCGATTCACTGAGTGGTGTAGCTATCTCTACTTGTGGTAGTTGGTAGCGAGAGTGACATGCATTCCTTGTTGTTATCTCTCGTTCGATGATTGATCGAGCTTCGCTCAAGATCATAGTACTACACCCTATTTCTATTGCTTTCCAATGACTAGTGGTTCGCATTTCGGTCCATGCAATGGTCTTGTGCCCTCTCCCCGCGACCAGTATGTAGTTGATTTCTTGATACTGCATACATAGGAACTTAAGTGTTCTAAGACCATAAGGAAAGCGTTATTTTATTTCACCCTCGTTAACCAAACCATGCATTAATTGGAATTCATATTTACTTCTGCCTGTGACCGGCTCTTTGTGTGAATCGAAAGTTACGTGTCTTACGTGGTAGCGTGTACATATTTACCTTTATTTCTAAATTCAAAACAATAACTTTTACTTTTCTTCTCTTTATTTTCCCTTTTAGGGATGTGGAAGTGACAGCCCACGTCCCCAAGTTTTAGCAAAATACTAGTGAAACCTCTACTCTCTGTGGGATCGACCGGTACTTAACCGTCTCTATATTGCTTGATGACCGTGTCCTGATGCACGTTAAAAGAGGGATTTGACGCATAGTCATCCCCATTCATCAGATACCTTTTAGATATTCCAAAAGAGTCAGCTTTGGAGACAACTTGAAGTCCACCGTCATCCCCTCAAAAGTTCAGAATGAAGAAGGATCCTCATCCATGGGCTATCCTCCTCCTTGGTTTGAATATTATAAACCTCATTAGACTGAAGGTGGAAGCAAGAAAAGAAAATTTTCTCAATCTCCTCCTAACCCATGGGTGGATTTTATCTATAATCTTCCTCACTTTGCTTCTAATAAGTGGTTGTTTGAGGATTTTTCTTGTATCAGAGGATTGGACAAAGCAGTTGTTGCTCCAAAGCAAAATAGAGCTGGGAAATGGTTTGGCTTTTGTCACTTTTCTGATCAAAGTGGACTCCAAGAAGCCATATCCAAGTTCAATGGAGCTGTCATTTACTTTCATAAGCTATTTGTCACTAAGGCCTGGAACAAGGAAGAAAAATAAAAGGCTGAGAGCACATGGTTTGTTCTACAAGGCTCATTGGCCTCAGCTCTTGATAATCAGCTCTGTAATTCCAATTTGGTAGTCACTCATAGCATCTACAGTGCTGAGACAATCCTGGCTGAGATTACTAGTGAAGGAGTATTTGATGTCCAGCTCAAATCTCTAGGGAATTGTTAAAGGATGAAGGAGGTTGGATGGATAATTGGTTAACCATCTTACCTGGAAAGGTTAAACTTTGTAGAGAAAGTGGTGCATTCAGATAGGTGGCCATACATGGCTTTCCTTTTCATGGTTGGTGTACTGAATCAATGGAAACTTGTATTTAACAATTTGGCACCTTGGTTTTTATCCATTATAGAGCCTTCTCTTGTTTGCGTATAGATATTGCTCATGTTTTGATTCATTCCTCCAGTTTCTCAGACATTTCAAAGGAATTCCAAATCAAGGTTGGTGATGTTTCATTTAATATCTGGGTTCATTCTATTGATACTGCAGCCATACCAGTTTTTAACGGAAGAGGGTCTTCATCTAGCTCTTGCTCACAAACCAAAAGCAGTTCTAATCCACCTGCCAACACACCAAAAGATTCTGAAAAATCATCTTCCATTTTGGGCACCAATCGTCTAAGTTCAGCCAATGCCTCTTTGTCCTCCCATTTATGGAAGGGCACAAAGATTGTGAGCCTGACATGGATCCTTCCTCTCATTCCTTGGATAATTTAATTGTTAAAGACACTTATTCCCCTTCAGATTCTGGTTTGAGGAATGTATTAATGGTGGTGCCTGGTGAAGAAGGCTTGGTAACTGTTTCTCCTCCTGTTGAGGTTGTTGGACTGGAGAAGAATGTCTCTTCTGAACCTTCTATCTCTCAAACTTTGGTTCTAAATTTGGCTTCTACTCCGGGAGCTACACTGACACCTGAAGTTGTGGCCTCAGCCTCATTTGTAGAACCTTTGGCTCCAACTCAATATCTGGAAGGCTATGAACTTACACAGCAAATAAAGCCTTTGTCCACCAATTCCCTCACATTGGTAGACAGGACAGATCCCTCTCCTCATTTATTGCCAAGGTCTTATTCCCAAGCTATTTTATCAGACAAGGACAATGAAGAACCCACTCCATTTAATGCTTCTAAACAATTTATGGGCTCAAGGCTTCTAAACTTACAATATCAACTTGCAAATCGGCTGGATATGCTCAACAGTGGAGAATCAACAGTTCTTCCCCTCCCCTCACAGTCCACTCTCAGTCCTTTTTTGCAGAAGCAAGTGAATGAGGTGTTTGTCCGCATGGGCTTATCAGTCAAAATTCAAACTCCCATCTGTGTAACAAAAGCCTCAAAAATGAAGAAAAGAACTCAAAGCAATACTCATGGCTATGAAACCAGATCAAAGTTGAGAGAAGGTAACAATTCCTTGTACAATAACCCAACTACTCCTCCTCATCAGAGCTGAAGAGCTTAGAATTTTTCCAAGCAGATTGGGATCAGATCAAAAGGCTCAGAGGATCAAGTGATCGACTCTCTAAGAGCTCTAGAAGCAAAAAAAAAACACTTGTGTTGAGTTGGAGGTGGGAAGTAAGGATGATTATCTTGATCTAGAGAAAGATTCTGTTGAAGGCCTAGAGGATCTTGGAAGCAAACAACTTCCAATCCTTTCTCAACATTAATCTGATCATGAAGGTCCTCTCTTGAAATCTGAGAGGCCTTTCCTCTTCTCAGAAGAAGAGGACTTTAGCTGACGTGATACGCAAGCAAGCTCCAAAGTTCATTCTCATCCAAGAGTCCAAGCTTGAGACAGTCCCTTCCTCCTTCATGAGATCCTGTGGAATTTCTAGGGGTTGGGAACTAGAGCATATCTCTTCCATTGAGGCTTCTGGTGGCATAATATCCATGTAGAAATCTTCTTCTTTTCAAAAAGTCTCCTCTACCCCACTAGATGGAGCTTTTATTTGGTCTGGTATGGTAACCTCTATCCATAAATCTTTCCTTATAATTAATGTCTATGCTTCTTGCTCTAGGAGAGGCAGAAGAGATTTGTGGAGCTCCATCATATCATTTATACAATCATCACAACCCTTTGAGCTATTGTTTATGGCTGGATATTTCAATGCTATGTTAGCACCAGAAGAAAGATCAAACTCAAGAGCTTCAATCTCTGATATGTCTTCTTTCCAAAATCTTATTGACACATTTGCCCTCATTTATCTTTCACTCTCAGGGGGGAAATATACTTGGTATGGTCCTGGCTCTACTGCTTCAAGATTGGTCAGATATCTGGTTTCTAGTGATTTCCTAGCTGCTTATGGGGCTCTAACTCAACTCAGCCTTCCAAGATGTATATATGATCACAAGCCTATAATTCTATTTGATGCTGATATTAATTGGGTGGGCAAAGCCTTTTAAATTTTTCAATATTTGGATTGAGGACTCCATATTTCTCCCAACAGTACAAGCTTTATGGTCTTCATATCAATTTTAGGGCATGCCTCATATAGTTCTCTGGCAAAAATTGAAGCTTCTCAAAGATCTAAAAAAATGGAACCTAGAGGTTTTTGGTTTGCTTGAAACCACTATCTGCACTCTCAGAAAAGATATTGATCAATTGGATTCAATAATTGATACAAGAATTCTCACTCCATTGGAATGCAACATAAGAGAAAGCTTAAAAGCTGAATTGATTGTGAAAACAAAGCAACTGTCAAAAATTTGGAGCTTAAAAGCTAGAAGGAAATGGATTCATGAGGGGGATAAGGGATCAAAGTTCTTTCACAGAATTTCCAACTACAATGGGGTCAGAAAGAAGATATCCTAAATTACATATCAAGGGAGCCTCTTGCTTGAGCCTCAAGAAATTAAAGATGGCAGCAAAAATCATTTTAGTGCCAGTTTTGGACCCTCACATACTGATTTACTAGTACTAGATCATCTCCATTTCAATTCAATATCCTCTGAACAAGCATCCTGGTTAGAAAGACCATTCTCAGCAGAAGAGGTACTACTAGCAACCCTGGCTTGCTCAGGAGACAAGGCCCTAGGACCTGATGGTTTCACACTCAAATTTTTCCAAGTGTGTTTGGAAATAATCAAGGCAGATATCATGGCTTTCTTCAATCATTTTCATATGTTAGGACAATTGGGGAAGGGGCTAAACTCCTCATTCATGGCCCTCATTCCCAAATGTTCTTCCCTACAGTCCTTTGATGATTATAGGCCAATAAGCTTGATGGGAGGGGTTTACAAAATTCTATCCAAGCTATTAGCCACCAGACTCAAATCAGTGCTTGATCAGATAGTGGGACAAGAGCAAACATGCTTTATTTCAGGAAGACAAATCCTGGATGGTATTCTAATTGCAAATGAAGTTGTGCAACATCTCAAACAGACAAAACAAAGGGCCCTTATCTTTATAGTAGATTTTGCAAAGGCTTTTGATAATGTCAGGTGGATCTATATCATGAAAATTCTCACTAGAATGGGTTTTGGTGGACTGTGGAGAATTTGGATGATCTCATGCTTTAGAGCCCATGTTTCTATGCTTATAAATGGCTCCCCTCACCTGATTTCAAATTATTTAGGGGAGTTAGACAAGGTTGTGCCATCTCCCCTTTCATATTCACCTTAGTTGCAGAAGCGCTCAACCAAATAATGAAGGTTGGGGTAGTAAATCAACAATTCTCTGGGATTTCTTTGGGACTCAATGGCCCTTCATTTACTCATCTACAATTTGCAGATGACATTATTTTCTTCATTCAAGCGTCATTGGAAGGAGCTGACAATTTGAAAAATGCCCTCTCAATATTCCATTTAGTATCTGGCTTGGGGGTCAACTATACCACATAAGCAATTATACCAATGAATCTTTCTACTGAGGAAGTTGAGGATTTTTCTACATTATTTGAGTGCCAAGATCAATCTCTCCCTTTATCTTATTTGGGTTTTTCTTTGGGTGAAAATTATAGAAGACTTAAGCCTTGGAAAATTATAGTGGCAGATACAAGAAATCCTTGGGCTTTGGCATGCCAAAATGCTTTCCTTTGGAGGGAGACTAACATTGATCAAGTCAACTTTTGGAGCATTAACATTATACTTTTTCTTCATTCTATAATCTCCCAAATCCATCCTAAAATCATTACAAAGCTGGCAAAGAAAATTCCTATAGCATGGCTCATCTGTTGACAGGGCCTTCTGCAAAGTAAATTAGGACATAGTTTGCAAAGAAAAGGAATTTGGGGGTTTGGGAATTAAGAGTTTGGAATTAATGAATGATTGTCTCCTTGCAAAATGGTGGTGGAGATTTGCTAATAAGGACTATTCTCTCTGGAAGCAAGCAATTTGTGCAAGATATGGGTGAGATATCCATCATTGGGATTTATCCAACTTCAATGAAATCCACAATGCCAGCTTCATGAATCATGTCATAGCTCTAAAAGAAGATATAAGATTCTCATACTTGGTTAGCCATTAAGGTTTTCTCTGGACACTTGGCAATGGCTCAAAAATTCACTTTTGGACAGATCTTTGGTGGGGGGCTTAATTTTCAAAGATATCTTCCCTAGAATCTACCTTCTTGCAGATTCAAAAAACTCTGTCATTGATAAGTTATGGGATGGGGATTGTTGGGACCTTGAACTTAGAAGATAGCCTAGAGGTTGGGAATGTCAAAAGTGGGGTGTTTTATGTGCTATTCTACCTCTCATTCATTTAAGGCAAACATTCAAGACTCTATTAATTGGGTTGGAGACAGTAAAGGCTTCTTAGTCAAAAAGCTCTATTCCTTAATTGCTTCTCATAGAATTTCATCTCAAGCCTGGGCTAAGAACCTGTGGAACCCTGGAGTTGTTGGGTCTCGAGGTAGGAGTGGAGATGAACCAACTCGTAGCGTAAATCAATGAAAACCAAGAGACGATTAAAACCATGAAACAACTAACAAAGAATAGATTCATAAGAGAAAAATTCAGCACTATTTCTTACCAAAACAGGAACACCGGGTAACGAATGATTGGCTTGAGTCTCCAAGACGCCTACGTATCAACATGGGAATCAAAGCCATGTAGTTCTTCTCTTTGAGGACTCAAGAACACAAAAATGGAGGTGGAAACAACCCCTGACCGAAATTGTGGGGAAGAGGGAGGGAAAATGTGTTTCCTATTCTTGTCTTGTTTTTGTTATGTTGAAAAAAGATGACTTAAACATACCAAACCCCATACTTGTCCAGCTAAAGGCATGAGACAAGCATGGTGACAAGTAAGGTGTAAATATGACAAAGTATGGCTAGATAAGATGGGGTTAGGTGGTGAATCACCAACACATTAATCATTGTCATGCTTACTTAGTACTAATGGACCCGTGGCCATTTCCAACGAGGTCCCGTGATTCGCTCATCGCCTCCAAGCCTTCCATACCGGAAATGTCCAACATTATCCGACGCGATCAATCCCAAGACTCCAAGCCTTGTCTCGATCTGTAAAGTCCGATTCACTTACGGACACATGACCTAAAACCCAATTTTGGTCATGACTCGAGACAACTCCCTTTTGGTCATTTTCCATAAATGTGTCAATGAGTTCCACCCTCCGGTGTGACCCTTAGGTTTATGCATGTCAATAGGTGAACGTAAAATCCCATTTTACTTGATCCTATATAAGTGGCAACTAATGAGACTTTAGTATTTCCTAACACAACATAACGAATCGACCCTATCGATTCTAACCTTTCCATCGTCCCTGTCATTATCCTTTTATCTCCGATATCCTGGTTGAGATAAGGCATAGAGTCGTCATCCTTATTATTCTCAATCACTGTTCCTTGATATGTGAGATGAGTGAATATATGATACCCATTATCATTTGCTTGGCCATGCTATTCTTTCAGTCACTCTCGATCAAGCGGCCAAGAGCCGATATCTTTCCCATACCGCAGTATGAGGGATAAATCCCTTAGCCATTTTTCGTGTCACTCATGCAGTCCGTCCCCAAGCCAATCTTGGCCGTTGTGGAAACCTTGTCACAGGCAACGCTGGGCTCAGGTCAAACTCAGTTGTTTACTGCATAGTAATCACAAAGACTCATTGGTCTAAGGATACATGACAAGCTACGACAATGAATATGTTCATGACTTGATCTATGGAACATATTCAAGTTGGGTCGTTCAATATCATGTCCCACATGATATCTATGATCACACTCCGGAATCCCATTCCACTGACTAAAAGAACGTAAGACATAAAGAGCCATCTTTCATACTTGTCGCTTCTAGTGAAGCTTCGTTGACTAGGGACCCATCGATTATGATTTATCTCGGTCTATGGTTCTATTCGCATTGTGGTCATAGATCAGAGCACACATCGATATATTACTCCAGCACATAAGTAATATAAAGCCGCTTTAATTTTATTGCTAGCGATGATATATACATTTGGCCATTTAGGATTGAACTACATGCACTAAGACTAACTGGAGTACCTCCCAAGATATCTGCTTTAGAAGCTATACCCTCTAAATGTTTTTTAGAATCAATGGGGATGACTCTTAACCTGCAAGATCTGATCTGTCCTATTTGCAATTGGGATTTAGAAGATGGTGCACACATCTTAATTCATTGCCAGAAAGCCTGGGATATTTGGGCTTTATTCTTGAAATGGTGGAATCTTAGTTAGGTGTTTCCCCACTCTATCAAAGAATATTTCATCTCTTGGTTCTCTGTGGTCCCTCGTAAGCATAGGAAAATATGGGGAAATATTCTAAAAACCTCCCTTTGGAATATTTGGTTGGCATGAAACAATCACATCTTTAACGGAATTGAGATATCATCAATTACCCTCTTTCCCAAGATTCAAAACAAGGTGTTAAGTGGAGAATGGGCTTCCTTCAACAATGTATATCACTTCACTCTTCACTCTTGGATTACAAATCCAAGAAGCCGTGTTTAAGTCAGCTTGCTTGTGCCCCACGTAACCTTAGCTATGGATCCCAAGGTTACTTATTTCTCAAAGTCCTGTCTTGGTTGCTGATCTTTGTTTTCTGGGGGTTTGTGGGATGGGTTTGGGTGGTTTTGGAAAGTGTTGGGAGGTTTGGTGAGGATCATTGGGCTTCATTTGTAGGTTGTCTTCTCTGGCCTTTGTGTGTGGGTTCTTCCTTCTTCTTTCTTCTTATTCTTCTCAAGAGTGGGTAGTTATTATTTTAGGTTTGAGTGCTTCCTGTTTTTGGGGCTTCTCTTGCCCCTTGGTCTATTTCTTTGCAGGCCACTTCTCTGAGATTTACTATCAACATCCACATCTGCACAACTCAGCTTATTTTCAGACCATTATCATTGCCTTTGGAGGCTTGTTTTGTCAAAGATATTTACTTGTTGTCTCAACAGTTTGATTCACATAGCCTCTGCTCTCTCATTTGCAGCTGTTATCATCACAAACTCCAATTGGAAATTTCACTTATGCACTTCCATTGTTCACTGATTATTGCTACTGCAGATTGTTCATTGATTATTGCTGCTGCGGAGATCATTGCCTCAAGGTGCAGCAACGTTCATGGAAAGATTTGTGGTCTAAGTTTCATCATCCTCTCTCAAGATCATCCTTGACTGGTTTTTTTTGTCACTGGTTTAGTTTGTATACAGTTGGTTGTGGGTTCCCTTATAGTTCATCCTTAATTGTAAGTTGTTTTGTGGAACCCCTCTCAATTCATTCTTTGGATTGGAGGTCTTATAAAAATTTCTTGGCTTATTGAAAAAAATAGTAGCATTATTATAAAGGAACAAAATGGTTGACTTGACAAGGTTAATCCATAATCAAGAGATCGCCTTAAAAGTGTTTGATAGGTAGCAGACTGGATAAAGGTGATCGATACCCTATTTGAGGAATCGTAAGGTGTGATTCACAAACTAGAGGTGAGAGGCCTAGATATCGACCCTAACGTGCATCCTTTTGTATAAACCATAGTGGATCTCAAGCTTGAAATACTAGTAGAACCCTTCTATTGCGAGAGGGGTGGGATAAGGAAACAAGGGAAAGCCTTGTCGAATGCCTAAAAAAATAAAAAACTTAATAGAAAGAAACCCATTAAAAATGGTAGATAACTCTATAAGACATGGGAGAATCCACAAGTTGCTTGTCGTTGATCACTATAGTGGAACAGCGAGACTTACAACTTAGTTTGATAACTTCAGTTGCAATAAGGATATTGTTTGACATCTGGAAGCCTAGAATACAACCAAATTATTTGTCGTTGATCAAACCACATATCACACTCTTAAAATGACAAGATAGAACCTTGGTGAGGATCTTGTATATAATAAAGGAGAGGTTGATGGAGAGATACTCCTAAAAAGCCCTAGTTAAGCGGACCTTCGATATATAAATTATGAATCTAGACCATTGTACAATCAATAATATAATTTTGTCAATTATTTTGAGACATAATGGAACATGCTCTTTCACGCGTTTACCTTTTCCTCTAAGGTTCGGGTATCATGTGTAGGCGACGGAAACTTCAGCCACGCTCGGCAGCGAGGAATCCCAACATCCACTTTAGACGGTGTCTGCTAGATTATGGAGACTTAAACTGCAACACTAAAGAGGAAGAAGATCTCCTCTGGAGATTCACGGCTGAATTTGATAGTGTGCGACGTCGTCGTCGCCATTCGTTCTACTTTATTGGCGGCACAAAGTGGCAGATCTCCAGTGCGAATTTACGCTACTAGTATAAGGGATCTGGTTAGAGAGGCTTTTCGTTGGCCAGGGAGGGGGAGCGAATTGCAGAGGCCTATCCCTCACGGAGACGGAATAGAGGTCGGTACAGGGACCTTCGTCAGTGCTCCGGTAGGGTTTTAATTTCGGGATAAGGGCGGGACTCCCTGAATCTAGTTTTGAAGTCTGCCCCTTTGTGGTCACCAATGGCGTGCATATCTCCGACCACGCAAAGTGCCCCTCTCCGTACGTCGATCCGAATATGGGTCATTCTAAGGATCATTCTGAAGCCCTACTACAGGTGAGCTTAGTGTTGGTTTTTCCCGGGCTCTCATCTGAAGAATATGAAACAGGTGCAGAAAACTTGTCTGTATATTTGATGATAAACAAGGTTGATTTACATGGTATATATAGTTGGAAGTACAAGCCATAGATGGCAATGAATAAATGAGGATAAAGGGTGATAGTCAACTACGAGTATAAGGAAAGGGTGATAGTCAGCAGGGAAAATAAATATGTCAACTTTTACCAATACATCTTCCACAATCCCTCTAGGGTACTTAATAGATCTATCAACTAGCTGTATGGACATGAAAGTTGGTTTCATTTCCTCTTTTAAACCTAATTGGTAAAAAATATTTAACGACATCAAATTTATACTAGGCACTAAATCACACAAAGCTTTTGTAAATGAAAGGGACCCAGTTTCACGTGGTATAGTAAAGTTACCCGCATCTTTCAATTTAGGAGGCAATTTATTCTACAAGATAGCATAACACTCCTCACTTAAATTCACCCTTTCATGCTTTTTCAACTTCCTTTTGTTAGATATGATATCTTTTAAGAATTTGGCATAAATAGGCATGTTTTTAATTGCATCAAGAAAAGGAACATTAATCTCAAGCTTCCTAAACACATTCAAGAATTTAGCACACTGATCATCATGTTTAGATTTTTTAACAACAGAGGGGAAAGGAAGAGGTGGAGTCCGGGTTTCTGAATTAACCACAGACTCCCTTACAATCTTACTTGTAAAGTGTTCTCTGCTTACTACCTCTGTTAAGTCTTCTTGCTCTTGATCTTGAATTTGTTTTATAGAGATTTCTTGTGGTAGCTCTTTCGCACTTTCCTTCTCTTCTGGTTCCACCACCTTGCCACTTCTTGTAGTAATTGCATGCACATTTTCTCTAGGATTCCTCTCGGTGTCACTAGGTAGGGATCTTGGAGGTCTTTAGTTAGCTGCTGTGGCAACCAGTCCTAGCCGAGTCTGTACTGATCTATAATTGCTATCTGCTTCAGCTTGTTTCCTAAGCAGTTGCATTATCTGCTGATCTTTTTCCTCCAACCGCTTGTGACTTTCCTGTTCTCCTCCTCCTGTATCTGCATCATTTTGAAAATTATATCAGTTGGGTCAGAAGAAGGTTTTTGGTTACCTTGATTTTGCTGAGGTTGAGGATTTCTTTGCTGGTTGCCCTGATTCTGAGTTCTTTCATTGAATCCGGGAGGTAGTGGATTTTGATTTTTTTTTAATTCTGATCTCCTCCCAATTTGATCTCAGGGTGATCTTTCCAACCCTCATTATAAGTGTTGGAATAAGGGTCGTATTTCATCCCTTGGTTGTTGTTGTGATTCACCCAGTTAGCCTCCTCACAGTCCATTAGATTAGGTTGTGGTGATTGTCCCTACATGCATGCCATCATCAGGCTCATTTCTTTTAACTGCTCCATGACTTGATTTATTTCTCCTGATGAGTTGGCTGAATTGACTATAGAACCTCCAGGTCCTCTTTCAGAATGCCAAGCATCATTGGCCATAATATTCTCTAGAATCTCTTGGCATTCCTCTAGAGTCTGTTTGGTGAATGGGCCACCAGATGCGGCGTTCAGCTCTGCTTGGCTTTCTCTGTTTAACCCTTGGTAGAACGTTTGCAGCTACAACCACAAGTCTTGTCCATGATGAGGACACTTCCTCATAAGTCCTTGATATCTCCCCCAAGCTTCTGCCAGTGATTCAAAGTTTGATTGAGCAAAATTCTGGATCTTGGCTCTGAATTACTTAGTCTTCCTTGGTGAGTAGAATCTAGCTAGAAACCTTTGTGATAGATAGGCCCATGTTGTAATTGTGTGGTAAGGCAAGCTTGCAATCTAGTCAACTTCCCCATCTCTTAAGGTAAACTCGAAGAGCTTTAGTTTAATTGCATCGTCTGTATTTTTGGAATTTAAGTTCTGGATTATCTTACCCAAGGGAGCACGAGTCAATCAAACTTTATCTAGAAGTTGTTATCAAGCTATTTCGGTAATAAGATGATTTTGGTTTTGAAAGCATGTAAAAGTAAGCAATAGGCGAATTAATAGTGAACAAGTACTCATGAAACTTGGAAGAGTTTTAATTTAGAGAAAAAGAAATATAAGGTTTTGGGTTCATAAAGACCAATTCCAATGCATTTAAATGACGATGAACACTGTGAAGTTGTTTGATTTTAGGGGCAACGGATCATCTCTCAAACTAGTCTTAACTTCTCACGTTGTTTCGGACCCTAATGGAATCTAACCACCTAGTTCTCACGAATCAAGATGTAGGAAGACCCAAAGCACTACGTTCTTTGATAATTTCTAACTTTTGGTACGAATCCTATGATTGTTTCAATTGTGTTAACCTAGCTATCACTAGTGTAGATTTAAACCCAATTTGTATAAGATTCCTGACCCAATTGCAATCCACCTCTCACGAGTGTCATATTACAATTCCCACCTTCTATCAAGCCTACCCGGGAGATAGAGCATTAAGTTCAAATCTAATACAAACCCTAAATCAAATCAACCAACACAATATTCATTCATACATTCAAGACATTGAAAAGTAAATCTCTACTCCCCCATAACCCTAGATTATGGGGGTTTAGTTGCTCATGAACAAGGAAGAAGAAGATGTCATTGATGAACACAAAAAAAACTTCATAATTGAATAGAGTAGAGAAATACAATACCCAAAAGTGAATACACTGATGTTCTTCCAAGTAGAAATCTCCTCCCTAGCTTGCTCTCAACTCTCCTCTCTTCTTAGCTCTCAAAAATACAAGTTAACCATATCCTAAGGCTGAATTTTGAGTTAAATAGGGCCAAAATCGAGTCTGATACGAAATACGGAAGACAGACTGCGCACGTCACGGCCAACGTCACGGATCCGTGACGGATCAGTGAGTCTGAACCGCCTTTGAGCTTCATCACGGCTCCGTGGCGCGACCCGTAACGGTCCCTGTCACGGATCCGTGATGGATCGGTGGAGTCTGGCCGATTTTTGGTCTTCATAATGACTCTGTGGCGCGATCCTTCACGTCCTCCGGCACGTCTCCGTGGTAGATCAGATTAGTTTGATCTTGATCCACCATCTTGAATCAGCAACTTCCGAACTTATTCCCTTTTTGATGTGTTTCCGCTTGTATTCCACGCTATAACCTGATAACCATGAGTAATGCTAAAAATGAGTAAAACATGGGAGAGCGAGATAATAATGGGCTAAAATTACTAATAAAATCCCTCTAAATGTGGCATTTGTAATTCTAAGATTCGCCCGCATCAGTGGCCAATGCAAGACGCACATTCCGGGTTTCTGATGCAAACGTAGGGAAATCCCGATCAAAACTTTTCCATGCATCGCTATTCGCTGGATGTGTCATCAAGTCGTCTTTCGCCATCCTTGTAATAACCACTTCTGGTCAACGCCAGTCAAACCTCCGAAAAACAGGAAAATTTAAATTTTTTGGCCAGGTACTTAAATGAACATAAACTTAACCCCGAGGGTCATACCGGACTTAAGTTGACCCCGTTATCGACCAGAGTGAGTTCCGGGGGACTCAGGGCAACTTTCTGATCAGTTTGGGAAATGTTGACTTTTCGTTGGAAAAGTCAACTGAGCGACGTTTTGGTCCATTCGAGGACCGTTTTGGATCCAAAAATCTTAGTCGTCGTCGCAGAGGTCTTAGTTGAGCCGTTTACTTGTAGCCCGTGAAGTTTCGTAATTTCTTGGAAAAAGTGCCCGTTCGAGGCCCGAAACGTCCGAATTTCGCGAATCTGATTGAAAAATATCTAGAAGATATTTTCCCAAAAAGGGGTGGGACCCACTTGCCACATGTCACCAATGTGGTGGTGTTAGGTTTATTGAACAAAACAAAAGACGAGACATGTGGGTTAGTTTTGTAAATATGTTAAAAGTTTGTGTTTTTAAAACAAAAAGAAAGAGAATGGATGAGAAGTACACGACCATTTCAGAAAAGGAGAGTTGTGTAGAGAGAGAAAGTGGAGAGAAGAAAGAGAAGGAGGAAAAGGACAAAGAAAGGAGAAATGTTAGAGTTTTGTGATTTCCCGACAATCCGACCGATGGATCGTCTCAACGATTGAAGAATCGAGCTCACCCCGTCATTCTCTACGGTGAGCACCTAACCGATTTTCGTTTTGGTACGTTTGAAATTTAGGGTTTGAGTTTAAACGGTTTGATTATGGTTGGGTTTTGGTTAGAATTGGTTTAAAGATGAATGGTTGAGGTTTGGGGTTCGTTAGGAACGTTTTGGGGCGAAAAGGAAATTTTCCTAATTGTGGCCGGGTGGGGCCCGCATGCCCAAGTGTCGGGTTTTCGTGTTCGGCTGGTTTAGGACGATCCCCAAGTAGTTAATCCACACCCGGATCGAAATTTGGAATTAAAATGCGAAAGTTGTAATTATCGGGTTTAGAAACTTTAAACGTTAATTAATTGACTCGGAAGTCGGAATTCGATTCCGTCGAGTGCCTAGGAACCCTTGAATTATTCTAAGACCGTAGAAACGAAAACGGGAATTTTCGGAGCCCAAGAAGGGCGTTTCCAAAACCCGGGCAGATTCGCCATGTCGGGCGAATCGGGCCTTTCCGGGTCCAATATAGACAATGTCGAGTAATTGGGGAGTTTGGGAGTGATTGACATTGTCGGGGTTACGTTTGGGCGTTAAGTTTATTGAATTTCAGTTTATTCCTGCGAGTTTAAAAGTGCCTTAAAATTGTGTTCTTTTAGATCGTGCTGTGGGCCGAGGCAAAGGAAAGCTAGGCGAGTGACTGAGATCACGCCGGTGCTTATTTGGGCACTTTTGGAAAACATATACGAGGTAGGGAAAATTTGCCGGATCTCGGCCCTGACTAGGGAAAGTTAACAGTAGAATTGCATGTGACACCGGAGTGTCGTGGGTTAAGTAGGTTTATCGAATATTAGAAAGGCATGATACGGGAACGTAGCGAATATTAGAAAAGCATGTGACACTTAGTAGTGTCGTAGGAGCAGAGAACTTATCGATGTTAGAATTACTGGAGGCATATGACCATGCCCGGAGGTTGATTGTGAACTTATCGATATTAGGACTGTTGGAGGCATTGGTTATGCCGGAGGTTGATTGTGTATTTTGTGTCTTGGGTGGCCATGAGAGCCCGTATTTACTGTTGTGTCTTGGGTGGCCATGAGTGCCCGTTGGGTTGTTGAACCCGTGTTACTTTATTGTTGGTGTCTTGACTGGCCGCGAGTGCCGTTGGGTTGTTGAACCCGTGTTACTTTATTGTTGGTGTCTTGGGTAGCCGTGAGTGCCGTTGGGTTGTTGAACCCGTGTTACTTTATTGTTGGTGTCTTGGGTGGCCGTGAGTGCCGTGGGGTTGTTGAGCCCGTGTTTTACTGTTGGTGTCTTGGGTGGCCATGAGTGTCGTGGGGTTGTTGAGGCCATGTTTTACTGTTGGTGTCTTGGGTGGCCTTGAGTGCCCGTGGGGTTGTTGAGCCCGTGAGTTACTGTTGGTGTGTCTTGGGAGGCCGTGAGTGCCCGTGGGGTTGTTGAGCCCGTGAGTTACTGTTGGTGCGTCTTGGGAGGCCGTGAGTGCCCGTGGGGTTGATGAGCCCGTGAGTTACTGGTGGTGTGTCTTGGGAGGCCGTGAGTGCCCGTGGGGTTGTTGAGTCCGTGTTTTGCTGTTGGTGTCTTGTGTGGCCATGAGTGCTTGTGGAGTGTTGAACCTGTGTTGTTGCTGTTTGTTGAATTTGCTTGTGATTGTGATTGTGGTTACCTGAGTGAGAGAGGGTACTGAGACAGGTCGACCGCCTGGCCCGACTTTGTGTCGGGGAAGCGCGTGAGTGAGAGAGGTTACTGAGACAGGTCGACCGCCTGGCCTGAGTGGTTCGGCAAAGCGCGTGAGTGAGACAAGTCGACCGCCTGGCATGCGTGGTTCGGCAAAGCGTGTGAGTGAGACAGGTCTACCGCTTGTCCTGAGTGGTTCGGCAAAGCGCGTGAGTGAGAGAGGTTACTGAGACAGGTCGACCGCCTGGCCTGAGTGGTTCGGCAAAGCGCGTGAGTGAGGGAGGTTACTGAGCAGCTGGCGTGCGATCCTTTGTGATCTTGTTTGGTGTGCGATCCTTCGTGATCTTGGGTGTTGCGTGGTTGTATGTCTTGTCTTTGGAGGAGGTCCAATCGTTGTGTCAGGTATACTTTACGGGTCAGAGTGTTGAGTCGGTCGAGGAAGGTAACAGTGGGTGTGTGTCAGTCGGAGTACTTGGGTTGGGGATAGTGTTCCCCGGTGTGAGTTGTTATTGGTGTTACCGGCATTGTCTGCTAATTATGTCGTAGTCAGTCTGTTATCTGTGGTGGTGAGCGAACGCTCACCCCTAGCTGCTTTTCCTACAGGTACCGGTCGCAGGGTGGACTAGGTGAGCTTCTGAAGCTTGAAGAGCTAGAAGCGGGATTCTGGGTTTTACTTTTGAGTCTAGGGACGGATACCTTGTTTTGTCCACTTGTTGGGACGTATTTTGAGCTGTAAATATTATTTTGATTAACTAAATGGTGATTTCAAAGTGTTTGTTCAAAACAGGTTTCAAGTGTTTTATTATTTTAAATGTTCGCGTCCCGAGTTCGGTTTACTGAAATTGGGGCGTGACAGCTTGGTATCAGAGCTCGAGGTTTCACACCTCGGACTGTACGTCAATTAGGTGGGGAGAGTCGAGTCAGTTAAGTCCCGTCGTGCGTTGGGTACGCAAGTCGGAACCCGTGTGTAGACCCGTAGTGGTTTGAGTCCTGTTTGTGATTGTGCGTATGTGCAGTGTTTGATTGCTGGTGTGCTGATTGTTTGTTGCTGCGTGAAACGTTTTTAAACTGTCGCGACTCGGCGCAGGAGCTCCTGTAGTCGAACGTGACGGTGCTGATATCAAGTCGGTACAACGTAGTTCGGGGACGCCTGGACGGGGTTGTAACTACGTGATGTCAAGTATGAGGTTTTAAAATGAAAAGGGAGAAAGTTTTAAAATTGATTGGCCCGGTGGGCGTGTTTGATTTTGATTGGCCCGGTAGGCGTGTTTGATCTTGATTGGCCCGGTGGGCGTGTTTGATCTTGATTGGCCCGGTGGGCGTGTTTGATTTTGATTGGCCCGGTGGGCGTGTTTGATCTTGATTGGCCCGGTGGGCGTGTTTGATTTTGATTGGCCGGGTGGGCGTGTTTGATTTTGATTGTCCCTGTGGGCGTGTGTGGTTTTGGTTGGCCCGGTGGGCGTGGTTCGACTTTGGTTGGCCCGGTGGGCGGGTGTCGTTGTTGTTGAATTGTTGGTCGAGTGTATGCGCCGTCCAAAGTTTCTCTTTGAGGTTAAAAAGGAGTAAGGGTCGAGTTAAAGACGTTTTTGGAAAACTGGCCTGCGCGAGAGTCACGGATCCTGTCACGGGTCCGTGACGGATCAGAGGGTTTTGGCCCTTTTAGGGCCTTTGTCACGGCACCGTGACCACAACCGTGACGGGGTCTGTCACGGGCCTGTGATCCCTGTCTGTTCCACCGTCTTGATGGTGCAGTTTGAGTGTTGGCTTTGCGTGGCGGTGTTCACGGTTGTGTTGGTTGTAGAAGTCGTAAGTTCGGCGTTAAGGGATGAGGTCTTGGGTTCGAGACTCATCAATAGCCTGCGGTAGTGATATAACGCCTCGGTGTGAGAGTCACACCGCGGAGAGGGGTTAGGGTTGGTGCGCTGTGGCGCCATACGAACTAGGTTTCCCTATGTGAACGGGTGTTCGAGGTTTCCCTCGCGTGAACGGGTGGGTTGAGGTTTCCTTCACATGAATGGGTTGTTTGAGGTGTCCTTGTGTGATCGGGTTATTGAGGTATTGATTGTGTGAGCAATAGCGATTTACTGAATTGAGGACGTGTTTCCCGTGTCGAGGTTTATCTTACATGAGCGAGTACTTGAGGTGTTGATAGCGTGAGCAGTGTGACGTTTGGCATCAGGTTTCGAGGTAGTGGTCTGCCCTGGTTAGATCGGTAAGTCTTTAGTGCTTTACTAGTATGCCATAATCGAACGGGTGTCCGTGGAGGTGAGCAAAACGCTCATCCCCTTTACTACTTTTCCCGCAAGGGACGAGTAGCGAACACTGGTTTGGTTGCGGAAAGTTATAAGTAAATGCCTAGAGGACCGTGTGAGGGTTGCACTAGACCTTACCGGAGTGACTAATGGAGTGGGTGTTCGGTCTCCGATTTGGGCGTCAGTTTTGTTGCATACACTCGTTTGTTCGTCGAGTTGTGCTGAGAGGTTGGGGCTGAGTTTAGAGTCGTTGAGTCCACCCCTGCGTCTGGACACGCCGGTTGGTAGTGGGGTGGTGTTGACTAGGGTATGTCGTGCCTGCGGAGTTGGAGAAGCGAACCGATACAGGAGGTTCGAGAGAGGGCTCAAGAGCCCTGATGCTGAAGTGAGTCCTCACCCCGAGGATCGGGTATGTTCGGAGTTGGTGGGCACGACGACGGTAGTGGAGCGAGGTCTTGGAGAGACTGCGAGGATCCGTGAGGACCGGCAGCGACTGAGCTGGTGGGTATATCCGTGGGAAGGATACTTACGAAATGACAACCTTTAAACGTAATCTTGGGAATGGATTGGCTGGCGAAGTGCCGAGCCAATACCGATTGTTACTGGCAACGAGCTGCGAGAGTCGCAGCATTCGCATCTGACAGTGCACGTGGGTAGCACTAAGAGGAGCGCGACATCAGGTGGTATGTTTTAGTGGAGCGGGATGCGGAGAGAGGTCGCGGAGTTAGTATCGCGATGCCTCACTTGTCGGCAGGTGAGAGCCGAACAACAGCGTCCCGCTGGATTAGTGCAGCCACTGCGGTTTGCACAGTGGAAATGGGGGGCACGTCACGATGGGTTTCGTGAGCGGTTAGCCGAGTTCGCCTACAACAACAGCTTTCAGGCCGGTATCATGATGGCACCGTTCGAAGCATTGTGTGGTTGGCCGGGTCGATCGCCCGTGTGCTGGGCAGAAGTGAGGAATAAGAGTTTGCTGGGTCTAGAACTGGACCGAGAGACAGCTGAGTCGATCATGTCGAAGCATGAGCGGTTGAAGACCGCGCAGAGTTAGCAGGAACTATGCTGACAGACGGCGCTGACCTCTCGAGTCAGCAGTCGGCGATCATGTATCCCTAGAGATGAGTCCGAAGGGTGGACTGGTGCGTTTCAACCGCGGCGGAGGCGAGTTAGCCCCGCGGTGTGCGATCCTTTCTGATCTTTGGTGTTGCGTGTTTATTATTTGCGGATTTGATTGAGGTCGTAACTGCTGGGTCGGGTCTACATTACGCGTCCGGGTTTGAGTTGGTTGTGAAAGTTTAGTAGTCATGTTGCGTGATCGTCAGTCTAATTTGAGTTTGGGATAGTAGTCCCCGGTATTTTGTTTGTTGTTGGTGTTCCCGGCATTTCTGCTAGTATGCCGTAGTCAGTCTGGTATTCGTGGTGGTGAGCGAAACGTTCACCCCTAGCTGCTTTTCCTACAAGTACTGGTCGTGAGGAGGACTAGGGGAACTCTCGAAGCTTGAAGAGCTGGGAGCGGGAGTCCGGATTTTTGGGAGTTTAGCGACGTACGCTTTGGTTTTTGTCCGCTTGTTTTGGACGTATTTTAAGTTGTAAAATATAATTTTGATTAACTCAAAGTGGTGATTTTGAGCGGTTTATTAAAGTGTTTGAAAATTGTTTTACTGTTTCACCGTTCGCATTCTGGGTCCGGTTATACCGAATTCGGGGCGTGACAGTTTGGTATCAGAGCTCGAGGTTTCACACCTCGGACTGTACGTCAGTTAGGTGGGGAGAGTTGAGTCATTAAAAGTCCCGTCGTGCGTTGGTTTCATAAGTCGAAACCGTGTGTAGATCCGTAGTGTCCTAAGTCTTGGTTGTTGTTGTGAGAATGTGCAGTATTGTTGATACTGGCATAATGTTTGTGTGCTGCTGCGTGAAACGCTTTTAAGCTGTCGCGACTCGACTCAGGGGCGCCCCTGTAGTCGAACGTGACGGTGCTGATATCAAGTGTGTACGATTTAGTTCGGGGACGCCTGGACCGGGTTGTAACTACGTGATGTCAAAAATGAGTTTTTACGATGAAAAGGTGAAATTTTTTAAACTAATAGGCCTTGTGGGCATGTGTTTTAAAATTGGTTGGCCTTGTGGGCTTGTGATTGAGTTTGGGTGACGTGAATTTGTGTGTGTTTGTTGTGCGTATGTTGGTAAGTTTATGATCGAACGTGTGTGACGCACAAGTGTGCGGGTCGTTGTGAGAAGAGTAGGATACAAGTGCACTAGGGTAGACATAGCGCGTGTGACGAGTGTAGATCCGTCACAGCCACGGGACGGGCCACAGACCGGCCCGGTAAGAGGCACTGTAACAACCACTCCCGGTCAACGCCAGTCAAATCTGCGAAAAACAGGAAAATTTAAAAAAATTCAGCAGACACTTGATTGAACCTAAATTTGACCCCGAGGGTCATACCGGACTTAAGTTGACCCCGATATTGACCAAAGTGAGTTGCGGGGGACTCAGGGCAACTTTCTGATCAATTTGGGAAATGTTGACTTTTCGCTGGAAAAGTCAACCGAGCGACGTTTTGGTCCATTCGAGGACCCTTTTGGATCCAAAAAGCTTAGCCGTCGTTGCAGCGGTCTTAGTTGAGCCGTTTCCTTGTAGCCTGTCAAGTTTCGTAATTTCTTGGAAAAAGTGCCCGTTCGGGGCCCAAAAGGTATGGGACCCACCTTGCCACTTGTCAAACAAGTGGTGGTGTTAGTTTTGGGGGGGGGGGGGGAACTAAGGATGAGGCATATGGGTGGCCGGCCACACTTTTTAAAAGAAAAAAGAAAGAGAAATGAGTTAGTTGTTTTAGAAAGAGAAAGAAGAGAGAAGAAAGGGAGAGAAGGAGAAGAAGAAGAGAGGGAGTTGGGGTTGTGAAGCCACTATTCACGTCATCCATCCATTGGATCGTCTCGAGGCTAGGAGAAATCGACTTCCCCTCGTCGTGCTCTACGGTATGCACCGAACCGATTCTCGTTTTGTTAATTTTCAAATGTTAGGGTTTGTGTAAAACTATTAGTTTATGGTGTATTGAGGTTGGTGAAATTGTTGGAGACGTTTTGGAGGTGTTTGGAGGCGAAGGGGCACGTTTTCCGGTGACCGGAGGCTCGGGAGGAGCTCCGGCCATGGGGTGGCTGGCCGGAGCTGGGACCAGCCACCACCATGGTGGCCGAGCCCCAATTTGATCCCTAGGACCCACAACCAAGGTGGGCCGGGTGGGGCCCACGTGCTCGGGTGCTCGGCTTTAGTATTCGGGTGGTTTGGAACGTTCCCCGGACCATTTATCCTTAACCGAATCGAAAATTGGAATTAAATTGGAAAAGTTATAATTAACGGGTTTTAGAAACTTGAAACGGTAATTAATTGACTCGGGAATCGGAATTCGATTCGGTCAAGTACATTGGGACCCTTGAATTATTCTAAGACCGTAGAAACGAAAAACGGGAATTTTTGGAGCCCCGGAAGGGCATTTACAAAACCCGGGCAGATTCGCCATGTCGGGCGAATCGGGCCTTTAAGGGTCCTTTATCGACAATGTCGAGTAATCGGGAAGTTTGGGAGTGATCGACATTGTCGGGGTTACGTTTGGGCGTTAAGTTTATGGAATTTCAGTTTATTCCTGCGAGTTGTTAAGTGCCTTAAACTTGTGTCCTTTAGATCGTGCTGCGGACCGAGGCAAATGGAAGCTGGGTGAGTGACTGAGATCACACCGGAGCTCGTTGGTTGGCTTTTGGAGAACACGCACGAGGTAGGGAAAAGTAGCCGGATCTCGGCCCTCACTAGGGAAAGTTAACTGTAGAATTGCATGTGACACCGGGGTGTCGTGGATTAATTAGGTTATCGAATATTAGAAAGGCATGATACGGGAACGTAGAAATTATTAGCAAAGCATGTGACACTTAGTAGTGTCGTAGGAGCAGTGAACTTAGCGATACTAGAATTACTGGAGGCATATGACCATGCCCGGAGGTTGATTGTGAACTTATCGATATTAGGAGTATTGGAGGCACATGACCATGCCCGGAGGTTGATTGAGAAACTATTGATATTAGGACTGTTGGAGGCATTGGTTATGCCGGAGGTTGATTGTTTATTTGGTGTCTTGGGTGGCCATGAGAGCCCGTGTTATTATTTGTGTTTTGGGTGGCCATGAGTGCCCGTAGGGTTGTTGAACCCGTGTCTTTACTGTTGGAGTCTTGGGTGGCCATGAGTGCCCGTGGGGTTGTTGAACTCGTGTCTTTACTGCTAGAGTCTTGGGTGGCCATGAGTGCCCGTGGGGTTGTTGAACCTGTGTCGTTACTGTTGGTGTGTCTTGGGAGGCCGTGAGTGCCTGTGGGTTGTTGAGCCCGTGAGTTACTGTTGGTGGTTTTGAGTGGCCATGAGTGCCCGTAGGGTTGTTGAACCCGTGTCTTTACTGTTGGAGTCTTGGGTGGCCATGAGTGCCCGTGGGGTTGTTGAACACGTGTCTTTACTGTTGGTGTGTCTTGGGAGGCCGTGAGTGCCTATGGGTTATTGAGCCCGTGAGTTACTGTTGGTGGTTTTGAGTGGTCGTGAGTGCCCGTGGGGGGTAGTTGAGCCCGTGAGTTACTGTTGGTGGTTTTGAGTGGCCGTGAGTGCCCGTGGGGTTGTTGAGCCCGTGAGTTATGGTTGGTGTGTCTTGGGAGGCCGTGAGTGCACGTGGGGTTGTTGAGTCCGTGTGTTACTGTTGGTGCCTTGGGTGGCCATGAGTGCCTGTGGAGTGTTGAACCTGTGTTGTTGTTGTTTGTTGAACTTTTCTTGTGATTGTGATTGTGTTTGCCCGAGGTTAGTGACCCGACTGTGTGTCGGGAAGTGGTGTGGATTTTGGTAGGTTACGAGCATTCTTTGGCTGGCCTGACCAAATTCGAGTCTCGACAGGTTATGAGCATTCTTTGGCTAGCCTGTTCCGTGTCCGGATCTCGAAAGGTTATGAGCATTCTTTGGCTAGCCTGATCCGTGACCGGGTCTCGGCATGTTACGAGCATTCTTTGACTGGCCTGATCCGTGTTCGAGTCTCGGCAGGTTGTGAGCATTCTTTGGCTAGCCTGATCCGTGTTCCTGTCTTTGGAGGAGGTCATAAATGGTTGAGTCTGGTGAGGGAGGTTACTGGGCAGCTGGTATGCGATCCTTTGTGATCTTGCTTGGTGTGCGATCCTTTGTGATCTTGTTTGGTGTACGATCCTTTGTGATCTTGGTTTTTGCGTGGTGGTCCTTGAGTCCTTGGAAGAGGTCGTGATCGTTGTGTCGAGTCTACTTTACGTGTCAGAGTGTTGAGTTGGTCAAGAAAGGTAACGGTGTGTGCGTATTAGTCGGAGTAATTGGGTTGGGGATAGTGTTCCCCGGTGTTGAGTGTGTTGTGGGTGTTACCGGCATTGTCTGCTAATTATGTCGTAGTCAATTTGTTATCCGTGGTGGTGAGCGAACGCTCACCCCTAGCTGCTTTTCCTACAGGTACCGGTCGCAGGTTGGACTAGGGGAGCTTCTGAAGCTTGAAGAGCTAGGAGCGGGTTTCTGGGTTTTATTTTGAGTCTAGCGACGGATACCATACTTTTGTCCACTTGTTGGGACCTATTTTAAGTTGTAAATATTATTATTTTGTTGAACAAATGGTGATTTTAAAGTGATCTATGAAAATGGTTTCGAAATGTTTTATAATTTTAAATGTTCGCGTCTCGAGTTCGGTTTACTGAAATTAGGGCGTGACAGCTTGGTATCAGAGCTCGAGGTTTCACACCTCGGACTGTACGTCAATTAGGTGGGGAGAGTCGAGTTGGTAAAGTTCCGTCGTACGTTGGGTACGCAGGCCGGGAACCGTGTGTAGACCCGTTGTGTTGTGAGTCCTTCTTGTGTTTGTGTGTATGTGCAGTACGGGGTTACTGGCTTACTGTTTGTGTATTGCTGGGTGAAAAGTTTTTAAACTGTCGCGACTCGACTCAGGGGCGCCCCTGTGGACGAGCGTGACGGTGTTGACGTCAAGTGGGTACAATGTAGTTCGGGGACGCCTGGACCGGGTTGTAACTACCTGATGTTAAGAAATAGGGGTTTTGTAATGAAAAAGAGAAAGTTTTTAAATTGATTGTCCCGGTGGGCGTGTTGTGGAGTTTTGGTTGGCCCTGTGGGCGTGCTTGTTTATGTTGGCCCGGTGGGCATGTTGTGGAGTTTTGGTTGGCCCGGTGGGCGCTGTTCGACTTTGGTTGGCCCGGTGGGCGGGTGTCGTTGTTGTTGTTGTTATGGGTGTTTGGCCGGGTTGTCTTGTGTTTGTGGTTTAGTCGGGTTTTGTGGTACGTGTATTACTTGTTGGGGGTTAAATTTTCTATGATGCACAAATGTGCGGGTCGCTAGGAGAAGGGTAGCCATGACGGGGTGATAGGGGCGAAGCTGTCGCAGCTACGGGATGGACCACGGGCCGACCTGGTACGAGACCAGGAAGGGCTCGCTGTTCCGATCCGGCAGCCAGCACGGACCGGCTGGCGTGCCGGCCAGGCAGCCAGCCCGGCACGGATGGCGTGCCGGCCCGGAATGCCACATGGTCCGGCCCACCTGTCGGACCGGTCCACCCGGTTATCTTCAAAAAAATTTTTGTTTTGTTGTGCGTTTAGGTTTGTGGTTGTGTGACTCGGTTCACGTTCGTGCGGTTTGAGCGTTGGTTTTACGTGATTGTGTTCGCGGTTGTGGGTTGTAGAGGCCGTAGGCTCGGTGTTAAAGGATGAGGTCTTGGGTTCGAGATTCATCGATAACGTACGGTAGTAGTACAGCTCCTCGGTGTGAGAGTCTCCCACGGAGAGAGGTTAGGGTTGGTGCGCTGCGACGCCATACGAACTAGGTTTTCCCTATTTAAACGGGTGTTCGAGGTTTCCCTCGCGTGAACGGGTGATTGAGGTTTCCTTCACGCGAGTGGGTTATTTGAGGTTCCCTACACGATCGAGTAACTGGGGTATCGATACTGTGAGCAACAGTGTTGGCTTAGTCTGTTGGGATCTCGATATCGTGGACATGTTAAATACAAAATGCAGCGGAAGATTAACCACGAATCAATCAAGATGAATCTACCAAATATGAAAAACAAGTCTGAAAATTCAGCAAAGGTTTGTGTACATCACCTTTGCAAGTGCTTCATCTTTCAGCTCGTATATGTCACAAACGAACCGTTGAAATTCAAAACCCTTTGGTCAGATTGAAGACTCATATGTGGAGAACGTTCACTCCAAAAATCAGCTTCATCGGAACTCGGATGAACCTCCGATCGTGCTCTTCAAATTGACTGGTCGGACAAAACTGTGCTGAGAATCAGCACCCTCTACTTGTCCGAAATTGGTTCAATAACACCCAACTTTGAATGGCTTGAGCCCCTTGGACGCCTACGTATCCTTAACGGAATCAAAGCCAACGTAGTTCTTGAGTTTGATGACTCAAGAACATGAAAAACCAACCTTGAAGCTTGGAGGGGGTTTGGCCAAGGTAGAGGAAGAAGAAGAAGACTCTCTCTCTAATTCTCTACACTTGCATGTTGTCTTCTCCAACCTCTCTTGCATGCTTAGTTAAGTGAAATTACTTAACTCTCAACTTAAGACAAGTGTCCATGCCAAGATGCTAGGTGGAGCTAATAAGCTACCTAGTTTATTAGTTTAGTGGAAATTGGGTCCCACCCAATTTTGGTCAACAAGACTAATAGTCATCTAATGACTTAAGTCCTTGTTGGGCCTAGCCTATATGGGCCGGCCATGGGCCTCTCCAAGAGAGCCCATGCCGAGCCCAATATGCTAGCCGGTCCACTATGGCGATCCTCGCCACAATTCCCTCCAACTTAGGTTCGTCATGTTCTTATCGAGTATCAAACTGTCGATGTGACCCTTAGGTCTATGCATGTCGGTAAGATCAACGTAAAATCCCATTTTACTTGATCTTACCAAAGTGGCGACTGACGAGACTCAGTATTGCCCGACCCTGCATAACGAATCGCGTCCTGTCGATTCTGACCTTTCAGCCGTCCTTGTCATTATCCCTTTATCACCGATATCCGGATTGAGATAAGGCATAGAGCCGTCATCCTTATTATCCTCAATCCATGTTCCTTGATATGTGAGATGACTGACCTTATGATACCCAGTATCATGTGCATGGCCATGCTTTCCGGTCAGTCACTCTCGATCAAGCGGCCGTGAACCAGATATCTTTCCCATACGGAAGTATGAGGGATAAATCCCTTAGCCGTCTATCATGTCACTCATGCAGTCATTCCCCAAGCCAATCCTGGCCGTTATGGAAGCCCAGTCACGGTGCAACATTGGGCTTTCAGGTCAAACTTGGTTGTTTACTGCATAGCAATCATATAGACTCCTCGTTCTAAGGATACCTGACAAGCTACGACTCTGAACATGTTCATGACTTAATATATGGAACATATTCAGGTCGGGTCATCCAACATCATGTCCCACATGATGTTTATGATCAGACTCCGGAACCCTTTCCTATGGCTAATAGAACGTAAGCCATCAAGAGTCATATCTCATACTAGTCGCTTCCAGAGAAGACTATTGACTAGGGACCTCATCGAGTGCAATCCATCCTGATCTATGGTTCTATTCGCATGGTGGGCATAGATCGGAAATACACACGACATATTACTCCAACACTTAAGTAATATAAAAGCCGCTTTATTTATATTGCCAACGATGATAATTACAATTGGACATTTACGATCGGACTACGGGCACCGAGGCTAACATAGTCGAGAACATGATCCCCATTTGAGGTTTCCTTAGGTGATCGGCTTTTGGGGTGTTGTTAGTGCGAGCAATAGTGATTTGCTGAATTGAGGACGTGTTTCACGAGTCGAGGTTTATCTTACCTGAGCAAGTACTTGAGGTGTTGATAGCGTGAGCAGTGTCACATTTGGCATCGGGTTTTGAGGTAGTGGTTTGCCCGGTTAGATTGGTAAGTCCTTGGTGCATTACTAGTATGCCATAATCGAACGGGTGTCCGTGGAGGTGAGCATAACGCTCATCCCCTTTACTACTTTTCCCGCAAGGGACGAGTAGCGAACACTGGTTTGGTTGCGGAAAGTTATACGTAAATGCATAGAGGACCGGGCGAGGGTTTGTGCTAGACTTTACAAGAGTAACTAATGGAGTGGTTTTTGGTCTCTGCTTTAAGCGTCATTTCTATTGGATACCGGGGCATCACACTCGGCTGTGTCGTCGAGTTGCTGAGAGGTTGGGGCTGAGTTTAGAGCCGTTGAGTCCACCCCTGCGTCTGGACACGCAGGTTGGTGGTGGTGTTGTGTTGACTAGAGTCTGTCGTGCCTGCGAAGTCAGAGAAGCGAACTGACACGGAGGTTCGAGAGGGGGCTCAAGAGCCCTGATGCTGGATCGAGTCCTCACCCCGAGGATCGGGTATGTTTGGAGTTGGTAGGCATGACGACGGTAGTGGAGCGAGGTCTTAGAGAGACTGCGAGGATCTGGGAGGATCGGCAGCGACTGAGCTTGTGCGTACATCCGTGGGAAGGATACTTACGAAATGACAACCTTTAAACGTAATCTTGGGAATGGATTGGCTGGCGAAGTGCCGAACCAATACCGACTGTTACTGGCAACGAGCTGCGAGAGTCGCAACATTCGCGTCTGACAGTGCACGTGGGTAGCACTAAGAGGAGCGCACCATCAGGTGGCATGTCTAGTGGAGCGGGATGCGAAAGCGGTCGTGGAGTTAGTATCGCGATGCCTCACTTGTCGGCAGGTGAGAGCCGAACAACAGCGTCCCGCTGGATTAGTGCAGCCACTGCGGTTTGCACAGTGGAAATGGGGGGCACGTCACGATGGGTTTCGTGAGCGGTTAGCCGAGTTCGCCTACAACAACAGCTTTCAGGCCAGTATCATGATGGCACCATTCGAAGCATTGTGTGGTTGGTCGGGTCGATCGCCCATGTGCTGGGCAGAAGTGAGGAATAAGAGTTTGCTGGGTCTAGAACTGGACCGAGAGACAGCTGAGTCGATCGTGTCGAAGCATGAGCGGTTGAAGACCGCGCAGAGTCAGCAGGAACTATGCTGACAGACGGCGCCGACCTCTCGAGTCAGCAGTCGGCGATCATGTATCCCTAGAGATGAGTCCGAAGGGTGGACTGGTGCGTTTCAACCGCGGCGGAGGCAAGTTAGCCCTGCGGTGTATCGGGCCTTTCGAGGTCTTGAGTACTTCCTTGAGCGGGCGGATGTCGAGGTAACGGGTGATGTCCCGTATAAGGAGAAACCGATGTGGGAAAGGGATCCATGAGAACAGGTCCTGCATGGATAGGTTATGCGCTTAGACCCGGCGTTATGGCGACACCACGAGGCCGAGTCGACTTGGGAACGCGAGGACGAGGTTCGCGCGAAGTACCCTGACCGGTTCGACTCCTGAAGTGCGTTGTTTTAAATTTCGCGGACGAAATTCCTTTAAGGGGGGTAGATTGTAACAACCACTCCCGGTCAACGCCAGTCAAATCTGTGAAAAACAGGAAAATTTAAAAAATTTCAGCATACACTTGATTGAACCTAAATTTGACCTCGAGGGTCATACCAGACTTAAGTTGACCCCGATATTGACCAAAGTGAGTTCCGGGGGACTCAGGGCAAGGTCTGGGCCTCTCACCGGCCCGGATTAGCGAACTACTTTCAAAAATGGTTAATTGGTGGCACTTTTAAGATTAAGATACTCTTGCGTGCATTGTGATTGTGTTGGTTTGTAGAGGTAGTAAGTTCGGTGTTAAAGGGTGAGATCTTGGGTTCGAGACTCATCAATAACCTACGATAGTGATACAGCGCCTCGGTGTGAGAGTCTCACCACGGAGAGGGGTTAGGGTTGATGCGCTGCGGCGCCATACGAACTAGGTTTCCCCTATGTGAACGGGTGTTCGAGGTTTCCCTCACGTGAACAGGTGGTTTGAGGTTTCCTTCACGTGAGTGGGTTATTCGAGGTTTCCCTCGCGTGAACGGGTGGTTAGAGGTTTCCTTCACGTGAGTGGGTGGTTTGAGGTTTCCCCTGTGTGATCGGGTAATTGGGGTCTTGATGTTGTGAGCAATAGTGTTTTACTTAGTTGAGAACATAATCCCCGTTTTGAGGCTTCCCCTATGTGATCGGGTAATTGGGGTATTGGTGTTGTGAGCAATAGTGATTTGCTGAATTGAGAACATAATCCCCGTTTCGAGGTTTCCCTTACGTGAGCGAGTATTTGAGGTATTGATAGCGTGAGCAGTGTGACGTTTTGGTATCAGGTTTTGAGGTAGTGGTTTGCCCTGGTTAGATTGGTAAGTCGTTAGTGCTTTGCTAGTATGCCATAATCGAACGGGTGTCCGTGGAGGTGAGCAGAACGCTCATCCCATTTACTACTTTTCCCGCAGGGGACGAGTAGCGAATACTGGTTTGGTTGCGGAATGTTATAAGTAAAAGCATATAGGATCGTGTGAGGGTTGTGCTATACCTCATCGGTGTGACTAATGGAGTAGTTGTTCGGTCTCTGATTTGGGCGTCATTTTTATTGGATACCGGGGCGTCACGCTCGTTTGCTTCGTCGAGTTGTGCTGAGATGTTGGGGCTGAGTTTAGAGTCGTTAAGTCCACCCCTGCGTCTAGACACGCCGGTTGGGGGTGATGTGGTGTTGACTAGGGTTTGTCGTGCCTGCGAAGTTAGAGAAGCGAACTGATACAGGAGGTTCGAGAGAGGGCTTAAGAGCCCTGATACTAGATCGAGTTCTTATCCCGAGGATTCGGGTATGTTCGGAGTTGGTGGGCACGACGGCGGTAGTGGAGAGAGGTCTTAGGGGTTAAACTCTTCGCAACTTATCAATGGGTATAACCCCTTTGGTATGAATAGTTTATCAGTCTGGGCGTGGATGTTCTTATTTGGACATCTTGTTTAAGCTACTGGATTTATGTTCTTAATTTCCTGGCGTGGGTATTGGCAGGAATTGATTGAAACCTTAGCATGGGCCCATGAGCGCACGCCCTTGGCCAATTTAATACGATGGAGAGATAAACCAGTGGCTCTTTCCATTGTGCAAGCAAGATTGGTTGGATTAGCCCATTTTTCCGTAGGTTATATATTCACTTATGCAGCTTTCTTGATTGCCTCCACCTCGGGCAAATTCGGTTAAGTTTTTATATCTTTATCTTGTATCCCCGAGAATCTCATTTCTTTTGATGGAGAAGGGCCCATGCCTTCTTCTATTTCTACATCTAGGATCCTACTTCTAACATTGATACTGATAGGGAACTGAACCGTTATGGCAACGAAGGGTTTGATTGAGAGGGAGAAGAAGAGACAAAAATTGGAACAAAAATATCATTTGATTCGTCGATCCCTAAAAAAAGAAAAATGCGAAGTTCTGTCTTTGAGTGATAAATGGAAAATTCATGGAAAGTTACAAGCCTCACCGCGCAATAGTGCACCTACGCAAGTTTATTTAAGTTTATTCAAGAGTTGTTAAATAAATATGAAATCTCTTGGTTCGGAATTACGGTACGGAATGGGGGGCAGATCCTTAATTGATTTCTTTTTATACCTTTTCTAGTCTATTGTTGTTAGCAACAACTAGAATGATTAATGAATAAAAAAATACAAATCGAACTTATTCTTCCAATTGGTATTTTGGCTTATCCTCCTATCTTTCTTTCCAAAACGAAACTTAAGAAAATGCTTTCTAAACATATGTAGAAAAAAAATATTTCATTTTGTTCTTTACTGCGAGGGTCCGTGAGGTTCGGCAGTGACTGAGCTTGTGCGTGTATCCGTGGGAAGGATACTTACGAAATGACAGCCTTTGACGTGATCCTGGGAAAGGATTGGCTGGCGAAGTACCGAGCCAATATCGACTGCTATAGGCGACGAGTGACGGTGTCAGCAGGCAACACGAAGGTTTCGTGTATTCTGGGCAGTAAGAGCGGGGTTCTCCTGTCGGCTTTGTCCGTAGTGGAGGAAGTATCGGTCGTGCAGAGCCGAGAGTTACCGCGAGTGGTGTGCGAGTTCCCCGAGGTCTTTCCTGAGGAGTTCAGCGGTTACCACCAGTTCGTGAGGTGGAGTTCAGGATTGACCTAATGTCGGGAACGTCAGCGATATCGATGGCGCCTTACAGGTTCGCGCCGACAGAGTTGACTGAGCTGAAGCGTCAACTCGAGGAGCTTCAGGAGAAGGGGTTTATCCGTCCGAGCACATCGTCGTGGGGAGCACCAGTACTCTTCATGAAGAAGAGTGGAGAGCTTAGGATATGTATAGAATACCGGTAGCTGAACCGGGTTACGGTGAAGAACTGATACCCGATGCCGAGAATTGACGACTTGTTCGACCAATTGAGAGGGTCGACATGCTTCTCGAAGATCGATCTGCGATCCGGATATTACCAGTTGCGAGTCCGGGAGGAGGACGTTGCAAAGACGACATTCCGGACACGTTATGGGCATTACGAGTTCTTGGTGATGCCATTTGGACTAACAAACGCACCTGCAGCGTTCATGGATCTGATGAACAGTATATTCCGGCCGTTCTTAGATCAATTTGTGGTGGTGTTTGTAGAAGACATCTTGATCTACTCGCAGAACGAGGCGGCACATGAGGAGCATCTGAGGGGGGTTCTGACCCTACTGCGCACACGTCATCTATACGCCAACCTGGAGAAGTGCGAGTTTTGGCTCGTTGAGGTGAAATTCCTCGGTCACATTGTATCCCGTGACAGTATACTGGTCGATCCGACGAAGATCGATGCGTTTTCAATGTGGGCGCGGCCCACGAGCGTCTTCGAGATCCGCAGCTTCTTGGGGCTGGCAGGATATTATCGGCGGTTCGTCCAGGACTTTGCGCGTCTAGCCGCGCCTATGACTCTTTTGACGCGCAAGGGAGTCGGGTTTGTGTGAACAGAGGATTGCGAACGTGCGTTCACGGAGCTAAAGACTCGTCCGACTACCGCTCCAGTATTGATAGTGCCAGAGCGAGGGATCGGGTATGAGGTCTATTGTGACGCGTCCGGGGAAGGACTGGGCTGTGTACTGATGCAGTTGGGTAGGGTTGTTGCTTATGGCTCCAGACAGTTGAAGACACACGAGCGCAACTATCCTACCCATGACTTGGAATTAGCAGCAGTCGTGTTCGAGCTAAAGGGCTGGAGGTATTATCTGTATGGCGAGCGATTTCAGGTCTTCTCGGATCACAAGAGCCTCAAGTACATATTTTTACCAACGAGACCTGAACATGCGCCAGCGGCGATGGATGAAGCTACTTGAGGAGTACGACTTTGAGCTACACTACCATCCGGATAAGGCGAACGTGGTTGCCGACGCCCTGAGTAGGAAATCGGTTCCGAGTCTTGCTAGCATATCAGTCCGAGAGTGGGACATGATGGGGGAACTGGGCATGTTCGGGCTTGATCTAGAGGAGGTTACTGGTGGCGTGGCCATGTGCTCGTTAGTGGCTCAGCCTTCACTACTTGCCCGAGTGATGGAGGCGCAATCGGAGGATGTCAAGACGTCAGAGATCCGAGAGAGGGTCGTCAGTGGTGTCGAGGCAGAAGGCTGGGAACTCAGTGCTGATTGGGGGTTAAGGTATCGAGGAGGGTTATTCGTGTCGTGCAACTGTAGAGACGACGTGTTGCGAGAGTCACATCATTCGCGTCTTACAGTGCACCCGGGTAGCACCAAGATGTACCGCGACATCAGGCGGCACTTCTGGTGGAGAGGGATGTGGAGAGAGGTCGCGGAATTTGTATCAAGATGTCTCACCTATCAGTAGGTGAAAGCCGAACATCAGCGTCCCGCCGGATTATTGCACCCATTACCGATTGCCCAGTGGAAGTGGGAGCACGTCACGATGGAATTCGTGAGTGGGTTGCTGAGATCGCCAAGGGGACACGATGCGGTATGGGTGGTAGTCGATCGGTTGACCAAGTCGGCCCATTTCTTGGCCATGAGGATGACTGATCCGGTCGACAAGTTGAGACGCTTGTACATTCAGGAGATAGTGCGTCTCCATGGAGTCCCTGTTTCGATAGTGTCTGACAGGGATCCTCGTTACACGTCCAAATTTTGGCCGAGTCTACAGACCGCGTTGGGGACCGAGGTTCTGCTCAGTACAACACACTACCCCCAGACAGATGGCCAGTCCGAGCGCACGATTCAAATTTTGGAGGACATGCTACAGGCATGTGTGCTAGACTTCAAGGGGTCGTGGGAAACCCACCTGCCGTTGGTCGAGTTCGCCTACAACAACAGCTTACAGGCTAGTATTGGGATGGCACCGTTTGAAGCGTTGTATGGTATGCCGTGTCGATCGCCAATATGATGGGTAGAGGTGAGAGACAGAAGTCTACTAGGGCCAGAGCTTGTGTGAGAGACGACAGAGAAGGTCGCGATGATACGCGAGCGGTTGAAGACCGCACAGAGTCAGCAGAAGAGCTACGCTGACAGACGGCGCCGACCATTTGAGTTCGCATTCGGTGATCACGTGTTCCTGAAGGTGAGCCCGAGGAAGGTACTGGTACGGTTCAGCCGCGGCAGAGGCAAGTTAGCCCCGCGGTACATCGGCCCTTTCGAGATCTTGAGCAGAGTGGGAGTAGTGGCATATCGTCTGGCATTACCACCGCAACTTGGGAGTATTCATAACGTCTTCCACATGTCCCAGTTGCGGAAGTACAATGCGGACCCCTCCCACGTCATTGAGTGGCAGATATCGAGGTGGCTGACGATGTCTCTTATGAGGAACATCCGGTTCGAATCATGGATACACGAGAGCAGGTCCTGTGTGGCAAGGTTATCAGCATAGTACGGGTGCAGTGGCGACACAACTGGGATGAGTCGACTTGGGAGCGCGAGGACGAGGTTCGCGCGAAGTACCCTGACCTGTTCGACTCCTGAGGTACGTCTATTTTAAATTTCGCGGACGAAATTCCTTTAAGGGGGGTAGATTGTAAGAACAACTCCCGGTCAACGCCAGTCAAATCGGCGAAAAACAGGAAAATTTCAAATTTTTGGACAGACACCTAAATGAACCTAAAATTGACCCCGAGAGTCATATCGGACTTACGTTGACCCCGATATCAACCAAAGTGAGTTCTGGGTGACTCATGGCGACTTTTTGACCAATTCGGGAAGAGTTTACTTTTTGTAGTAAAAGTCAACCGACCGACGTTTTGGTCCGTTCGAGGCCCGTTTTTGATCCAAAAAGCTTATCCGTCGTTACAACGATCTTAGTTGGGCCGTTTCCTTGTAGCACATGAAATTTCGTAATTTCTAGGAAAATGGGCCCATTCGGGGCCCGAGACGGCCGATTTTCGCGAATCTGACAGAAAAATATCTACAAAAATATTTTTTTAAAGGTGGGACCCACTTGCTACTTGTCACACAAGTGGTGGTAGTTGTTATTTTTGAACAAAACAAAAGGAAAGACATTAGTGTGTTCGACAATTTACAAAAAAAAAGGAGAAGGAGGAGAGAAAAAAAGACAAAAAGAAGAGAGAAGGAGGAAGGAGAAAAGGGAAAACAAAGTGAGGGTTTTTGGTGATTTCCCGACGATCCGACCGACGGATCGTCTCAACGGTTGAAGAATCGAGCTCCCATCGTCATTCCCTACGGTGAGAACCCTTTTGTTTCTCGTTTTGGTACGTTTGAAAATTAGGGTTTGAGTTTAAACGAGTCAAATGTAGTTGGGTTTTGGTGAGAATTGGTTTAAAGATGAATGGTTGAGGTTTGGGGTTCGTTAGGAACGTTTTGGGGCGAAAAGGAATTTTTCCCATTGTGGCTGTGTGGGGCCCACTTGCCCGGGCCTCGGGTTTTTCGTGTTCGGGTGGTTTTGGACGATCCCCGAATCGATAATCCACACCCGGAACGAATTATGGAATTAAATTGTGAAAGTTGGAAATTTCGGGTTTAGAAACTTTAAACGCGAATTAAATCGCTCGGAAGTCGGAAATTGATTCTGTGGATTTCATTCGAACCCTTGAATTATTCTAAGATCGTAGAAATGAAAACGGGAATTTTCGGAGCCCCGGAAGGGCGTTTTCCGATCCCGGGCAGATTCGCCGAGCCGGGCGAATCGGGCCTTTCCGGGCCCGTTGTTGACGATGTCGAGTAATTGAGAAGTTTGGGAGTGATCGACATTACCGGGGTTGCTTTTGGGCGTCAAATTCATCAAAATTCAGCTTTGCATGCGAACTTAAAAAGTGTTTTAATTGTGTTCTTGTTAGATCGTGCCGCCGACCGCGGAAAGGGAGGCTAAGCGGGTGACTGCGAGTACGCCGGAGCTTGAGCGTGGATATTTGGAAAGCGTTTCGAGGTAGGGAAAAGTAGCCGGATATCGGCCTTGGCTAGGGAAAGTTATCATTAGAAATGCATGTGACACTGTTGGTGTCGTAAGATAAGTAAATTTATCGAACAATAGAAATACAGGCGACACTTAGTGGTGTCGTAGGATACGTGAACGTATCGAACAATAGAAATGCATGTGACACTTAGTAGTGTCGTAGGATAAGTGAACATATCGAACAATAGAAATACTGGTGGCTTTGGGTTGTGCCCGTAGGTTAAGTAACTTGGTGTGTTTATGTGGGTGGTCATGTGTGCCTTCGGGGTGTTGAACCCGTGTGTTACTGTTTGTGTGTCGTGGGTGGTCAGGTGTGCCTTTGGGGTGTTGAACCCGTATGTTACTGTTTTGTGTGTCGTGGGTGGTCATGAGTGCCTTTGGGGTGTTGAACCCGTATATTATTGTTTGTGTGTCTTGGGTGGCCATGTGTGCCTGTGGGGTGTTAAACCTGTATTGTTGCTGACTGTCCTGCCGAGGGGTAGTGAGTCGTGTATTATTGTCGCTATTTGTTGAACCTTGGGTGATGACTGTGATTGCATGGAGGTTGGGACCCGCCTGACAGAAAAGGAGTCTTGGGGTCGCGCGCGTGGGGGTTGGTAGCCTTCCGATTAACCATCGGTAATGTTGTGCATTCTTCTGCGATGAAGGGCGGCTCCCCTTCCGGCTATCTATCGGAAAAGTATCGTTGTATATATCGCTAACAGGTCGACCGTCTGGCCCGACTGCGTGTCGGGGAAAGTTGCGTGGGGCAGGCTCAAGCCCAGCCGGTTAGCAACCGACACTGAGTAGCTGAAGTGCGATCCTTTGTGATCTTGATTGTTGTGTGCGATCCTTTCTGATCTTGGGTGTTGCGTGGTTATTATTTGCTGATTTGATTGAGGTCGTAACTGCTGGGTCGGGTCTACATTACGCGTCCGGGTTTGAGTTGGTTGGGAAAGTTTAGTAGTCATTTTGCGTGACCGTCAGTCTAATTTGAGTTTGGGATAGTAGTCTCCGGTGTTTTGTTTGTTGTTGGTGTTCCCGGCATTTCTGCTAGTATGTCGTAGTCAGTCTGGTATCCGTGGTGGTGAGCGAAACGCTCACCCTTAGCTGCTTTTCCTACAGGTACTGGTTGCGAGGAGGACTAGGGGAACTCTCGAACCTTGAAGAGCTGAGAGCGGGAGTCCGGGTTTTTTGGAGTTTAGCGACGTACGCTTTGGTTTTTGTCTGCTTGTTTTGGACGTATTTTAAGTTGTAAAATATTATTTTGATTAACTCAAAGTGGTGATTTTAAGCGGTTTATTAAAGTGTTTGAAAATTGTTTTACTGTTTCACCGTTCGCGTTCCGGGTCCGGTTATACCGAATTTGGGCTGTGACAGTTTATAGGACACAGTTTCAAATCCACTCAGTGGTTGTATACTATGCTAGTGTTTATGTGACATGAGCAATGTTTGACATAGTTGGGTTGTGTTATGTGATCAGATTATGTTCGGTCAGTGTTTTGGTTATTATTGGATATACTTGGGCTCTACATGTATTGAATCAAATTGGGTTGTACTTTGTTGGGTTTGTGGTAGATGAGCTTTTACTGGTATTGTGTATTTCAAAGTGTATTAAACTGGAAACCGAATTGAATCTTTTTAGTTGAGCATTATTAAAAAGGGAAAATTTCATTTTAACATCCTATCAAATATTTTATTTTAAAATGATACTCAGACATAATTTTTTTTTGTATTTTCATACTTAAATCAAACATTTACTAACACTTTCATACCAACCGTCAGATTCTGTAAACTTTCTATCCAAAATATGTAAAATGTCCATAATATCTCTAACAAGAGGAAAAATCAAATAGAAACCACTCCTTAACGTAAAAACCGTGTGAACCAATCCAAGCCATTCATTTTAAGAATTGATGGATGTGATGCAATTCAGTTGTTGACTTGTTGACTGCAAAAAAACAACACTTTTTAGTAAGTGGTAAGGGCTTTTTAGTAAAACCATCGTATTTTTTTTTTATCAATTCACTAATTTAATTTTTCCCGCTTTGTTTGAACTCCGGTTGGCTTCAAACTTGCGCCATTAGTTTTGTTTTTTCAAGGGCTTTCTATCAAGATCAGTCATGAATATATTTTGAAGCACGAAAAAAAATTATTTCGGGGCTGATTTTTAAAAAAAAGTTGAGTCTGGGTAATTTTTATCAACACTATACACTGGGTTTATCAACACTATATACTGGGTTTATCAACACTATACACTGGGTTTATCAACACTGAACACTAGTTTTATCACCTCATTTTCCAAAATCGAACATGATTTTTATCACATCATCACATGTTTTTTTATGAACACTAAGCACTAGTTTTATTAACACTAAACACTATGTTTATCATTAAATTGCATGTTTTTTTTTATCATCTCATCACATGTTTTTTTACCAACACTAAACTCTAGTTTATCACCCTTATTTCGGGGCTGATTTTTAAAAAAAGTTAAGTCTAGGTAATTTTTATCAACACTATACACTGGGTTTATCAACACCGAACATTAGTTTTATCACCTCATTTTCCAAAATCGAACATGATTTTTATCACATCATCACATGTTTTTTTATGAACACTAAGCACTAGTTTTATTAACACTAAACACTATGTTTATCATTAAATTGCATGTTTTTTTTTATCATCTCATCACATGTTTTTTTACCAACACTAAACTCTAGTTTATCACCCTTATTTCGGGGCTGATTTTTAAAAAAAGTTAAGTCTAGGTAATTTTTATCAACACTATACACTGGGTTTATCAACACCGAACATTAGTTTTATCACCTCATTTTCCAAAATCGAACATGATTTTTATCACATCATCACATGTTTTTTTATGAACACTAAGCACTAGTTTTATCAACACTAAACACTATGTTTATCATTAAATTACATGTGTTTTTATCATCCCATCACATGTTTTTTTATCAACACTAAACTCTAGTTTATCACCCCTATTTTTAATTGAACATGACTTTTATCACCCCAGTTCATGTTTTTATCAACATTTAGCACTAGTTTGATACCCCGATATAAAAAATTTATTAGTGAAGATTTATCAACACTCAACATTGTTTTTATCACCCCAATATAACTTTTTATTTTTGTGCTTCAAAATATATTTATGACTGATCTTGATTGAAAGCCCTTGGAAAAAGAAAAATATTGGCGCAAGTTTGAAGCTAATCAGAGTTCAAACGAATCGGGAAGTATTAAAAAAGTGAACTGGTTAAGAAAAAAATGGACATTTGTCCACATGGCACCATGCTATTACAATTATGCCCTTGCTTGTGTGAGAAATGATGAAAGTGGCGTGAATTTGGTTTGAATTGGGGTGATGATGTGGCATCATGGTGAATGTTAGATCATAGGTGTGTGTGACTTGGATTATTTCACACAGTTTTTAGGATAAGAGGAGTTTCTAGCAGATTTCTCCTCTCTCTAACAATCACTTAAATTTTAATTTATAAAAAATCAGTTTTTAATAAAAATCATATTTTAATTCTAAAAAATTAGTTTATTTTTTAAATTTCAATTTTTAATTTTGAAAAATCAATAAAAAAATATTTTTTTTATAAAAATATTTTTATTATTTTAAAAATCAGTTTTATTTATAAAAAAAATCATTTTTTTTATAAAAATCAATAAAAAATCATTTATTTTTTATATAAAAAACATTGATTATTTTCATAGCTCGTAGCTCGGTACTGTACCTCCTTTTTCTCATCAGGATGATAATTTTCCTAGCTTGATTCTTCGAATTCGATGGTGTATCTTATGAATTTCATGTCTGGGTTTGATGTGTGGGAATTGGGTATGAACATGGGTCATTGATTTGATGATTCATATGATTTTTTGTTCGATTTTTGGTTCAATGAATACAGATGGAGCTTGGAAAATGTGAAGTTTTAGAGATGAATTTGTGAAAATAGGGTATTTTTCTGAAATTGAAGATGTGTGGGTATGGGTAGTTTTCTGAAAAGTTTAATAATAAAGAAAAGGAAAGAATTTTTATAAATGAACAAAAAAATTAATTATATTTTTTGATGAAGGTTGAATTTTCAAAAAAATGAAAATGAACAGAAAAGGTATTAAAAAACTATTACAAAAAAAAAACTAATGAAAAATCCGAGTGTAATTTGTTGTAAATTAATAAAAGTAGTTAAAATAAATTAAAAGAAAAATAATAATTTAATCTTATTTTTATATCTGATGTTTATATATTTATAAAAAAAATCTATTTTCGAAAAAAATGAAACAAAAATGATTTTTTTTATTTATTTTTATTAAAAAAATGATTTTTCTTATAAATAACATTGATTTTTTAAAATAAGAATTGATTTTTTAAAATAAAACTGAATTCAAAAAAAATAAACAAATTTTATAAACTAAAAACTGAATTTTTATTAAAAACGGATTTTTTATAAAATAAAAATAATTTTTGAATTTAAAAAAAATATATATTTAAAAAAATATATAAAAATGGTTATTTATTTATTTTTATAAAGAAAATTATTTTTTTATAATTAAAAATTATTTTTTAAATAAAAAATGAGTTTAAACAAATAAACAAATTTTATAAAATTAAAAAATAATTTTTATTAAAAATGATTTTTTTATAAAATAAAAATAATTTTTGAAAATCAATGGCATGAGTATGAAATGATTGTTAGGGGTATTATGGGCATTTCATATATTTTGGATGGAAAGTTAACGGAATTTGACGGCTGGGTATGAAAATGTTAATAAATGTTTGGTTTAGGTATTAAACTACAAAAATATATGCCAGGGTATCATTTTGAAATTAAATGTTTGGTATGATGTTAAAATGAAAATTTCCCCTATTAAATATTTGAATGAATCATAATATTTCGGATTTATTAACCGTAGTACTAATTCGGTTCGATTTTCAGGGCTTTGCATTTTTCGATTTTATATGATCACAGGTTGGAAATAGTTGTTTCGGCCATAGCCCTGACTTGAATTTTTAGTAGTAGCACTGTCATATTTACATCACTTGCCAACCCACCCCCATAAACTTCTTTTTTTCACTAAAAAAGTGCAATTTCATTAAATAAAGTTCAACCGACAAAAGAAGTGCATTAGGGAAACCCCTAACCACGGTAAAAGAGTTATTACATGGTATTGAGCCCCTAAGCTCTGTTTACACATAACTCTGTAACAAATGAACCGAAACATATGGTTTTTTGGAGAGCCATAAGGCAAACAAAAAGTAAATAACAATGAATCCGACGTTTGTTGCTTAAGGTTTTTCCCAGTTGCTGCATATTCTGTAAAATGCGACCGAACTACTGACACCGGCTTCCAAGGGAGGAGAGCGACGATGGTAGTTGTGAATCAGGGATCCCTCCCGGTAAAAGTCCCATAATCCTTGGGTAGAAGTCTTGAATCTTCGTTCACCAATTATTAACCTTGCAAAAAAGAACAAAACAGGTAAAGTAAAACAAGTCCAAGCTATCATCTAGATCCAGACCCGGGATAGAGATCGAGAAGGAGGGCTTGGTGGAGGCCAATGAGGTGGATACACCAATGACGGCTTCAATTGTGGTTTCAGGCATGGCAGGGGCTGCTCAACAGAGGGGATCCATACTACCGACGTTGGTAATCATGGGGATGTTGTGGGGACAATTGGGGGCGGGCGATTCATGGGAACTGCAGGCAGTGGAGTAGAGGAGGAGGAGGAGGAGGGACGCCCTAAAGATGGAGTTAGATTGTCGAACCGATATCGGGAGGGTCAAAGTCATCTCAAAGGAGAAGCCTCCATTAGTGTTAGCGGTTGCGAAACCCTAGCAGAGCTCTCTTCCCCCCCTTAACTTCTTAAAAACCCATATTTAGATATGTTTTACCTAAAAAGGAAATGTACAATTGTCTAGTCTCAACTTGTCACAATTATTTGATGAGTACTCTTATGATTTTTTTACTGATACATACCCTCATGTTTCATGTTGTAACAACTATCCCCTTCCGTCTAATTTTCCATCCATTTTTTGTTAACTTTTTCTGAAATACCCAAAATGCCCTTAGTTATACAACCCTAAATCTCTTTCCAAGCCTAAATCCAACCCTAAAAAATAAATTTTATTTATAAAAAAATCAATTTTATTAAGAAAAAATAATTTTTGTTTTGTAAAAATCAAAATTTTATTTTAAAAATAGTTTTATTTATAATCAATTTTATTTAAAGAACACTTATACCTAATATACAGATTATAATTAAAATATGAAAAGTAAAGTAAATATAATTAAAAAAATATAAATCTACCTTTCTTTCGAAAACACTATCCCCTCCCATCGCACCTTTATCATAGATCCAAGGAAGACGAAGGCTCTGGGTGTGTGGGAGAGAGTGTCGTCGGTGGCGGAAGAACTTTGGCGGTCGTGCTTCTCTCCCAATTCTAGATTGGGCATTTTGGGATTCGATTTCCAGATATGAAGTTCATATTAGGGGTCTTTGATTTGTCGAGGACCACAGACGGAGCTCGTCGGCAAGACCTCGACGTCGCGACTATGCTTCGATATGGACGGGAAGAAGGACCAAGGAGTTAAATAAAGGAGCTAAAATAATTAATCAAATCGTAAATAGCTAAATTTCATATAGGGGTATAGATTAAGGTTTGTAACCTTTTAACCAGTTTTCCGTATTTTTTTTTGTTTTCTTCCCTGGAGATTTTTGTGTATGAGTCGAATAAAATCAGAGGGGGTTTGGCTGATATAAAAAGGCCCAGAAAACATGCCCATACAGTTAAACTTCTGAGACAATAGATTCTCCTTCAACGAAATCATGATTTGAAGGCCCAAACCAACCTGTGAATGATTTTTGTTGAGATATGTCGAATTTTAGAACTATCAAAAGTTGAGACTCAATTTACTTTTCTTGTAGGGATTTAGTATAAATTTGGAATAAATTAATTACATTCCTTTATTTATCACTTTGAATAATTTTATGGGCCTTACAAGCTCATGACAAACCTAATAACAAGAGTCTCAAAGACTTACAGTTTTCTCCCCTCTCATTTTCTCTTCATCCGCGATTTGCGAAGCCTCATTCATGGGTTTCATTGGATCCTCCTCCTCTTCCTATCTACTCCTCTCCTCACATGAAGCGGATCCTATCTACTCCTCTCCTCACGATGGATCCCTCTCTAGGAGCCATCGTAGACGACACATGTAACCGCCCCGCCCCCGTTAATTGTCGTGGCCAGGTCAAGATCCGTGACAAGAAACTGGTTGCATGCACCATCTTATCCCTCCGACGATGCTGCCGATGATACCCACTAGGCCAAACCAACCGCTACCACCCGTTCTCCCCTAGAGCGGCCCATTGGAGGCCATATCGGACCATTTAAGAGGAGTCTCTTTGTATGACGACGATTTTGTGGTCGTGGTCCCGACAGAGGCGGTTCCGGCCATGACTGATGGACAATAACGGCTATCTTTAGTGGGCAAAATGGTGGCCGAAGTCACCTTCAACCTCAAAATATTACGTGGGGTCATGCCCAAACGGTGGCAAGTCACTGGTATGGAGGTCGAGATCCTCTCAAAAAGACGTAGTCTTGTTCCGATTCACCTCGAAAACGACACTCAACCGGATCTGGCACAAAGGCTTGTGGTCTTTTAGTGGATACCCACTGATTTTGCTCCCATTGTCCCGTTCATGCAATCTGATGCAGTCCCATTTTGATATATGAAGATTGGCGTCCGAGCATACAACGTCCCAGGGGATGCCCGGAACGATCCCATCCGATCCCTATTAGCGAATACGCTGGACATAGAAGTGGTTAAGGCCCCTCTACGCACCCCAAAGGCTTGGGATGATTTCCTTTGGTTCAGAGTCATCCAAGGTGTGGAGAAACCGCTCAGACAAAGGATCCGTCTATAATTCTCGGGGTATCGAAATTCCACCACGATAGGGTTATAGTATGAAGGGCTCTTGGGATTCTTAACCTGGTGAGGCCGACTTACTCATCGGATCCAGGCATGTCAATCCACACTCAAGGGGTCGGCCGAGATGAGGTTCACTTTGATGAATCAATCCGGATCCAAATAAGAGTGGAGACAAACCGATTACTCCAGATATATTAGGGGGAACCGATGCATCGCCTGGGTCCTTGGATGGAGGACTTGTTGACATCCCTCACTCTACAACTGGAGGGATAGGGTATCCCACAGAGAAGGGTACTTACTCCTCATCCGGGTTTTCTTTCATTGTTATCTGTTGGAAGGGAGATGATGCCGAAGACTGGTCACTTGGCTAAAGAGGGTCCCGAGGAGACACCTCTATTTTTTAGGGGGTGCATCCAGGATTGTTAGATGGGACAAGAGAGATTGCGAAGACATGTGACCTGGCTAACCTAGTCCAAGAGGTCGTTGGGGCGACTGTGGAGGGGAATCTCAGTCGTGTTAATGAGATTCCCAAACAATCATTGTCTCCTTCCTTCGAGGGCCCCTAGCTAATGGTAGAAGGATCTGCTCGGGAGGGAAAGCAAAAGGAGTCTTAGAAGATCGTGGTCTAAGTGGGTCCCAAACGGATGAAAATGTTGAAGTCCATGATAAAAAACAAGACGGGACAAGTTTATAGTCGGGCCTCTAAGCTGAAGAGGTCCCGAGAATCAACGGACCTCCCACCTGCACGGTATCCGAGCGAGTATGCACATAGGAGCTCACCTTGTTTTTGTTGTTTCTTTTTATTTCCCGTTTTACTATTTTCTATTCAATTAATTACTTTCCCAGCATAGGGTAGGACGTATGTATAATTATTCTTTTCTAGGATGAAAACTAGGCTAAATCTACAGGTTCATGAGCGTCAGGTTTTCTACGGGAAATTGGATAATATTTTGTTCCTATGGCTTTCAGCCCTACTTGTATGGTTTGGCTTGCACTAGTAATGTAGTTGCTCTTTGTCGGTTTAAAAAAATAGATGAATAAGAACAATCAATACCATATTAACAATTTACAATCAAGATACATGGATTGTGCAGGTAAATTATTATGATGTGAGAGAGACTCTAATAGCATGCAAATTGAGTGTAACTCGATGGGAGGAGTAAATCTAAATGAATTCAAATAAAACAATCGTCATGTATAATTTAAATAAATTTAAATGAATTAATGAGAAAAAAAGAAGAAAAAAACTTGTTAAATAAAATGAAGTGAAAATAAATAAAAGAAATAAAATAATTAAAGAAAAGGAATGGCATGGTTGTGTAATATTGAAAGGTAGTTGAGGGTATTTTCGTCATTTAACAAAAAAAGACTTAGGGTAGGGGCTAATCGTTACAACATGAAACATGAGGGTATGTATCAGATAAAAACATAAGATTACTCATCAAATAATTGTGACAAGTTGAGTTAGGCAATTGTAGTTTTACCTACTTAAAATTTAGATTGTGCCCATTCTCAAGTTTTTATTTATTTCTTAATTACAAATTATCCAAATAAATTATAATCTATTGAATTGAACCATATTTATTGTTTTAAGACAACAAAACTAAATTCTCTCTCGACTTGCGAGATTTTTATCTTTACCAAGGAAACTTTTGCCTACCCTTTGGAGGTCCATACTACTGCCGCTGATGTGATTGTTGTCTCCATCGCCGATCATGTCCCATCTCAGCCCCACATGGAGCAGCACATGCCATCTGTGCTACTACCACGCCCCTCCTCAGAGGTCGCACCCCCTATCAAGATGAGACGGAACCAGAATCCAAAGAAATCTATGGCTTTGGTGCCACTCCCTTCTTCTTCCACAGGTCTTCTCTCGACTCCAACGCTAGTGGTGTCCCTGACTTTCGCTTTGGACTCCTCGGAACCACTGGTGAAGCCACGACGGGACCGCCCTCTCAAGTTTAAAACACTAACGTCTTCTTTAAGCCTTGTTAGGGTTTCGACTCCAACGCTAGTTGTCAATCTTGACGCCTCGCCTCCGTCCCAAGCTCCGGCGATTGCCTCAACTCCTCAACTACCACCGAAACCTCGCGCTCCTGGTACACTGCAATTGACGGTGCCTACGCCATCTAATATGGTCTGTATTCTTCTACGAGGTAGGGTGAAACCGGTGTTGCCGGGGTCGGTCATCCCGTCTGATCCCCCACGAGGGAGGGGGTCTTCTACGCAGGCTCCTCTGATCGGGTGGGCAGTCGCCCCTTCATGCCTTAAACCCTAGCTTCAAGCACAAGTTACGCTAGGTTTCTGGAGGTCTTATCTTTGTCTCGCCGCCTATAATGATTAGAGACCCATCTCGAGGGAAGGCCCTTATGCTCGATACAGAGAGGGGGGAACCAGGTCGAAAGGAGCTGGAGGACCTATATGAGGGGATCATCTTCCCCAATGATGATCGAGTGCCGGTGATTTGGGCATTACTCTCTCCTTTGTCGAGCATGGTCTACCGCCACAGGCCTTTCAAGCCAAAGGACACAAGGACCGCCTCGAAGACGTCAGAGCTACTGGTGTCGCTGGAGTCCTATCTACTCAACCTCCAGGATGGCCTCTCAGCCTGCTCGTTGGAGGAGGGGGAAGAGGAAGTGGTTGAAGTCCCATACCTTCCGGTGAGCCCGTCGGTCCTCCCATAGCAACCGTTTTCCATGCAGGGAAAACTGTGGACCTCCAAGCCACCCCGTAAGAAGACCCTTCTCCGAATAATCTCTCGGTCATGGGGGAAGTCGACCGAGGGTTGGGTCATAAAGGACATCATGCCTGGGGTGTTCAGCTTTTACTTCGAGACAACGGCGACACGATCTTGGGTCCGTTGGAACGAGCCATGGTGCTTTAATTGTCGACCCCTCCTGTTGGCTGATTTGGACCCCATGGCTAGGGAGCCTCCGGCCTTGGACTGTCTACAATTATGGGTGAACGCCCACAGCCTCCCTTGGTAGTATGCACCAAAACCACGGGTGAGACGATCGGCTCGATTCTAGGATTGTGTGTCGAGGTTCCGTGTGACCAATAGGGCATCTGTTGGGGTGGTGTAGTGAAAGCCTGCTTTTGGCACCTTGTGGAGCGCCCTATTCCCCGACAGCTCCTGTTCTGATACCGGGAATTCCCTGATCCGGTTTATGTCACTCATGCCAAACTCCCCGTGTTTGCTTTAACTATGGCCTGATTGGTCACATGATGGTTGATTGTGATCAGGAGTTCGTCGGTAAGCCCAAATTGGACTCCTCCATCCTAGAGTATTAGAAGGACCGTCACCGAAGACGTACGCGACAGACAGGTACAATTAGACTCCCCGCAGACCGGTGTCCTCGACTTCTACACCTCAGGGTCCGAATTGTATCCTTGGCTACTACACCTCAGGGTTCGAGCCCTCGACGAGTCTCTCAACCCCGGCTGGTTGACCCAGTTTGGAAGAACTTAGTGATCGGCCAACCGGTTAGGGACAATGGAGCCGACCCCCCATGCCTTCCTGTGCATAGAGATAGAACTGGACTTATAGCAGGAGCTAAGTCTAGTTGTGGAGCAGGAGGTGGAGGAGTGAAACAGTGTTCTGTAGGTGAACCTCGAGATGATCGAGATCTGGCCGAAAAGATGGCATGAATAGAGGAATGAAAGAGATACAGTGTTCTAAGGACTGGCTCTAGGAGCGGTCCTTGGGAAGCGCTCTACCTCACTTGGAAGTTGGTGTCAGCATGTTCGGTAGCATTCTACATAATATGCAGCAGTTGGGCAAGACCTTGAGCATCAGACACCGGTTTCATTATTATTTATTTTTTGCTCGCCTTTATAGCTCCCCAACAAACCGCTTGTGTTAGTTTTTATGTCATATAGTTTATGTGTAGACAAGCCTTAAGACTCAATACCGTGTAATAGCTTTTCTACTATGATCAGGGGTTTTCCTGATACACTTTCTTTGTCAGATTGAAGTCTAATTAATGAAATTGTAACTTTTAGTAAAAAAAACCATATTTATTGTTTTCATATACTTTTAAATATGTTTCCTAATCATTCTACACTTCTACTACTTTTTTAATTTCCTAACCCTACTTAATTTAGTATTATTTAATACATTATATATAATTTTAAGACAACATACAAATATGAGAGAGCGAGAGAGTGAGCGTGAGGAGGGTGAGTGGTCGCCGGCCACCACGGTTTCCGCTGGTGGTGCCGCCACTCCGTCGTACAGTGCTGTAGTGATTGAAGGACGTACTGTTCCATTCCCGAAGGCTGTTGATTTGGCGAAATCGTTTGGCCAGATTCGCAGGCAGGGGTTTGTGAAGCCTGCGATCGGAGCAGTGGGTCAGCGTGCAAGGGTTCCAATTGGGGATGCAGGGGCTTTGCAGGGTGATCGGGAGCGTGCGATTGGTGCGAATTCTCTGGCAGATCACGGTAGGCAATCCCAGATTGGTGGGGAGGTTAGGGATAGGGTTGTACTGGGCAAAAGGATCGTTGATCCAATTTCCACGTTCGATTCAGGGTTCCTTTAAATTGTTCGTTTTCAACTTGCCTTTGGACGTTGATGATGAGTGGCTTAAGGACTATTGCAATTGCACTGTTGAGGTTTTGAAAGCTAATGTGGTGCGCAAACCTAATGCAAAAGGGAAATATTTTTGTTTTGTTTATGCAAAATCGAAGCTCGATGCTGATCAAATTGTGAAGAAGTGCCATGGATCCTTGGCTAGAGGGTATAGACTGCTGGTAGCTCATGATCTAAAAAACAGAGATTATGTTAGGCACTTTCTTGCTGCAAAGGTTGAGCCTAAACCTCGGTCAAGTTTTGGTGTGGTGGGATCGGTTGTGAGAGACATTCAAGAGGCAATGAGTCGAGAAGGGGTGTTGGATGTGGAGATTCGGGGTTTTGGTAACAGAGTATTCCTTATCAATTGTCCTGATAAGGAATTCGCTAAGGCTCTCGTGGAGTCAGGATCTGCTTGGTTGAATTCTTGGTTTGATTTGGTGGATGCTCCTGTGGAGTTGTTGATGCAACCGGGTCGCTTCTGTTGGTTTGAAGTTTTGGGCGTCCCATTTCACGGCTGGTCCATTGAGAATTTTGCTGCCGTTGCGGGTGTTGTAGGGCCGGTGGTAACTGTAGTGGATACGGCGGATGCATGTGACTCATTTGGAAAGGCCTTTGCATTGATTCAATCTCCAGTGATTGAACCTGAAGTGGTGGAGACGAGCTTGCAGCTAGCAACTGCTGTGTTCCTTGTGGTTCTCAAGCCGGTGGCCTCGCAGTTGGTCCCTTTCCGTTTTGCCTCGTGTTCCTCTATCTCAGACACAACTGTTTCGGGTGAGAGCTCTCCTTCGAAGGTCCCGTCTCAGCTGGGCGGAAGCGGATTGGAGAAGGAGGGTCTGTCACCAATGGTGCAGAGTTGTGATGTGCAGAACCGGGAGACCGAGCCGGTTGATGTGAGTTCAGTTCAGAAGGAGTCGCGCGTTTTGTTTCTGGTCGACGAGGAAGCAGTAGAGGTTGTGGACCCTTTGCAACAGACTCCAAGCCCATTTAAGCCTGCAATTATTGGGCCTATTACCCCCTTTTCACGCCTCTTTGGAGACAGTGCAGGTTGCGATCCTATTTCGTATCTGATTCACAGAGGGGTGCTGCTGAAGGTGATTTTTCTGGTGCTGCTGCGCGGGAGAGTTTTCTGGCAGCGGGGGCTATTCCGGCAGAGGTTGTGCAGCCGAAGAGGAAGCGGGGCAGACCAAAGAAGGGGACGCCTAAGCAGGTCTCTTCCCCGACTACCTATTACCAGACGAGGGCAAAGTCTAGGTCGGACGGTAAGGGAGGCAATTCGGGTCCCCTGTTGATTGACATTGCACGGAAGCTGAAAGACGGGTCCAGGGACTGGGCTTATTGCAAGAAGGTCGGCAAAAAGGCCATTGATATTGGTCCTCTGGTGTTGGAACAATTCGATTCTTTAGACCTTGAGATACCCCAACGTACTCTGTGTGATGAGGAGTATAGTGATAGCGAGAAGGAGTTGCTGGACTCCGATACTCCCGTTGATCCCAATTTGGGATCTTTTTTGTGATTTTTATCATGCGTTGCCTCACGTGGAATGTGAGGGGGTTGCATTCCGATTTTAAACGGAATGCTGTTAAGAAGTTAATTGGTATGAATTATGTTGATGTTGTCTTGTTACAAGAAACTAAGTTGGAAGTGATTGACTCTGTTGTTCTCCGAAGTTGTGGTTTAGGTAGTGGTTGGGATTGTGTTTGGGTGCCTGTTGTGGGGTCGGCTGGTGGGGTCTTATTGGCTTGGAATACTCTCACTTTTTCCAAGACGGGTTCATTCTTGCAACGTAATCTGATTGGTTGGAATGAGATTCATCTGGCCACTAATTCCCCCGTCAGTTTTGTTAATGTTTATGCCCCCTGTTGTGCGCTGGAGAGAGCTGATTATTGGGTCTCAGTTTGTAATTTACGGCCTTCTTTGCATGATGCTCTGTTTTTTGGTGGGGACTTTAACTAGGTGTTGACAGCAGGTGAAAGGAGAGGTAGTAGGTTCAGTAGAGCTGATGGCTTGGTTTTTTCTGAGTTTCTGAATGATATGAATCTGGTTGATTTGAATCTTGTTGGTGCCAATATACTTGGTATGATTCGGGTTCAAAAGCTTCCAGGTTGGATCGCTTTTTGATCTCGCCGGAAGCTCTCTCAGTTTTTGGGGTGTTGGAGCAAAAAGGGCTCCCTAGAGGGGTTTCTGACCATAGGCCGGTGGTGTTGGGCATAGAGACTGTGGACTGGGGGCCCAAACCAGTTCGTTTTCTAAATGCTTGGATTGAACATAGAACTTTCTTACCCACGGTCAGGATGTTGTGGGATTCGTATGTTGTTGAGGGAGACCCTGTTTATGTTCTGTGGCTCAAATTGAAGTGGTTGAGACGAGATTTATAGGTGTGGAACAGGGAGGTTTTTGGTAAATTGGAGACAGTGATTGCAGAGTTGTCAGCTGAGCTGGACGGGTGGGACTGCATTCTTGATAGTAGACCGCTTACAGGGGAGGAAAGGGAGAAGAGAGCCTTGTGTAGGGCTACGTTGATTCAGAAGCAGAGATGGCTGGCAAAGGTGTGGAGTCAGAAGGCCAGGATTCGGTGGTTTAAAGGGGGGGACCGTTGTACCCGTTTTTTCCATCGTATTGCGAATTTCAGGGATTCTAGGAATCGGGTCTCCAGGATCCGTGTGGGCCACGCCTTCGTGTCCACTCCGGAGGAGGTCAAAAGGGATGCAGTGTTAGTCTTAGTGCCCGTAGTTAAATCCTAAATGTCCAAATGTATATATCATCGTTAGCAATAAAATTAAAGCGGCTTTATATTACTTATGTGTTGGAGTAATATATCGATGTGTGCTCTGATCTATGCCCACCATGCGAATAGAACCATAGATCGAGATAGATCACACTCGATGGGTCCCTAGTCAACAAAGCTTCACTAGAAGCGACTAGTATGAAAGATGGCTCTTTATGGCTTATGTTCTGTTAGTCATTGGAATGGGATTCCGGAGTCTGATCATAGATATCATGTGGGACATGATATTGGACGACCCGCCCTGAATATGTGCCATAGATTAAGTCATGAACATATTCAGTGTTGTAGCTTGTCATGTATCCTTAGACCAAGGAGTCTTTGTGATCGCTATGTAGTCAACAACTGAGTTTGACCTGAGCCTAACGTTGTCCGTAACAGGGCTTCCATAACGGCCAGGATTGGCTTGGGGACGGGCTACATGAGTGACACGAAAGACGGCTAAGGGATTTATCCCTCATACTAAGGTATGGGAAAGATATCGGTTCTCGGCCACTTGATCGAGAGTGACTGGAAGAATAGCATGGCCATGCATATGATACTGGGTATCATATCTTCAGTCATCTCACATATCAAGGAACGGTGATTGAGAATAATAAGGATGACGGCTCTATGCCTTATCTCAATCAGGATATCGGAGATAAAAGGATAATGACAGGGACGACGGAAAGGTTAGAATCGACAGGGTCGATTCGTTATGTAGTGTCAGGCAATACTAAAGTCTCGTTAGTTGCCACTTAAATAGGATCAAGTAAAATGGGATTTACGTTGATCTATTGACATGCATAAACCTAAGGGTCACACCGGAGGATGAAACTCATTGACACATTTATGGAGAATGGCCAAAAGGGAGTTGTCTCGGGACATGACCAAAACTGGGTTTTGGGTCATGTGCCCGTAAGTGAATAGGACTTCACAGATCGAGACAAGGCTTGGAGTCTTGGGATTGATCGCGTCGGATAATGTTGGACATTTCCGGTATGGAAGGCATGGAGGCGATGAGCGAATCACGGGACCTCGTTGGAAATGGCCACGGGCCATGTTCCAAGAGGCCCATGAAAGGCCCATGCAACCAAGGCCCATGGAACTAATTAATCAAGTCTTGATTAATTAGTACTAAGTAAGCAAGACAAGGATTAAGGTGTTGGTGATTCACCACCTAACCCAATCTTGTCTTGCCATACTTTGTCCTATTTACACCTTACTTGACACCATACTTGTCCTATGCCTTTAGTTGGACAAGTATGGGTTTTGTTATGTTTAAGTCATCTTTTTTCAACATAACAAACACAAGACAAGAATAGGAAACACATTTTCTCTCCCTCTTCCATGGCCATTTCGGGTTTGGCTAGTTTCCACCTCCATGTTTGTGTTCTTGAGTCCTCAAAGAGAAGAACTACGTGGCTTTGATTCCCATGTGGATACGTAGGCGTCTTGGAGACTCAAGCCAATCATTCGTTAACCGGTGTTCTTGTTTTGGTAAGAACTAGTGCTGAATTTTTCTCTTGTTAATCCATTCTTTGTTAGTTGTTTCATGGTTTTAATTGTCTCTTGGTTTTCATTGATTTTCCGCTGCGAGTTGGTTCATCTCCAACCCTACCTCGAGACCCAACATGCAGTTGATCATTTCTCGGCAAGGTTTTCTGTGGACCGGAGTATTTTTGTTAACCTACCCACACTTCCTTTTCGCTCGCTCTCGGCTGTTCAGGCGGAGTGGCTTCAGTCTGATTTTGAGGATGATGAGATTCTCAAGGCGGTAAAGGGGTGTGGGGGTGATAAGCCGCCCGTGCCGGATGGGTTTTCGATGAGATTTTATCAGTCTTGTTGGAGTGTGATTGGAGCTGATGTCTCTAAGTTTTTGGTTGCCTTTCAGGATACGGGGAAGTTAGGCAAAGGAATTAATTCGTCTTTGTTGACCTTAATTCCTAAGTCTGGAGCTGCAGTTAGCTTTGATGATTTCCGGCCGATAAGTCTTATCTCCGAACCTTATAAGATTCTGGCTAAGATCCTTGCTAATCGACTGAAGAGGGTACTCCCGGGGCTCATTAGTGACACGCAGAGTGGTTTTGTGGCAGGCAGGCAGTTGGTTGATGGGGTGCTTATAGCTTCAGAGCTAATTCATTCTTTTAAGGGCTCGAAGGAAGATGTGGTCTTGTTAAAGCTGGATTTTGAGAAGGCTTATGACAAGGTTCACTGGGGCTATATCGATCGGGTGCTGGAGGATATGGGCTTCGGAAGGAAGTGGAGAGGTTGGATGCATGGGTGTTTTCGTGCTCATGTGTCTGTGCTTGTTAATGGCTCCCCTAGTGGTGATTTCCCTGTTTCTAATGGGATTCGTCAAGGGTGCCCGCTTTCACCTTTCTTGTTTTTATTGGCAGCGGAGGGCTTGCATCAATTGTTGGGGAGGGGTCTCGGTGTGGTCTTTTCAGTGGAGTAGAGATAGGGGCGGCGGGTTTGGTGGTGTCTCACCTTCAGTTTGCAGACGATACCCTGTTGTTCGTTAAAGGGGATTTGGGTGGTTTAGCCTTCATAAAGGACTTGTTGGAACGCTTTCAAAAGGGGTCCGGCCTTAAGATAAATTTTAATAAGTCTACGGCAGTGATCCTTAATGAGGCGGTGTGTTCTGAGGAGGAGGTGACTCGGGTCCTTGGCTGCCAAGTGGGGCGATTGCCCATGAAATATCTCGGGTTTTGGTTGGGAGCTAATCCAAGAAGAGTGGTGTCTTGGGATCCAATTGTTGACAAGTTCAAGAAGTCCTTGGGGTTGTGGAAACTCAAGAATCTCAACATGGCTGGTCGTATTGGGTTGGTAAAGTCGACCCTCTCCGCTTTACCTTTATTTTATATGTCCATTCTTAAGGCACCTAAGAAGGTGGTTGAGGTTCTTGAGGCATGGCAGAGACGTTTTTTGTGGACTAATCCCTATACAGGGAAAATGTTCTGCAAGGTTCGGTGGGGGAAGGTGTGTAGGAGCAGAGCTGAAGGAGGTCTTGGAATCAGGAGGTTGGAAGCGATGAATGTTAGCTTGCTATCTAAGTGGTGGTGGAGGTTTTCCTCTGAGGTGGATTCCCTGTGGAAAAAGGTGACTTGTGCTATGTTTGGTTGGGATCCTGTGGACTGGGATTTGTCCAAGGTTGATAAACCAGGGTCTTCCTTTTTGGTGTCTCATATTGTTTTCCTAGCCTCTGATCCGAACTTTAATGAGCTCTTCGGTAATGAAGGAGTTCATTGGTTGGTAGGGAGGGGGGATAGGATCTCTTTTTGGGAGGACCTGTGGGTCGGGGAGATTCCCTTACGGTATCGGTTCCCGGATCTGTATGTGGCTTGCTCGGCGAAGTTCGCTAAGGTGGCTCATTTCTGGTGGTCGGGGCATTGGAGAGTGGGGTTTGATTGGGATTTGGAGGTTTGGGAAAAGGGGTCGGCGGTGAGGTTGATGGAGGTGTTGGAAGAGGTGGAGGTGCGATCAGACAGGCCGGATTCTCTTGTTTGGGTGAAGCATCCAAAAGGTTTTTCGGTATCCAGGTCTTATGCTTTGTTGACAGGTGCACGGGAGGTCAGTAGGGACCTGGAGTGGGCAAGTATCTTGTGGGTCAAAGGGATTCCTCCCAAGTTCAGTGTGTTCGTGTGGCTGGCGGCTCACAGAGCTTTACCAACCATGGAGTTTTTGGAAAGCAGGGGGGTAAACATTTCTCTTAATCGGATGTTGTGTCTGTTTTGCAAATCTAATTTTGAGAACGTTGATCATTTGTTGCTGAACTGTATCTATTCATGGGAGGTTTGGTGTAAGCTGTTGAGGTGGTGGAGGATTGTTGGCCCAATGCCCAGGAGTGTAGTGGAGATCCTGTTTTGGTGGAGAGGTTTGGGTAATGGCCGGTGGTGGAGGGGGTGGATTCGAGTGGGTTACCTCGCTCTTTGGCATATCTGGTTGGTCCGAAATGGGGTGGCTTTCAATTCCATTATGGTTTCTGTTGATGAGGTTGTGTCAAAGGTGAAGCACCAATCTTTTGGTGTTTTATGGAATTCAGGTTCTCTGAGTCCTGGGACGTCTTTTGAGGAGTGGGAGAGGGATCCTGGTTGGTGCCTGAGGTGTGGAGGCGCAGGGGGGAGACCCGGGACGTCAAGAGGCTTTTGATGTTTTTTGTTCTGTTGGTTGGGGTGCTTGTATGTTGTACCTGGTTTTGTGTAGTTTCTGTTGGGTGGGGTGTTCTTGTTTTCGGTTGTGATGTTTTGTTTTTGCTCTTGTAGCCGTTGTGGTTTGGAGGGAACATCCTCACTTTGAGGGTGGTTTTCTTTGCTTCGTTTCTATGCTTTATAGAACGAATGCCTAATAAATTTTCGCTTATCAAAAAAAAAAATTTAAGATAACATTAATCAGGTTTTGAGTTTAATTATCTATAAAATTAATATAGTAAAGGAGAGATATTAAAATTATGTTCTTCAAATTTCAATTATTTTTTTCCTTAATTATTAATTAATATATTTATTTTTTCTTAGAATATATATATGTTTTTTAATATATATTTTTGTTTCTTAATTTTTTCATTTTAATTTTGCTATTAATACAATCAAGAGTCGGTGGAAAAATCGAATGGGAGACTTGTGCATGAATAATAATATGATCGTGTTAAACAAAAATGATTTTTTTTATCGTATTAATAATTAAATGTTTAAATTATCTTCACAATATGCGATAATAAATAGTCGTAAGATATATATCTCCTTAATGATATAGCATAAAGTTATGATCAATAATTATTGATTTAATGACACGTCATGTGATGATTCATCACACCTCTTTAGTGTAACAACTGATGGAAAGTTGCATGAAGAGAATTATATAGACTAGTTAATTGGTCCCCAAGTCTACACAACATTCTCATTTGCAAAATCTCATACACCATCAAATAGAAAGAGATAAATAGTGAGAGGATTTTGAAAGACCAGAATCTTCAATGGTGTTTGGTAAATATTCAAGGTCTTCAATTGAATAGAAGTAAGAAATGGTTAGAGGTAAGTGCATCATTTTTTCATAATTCAAGTTCTAACATGTTTAGAAATCACATGTTAGGACTTACAGTTGGAATCAAAGCATGTTTGTATCTCTGCCTTGCATATTGGTTGCGTTTGATCTCTCTCGGATTTCTGCTTTTTATGCCCAAATATATGCTTCTTTAATTTTTTTTGAGTACATATAGCAGTGGGTATTTTGGATACGATCATTTTGATATATTATGGAGAAAAATGGAAGCTTGGTTGATGAGTTATGGTCAAACCCGTACTGGGTTGTTTTTAGGTCGCAAGACCCAATTTTGACCCGCTTGGAGGTAAGGGACGCCAGTAGCGACGTCGTTTTGACGTTTCAGTTTATTAAAAAATTGTTAGGTTACTGGGATTCGAACCCAGAGCTACCTGTCTCTGCAAAGTCTTTGTTGTTGGGCTGTGTGGACATTAATGTATAAGTGGATACTCATCCTATGTGATTACTTTATTTTGATCGTGGACAGTCTTTTGGGCTTGTCTTTGGATTTAAGGACAAATTTACACCTTTTAAATCCGTAGAATTTGAACCCATAAGCTCTGCTTAGAATCACACAAGGCCTTACCGATGGGATGGGAAAGCTTTGCTGTAAAATATGATCAACTGAAATATATTTGTTATTTCAGTGGAATTGTGAAGACGATTTTTCAGTCAAAAAATTGCCATGTATTTGGTGTTAATTATTCATCTTTGATTTATATATGTTTATATATTTTTTTAAAGATTAGCTACAACATCTTTAGACTAACAATATATATGTATAAAAATAAATCATTCAGGTTGTGATTAATTATATAAAGTTTAGTAGAATCGATCCCACGTGATATTCTATTAAACTCTACATTATCAATCTGAATAAAATATCAAAATTGTATTTTCTAATCTTTGTTAGCATTTATGCCCGTAGCCCAATCGTAAATGTCCATATGTAAATATCACCGTTAGCAATATAATAAAGCGACTTTTGATATTAATTAAGTGTTGGAGTAATATGTCGTGTGTGTTTCCGATCTATGCCCACCATGCAAATAGAACCATAGATCAGGATGGATCACACTCGACGGGGTCCCTAGTCAATAGTGTTCGCTAGAAGCAACTAGTATGAAATATGACTCTTGATGGCTTACGTTCTATTGGTCATTGGAAAGGTTTCCGAAGTCTGATCATAGACATCATGTGGGACATGATGTTGGACGACCCGACCTGAATATGTTCCATAGATTGAGTCATGAACATGTTCAGAGTCGTTGCTTGTCAGGTATCCTTAGACCGAGGAGTCTATATGATTGCTATGCAGTAAACAACCAAGTTTGACCTGAAAGCCCAACGTTGCACCGTGACTAGGCTTCCATAACGGCCAGGATTGGCTTGGGGAATGACTGCATGAGTGACATGATAGGCGGCTAAGGGAATTATCCCTCATACTGCGGTATGGGAAAGATATCTGGTTCATGGCAGCTTTGTCACGCCCCAATTTCAGTAAACCGGACTCAGGACCAAACTTTTAAAACAATAAAACATTTGAAACCTTTTTCATTAATCACTTTAAAATCACCATTTGTTCATAAAAAAATAATCATTTACAACTTGAAGGTACGTCCCAACAGATGGACAAAATGCAAGGTATACGTCGCTAGACTAAAAAAAAACCCAGAATCCCGCTCCTAGCTCTTCAAGCTTCAGAAGCTCACCTAGTCCAACCTGCGACCGGTACCTGTAGGAAAAGCAGCTAGGGGTGAGCGTTCTCTCACCACCACGGATAACAGACTGACTACGACATACTTAGCAGACAATGCCGGTAACACCAACAACCAACTCAACACCGGGGATCACTATCCCCAAACTCAAGTAACCCGACCGACACCCACACACTGATACTTTCCTCAACCGACTCAACACTCGAACTCGAAATGTAGACCCAACACAACGATCACGATTTCTTCCAAGGACTCAAAAGACCACCACGCAACACCCAAGATCACAAAGGATCGCACACCAAACAAGATCACAAAGGATCGCACACCAAACAAGATCACAAATGATCGCATACCAGCTGCTCAGTAACCTCCCTCACTCACGCGCTTTGCCGAACCACTCAGGCCAGGCGGTCGACCTGTCTCAGTAACCTCCCTCACTCACGCGCTTTGCCGAACCACTTAGGCCAGGCGGTCGACCTGTCTCAGTAACCTCCCTCACTCACGCGCTTTGCCGAACCACTCAGGCCAGGAGGTCGACCTGTCTCAGTAACCTCTCTCACTCACGCGCTTTGCCGAACCTCTCAGGCCAGGCGGTCGACCTGTCTCAGTAACCTCTCTCACTCAGGTAACCGCAATCACAATCACAAGCAAGTTCAACAAACAGCAACAACACAGGTTCAACACTCACAGGCACTCATTGCCACCCGAGACACCAACGGTAAAACACGAACTCAACAGCCCCACGGGCACTCACGGCCTCCCAAGACACACCAACAGTAACTCACGGGCTCAACACCCCCACGGGCACTCACGGCCACCCAAGACACACCAACAGTAACTCACGGGCTCAACAACCCCACGGGCACTCACGGCCACCCAAGACACACCAACAGTAACTCACGGGCTCAACAACCCCACGACACTCACGGCCACCCAAAACACACCAACAGTAACTCACGGGCTCAACAACCCCACGACACTCACGGCCACCTAGTCACACCAACAGTAACTCACGGGTTCCACAACCCTACGTGCACTCATGGCCACCCAAGACACCAACAGTAAAACACGGGCTCTCATGGCCACCCAAGACACAATAGTAAAACACGGGCTCTCATGGCCACCGAAGACACAACAGTAAATCACGGGCTCTCATGGCCACCCAAGACACAACAGTAATACACAACAACCTCCGGCATAACCAATGTCTCCAACAGTTCTAATATCACCAGTTTCACAATCAACCTCCGGGCATGCTCATATGCCTCCAGTAATTCTAACATCGATAAGTTCTCTGCTCCTACGACACTACTAAGTGTCACATGCAATTCTAATGTTCGATACGTTCCTTAATCATACAACACTACATGGTATCGCCTACCTTTCTAATATTCGACAAACCTACTTAACCCACGACACCCCAGTGTCACATGCATTTCTACTGTTAACTTTCCCTAGTCAGGGCCGAGATCCGGCTACTTTTCCCTACCTCGTGCGTGTTCTCCAAAAGCTAACCAACAAGCCCCAGCGTGATCTCGGTCACTCGCCTAGCTTTCCTTTCCCTCGGTCTGCAGCACGATCTAAACGAACACAATTTTAAACGCTTTTAAGCTTGCAGGCATAATGCTGAATTTTAATAAACCTGACGCCCAAAAGTAACCCCGACAATGTCGATCACTCCCAAACTCCCCAATTACTCGACATAGTCGATATTGGACCCAGAAAGGCCCGATTCGCCCGACATGGCGAATCTGCCCGGGTTTTGGAAACGCCCTTCCGGGGCTCCAAAAATTCCCGTTTTCGTTTCTAAGGTTTTAGAATAATTCAAGGGTTCCTAGGCACTCGACGGAATCGAGCTCTGGCTTCCGAGTCAAATAATTAGCGTTTAAAGTTCCTAAACCCGTCAATTACAACTTTCACAATTTAATTCCAAATTTCGATCCGGGTGTGGATCAACGACTTGGAGAACGTCCTAAACCACCTAAACACGAAAACCCGATACCCGGACATGTGGGCCCCACACGGCCATAATGGGAAAATTCCCTTTTCGCCCCAAAACGTTCCTAACGAACTCCAAACCTCAACCATTCATCTTTAAACCATTCTTAAACAAAACCCAACCATATTTGAATCGTTTAAACTCAAACCCTAAAATTCGAACTTAACAAAACGAAAATCGGTTAGGTGCTCACCGTAGAGAACGTCGAGGTGAGCTTGAATCTTCGAACTTTGAGACGATCCAAAGGTTAGATGAGCGGGAATAGTAGCAAAACCCTAGCTTTTCCTTCTTCTTCTCTCCCTTTCTTCTCTCTTCTTTCTCTTTCTAAAACTAACACTTTTTTTTTTGAAATGGACGTGTATGTCATTCTTTCCCTTTTGTTTTATTAAAAAAAATAACAACTAACACTTTAAAAAGCAAAACTAACCATCAAAGTCTTGTCTTGTCTTGTCCCAAAACCTAACACCACCACTTGTTTGACAAGTGGCAAGGTGGGTCCCACACCTTTTTGAAAAATATCTTCTAGATATTTTCCGATCAGATTCGCGAAATTCGGCCATCTCGGGCCCCGAACGGGCACTTTTTCCAAGAAATTACGAAACTTGACGGGCTACAAGGAAACGGCTCAACTAAGACCGTTGCGACGACGGTTAAGCTTTTTGAATCCAAACGGTCCTCGAATGGACCAAAACGTCGCTCGGTTGACTTTTCCAGCGAAAAGTCAACATTTCCCAAATTGATCAGGAAGTTGCCCTGAGTCCCCCGGAACTCACTTTGGTCGATATCGGGGTCAACTTAAGTCCGGTATGAACCTCGGGGTCAAATTTGGGTTCATTTAAGTGTCTGCTTAAAATTTTTAAATTTTCCTGTTTTTCGCAGATTTGACTGGCGTTGACCGGGAATGGTTATTACACGCTTGATCGAGAGTTACTGACAGGAAAAGCATGGCCATGCGCATGATATGGGATATCATAAGGGTCAGTCATCTCACATATCAAGGGTCAGTGATTAAGAATAACGAGGATGACGGCTCTATGCCTTATCTCATTCAGGATATCAGTGATAAGGGATAATGACAAGGACGACTAAAAGGTTAGAATCGACATGGGGCGATTCGTTATGCAGGGTCAGACGATACTGAGTCTCGTCAGTCTTCACATTAGTAAGATCAAGTAAAATGGGATTTTACGTTGATCTTACCGACATGCATAGACCTAAGGGTCACACCATAAGTTTGTAACTCGATAAGAATGCAAGTGGATTGGCTTGGAGGGAGTTGTGTCGGGAATTGCCATAGTGGACGGGCTAGCATGGTGGGCTCGATATGAGATCTCTTGGAGAGGCCCATGACCGACCCACATGGGCTAGGCCTAACAAGAACCAAAGGTCAAAGGTTGACTAAGTGGTCTTGTAAAACTAAGTGGGTTGGACCCACTTTCCACTAGTTAATAAACTAGTATAGTTTATTAAGTCTACCATGCAAACTAGCATGGACACTTGGCAACTTGATGTAGATTAAATGAGATGACCACTTCCACTTAAGTCTACATGCAAGGGGTGTTGGCAAGACACAACATGCAAATAAGAGAAGAAAAATTCAGCACAAATTGTTCTACTCTCACAACTTTGCAAACTCCTCCAAGAAGCTCCAAGCTCCATTGTTGCATGTTCTTGAGTTCACAAACTCAAGAACTACGTTGGCTTTGATTCCTCTAAGGATACGTAGGCAACCAAATGGCTCAAGCCATTCAAAGTTTGGTGTTATTGAACCAATTTCGTCAAGTAGAGGGTGCTGATTTTCAGCACAGTTTTGTCCGACCAGTCACTTTCAAGAGAACGATCGGAGGTTCATCCAAGGTCCGATGAATCTGATTATTGGAATGAAAATTCTCCACATATGGGTCTTCAATCTGACTAAAGGGATTTGAATTTCAATGGTTCGTTTTCGAGATAAACGAGCTGAAAGATGAAACACTTGCGAAGGTGATGTACACAAACCTTTGCTGAATTTTCAGACTTGTGTTTCATACTTGTTAGATTCATCTCGATTGATTTGTGGTTAATCTTCCACTTCATTTTGTGTTTAACATGTCCACGACATCGAGTTCCAACAGTGGTATCAGAGCCTGGTTACCACGGGAAAAACAAGAGCTGAAATTTTTAGTTTTGGTGCTGGAAGTTTTGAAGTGCTTGCTGGTTTTTTTATTTAAAGTGCTTAAAAATGCTTGTTAGGTTCTTAATTTCATGTTTTTGTATATATGGGTGCATGATTGATTTTTTATGCATGAAATTGGTGATTTTCGAAATGAAATAAAATCGGATTTTTTCGGACAAAGTTTAATTTTCGGGGTCACGAGACCGGGACTCTCGGGGAGCCGATCCCGTGACCGGATAGGGCTCCGTTGGACGGAGCTAGGCCGAGTCGTGACTATTGGATAGTCAGAACGCCGGGGCTAAACCATTTGGGGAATTGTGACGAGTTTGGAACTGTCATGATGAACCACAAAATTAAACGTTTGGAAAATTCATTTTTGAAACCGGTTTCGATAAACCGTGTGATAATTTTTTCGAAACTTGGAAGCTAATTTAAAATCAGTCATATCTCGCTGTTTGATAACACGCTGTATGATGTGATGATTATGCATGGTGCACGTTATTGAGCCCTGGGTAGTTTTATCACTTTTCTCAGACTGCGTGCCGATAGTGTTAGCGTGTAACTATTCTTTTAAAGGTGTGGTCATCGTACCACTTGTTTGTAACAATTATTATTTCCCGACCTGCGAGTCGTGTATTTTATTGTAACCGTTATCGCCGGGTTGGAGACAAGGGAGCTCAAGAGGCGAGTGGGAGACTGCCGAAAAACGGCTTGGAGTAGATGGACGTCAAGAGGCGAGTGGGAGGCCCACGTCATCGGCTTGAAGTCAAGATTGCTCAAGACCGGGTTGGGAATAGTCTAAGGGGCTATAACGTGCACGTCTTTATGCTTGATGCTTGTTTTAAATTATGCATGATTGTATGGTTAGAGTGCATGCTTAGATTTAAACTTTCAAGCAAATCACCTCACATGCAAAGATAAAATTGGTTTTAATCGTTTGTTTGTGAGTCCTTGAACCGTCTTTACATTGGATTAGTAGACGGGTTTGAAGGAAGAATTACATTGGATGTAATTGGAAAAGTCATTACATTTGGAATGTAGTTGACGTTCTCATCGCATCAATGATGTGCCAAAAGTTTAAACAAGACAAGTAAAAACAGGTCATGTCAGATACCTCCCAATTTATCGACAACTTCTTACTTCACCGACCTATGAGTGTCGTGCGCATTAGCGGAGCATCGATAGGAAGGCGTTGTAGAAAGTTTGGTCAGCATATGTGGGTGTCGTGCGCATTATGGGAGCACCTACATAGTGACGGGCCATAGTTGAAAATTGGTGGACCTGACTACGATTCTCAGCCTGAGGTTGAGCTAGGGTATCAGATAGGGTAAGTCGTGTACTAAGGTACATTCCATAGCCAAGAGTCACATTGGATGTGATCGGATGGAGTCCGGCCTACATAGCTCGGTTGAGTGGTGAGCATTAGTTCAGCTCAATCGAGTGAATCAAGGTTCTTGGTTCAAGATTCCATAGGTTTAGAATCGCCTGTCGGTGTTTGAACTCGATATTCATAATTTATTCAGTTTACTAATTAAATTCACTTTGTCGTGTGGATCAAAATGGCTAACACATCAGCGAAGAACGATAGTTTGTCATTGAAAACCATACTTGACGGGGTCAAGCATAATGGGACAAACTATCTGGATTGGTACAAAGTTTTGAGGACAGTCCTCAAATTCTAAACGCAAAGGACATATCCTTGATAAGGCTATCCCTTATGTCTAGAAAATGAAGGGGCATCTCGAACATCTTAATTGACTGGGTTTTAAGATAGTGTCGGAGATAGCAACAGACATGGGTCTGCGCTCGCTTCCTCGTGTGTATGATGAGTTCATCGTGAATTATCATATGCACGATATGGACAAGACCAAGTCAGAGTTACATGGCACATTTGTAACTGCTGAGAAGAATATCAGGGATCTAGGAACCAAGGATATTCTGATGGTCAGAAAGGGATCCAGTTTCGGGAGGGAAACTGGTAGTGGCAAGGGCAAGGTCTTGTGCACTTGGTAAGAAAGATGAGACACACGATCGCTCCTAACCCTTCAAGGACCGGGGGTCCTCAAGGAAGGCTAAGGAGGATGAGATTGTCTGCTTCTATTGCCAGAAGCCCTATCATTGGATTCAAAATTGCGGGAAAAACCAGGATGATCTAAAGAAGGGCAGTGGGACTGCGCCATTTTTAGGTATTAACCTAATAGAGCTATATCTCGCTACTTCCAAAGATTCATGGGTATTGGATATCGAGGATGAATCTCACATACACACTAACGTGCAGTGGTTGGAAGGTAGGAGAAGCTTGGAGAAGAACAGATTGGACCTCAGAGTGGACATTAAATAATGGTTGTAGCAACTGTTGTAGGATCCATGGGTGTTCATCATCCAAATCGCCTTGTTGTGTTCTAAACGATATATATTGCATACCTATTAGGATCATTATATCTGTATCCGTGTTAGACACCGAAGGATATAATATGGATATTGGAAATTGGATTTTCAATATTTTATGCAATGATATGTTTAAACAAACATGGTCAGAGAATTGTACATATTGGATATGGTGACAATGACTCAAGCTCTATTTATAAGGTTGATACCAAAAGGTCTAAATCCGTTAATTTAGTTTCGACTCTATTAAGGCACTGTCATTCAGGCCACATAAACAAGAAATGCATATCAGCACTTCACAAGTGCGGACATTGAGGTCCATTCGAATTTCATTCGAATAATAAATGCAAGGCTTGTTTGTTGAGGAAAATTACTAAAGCGCCGTTCATCGATCACGGTGAAAGAGCGGGTGAATTATTGGAATGATACATTGGGATGTGTAGACCAATAAGTTCGTTTGCCAGGAGTGGTTTTAGCTACTTTATCACATTTACTGATGGTTGCGGTAAATATGATTATGTCTATTCGATCAGACATAAGTCTAAAACTTTTGATAAATTCAAAGAGTTCAAGACTAAAGTAGAAAACCAGCTCGAGAAAAGTATTAAGGCTCTTTGATTGGATCGAGGGGGAGAATACTTAAATACAGAGTTTTTAGATCATCTAAAAGAGAATGGGATCCTTCGGAATGAACTCCTCCCGGGACACCGTAGTTGAGAGGTGTAGCCGAACGGAGAAATCGGACATTGTTGGACAATGGTCTGGTCTATGATCAGTAGGACTGATCTCCCTATCTCTTTCTAGGGTTTTGCTCTGGAGACGACCGTATTCATTTTGAATCGGGCTCCTACGAAGGCTGTGGAAGAGACACCATTTGAGAAATGGCACGGGAGGAAGCTCGTTTTGTCCTTCCTAAGAATTTGGGGTTGCGAGGCTTATGTGAAGCGGTTAGTTTACAGTAAGCTCGAACCAAGATCTAAGAAATGCAGCTTCGTGGGGTATCCCAAGGAAACAAGGGGATACTACTTCTACATACCTAGTGAGAACATGGTGTTTGTCACTCGGATGTGGTCTTTGTGCAAAGGGAACTGGTTTTCAAAGACGTCAGTGGGAGGGTTGTACATCTAGAAGAAGTCCAAGATGGTACAGATGCCTCTGAACCACGTGACAACCTAGTAGAGGAGCCTGAACTAGTCGTAGAGCAAGAATAAATTCCTGTAACAATTTTGGAAGGTCCAAGGCAATCTGGAAGGATTAGTCACCCACCTTCAAGGTATGGTTGTTTTATATTTGGAGGTGAGAGTGAGCTAATGGTGGATCATGTGGATCCAGCCACCTTTCCTAGAAGCCGTGGATAGGCCCAACTTCGAGTTATGGCTGGGAGCCATGAGGGAGGAAATGCAATCCATGTCGGATAACCAAGTCCAGGAACTGGTTGATCCCATGGATGGTGTGAGGACCATCAGATGCAAATGGATCTTCAAGGTGAATATGGACATGGATGGCAAGCCCCTGACCTACAAAGTCCGAATGGTTGCAAAAGGTTATAGGCAGATCCAAGAGATTGACTATGAGGAAACCTTCTCAACAGTGGCTATCATCAAATCTATCTAGATTCTTTTTGACATACTTTCGTATCATGATTACAAGATATGGCAACTGGATGTCAAAAACGCTTTTAATCGGGAATTTGACTGAGGACGTTTTATGTCTCAGCCCGAAGGTTTTGACGATCCGAAGAATAAGGGATAGATTTATAAGTTGTTGAAATCCATTTGTGGATTGAAACAAGCTTCTCAAAGTTGGAATCTTCGTTTTGATGAAGCTGTAATTGGATTCGGCTTTATCAAGAACGAGGATGACCCTTGCGTTTATAAGAAGGCTACTGGTAGTAAGATTGCCTTTCTGGTGCTGTATGTCGATGACATACTACTTATCGAAAACGACGCCCCTGTTTTAAACGATACCAAAGCTTGGAGGGGACGTGTTTCGCGATGAAGGACTTAGGCGAGACTGCTTATATCTTAGGGATTAAGATATAGAGAGATTGAACCAAGAGGGTCTTGGGGTTAAGTCAGAGCACCTAAGTGAACAATGCATTGAGTAGGTTCTCAATGCTCGATTCAAAGAAAGGATTCTTATCCGCTCGTCATGGCATTAATTTCAGCAAGACTTAGTGTCCTAAAATATTTGATGAGCTCAAACGGATGATGCGATTCCCATGCGCCTGGGAGGGGCATGATCGATCATATATGCATGACATATACGAGACTGGATGTCTTGTGTGCCTTGTGTTGTACCAGCAGACATCAGTCTGACCCTTAAGGAAAGATGAGTCTGAACTAGTCGTTAATGTGTATGTTGACGCTAGTTTCCAAATAGATTAAGATGACTTTAGAAGTCAGTCAGGACATCTGTTTACGCGGATTGACGTTGCTTTTAGCTGGAAGAGCGTGAAGCAAGATACCGTCGCTGACTCCACGACAGAGGCCGAGTACATAGCGGCTGCAGGGGCAGCCAAGGAGGCTATATGGATTTGGAAATTCACGGCAGGGTTATGCGTAATTAAAAACCCGCCTAAGCCCGGTGAACTTATTTTGCGACAACACTGGGGCCATTGCTCAAGCTAAAGAGCCCAGATCGCGTGACAAATCCAAACATGTACTGCGGGGATATCACCTAATCAGAGAGACTCTGAACAGAGGTGATGTGAAGATCACGTATATTGAAATGGATGATATCATAGCCGAACCGTTTGTAATAACCACTCCCGGTCAACGCCAGTCAAATCTGCGAAAAATAGGAAAATTTAAATTTTTTTGAGCAGACACTGAATTGAACCGGAATTGGACCCGAGGGTCACACCGAACTTAAGTTGACCCCTTTGTCGACCAAAGTGAGTTTCGGGGACTCAGGGCAACTTTATGATCGTTTTGGGAAATGTTGACTTTCCACTGGAAAAGTCAACCGAGCGACGTTTTGGTCCATTCGAGTACCGTTTTGGATCCAAAAAGCTTAGCCATAATCGCAGCGGTCTTAGTTGAGCCGTTTCCTTGTAGCCCGTGAAGTTTCGTAATTTCTTGGAAAAAGTGCCCGTTCGGGGCCCGAAACAGCCGAATTTCGCGAATCTGACTGAAACATATCTAGAAGATAATTCCCAAAAAGGTGTGGGACCCACATGACACATGTCATGAATGTGGTGGAAGGAAAATGGGAGGACAATTTTACCCTTGACTTTGAAGAAAAGACAAAAGGAAAAGGAAGGGCATTTTGGTCTTTTTGCTATGTGTTAGTGTTTGAATCAATTTAAAAGGGAAATGTGGAGGTGATACACGACAATTCAGCAAAAAAATAGGAAATGGAGAGAGAAAGAAGAGAGAGAAAGGGAAGGAGAGAAAAGGAAAGAAAAGGGGAGATTTTGGTGATTTCCCGACGATCCGACCGACCGATCGACTCAACGATTGAAGATTCGTCATCCCGTCGTCATTCCCTACGGTGAGCACCTAACTGATTTTCGTTTTGATACGTTTAAATTTTAGGGTTTGAGTTTAAACGGTTTGATTATGGTTGGGTTTTGGTTAGAATAGGTTTAAAGATGAATGGTTGAGGTTTGGGGTTCGTTAGGAACGTTTTGGGGCAAAAAGGGAATTTTTCCATTGTGGCCGTGTGGGGCCCACATGCTCGGGTGCTCGGGTTTTAGTGCTCGGGTGGTTTAAAACGTTCCCCAGACCATTTATCCTTAACTGAATCGAAATTCGGAATTAAATTGGAAAAGTTATAATTATCGGGTTTAGAAACTTGAAATAGTAATTAATTGACTCGGAAGTCGGAATTCGATTCTGTCAAGTACATTGGGACCCTTGAATTATTCTAAGACCGTAGAAACAAAAACGGGAATATTTGGAGCCCCGGAAGGGCATTTACAAAACCCGGGCAGATTCGCCATGTCGGGCGAATCGGGCCTTTACGGGCCCCTTATAGACGATGTCGAGTAATTGGGAAGTTTGGGAGTGATCGACATTGTCGGGGTTAAGTTTGGGCATCAAGTTTAATGATTTTCAGTTTATTCCTGCGAGTTGTTAAGTACCTTTAAATTGTGTTCTTTTAGATCGTGCCACGGACCGAGGCAAGGGAAAGCTGGGTGAGTGACTGAGATCATCACCGGAGCTCGTTGGTTGGCTTTTGGGAGAACACGCACGAGGTAGGGAAAAGTAGCCGGATCTCGGCCCTAACTGGGGAAAGTTAACAGTAGAATTGCATGTGACACCGGGGTGTCGTGGGTTGAGTAGGTTTGTTTAAATATTAGAAAAGCATGATACGGGATCGTAGCAATTATTGGAAGAGCATGTGACACTTAGTAGTGTCGTAGGAGCAGAGAACTTAGCGATATTAGAATTACTGGAGGCATATGACCATGCCCGGAGGTTGTTTGTGAAACTGTTGATATTAGGACTGTTGGAGGCATTGGTTATGCCGGAGGTTGTTTGTGTATTATTGTTGATGTCTTTGGTGGCCTTGTGAGCCCGTGTATTACTGTTGATGTTTTGGGTGGCCATGAGTGCCCGTGGGATTGTTGAACCCGTGTCTTTACCTTTGGTGTTTTGGGTGGCCATGAGTGCCCGTGGGGTTGTTGAACCCGTGTCTTTACCTTTGGTGTTTTGGGTGGCCATGAGTGCCCGTGGGGTTGTTGAACCCGTGTCTTTACCTTTGGGGTTTTGGGAGGCCGTGAGGGCCCGTGGGGTTATTGAACCCGTGTCATTATTGGCGGTGTGTCTTGGGAGGCCGTGAGTGCCTGTAGGGTTGTTGAGCCCGTGAGTTACTGTTTGTGTGTCTTGGGAGGCCGTGAGTGCCTGTGGGGTTGTTGAGCCCGTGAGTTACTGTTTGTGTGTCTTGGGAGGTCGTGAGTGCCTGTGGGGTTGTTGAGCCCGTGAGTGACTGTTGGTAGTTTTGAGAGGTCGTGAGTGCCCGTGGGGTTGTTGAGCCCGTGAGTTACTGTTGGTGTGTCTTGGGAGGCCGTGAGTGCATGTGGGGCTGTTGAGTCCGAGTTTTACTGTTGGTGTCTTGGTGGCCATGAGTGCCTGTGAGTGTTGAACCTGTGTTGTTACTGGTTGTTGACCTTGGTTGTGATTGTGATTGTGATTGTGATTGCGGATCCCGGTAGGTTGCAAGCATTCTTTGGCTGGCCTGACCAAGTTTGAGTATCAACAGGTTGCAAGCATTCTTTGGCTGGCCTGACGCAGTTTGAGTATCAACAGGTTGCAAGCATTCTTTGGCTGGCCTGACATAGTTTAAGTATCACAGGTTGCAAGCATTCTTTGGCTGGCCTGATCCGATTTTGAGTATCAACAGGTTGCAAGCATTCTTTGGCTGGCCTGGTCCGAGTTTGAGTATCACAGGTTGTAAGCATTCTTTGGCTAGCCTGATCCGTGTTCGTGTGAGTGGGAGAGGTTACTGAGCAGCTGGTGTGCGATCCTTTGTGATCTTGTCTGGTGTGTGATCCTTTGTGATCTTGTTTGGTGTTGCGTAGCTTTCTTTTGAGTCCTTGGAAGAGGTCGTGATCGTTGTGTCAGGTCTACTTTATGTGTCAGGGTGTTGAGTTGGTCAAGGAAGGTAACTGTGGGTGTGTGTTCAGTCGGAGTACTTGGGTTGGGGACAGTGATCCCCGGAGTTGAGTTTGTTGTGGGTGTTACCGGCATTGTCTGCTAATTATGCCGTAGTCAGTCTGTTATCTGTGGCGGTGAGCGAACGCTCACCCCTAGCTGCTTTTCCTACAGGTACTGATCACAGGACGGACTAGGTGAGCTCTCGAAGTTTGTGGAGCTAGGAGCGGAGTCCGGGTTTTTGTCTTTGAGTCTAGTGACGGATACCTTGTACTTTTGTCCACGTGTTGGGCTTATTTTAAGTTGTAAATATTATTTTGATTAATTAAATGGAGATTTTAAAGTGTTTATCCAAAACAGGTTTCTTTGCTTTATTGTTTTAAAACGTTCACATTCCAGGTTCGGTTTTACTGAAATTGGGGCGTGACACGTTAGCCAAAGCGCTCTCGTTACCCAAGCACGAGAGACATGTAAGGCAATGGGATTAAATTGGAGTTTAGATTGGAGCTAGGGCAAGTGGGAGATTGTTAGCATTTATGCCCGTATCCCAATCGTAAATGTCCATATGTAAATATCACCGTTAGCAATATAATAAAGCGACTTTTGATATTAATTAAGTGTTGGAGTAATATGTCGTGTGTGTTTCCGATCTATGCCCACCATGCGAATAGAACCATAGATCAGGATGGATCACACTCGACGGGGTCCATAGTCAATAGTCTTCGCTAGAAGCGACTAGTATGAAATATGACTCTTGATGGCTTACGTTCTATTGGTCATTGGAAAGGTTTCGGGAGTTTGATCATAGACATCATGTGGGACATGATGTTGGACGACCCGACCTGAATATGTTCCATAGATTGAGTCATGAACATGTTCAGAGTCGTTGCTTGTCAGGTATCCTTAGACCGAGGAGTCTATATGATTGCTATGCAGTAAACAACCAAGTTTGACCTGAAAGCCCAACGTTGCACCATGACTGGGCTTCCATAACGGCTAGGATTGGCTTGGGGAATGACTGCATGAGTGACATGATAGGCGGCTAAGGGAATTATCCCTCATACTACGGTATGGGAAAGATATCTGGTTCACGGCCGCTTGATCGAGAGTGACCGACAAGAAAAGCATGGCCATGCGCATGATATGGGATATCATACGGGTCAGTCATCTCACATATCAAGGAACAGTGATTAAGAATAATGAGGATGACGGCTCTATGCCTTATCTCAATCAGGATATCAATGATAAGGGATAATGACAAGGACGACTAAAAGGTTAGAATCGACAGGGGGTGATTCGTTATGCAGGGTCAGACGATACTGAGTCTCGTCAGTCGCCACATTAGTAAGATCAAGTAAAATGGGATTTTACGTTGATCTTACCGACATGCATAGACCTAAGGGTCACACCATAAGTTTGTAACTCGATAAGAATGCAAGTGGATTGGCTTGGAGGGAGTCGTGTCAGGAATTGCCATAATGGACGGGCGAGCATGGTGGGCTCGGTATGGGATCTCTTGGAGAGGTCCATGAACGGCCCACATGGGCTAGGCCCAACAAGAACCTAAGGTCAAAGGTTGACTAAGTGGTCTTGTTAAACTAAGTGGGTTGGACCCCATTTCCACTAGTTAATAAACTAGTTTAGTTTATTAAGTCTACCATGCAAACTAGCATGGACACTTGGCAATTTGATGTAGATTAAATGAGATGACCACTTCCACTTAAGTCTACATGCAAGGGGTGTTGGCAAGACACAACATGCAAATAAGAGAAGAAAAATTCAGCACAAATTGTTCTACTCTCACAACTTTGCAAACTCCTCCAAGAAGCTCCAAGCTCCATTGTTGCATGTTCTTGAGTTCACAAACTCAAGAACTACGTTGGCTTTGATTCCTCTAAGGATACGTAGGCAACCAAAGGGCTCAAGCCATTCAAAGTTTGGTGTTATTGAACCAATTTCGTCAAGTAGAGGGTGCTGATTTTCAGCACAGTTTTGTCCGACCAGTTACTTTCAAGAGCACGATCGGGGGTTCATCCAAGGTCCGATGAAGCTGAATCTTGGATTGAACGTTCTCCACATATGGGTCTTCAATCTGACTAAAGGGATTTGAATTTCAACGGTTCGTTTTCGAGATAAACGAGCTGAAAGATGAAGCACTTGTAAAGGTGATGTACACAAACCTTTGCTGAATGTTCAGACTTGTTTTTCATATTTGGTAGATTCATCTCGATTGATTCGTGGTTAATCTTCAGCTGCATTTTTTGTTTAACATGTCCACGACATCGAGTTCCAACAATCTTCCCATAGGAATTAGGAAAATGGACATGATTTTGATAGTTTGATTGGTTGATTTGTCTGAATGTTCTGTTTGCGTATGAATTTAGGCCATAGGCAGGTTGTACATCGGCACATACATTTTGTATGCTCGTGTTCTTAAAGCTTGATAGTTAGTGTCATTTATGTTTTATTTACATACTATGCATGAAATATTTGCAGCATCAAACTCTTTGAATATTAATGACTTCAAGGTAGAGGTTCCCATGCTAAATGGGGAAAACTACTCCTTCTGGAAAGAGAGGGTACTTCCCGTTCTAGGAGTGGCTGATATGGATTATGGCATCCATAAGGATGACCCACAAGCTCTAGATGGAAATGGAATGGAAAGTGAGCTACATGAGAAATGGGAGAAGTCTAACCGACTCTCCGTCGTGTTCATAAAGATTCACTTATCCGATGGCTTGAGAGGCTCGGTGGAGAAACATGGAAATTCTCATTCGCTTCTCGCAACGATTGATGATCAATTCTAGAATTTGGAGAAGTCCTTAGCTAGTACCCTCATCGGACGATTTTCTTCTACTAAGCTCATATGTCTCGGTGGTGTGCGCGAGCACATCAAGTGAATGGGGGACATTGCGGAAAAATTAAAGACACTGGAGATCGAGATGTCAGATTCCTTCCTGATGCATTACATTTTGAACACTCTTCCTCATCAATTTGGTCCTTTCAAAATATCTTACAACACACATATGGTTAAATGGTCAATGAATGAACTCGTGACTATGTGTGTTCAAGAGGAAAGCCGATTGATGATGGAGGAAGATGAAACTATAATTCTTACAACCTGGAAGAAGGCAAAATGGCATCCTAAAGGTGGGTCCAAATGTGAATGATGTTCATGTTAACGCATGGTGTTTCAACATCGATGCAGGAAATGAGTGATGCATTTATTCAGGAAACAAAATATGTCAAATATGTTGGAACATGACAAATAACTTTATCTAGTGGTGATTTGTTATCTTTGCAAGATACATTTTGTGTACCTTGATTTTCCAGGAATTTGATATCTATATCTAAACTATTGCATTTTGGATATGCCTTTGAATTCTGTAACATATCAATAAATTTATTTAGTAAATTTGATGTTGTGGGAAATGGAATTTTGTGCAATGGTTTATTTATTATGAATATGCAAAGTAACACCACTAACTCGATTGTGCAAATTGAAATTGGCACAAAATGATGAGTTCAAATTGAAGAATCTTCTATGTTGTGGCATTGTAGATTGGGACATATCTCGAATGATATATACAAGATATTAGTAAAAGATATAGTACTTGGTACTCTAGACTTTGTTGATTTTGAGGTTTGTATGGATTGCATAATGGGAAAAGCAAACCATGATATCCATAATGGTGCACATAGAAGATATGAAATACTTGAAATCATTCATATAGATATTTGTTGTCCCAACCTGGATATGAAAAGTGGTCTGAAATACTTCATATCCTTTATTGATGACTTCCCATGGTATATATATGTCAATACGTTTCACCACAAAAGTGAAGCATTAGACGTGTTTAATAGTTTAAGAGTGGAGGTTCAAAATCAATGTGAGAAGCAAATCAAGATTGTCAAGAGTGACAGAGGAGGAGAGTACTACGGTAGATACACTGAAGCTGGTCAAGCACCGGGTCCATTCACTAAATTTCTTCAGGAGCATGGAATAGTTGCTCAATACACTTATCTAGGATCTCCTAGTGAGAATGGTGTAGATGAGATGGTGAGGAGTATATGTAGTAATAAGAATCTCTCATTATTCTTATGGACTGACACACTTAAGACGGCTGCGTACATATAAAACCGTGTTCCAACCAAATCTCTTTCAAAGACAACTTTTGAAATATTCAGGGGTTGGAAATCGAGTTTGCACCATGTACACATATGGGGATGCCCGTCTGAAGTGAGGATTTACAACCCACAAGAAAAGAAATTTGATCCTAGAACCCTTAGCGGTTATTTTGTTGGATATGCTGAACAATCCAAGGGATACATGTTTTATCGTCCATCTCATAACACCATGATTGTGGAATCAAGAAATACGAAGTTTCTTGAGACTGATTTGATTAGTGGGAGAAATCGGTTGTAGAGCTCAAATTCTAAAATTATTATTGAGCAACCTCATACATCAGTCGATCAAGTCATTGTTGTTAGAGTTCAAATTGATATTGATCTCTAACTTCCACATGTTGATAATGATCTAGTAGATCAAGTTGTTCAGGAAGAAACTTTGGTCATAGAAACAACTAGTTGGTCAACCTGATCCTTAAGAAAATGTTGATCCAACACTAAGACGATCTACTAGAATAAGGAAATCAGCAATCCCTAGGGACTACTATGTGTATCTACAAGAATTGAACTTCAATGTCAGAGCCAAAAATGATCTTGAGACGTTTTCCCATGCCATAAGTTGTAATGAATCTAGTCAATGATATGATGATATAAATGATGAAATGAATTCGATCACATCAAATGAAGTTGACGAGTTACCTAAAGGAGCGAAAGCCATTGGATGGAAATGGGTCTTGGAAACTAAGAAAGACTCATCCGGTAACATCGAGAGATACAAGGCCAGACTAGTTGCCAAAGGATTAAATCAAAAAGAAGGAATCGATTATAAGTAGAATTTTTTTTCTTGTATCAAAGAAAGATTCGTTTTATGTGATCATGGAATAGGTTGCATACTTTGACTTGGAATTGCAATAAATAGATGTGAAAACAGCCTTTCTGAATGGAGAACTAGAGGAAGAGGTGTTCATGAAACAACCTAAAGGATCCCCCTCTATTAATGGTGAGCATTTAGTTTGCAAGTTTGAAGGATAAATCTATGGTTTTGAAACAAGCCTCACGACAATGGTACTTGAAGTTCCATGATGTTTTTTCTTCATTCGATTTCGAAGAGAACGTTATGGATAATTGTATATACCAAAAGGTTAGGGGGAGCAAGACTTCTTCCTGACTATATGTAGATGATATCTTGCTTGCTAGTAATGATAGGAGTATGGTTTTTGAGGTAAAAAAATTTCTATCCAAGAATTTTGATATGAAAGATTTAGTCGATGCATCATACATCATTGGGATAAAGATACATCGCAATAGAGTAGTCGGTACTTTGGGTATGTCTCAAGAGACATACATCAACAAAGTTTTAGAAAGATTTCGGATGAAAGATTGTTCACCAAATGTAGATCCTATTGTGAAGGGCGATAAATTCAGTTTAACCGAATGCACAAGTCTGCACAAGACTTTATATTGCTTTCATTTTGGGTATGCTAGGGAGATATCAAAGTAATTCAAGCATTGAGCACTGGAAAGTTGCAAAGAAGGTATTGCATTACCTTAAGAGGGCTCGAGATTACATGCTAGTATACAAACAAACAAATAATATGGAAGTGATCGTTCATTATGATTCCGACTTTGATGGCTATGTTGATTCATGGAAATCATCTTCTGGATAAATTTTTATGTCAAACAGTGGAGTTGTTTTATGGAGAAGCTGCAAACAGTCATTGTTTGCTACTTCTACCATGAAAGCCGAGTTCGTGTCTTGTTTCGAAACTACTTCTCACGGGGTATGAATGAAGGATTTCATTTCCAAGCTTAGAATCATGGATTCTATTAGCAGGCCCCAAAAGTTGTTTTGCGATAATTCAGTTGTAGTGTTCATGGCTAAGAACCACAAAAGTGGAAGTCGAAACGAGCATATCGACATAAAGTATTTGACCTTAAGAGAACACGTGAAAAACAAAAGTGTTATCATTGAACATACTAGTAATATCTTAATGATAGCGGATCCTCTGGGTAAAGGCATGACACTAGGAAAATTTGAGGATCATGTTAAGAGTATGAGCCTTGGTTCCCCGATGTAAACTCGTTGTTGTTGGAACGATGTTTGTCTTTTGAAAATCATGTTGAAAATATGATTATTGTTTATAAATGTGTACACATTCGGAATATAATTAAGTTGGTCAATCATAAATAATCGATTAAGTTTGGACCAAGAATGAACATTGGTTTTATTCGTAAAGTATGAGAATTATATGCATTGTGATACATGAAAGGTATTACTTGTTTACATTAAAAGGAAATACCGCCATGATTCACGCGTTTGATTTATAATTTTAGGCATTATGACATTTATTGATCAAGTGGGAGTATGTAAGATTTATGTGTCCTTTTTTTATCATCAAATAATATTATTAGTAGGATAATTCTTTGAAATAAAGAAGAGGCTAAGAGTACAACTCTCAAGAAAACAAGAGAACTCCAAACAAACCTTACAAGACAAAACTAGAAAACCTAACAACCAAGTGCCTCATCTAGAGAAATACAAGCACAACCCTGCTCCAGAAACCAATCAGCAAACCGAACTCAGGAGAAATTAGTGAAGAACCAACATAAGGAGTAGAGGAAGTCATCTCAGCCAGAACTTTGAGAATGAATACCTAATCCGAGATGCTGCAACAATCCAAATGCACCATAAAATTCAAGACATACAACAGCACCCAACCAAGCCTACACTGAGATCTACCCACATCACAAAATACAGACCTAAAGATCTCAGTACATTACTGAGCCAAATGTGGAGGCCCAAGCAAGGCCTAAACAGACATAGAACAAGCAAGGTACAAAAGGTATCTTGCAGAGCAAGTAACTGATGCCCTCCTTCACTCAACCCTTAAAATCCACCCCTAAAAACCCCTAAAATCGAAACCTCCATTCTAATCCAGATTCACAAAATGCCCATAGTCCCACTGAAGAATTGTAGAATTAACACAACCCACCAAAAATTGATTCCCAAGCAACCGAGCAAACATATGTTAAAATAGCAAAAAGATTGATAGAGTCATATCAGTAAAGATATCTAAGAGGAGAAACCTTCCCTAGCCATGACCTTCAAAACTCAATGCTTGTGTCCCAAGCTAAACCAAGGCCAACTAGTAGAGTGTAGAAGTAAACCTATGCCCCCTAGAAACCAAAAAAAAAACTTACTACCTTGAAATTATCTTCTTTCTATGACAATGAGATGGAGATGATACCCAAGCTTCAAAAGAGAAAGGGATGTTCTTTGTGAATTGGCTTCATTCCAAGATGAAAGGGTAACTTTGGATCCTGTTGGGGATCTCCAAATGAGAGGAGGAATTGTTATTGAACACCGCCTCATTTCTTGCCAACCAAATATGTCACATTGTAATGAAAACTAAAATTCTCCATTGCTTCTATGATGCTGCTGGAGCAATCTCAGTACAATAGTAAATGAGTTTCTTAGTGTCTCCCATCAATGAGCCCTTGAAACTCCACCAATTATGCACAGCTGACCAAACTAACCAAGATCTTTGACAGTTCAGTAGTAGGTGGTTGATTTCTTCAAAATCCAAACCACAAAAAGGGCAAAGAGTATCCTGTAAACTGAAATTCAAACCTCTACTATCCAAGAATAGTTTTGTAGGGATGTCATTATGACAAGTCAGCCAGGAAAAGGCAAAAATCTAGGGGGATGGGGTACCATAGAAGTTTTGCCCAAGATTGCACTTGAACTTGAGAAATTTCTAAAAAATTGTACGTCCTTTTCACTTTGAAACCTGCTTGATGAATCTTCCACAACACTTTATCCTCTCCTGAGTCTTGAAGAGAGAATACAAGTAGAAGTTCTTGTAGATCTATGAATTCTCATCCTCTCAACTGTCTTCTGAAATAAATGTACCAGTCCCCATTGTTCCAAAAATGAGACACCTTAAGTTTCTTGTGAATACAAAGATAGAATAGTCTTTGTAACCTTTTTTTTAAAGGGATGTATAATACCCAAACATCCTCACAGAAATTGATCGTCTGACCATTCATCACTAACGGTCCTAAAATGTTGATCACTGATAAATCCCAATCTTGAGAGCACCACCCATATTTAGCACATATCAACTTCTTCCATAGAGAATTAATCTCTATAGAAAATATCCACCACCATTTTTCTAGGAGTGCTAAATTCATGACATAGATAGTTTGATGCCAAGCCCTCCTTTCTCCTTTGGCAAACAAACCAAACCCCACTTTACCTTATGCAAAACCTTCTTAGTTATTGAACTATTCCACAAGAACCTTCTATACCACATTTCCATCTCCTGCAAGACTTTTTTGAGAGCTTTGAACAATGACATATAATAAAGAGGGAGGATTTGATAAGGGTAACTCTGCCCCTAAAGTTCAAAGTTTTGGACTACCAGAGACTCAGTTTTTTCTTGAATTTTTCTATGATGGGAGACCAAGTTTTGTATTTCTGAGGGTTGGCACCCAATTGAAATCTCAGATACTCAAAAGAGAGATCCATAGCTTCATAGCCTAGAATATTGGAGACTCGTTCCACTGAGATAGATGAAGCATTGAGAAGAGCTATTTTGGATTTTTGGAAGTTTATTTTCAGACCTGAAGCAAGTTGAAAGGCTTTGAGAGACCTTTTTAGGTTCTGAATGTGAGGAATTTTGGCCTTGATGACGATCAGGGTGTCATCAGCAAACTGTAAATGTGAAATGGTAGGTGTTTGGCTATTCTGAGGACCACATTTAAGCCCCTCAATATTTCTTGAAATGATTCCTTGTTCCAATATTTGATGAAGCCCTTCAGCTGCAAGTGCAAAGAGCAATAGAGAGAGGGAACATCCATATCTTAGCCCTCTTGAGAGTTTAAAATCTTTTTAGGGGGGGTCCATTGATCAAAATTGAAGACCAAGCCTAAAAACAAGAGGCCAACCACATTCTCCAGACACTACCAAAGCACATAATTGATAATATATTATCCAAATACCCCCAATCTAGATGATCATAAGCTTTCTCAAAATCAACTTTGAAAAGAATAACTTGTTCCTTAGAAGCTTCAGTAGCTATCAAAACACCATCCAGGATTTGTCTGCCTACAATAAATCCAGTCTGAACATCACTCAGTAAATGATCCATAACTGATTTCAATCTAGTAGCTAAAACTTTAAAGAGGTAATACACCACCAGAAGAACAAGGCCCCTCTGCATTCGGATGGTGAAGAAGATCATAGCTATGGTCACTCCCAAACCTCTTCTCAACTCATGAGAGAAATCAGGCGCGATTATGGAGAAGAACTAAAATACAATCCGGAACAAGAATACTTCAAAACCTTAGCCTCGGGTCACATCAGAAGGATAAGGAAGCTTCGTTCGGTGGTGGTCTCTACAAATCATGTGCAGCACCAAGCCTCGTCCTCTATTGGTTAGCCTCCTCTAGGCTTTGAGGATTACATGCCAAGACGCTATCCAGTTCAAAAGAACCTCAAAATGAAAGCCTTTGAATCAAGAACCTGGGTAGCCTTTGTTCACAATCTTCCACACAGAGCAATAATTGACTGGTTAGCCAATGTATTCTCTGAAATTGGAGGCATAACAAGAGTTCATATTGCTGAAAAGATGAGTAGTTCTAGGAAATTCTATGGCTTTTGCTACTTCAGCAAGCTATATCCATGTTCAATGGATACACAACCAGTGGATTCAAACTTCTTATCACTTAATCAAAAGGGAAGAACATCTCAGCTCCAGCCTCACCAGTGCACAAGAAAGCTTCAACTGAGCAAGATTATGAACACTCACACCACCAACCGCAGTTCAAGCCACCCACAATACAAGGATCGGTTGTAGGTGCACAGAATATCTATCTCCAACATTGCCATCTAGCATTAGCTCACAACAATTACTCCACCACAGAAATATTGAGGGACATCACTATGGAAGGAGTATGCTGCCTCGATCTAAAAGATTTGGGAAACAAGGTTCTTCTTTTCTACTGCACAAACCCTATTCTCAACAAGGAATTAATTACTGAAGATGGATCCTGGCTGGCCAATTGGCTCTCTATTATCCCTGGCAAGAACTAATTATTCAAGCAAGGAGGCAGGTTTTGTTGGGTGGCAATTCATAGGTTGCCATACCATGGGTGGTGTGAAGAATCATTTCCATCTGTAGTAACCAATATTGGGACATATGTGTGTACTCATCCCCAATCAAAGGTTGGTTTGAAAATTGATGTTGCTTATGTCTTAATAAAAACTAGCTCCTTCTCACTTATCTCTGCAGATGTGAATCTTGTTCTGGGGTCCAAAGTTTTTAAGTTGAAGATAGCCTCGATTACTGCTAATGACCTTTCTATCTTAACTCCCCATCTTGATTTATCCTCCCATGAATCGAGTCCTAGAAATTCAGATTCTCTTAAATCTCTGCTTGAGGAAAATACTGCTACTTCCTCAACTGATCGTTGTGACAAAGATGGAGAAGAGTGAAGTCTGAAGGCATGTATGGAACTTAATACTCCTTTGATCCAACCACCTTCATTTACGGCTGAAGATCTTGGTTTGAATAAAAATGTGGTCTTGGAGGAATGTCAGCACCAACTTCCACCTGCTCTTAATGCATCTCAACAACCTTCATTTCTCCAAAATCTCATAGTGCCAGATACTCTGGAGCCATCTGTGCTGGTTCTGTAAGGAGAATGTACACCCAAAATTCCTTCAATCATTCTGCAGCAATCCAGGCCTGATCTCCAATTCTCGTCGGAAGCCAATGTAATTGCTCAGTCTCAGGATCCTATTTCAGTTACTCAACAACTGAATATCTCTCAGGCCCGCAAGATAGTTACACCACAACTAAGTCTGCCTGTTATCAAGGAAACAAGTACAAGGGAACAACCCCATTTATTGCTACCCTCTCCTCTGTCAGGTGAGAGAAAGTCCTTGGAAAAGGATACATTAAATGACCCTGCAAATCTGGGAACTATAGCTTCGAATTGGACACTCTCTCAGTAGAATGGAGGCTTTGAAGGTCTCCTCAGTGACAATTATACCCTAATCCCTGGCCCCATTACAAGACAGTTAGACTCACAAACCCTAGAAGTGGCAGCAAATATGGGCCTACTCGAAACTCCTTCAAACTCTCCTCCCCTTGGTAACTGGAAAAAATCTAAGACCTTAGCAAAAAAATTCAAAGCCTCTTTCCCTGCACACAAATATCCTACTAGATCCAAAACCAAAGGAGGAACTTCATACATTAATAAAGCTCAATTAAATGAGGCAAAGAAGGCTTGGTGTTTTGGAAAAGCCATTGGCTTAAGTGCTGACTGTAATGAGGAACAGGTGTTGCTGCAGTTAGCTTCTCTTGATGATGTAAGGAACTATGGGGTTGACCTTGAAGTGGGCAGTGATGGGGAATTTTTTGATCTTGAGAGGGACTCTGACTCTGAGGCTCCATTGAGCAATAAGCTCGTGGTAGTCCTTTCTCTTTAAGTTTATCTCTAATGAAGATCCTCTCATGGACCATGAGAGGTCTTTGTTCCTCACAAAAGAGGAAAACACTCGGTGATGTGATCCGCAAGCAACAACCTCAATTCATTATTCTGCAAGAGACTAAGCTTATAACCCTTCCCACTTTCTTCCTGAGATCTTGTGGCTTGAGTTCTGGTTGGGAGAGAAACTTTATCCCTGCAGAAGATTTATCTGGGGGGTTAGTTGTGGTTTGGAAAATTCAAAATTATAACAAGGTCTTAGTGAGGAAAATACATGGGGCATTGATTTGGATTGGTCTGGCTTCTGATGTTGGGGCTCAATGCTGCTTCATTAACATTTATGCCCCTTGCTCATCCAGAGGAAGAAGGGCCTTATGGCTTTATCTTACAGCTGAGATAGCCTCTCTGAATATCCCTCCTCTTTTGGTTTTGGCTGGGGATTTCAATGCAGTCCTTGATCCATCAGAAAGAGCAAACTTAAGAGCTTTTGCATCTGATATGGCTTCGTTGCAGAATTTTGTGGATTCACTTGCAATAATTGATCTCCCATTGGCAGGTGGAAAATTTACCTGGTTTGGGCCTGGCTCTTTGGCCTCAAGAATTGACAGATTCTTTGTTTCTTCATGCTTTCTAGCCTCTTTTAATAAACTCACTCAATTATGCATACCAAGATGTATCTCAGACCACAGAGCCTTGGTCTTGTTTGATGATCAAGTGGATTGGGGACCAATACCCTTTAAGTTCCTCAATATATGGCTAGAGGATAAAAGATTCTACAGCTTTGTCCAGTCTTGTTGGGAGTCTTTCTCCATAATGGGGCAACCTCATCTTACATTATGGCAGAAGCTCAAATTGTTAAAAGAAAAGATCAAAGAGTGGAATGCTAAGGTTTATGGCTTTTTAGATACTCAGATTGCTGCCCTCAGACAAAGTATAGATGATCTGGACACTATTGTTGAACAAAGACCTCCCACTTGAGTAGAAAGCAATGAAAGAGGTCAATTACAGGCTGACTTAATTCAAAAAACAAAGCTGTTGGCCAAGCTTTGGAGCCAAAAAGCTAGGAGAAAGTGGCATCATGAGGGGGACAAAGGATCTAAATTTTTCCACAGAGTTGCAAATTTTCAAGGGGCCAGGAATAAACTCTCACAGATTATGTTCAATGAAGAGATCCTACTTGACCCTCAGGAAATTAAAGAGGCTGTTGTATCACATTTTAGCAACAGGTTCTCTGAACCCCCTCCACACCTGCTAAATATTAATCTGCTACAATTCAAGGCACTTAATCACTAACAAGTTCAAGAACTAGAACTGGATTTCTCTGAAGATGGAATATTAAAGGCTCTAATGGCTTGTGCTGGAGATAAAGCCTCTGGACCAGATGGGTATACATTGAAGTTCTTCCAAGTCTGTTGGCCAATAATCAAGACTGATCTAGTAAACTTCTTCACATACTTTCATATGTCAGGCCATTTGGGGAAAAGTATCAACACTTCTTTTGTATCCCTGATCCCAAAATGTGATACACCTCTATCCTTTGATGATTATAGGCCTATTAGCCTCATGGGAGAGCCTTATAAGATCCTATCCAAGCTACTTTCCCTGAGGTTTAAGAAAGTGGTCAGCTCCTTAGTAGGTTTTGAACAAACTGGTTTTATTGGTGGAAGACAAATTCTTGATGGGGCTTTGGTAGCCAATGAGGTGGTCCTTCAGATTAAAAAAGATAAAACCAAGGCTTTGATCTTCAAAGCAGATTTTGAAAAGGCATTTGATAATGTGCATTGGTTGTTTGTTATGAAACTCTTGGATAAGATGGGTTTTGGGGTGCTGTTGAGAATGTTGATGATCTCATGTTCTAAAGCTCATGTAGCAATTCTCATAAATGGATCACCATCACCAGATTTTCAAATGCATAGGGGCTTAAGGTAGGGATGTGCTCTATCACCTCTTATCTTTGCCTTGGTTGCTGAAGCTTTAAATCAGATTATGCAGGCTGCTCTGTCTTCTTCCCAGTTTCAAGGCATCTCTTTGGGAATTAATGGCCCAACCATGTCACATCTCCAATTTGATGATGACACAATATTTTTTTATCAAAGCAACTGAGGAAGGAGCTTGTAACTTGAAAAATGCTCTACAGATGTTCAAAATGGCTACAGGTCTGAAAGTCAATTTCAACAAATCAAGTATCATCACTATGAACATGTCTGAGGAAGAAGAAGCAGCCTATCCTGAGATCCTAAATTGCCAAGCTGAAAAACTCTGCTTTAAATACCTATGTTTTTCACTTGGTGCAAACCCAAAAAGACTTATTACTTGGGAACCAATAATTCAGAGATTCAAGAAGCATCTAGGTCTGTGACAGGCTAAACTCTTATCTTTGGGGGGTAGAATCACCTTAATCAAGACTACTCTCAGTGCTCTTCCACTTTATTACTTCTTATTAATCAAGGCTCCTAAATCTGTTATCAAAACCATGGAAACACTTAGACTTTTTCTCGCCCCGAGAAAATCAACAAAAGAAGACATCATTACTAAGATAGAACCGGTTAAACCCTAAGGTTCACCCCGATAGGAGGAGTCCGGTACTCCTTTATTCAAAACATTAAATATAAAGATGCACGTCCAATGCATGAACCCTAACTCTAATGCATTCCTATAACAACTCTATATGATGCATGCAAAAGACACGAAAAGTAGGTGATATTCAAAACCGTGCATAGAGGTTCACATGGTTTTTCTCAGAGTCGCCACATGCTAAAAATCTTACACTCATCAAAGAAGCATATGAACTAATGAATACAGTTAAGCAGGACGCTACTCACATTAAAGACTTAACCCTTTCCTTTTAAACTTGCATTCACTCATTCACCATAACTGTGTGTTTCCTTATTTCCCCTTACATGGAGTTTAGAGATTCATACGCTATCATGCTAGACCCATCTCCATTAATTGTAAGGAATCATGATTATTCAAGAATCAGAAAGGTCTTTAATTTGGCTTGTAATGTAAGGCTAGGCAAAGGGTAGGGAAGGATAATCAAAGGAAGCTCAATAAATATCTCAAGACAAAGCTGCTTCATTCTCACACCCATAAATCATGTCACACATCCCAAACCCCATGTTTAACATCCAACTCTTGCAATCTCTAATACCATTTTTTCCATTGAATAACTAATGACAACAATGATATGTCATAGATATCCATAAGTTAACCATTTGTCTAAACCACTATCAAGCCTTACCCCACACTTATTCTTTTCTTAGGGATTTTTTTTTCTCTTTTTTTTCTTAATCCCTTTTTCTTTTCTTTTCCTTTGGGGTAAGGCGATATAAAATTTGTCCTCAATACAAACCAATGGAAAATTATTTTTTCATCACTTTTTCTCTCTTTTGCTCACTCATTTTCCCAAAAATAACCACTCTCAATGAAGCAACTAAGCCTAGAGATATGGGTTCAAACAATAATAGGGATATATAAATGAAATAAAAAGGCACATAGGATTGTAATGTCGGGTTTAGAAATGAAAGGCTTAGGCTCAAATGGGTGACTAAGAGATTCAATCATGCAAGGGTAGACAGTTTTTAGCTCAAACGATCCATAGATGGCCTAAAATCATTTTCCTAAACAACCATGTTCCTTATTCTTATTTCGCCTCGAATGGGTCGCACATGTAGTTCTAGACTCAAATTACCATGCATGAGAATCAAAGGCAAACAACACGGGTTATAGCGAACACTCAAAAGCAAGTGGAAGGGTTAATCCTAATGCATGTGCTTTCACTACTTATTTGATTCACTCATGCTCATATACAACCTTGATTTATTCAAAAAAAATAAGCAATAGCGATAATTCAATCATCGAAACCTTAGGAACATAAACACTAGACTTGCACATCACCAGAAAATATTTTTTTTTGATTTTTCAAATTTTTTTCAATTTTTTTGGATTTTTCAAAAAGTTTATAACACGAAATGATGCATGAGCACACAAAAGAAAACACAATGCAATGCAATGAAAGGCATACCCCACCCCACACTTTAAAATTAAGCACTGTCCCCAGTGCGACTCTAAACACGTATTTACAATCTAAATACCTAGAAACGCATGCACATGATAAATGATAACAAGGAAGCACCCCACACTCAAAGTCAGCAGGTATACAATTCACACAACCCTATATGCATAGTCTATCAGCACGACAATTCGGGCACTCATGGCCCACCAAATAGCATAAAGGAAGTAAATAATTGATCGGCAGAGCTAATGCTGACACAGACTCAAACAAAAACATAAAATGCATGGGAAATAAAAACACAAATTACGCTTTCCCAAATCCATCAAGCCATAGCGATGCTGAAATCAGATAAAGCTCAGAAACCACGCAGCATGCATAAAATAAATGATGGGAAAGCATAAAACACATATATACAAGATTCAAATGCACCCGCTCACTGCGGGTTGCCAGGAGGGAGGTCAGAGGGTTGGCCAGACTGTCCGGACCGGCCACTACCCCACCAGTCAGACCCCATGCGGGTCTGGATCCAGCCAACAGTCATAGGCACGGTGGACAAGGGCTCAAGAGTGAGTCCACTGTGTCGAATCGGGTGTGAACCCTGTCAAACTGAGTATCCATCCCCCCAAACCGGGTCTCGACCCCGTCGAACCGAGGTCAGCGCTATGCCGAGCTCACTAATTTCTGCCCAAGCATCCTCGATCAGACAATAATCAGGGTCACCCCCCTCAATAGGAGAAAACCCGCAGGCTTCTCAGATAGGGAGGGTTTAAACACTCGCCCACACAGTCTAAATTCAACCGGTTCGTCACACACGTGTAACCGACAATACGACGTGAGAAACTCAAGAGTGAGTTTCTCATAATGTCGGGGCTCCCATCCCCAAAGTCTAGGCCACCCAAAGGCCTCCAGTTTTGCCCTCATCTCATCCGCAAAACCCAGAGTTTGTGTGACAAACTTGGTATCCAAGAAACGATTTTGCATAGTGCCTCGTTTCTTGTTTTGCTGGAGCATCTTAATTCGCAATTCATGTCTAAAAATCAGGCAAGGTTGATTTGGAGTACCTATGGCCGAGTGTGGAGGGTTAAGAGGTCGCTGGTCCGCCTCGTCCGAATCAGAGCTCGGGTCCGGATGACGGATTCGCAACGGTTGAGGCTGTGATCCCGATGCCCCTCCCTGTGACTGCTTCCGCTTCTTAGCAGGTGCCATCTGAACAAAATAACAAGGGAAAGATCAAAGTAGACAAATAAAAATTTCGCTCAAAAGCAACCCTTACTGCCCAGCCACAGATGTGATCACGGATCCGTGAGGAGCTCTGTCACGGTTTTCAGGTCGGATCCGTGAGAGGTTCCGTCACGGGTTGGAGGTCGGAGCCGCGAGAGGGTCCGTCACGGGTCGTAGGTCGGAGCCGTGAGGTCGTCCGTGATAGCAAACAGGCCGGAGCTGTGAGGCTTTCCGACGACAGAAAATCCGGCTGGTTCGTCCTTGAGCGCCAGCGACGAGGTCCACCCGAAGCTCGTGGTGAGAAGGATGGAGGATGGAGCTTAAGGTTCGTTAATGGTAGAGATGGGGGTAAGTGGGTTGTGGATAAATAGAGCTAGGGAGATGGAGGAAGAGGATGAGGTTTGGGTTGAAGAGCAAGGTTTGAGGTCGAGGAAGGAGTGGAGATTCGTTGGTGTGTGGTTTGAGGTTGAAGAAGGAGTGGGGAGTATGGAGGCGTGTGAAGGGGAAGGGAAGAAGATGAGTTAGATAGGGTTTGGGGGAAAAGTGGTCTTCGGCCTAGGCTCGGACTGGGCTTGGGTGTGTAGGCCTCGGGTTGGGCCTCGGGATGGGCCTGCTCGAGTGGGCTGCCCAACCTGTTCAAATTTTTTTTTCTTCTCTTCGCTAGGTCACGGAGCCGTGCCTCTAACAGTGATGGTACCCTTCACGGAGCCGTGATCAAGTTCCGATTTTTCAATTTCGCTCTGTTTCGTCACAGAGCCGTGATGGCCTTCGTGACGGTTGTCCTCACGGATCCGTTCCCCTGTAGCATCCCCTTTTGACTGCTCATATTCTCCTTTCCTTCCTCTGGCAGTCCTGCACACAAATGCATCCTTTAATTCACGAAAAACAAAGAAAATAAACACAAAATAACCTCGGGTTGCCTCCCGAGAAGCGCTTTTGTTTAACGTCGTTAGCTCGACTCAAAGGCGTCTTTAGGCCGCCTCTTCATCCTCATAGTCTGGCTCCTCCAGGTATAGGCACTCCTCTGGTCCCAACGGTCCCCCATAATAATGCTTAATTCGATGTCCATTGACTAAGAATGGGGGCCGTGTTCCATCAGAAATTTCTACCGCCCCTTTTGACAAGACTCGAGTAACTTTATAGGGCCCGCTCCACTTCGAAACAAGCTTTCCAGAGAAGATCTTCAACCGAGAGTTATAGAGAAGGACCCTATCTCCCTCCCTAAACTCTCTTTGCAAAATTTTCTTATCATGGGCGATCTTGGTGCGCTCCTTGTATAGCTCAGTGCTGAAGTAAGAAAGGGACCTAAACTCGTCCAACTCATTAATCTGCATCAACCTCTTCTCAGCACAAAGATTAGCATCAAAATTTAAAAACTTAAGCGCCCAATATGCTTTATGTTGTAACTCTAACGGTAAGTGACATGACTTCCCATATACCATCTTATACGGTGACATTCCAATAGGGGTTTTATATGCTGTCCTATACGCCCAAAGTGCATCATCTAACTTTTGTGCCCAATTTTTTCTAGACATATCAACAGTCTTTTCTAAAATACTTTTTAATTCCCTATTGGTAACTTCCACCTACCCGCTAGTTTGGGGATGGTAGGGTGTAGCTAAGCGATGGGTGACTCCATACTGATTTAGAAGTTTCCAAAATATTTTATTGCAAAAGTGTTTCCCACCATCGCTTACTATTGCCCTGGGTGTGCCAAACCGGGAAAAAATGTGCTTCTTAAGGAAAGCTACCACCGGCTTGGCATCATTAGTGGGTAAGGCTATCGCCTCTACCCATTTAGACACATAATCTACTGCAACTAGTACATATTCCATACCGTTAGATCTAGGGAATGGACCCATGAAATCGATGTTCCACACATCGAACAACTCTACCTCTATGGTCACATTCAGAGGCATCTCATGCTTCTTTGATATATTTCCCGTTCTTTGGCACCTGTCACATTGCTCAACAAACCGAATAGCATGATGAAATAAGCTAGGCCAATAAAAACCTGATTGAAGTACCTTTTGAGCTGTCCTCTGTGGTCCAAAATGACCTCCTACATCACCCCCGTGGCATTGATGCAAAATAGCTTCTTGCTCCTCTTTGGGGACACATCTTCCCACCATTTGATCTGCACAAGTTTTAAACAGAAAAGGGTCATCCCAAAAATAATTTATTACATCATGTAAGAATTTGTTCTTCTGGTAGGGCTTCATGTCAAGAATAAGAGCACCAGTTGCCAAGTAGTTTGCAAAACTTGCAAACCACGGGGCTTCGATGTGCTTTGCCTGGAATAGGTGCTCATCTGGAAACTCCTCATTTATAGGCTTACTAAGCTCTTCATATGGATTCTCAATCCTAGACAGGTGGTCTGCTATCACATTCTCTACTCCTTTCTTATCCCGTATTTCCAAATCAAATTCTTGTAGAAGTAAGATCCACCTTAGCAATCTAGGCTTAGCATCCTTCTTGCTAAACAGGTACTTAAGAGCTGCATGGTCAGTGTATACTATAACCTTGGATAAGACAAGATAGGAGTGAAATTTGTCACATGCAAATACCACAGCTAAAAGTTCTTTTTCAGTAGTAGCATAATTTAGTTGAGCCTCATTAAGAACTCTACTAGCATAGTATATGGTATGAAAAACCTTATCTTTCCTTTGTCCTAAAACTGCTCCTACCGCTATATCACTAGCATCACACATCAATTCAAAGGGTAGAGACCAGTCGGGACTGACCATTACAGGTGCATTTACCAAAATTTTCTTTTAAGGTTAAGAAGCTTTTCAAACAAGCGTCATCAAAATTAAAAGGGACATCTTTTACTAGCAAATTGCATAATGGTTTAGAGATTTCAGAAAATCCCTTTATAAATCTCCTATAAAACCCTGCATGTCCTAAGAAACTTCTAATTCCTTTTATATTAATAGGTGGAGGTAATTTACCTATTACATCTACTTTGGCCTTATCTACCTCAATCCCTTTATATGAGATTTTATGGCCTAAAACAATTCCCTGTTGTACCATCAGATGACATTTCCCCCAATTAAGAACAGGGTTTGTTTCTTCACATCTAGTCAACACTTTATGCAGATTATTTAAACAATCATCAAACGAAGAACCAAACATAAAGAAATCATCCATAAATACTTCAAGGTAATCACCAATCATATCATGAAAAATAGCAGTCATGCATCTTTGAAATGTAGCAGGTGCATTACACAAACCAAACGACATTCTCCTATATGCAAATGTTCCATAAGGGCAAGTTAAAGTTGTTTTCTCTTGATCCTCGGGAGCTATAGCTATTTGATTATACCCACTATATCCATCTAGAAAGCAATAATATTCATGACCAGCTAATTTTTCTAACATTTGATCAATAAAAGGCAAGGGAAAATGGTCTTTTCGGGTGGCATCATTTAACTTTCTATAGTCTATACATACTCTCCACCCTGTAACAGTTCTAGTAGGAATTAGTTCATTCTTATCGTTTGTTACTACCGTCATCCCCCCTTTCTTAGGCACACATTGAATAGGACTAACCCAAGCACTATCAGAGATGGGATAGATAATACCTGCATCGAGTAGCTTTATAATTTCCTTTTTTACTACCTCTTGCATTAATGGGTTGAGCCTCCTTTGTGGTTGCACAGTTGGTTTGTAGGTATCTTCCATTAAAATCTTGTGCATACATGTTGACGGGCTGATTCCTCTAATGTCTGCCACTGTCCATCCAAACGCCTTTTTATGTTCCTTGAGCACCCTCATCAGCTTTTCCTCTTGTAGAGAAGACAATTCAGAAGAAATTATAACAGGTAATGTGTTGTCTTCATTTAAAAACATGCATTTTAAATTATCTGGGAGGTTTTAATTCAAGCTCCGGGGCTTGCTCAACAGAGGGTTTTAGCATAGGCCCTTGCCTCGCCTCCAAGGTGAGACGAGTGTGGGGCCTATCCCTCTTTCTTGGAGGGCATGCCTCCAAGAGATTGACCATCTCTGCTTCCTTATCCTGCACAAGATCGCAAGTGGTTGTGTCCTCATTAATTAAACATGCCAGTAAAGGATCATCAAGAATAAAATTTTCCTGCACTACGGAATCAATCAAATCAATCCTATAACAAGTATCATAAATTATAGCATGTTTAAGGGATCTGAAAACATTAAAAACCACTTCGTCTTTGCCATATCGGATGGTCAATTTCCCTTGCTCTACATCAATAAGAGCTCGGACTGTGGCCAAGAATGGGATTCCTAGGATTAGGGGAATTTCATAATCTTCCTGCATGTCCAAGATAACAAAGTCAGCAGGGAAAATAAATTTGTCAACTTTTACCAACACATCTTCCACAATCCCTCTAGGGTACTTAATAGATCTATCAGCTAGCTGTAGGGACATAGAAGTTGGTTTTAATTGCTCTTTCAATCCTAACTGCTTAAAAATATTTTAAGGCATCAAATTTATACTAGCCCCTAAATCACACAAAGCTTTTGCAAATGAAAGGGAACCCATTTCACATGGTATAGTGAAGCTACCTGGGTCTTTCAATTTAGGAGGCAGTTTATTCTGCAAGATAGCAGAACACTCCTCACTTAAATTCACCCTTTCATGCTCTTGGTATTTCCTTTTATTAGATATAATATCCTTCAAGAATTTTGCATAAATAGGCATGTTTTTAATTGCATCAAGAAAAGGAATATTAATCTCAAGCTTCCTAAACACATTCAAGAATTTAGCATACTGATCATCATGTTTAGATTTCTTAACAATAGAGGGGAAAGGAAGATGTGGAGTCCGGGTTTCTGAATCAACCACGGGCTCCCTTACCTTCTTACCTGTGGAGTGCTCTCTGCTTACTACCTCTATTAAATCTTCTTGCTCTTGATCTTGAATTTGTTCTACAGAGATTTCTGGGGGTAGCTCTTTCTCATGCTCCTTCTCTTCTAGTTCCACCACCTTACCACTCCTTGTAGTAATTGCATGCGCATTTTCTCTAGGATTCCTCTCGGTGTCACTAGGTAGGGATCCTGGAGGTCTGTAGTTTGCTGCTGTGGCAACCTGTCCTAGCTGAGTATTTACTGATTTATAGTTGTTATCTGCTTCAGCTCGTTTCCTAAGAAGCTCCCTTATCTGTTGATCTTTTTCCTCCAGCCGCTTATGGATTTTCCTATTCTCTTCGTCTTGTATCATATTCTTCTCCTCCTGTATCTGCAGCATTTTTAAAATTAAAGAAGTCGGGTCAGAAGAAGATTGTTGGTTACCTGAATTTTGCTGAGGTTGAGGATTTCTCTGCTGGTTGCCTTGATTTTGAGGTCTCTGATTGAATCCGGGAGGTGTTGGATTTTGGCTTCTTTGATTATGATCTCCTCCCCATTTGAGCTCAGGGCGATCTTTCCAACCCTTATTATAAGTGTTGGAATAAGGATCGTACTTCCTCCCTTGGTTGCCATTATGATTCACCCAGTTAGCCTCCTCATAGTCCATTGGACTAGGCTGTGGTGGTTGTCCCTGCATGCCTGCCATCATCAGCTTCATTTCTTTCAATTGCTCAATGACTTGATTTATTTATGCTGCTGAATTGACTGAATTGACTGTAGGCCCTCCAGGTGCTCTTTCCGAATGCCAAGCATCATTGGCCATTATATTATCTAGAATCTCTTGGCATTCCTGTAGAGTGTGTTTGGTGAACGAACCACCAGATGCGGCGTTCAGCTCTGCTTGACTTGGTCTGTTTAACCCTTGGAAGAATGTCTGCAGCTGCAACCACAACTCTTGTCCATGGTGAGGACACTTCCTCATGAGTCCTTGATATCTCGCCCAAGCTTCTGCTAGTGATTTAAAATTTGATTGAGCAAAATTTTGGACCTTGGCTCTGAGCTCCTTAGTCTTCCTGGGCGAGTAGAATCTGGCTAGAAATTTTTGTGATAGATCGGCCCATGTTGTGATTGCGTGGTTAGGCAGGCTTGCAACCCAGTCTGCTGCCTCATCTCTTAGAGTAAACTTGAAGACCCGCAGTTTAATTGCTTCGTCTGTCACTCCATTGTACCTGAAAGTAGCATAAATCTCATTAAATTTAGTCAGATGTGCAGCAGGATCGGGATCCGTGTTTGGATTCCCGCTAAATGTATGTTGTAGGAGTAATTGGATGGTAGAGGTTTTAATCTCGAAAGTGTGAGCTTCCACTGGTGGGTGGAGAATGCTCTGATGTAGGTTATTGGTATGAGGTGTTCCATAATCACAGAGATATCTTGGTGGCTCCGCGACAGTTATAGGTTCCTCTAGTTGATTTCTTTGGACCACCTGGTTATTCTGCTGTCCTCCTCCTTCATTTTGCCTAGTGGCATCAGTGCCCACATTTTCCATTGTGTCTGAATTGACACTTCCCTCACCAAGTTTATTCTTTAAAGCTCTTATCTTCAATTGCCCTGCTTCTCGTAAATTTGTATCACTAAGCAAATCACTTGGAGTGGATTTAGATCTTGTGAGCATAAATTAAAAAGTGAAATAGTCGAAACACAACTTTTATAGAAAGGGTTGGCTCAATTGCTCCCCGGCAACGCCGCCATTAACTTGACGCCCTGCGTTTTTAGCACAGAAAAGGACAGGGCAAGCGTACCGGTCGTCAAGTAGTATTTCGGGATTTTTAGTTCCGAGTTATCGAACCCAAAGGAGCACGAGTCAAGCACATTCTATCTCAAAGTTTTTGTCAAGCTATCTCGATTAGAAGATGGTTTTGTTTTAAAGCATAAAAAGTAAATAGCAAGTGAAATGACTGTGAACAAGTACTTGCAAAGCTTAGAAGAGTTTTAATTCAGAGAAAAAGTAATCTAAGGTTGTGGGTTCATAGAGACCGTTTCCAATGCATTTAATTGATGATGAACATTGTGAAGTTGTTCTGATTTTAGGGGCAACGAATTATCTCTCAAACTAGTCCTAACTCCTCACTTTCTTTCGGACCCTAATGGAATCTAACCACCCAGTTCTCACGAATCAGGATGTAGGGAGACCCAAAGCATTACGTTCGTTGTAGTGTAGTGGTAAGTATTCCCGCCTGTTACGCGGGTGACCCGGGTTCGTTCCCCGGCAACGGCGCCATTAACTTGACGCCCTGCGTTTTTAACACAGAAAAGGACACGGCAAGCGTACCGGTCGTCAAGTAGTATTTCGGGATTGTTAGTTCCGAGTTATCGAACCCAAAGGAGCACGAGTCAAGCACGTTCTATCTCAAAGTTGTTGTCAAGCTATCTCGATTAAAAGATGGTTTTGTTTTAAAGCATAAAAAGTAAATAGCAAGTGAAATGACTGTGAACAAGTACTTGCAAAGCTTAGAAGAGTTTTAATTCAGAGAAAAAGTAATCTAAGGTTGTGGGTTCATAGAGACCGTTTCCAATGCATTTAACTGACGATGAACATTGTGAAGTTGTTCTGATTTTAGGGGCAACGAATTATCTCTCAAACTAGTCCTAACTCCTCACGTTGTTTCGGACCCTAATGGAATCTAACCACCCAGCTCTCACGAATCAGGATGTAGGGAGACCCAAAGCATTACGTTCTTTGATAATTTCTAACTGTCGGTTTGAACCCTATGATTATTGCAATCGTGTTAACCTAGCTATCACTAGTCTAGATTTAAACCCAATTTGTATACGATTTCTGACCTAATTACAACCCACCTCTCACGAGTGTCAGATTGCAATTCCTACCTTCTATCAAGCCTACCCGGGAGATAGAGCATTAAGTTCAAATCTAATACAAACCCTAAATCAAATCATTCTACACAATCCTCATTCATACAATCAACACATTGGAAAACTAATCTCTAATCCCCCATAACCCTAGATTATGGGGTTTTAGTTACTCATGAGCAAGGAAGAAGAAAACACCATTGATGAACATAGACAAAGCTTCATAATTGAACAAAGTAGAGAAATACAATTCCCAAATATTTGATTACAATGATGTTCTTCAAGTGGAAATCCTCTCCTCAAGCTTGCTCTCAACTCTCCTCTCTTCTTAGCTCTCAAAAATACAAGTTAGATCTATTGGAGGCTGATTTTTAGGTTTAAAAAGTCTAAAACTCGAAACTGAAGCGATTTGGGAAACAACCATGCGCGCGCGTCACGGCTCCGTGATGGCATCCGTCACGGACACCGTCACGGATCCGTGACGGAGCAGAACAAATTGGCGAATTCTGGGTCTTCGTCACGGCTCCGTGACCCTACCCGTGACGGGTTCGGTCACAGATCCGTGATGGTTGTCCTTCAGCTGCTCCTCAAGTTTACAACTTCGAATTTGTCCCCTTTTTGACTTCTTTTGCTCGTATTCCATGCTATAACCTTTGAAACATGAGAAGTGCTGGAAACGAGTAAAATACGAGAGAATGAGACACTAATGGGCTAAAATCAACGATAAAATCCCTCTAAATGTGGCATTTTTAATGCTAAGATGCGTCCGCATCAGATGGCAAAGAATATTCCTATGGCACAAGGCTGCTCCTTCTAAGGTCTTTTGTAAGGTAGGATGGAACCATGTTTGCAAATCAAAATCTGAGGGTGGTTTGGGAATCAAAAGTCTTAGCTGGATGAATGAGGCTTTATTGGTCAAATGGGCTTGGAGATTTGCTCTTGAAGAAAATTCTCTATGGAAACAAACCATTTGTGCCAGACTTGGCTGGAAACCTAATGAATGGGATCTAAATAAATTCTCTGAGCTTGGCAAATCAAGTTTCATCTCTCACATAATCAATCTGCTGCAAGATCCAAGGTATCTCAATTTATTTGGGGAGAGGGGCCTTTCTTGGAAGTTGGGAAGAGGTAACAGAATCTTTTTTGGGAAGATATCTGGTAGGGTGATAATTCCCTGAAAATTCTATTCCCTAGAATTTATTCACTGGCTCAATCAAAACACTTGGTCATTGCAGACTTGTGGGATGGTGTATAATGGGATTTTCTACTCAGAAGATGGCCTAGAGGTGGGGAAGAACAAGAATGGGATATTTTCTGTATAATTATTGATTCTATCCATCTAGAGACCTTTGATGGTGTATTAATTTGGAAGGAAGATTCAAAAGGCTTCTCTGTTCATAAGATATACTCATTACTTGGACATCAAGGAACCTCTGATTTGAATTGGCCTCCCTCAATCTGGAAACCAAGTATCCCTCCAAATATCTCAGCCCTCTCTTGGTTAGCCTGCTTGGATGCTATACCCTCTAAATGCTCTCTGGAAGGGAGGGGAATGGATTTTAATCTACAACAACTTATTTGTCCACAATGTAACTGGGATTTTGAAGATGGACCTCATATCTTCCTGCATTGTAGCAAAGCTTCGGCTACTTGGACTTTAATCCTGCAATGGTGGAACATCTCTTGGGTATGCCCTCCTGATGTCAAATCTCTATTCTGCTCATGGTCTCACTTGATGCCCTCAAAACTCAGAAGATGTTGGTAGAACATACTCCACATAACAATTTGACAAATCTGGCTTACTAGAAACAATCTCATATTCAATACCTACTCAGAACCTGTAGCTGTCACATTTACTAGAATCATCAACAAAGCATATAGCTGGGAATGGGCTTCTTTTTCACAAAATTACCACTTCTCATTGCAGGATTGCTTACAATCCCCTTGGCTCTTGGTTAAGGCTTGAGGCTTGATCTTAGGAACTCTCATCTCTGCTCTTCTTCAACTGGTTTTAAGCTCTATTTGTTCTATCTGGTGCTGGGGTTTGGGTTTTGGGTGGGAGGGCTGGGGGGTTGTGATCTTTTAGATCACTGGTGAGGCTAGGTCTGGAGTGTCCTTGGGCTTTAGTTCTTCTTGTCTTGTGTGTGGGTTTCTCTCCCCCCCCCCCTTCTCTTGAGTGTGGCTTTTGTTTTGAGTGTTTTTTATCCTCTCGTTCCCTTGGTTGCGTACTCCCCAAGTTTACTTCTTCAGTATTCCTATCTCACCTCTTTCTTTGCAGGATCAGTAATAGTGCATTGACTTTGTTGTTTTCTTTGCTTTGCGGCCCATTACTCCTGGTACCATGCCTTCACTGCAAAAGCTTCATTATTGGTACATCAACCTCAAGATCTTCATGTCAAAGCAATCAATTTGGCTTCCTCTGTTTGATCTGCAGCCCAAGAACCTTCTGAACCTATTTTTTGCTAACATCTCTACAAAACATGTTACTACAAAGTCACTATCCTGATCTACACTCACCTTTCGTATCCCATTATGCACCATTTTCACCAAACGTCCAATCTCAACTCAAGATCAAGATTTGGACAGCTTCATTCCTCTCAAGATGAAATCCATTCACAAGCACAAACACATGATCTTTTTGTTTACTTGCCTCATTTTTTACTCCTTGTTTTTCATCAACTTGTTCTCTTTTCTTGTGTTGCAATCTGTAGCCAGATTGCTTTGTGCGTAACTCTTTTTCCCTCAAAAAGGGTCTCTTTAATATATGATTTCGCTGATAAAAAAAAACTTTAAAGAGGATCTTGTAAACTGCCCCAACCAGACTTATTGGTCTAAAGTCATCAAACTAAACAAGATTTGAAATCTTTGGTATTAGAGTAAAAAAGGATGAATTAATCCACTTCCCTAAAAGGCTTGACTGATGGAAGCAGAAGCAGAATTGATATAAATCAGATCGAAGAAAATCCCAACAAGCCTAGAAATTTTTTAATGTGTACCCATCAGGGCCAGGAGTCTCGTCTCCATCACAGTCCATCATCACAGTCCAAGAAACTTGACGTAGCTCCTGAGATTGAATTAAAAGGCAGTTGAGAGACATCTAATTTTTTTGAATTAGATTTGAGTAACCTTGCAGCAAAATGGGAGCAGGTTGTTTCTTTAATCTCTGAAGTGGAGGAAAGAAACTAGTCTTCATGCTTCAACCACTTTATCCTTGCTTTTTACCTCCAAACCTTTGCCAGACACTTAAGCTCTCTTGACAGATTCTGATTTTGATAAATTCTTGTTTTCAATTAATAAATCAAGACCCTTAATCTCCATTTGAATAGTAGAAATATCTTTTTCGAGATATCCAAACACATCTATATTCCACTGCCTTGAAAAGGTCTTAAGCAATTTCAGTTCACACCAGAGTGTGTATTGAGGATCCCCAACAATGACCAAATAAGACCATAATTTCCTAACAGATGAAAGAAGAAGAGGTTGATCCATCCAATCATTGATGAATTAGAAAGTCCTTGGACCCCAATCTATGAAAGGATCAACTAAAATGATAGGTTTGTGGTCTGAAATGGATCTACCAAGACTGGATTGATAGAGGGTTTATAAATTTACAATAAGCTCTATTTGTTCAACTGGTAAGGCTAGGTCTGGAGTGTCCTTGGGCTTTAGTTCTTCTTGTCTTCTGTGTGGGTTTCTCTTCCCCCCCCCCCCCCCCCTTCTCTTGAGTGTGGCTTTTGTTATGAGTGTTTTTTATCCTCTCGTTCCCTTGGTTGCGTACTCCCCAAGTTTACTTCTTCAGTACTCCTATCTCACCTCTTGCTTTGCAGGTTCAGTAATGGTGCATTGACTTTGTTGTTTTCTTTGCTTTGCGGCCTATTACTCCTGGTACCATGCCTTCACTGCAAAAGCTTCATTATTGGTACATCAACCTCAAGATCTTCATGTCAAAGCAATCAATTTGGCTTCCTCTGTTTGATCTGCAGCCCAAGAACCTTCTGAACCTATTTTTTGCTAACATCTCTACAAAACCTGTTACTACAAAGTCACTATCCTGATCTACACCCACCGTTCGTATCTCATTATGCACCATTTTCACCAAACGTCCAATCTCAACTCAAGATCAAGATTTGGACAGCTTCATTCCTCTCAAGATGAAATCCATTCACAAGCACAAACACATGATCTTTTTGTTTACTTGCCTCATTTTTTACTCCTTGTTTTTCATCAACTTGTTCTCTTTTCTTGTGTTGCAATCTGTAGCCAGATTGCTTTGTGCGTAACTCTTTTTCCCTCAAAAAGGGTCTCTTTAATATATGCTTTCGCTGATCAAAAAAAAAACTTTAAAGAGGATCTTGTAAACTGCCCCAACCAGACTTATTGGTCTAAAGTCATCAAACTAAACAAGATTTGAAATCTTTGGTATTAGAGTAAAAAAGGATGAATTAATCCACTTCCCTAAAAGGCTTGACTGATGGAAGCAGAAGCAGAATTGATATAAATCAGATCGAAGAAAATCCCAACAAGCCTAGAAATTTTTTAATGTGTACCCATCAGGGCCAGGAGTCTCGTCTCCATCACAGTCCATCATCACAGTCCAAGAAACTTGACGTAGCTCCTGAGATTGAATTAAAAGGCATTTGAGAGACATCTAATTTTTTTGAATTAGATTTGAGTAACCTTGCAGCAAAATGGGAGCAGGTTGTTTCTTTAATCTCTGAAGTGGAAGAAAGAAACTAGTCTTCATGCTTCAACCACTTTATCCTTGCTTTTTACCTCCAAACCTTTGCCAGACACTTAAGCTCTCTTGACAGATTCTGATTTTGATAAATTCTTGTTTTCAATTAATAAATCAAGACCCTTAATCTCCATTTGAATAGTAGAAATATCTTTTTCGAGATATCCAAACACATCTATATTCCACTGCCTTGAAAAGGTCTTAAGCAATTTCAGTTCACACCAGAGTGTGTATTGAGGATCCCCAACAATGACCAAATAAGACCATAATTTCTTAACAGATGAAAGAAGAAGAGGTTGATCCATCCAATCATTGATGAATTAGAAAGGCCTTGGACCCCAATCTATGAAAGGGTCAACTAAAATGATAGGTTTGTGGTCTGAAATGGATCTACCAAGACTGGATTGATAGAGGGTTTATAAATTTACAATAAGCTCTATTTGTTCAACTGGTAAGGCTAGGTCTGGAGTGTCCTTGGGCTTTAGTTCTTCTTGTCTTCTGTGTGGGTTTCTCTTCCCCGCCCCCCCCCCCCCCCCCCGTCTCTTGAGTGTGGCTTTTGTTATGAGTGTTTTGTATCCTCTCGTTCCCTTGGTTGCGTACTCCCCAAGTTTACTTCTTCAGTACTCCTATCTCACCTCTTCCTTTGCAGGTTCAGTAATGGTGCATTGACTTTGTTGTTTTCTTTGCTTTGCGGCCCATTACCCCTGGTACCATGCCTTGTAAAACCCGCTTCGTTTCGTTAAGGTATTAATTTGCAAACGAGAACCTTAGGGTAAGTTTTTGAAACGAGTGCAAAAAAAAAAAAAAACAGGTCTGGACCAGGCCAGGCCCGCAGGCCCAGCCCAGCCCAGCTGAGGCCCAATCTGGTCAGGGATGGGTATATAACCCATCCTCACACTTCTGAAACCCTAATCTATCCCTCACATTCAGCCGCCCTCACCCTCTTCTCTCTCTCTACCCGATCCGACCTCTCTCTCTCTTCGTATTCCTCGCCGGACCGGCACCGGCCGCCATCGCCCTGGCCGCTCTCCCATCGCCACCACACGCCGCCACGTCCCAGCCGAATCCCGACCTCCCTCTCCTCCAGCCACCACGCCGTCTCCCTTCCATCTCCGTCCGACCACGCCCAGCTCCGAGCACGTCCCAGCCGTCTCGTCCTCTTCTCCTCCGTCCCGACGTCGTCACCGCTCCAGTCAGCCACACGACTCCGTCCCCGAGCTCGCTGCCTCACCCTCCTCCTTCGTCTTCCTCACCAGCTCCGGCCGCCGTTCGCCACCGAGCTCCCCACGCTGTTGTCCCCGTCCCCGCCGAAGAACAGGCCATCCACCACCGTCCCGTCCGAGCCCTAACGCGTCGCCGCCCTCTTCCCGTCAGCGATCTGCCCGTCCGAGACACGAACCGAGCTCCGTCGCCGGCGAGCTCGCCAGATCCGGAACGGGACGAGTCGTCCGGACCCGCGCCGACGCCGCCGTGCACCGCCGTCCACCGCCGCCACCGTTTCTTCACGGTTAGTTCTAGGCCCGTGGAAGCTCGACCGACCGGCGCCGGTGGTCGGCCGGACCAAGCAGAACCGTTCTTCTTCTTCGCTTTCCCTTTTCTCGAGTTCGTTCAAATCTGGTCGGGATGGAACGGAGCTCCCGAAATGGAAAGGGACGGAATAGAAAAACGTAGATCTGGTTGTTTAAAGGATTGTTGTAATCGTGTAAATCTGATTTTGTAAAGATCGACAAAATATAAGTTATCGATACAATTATTCTTATGTTTTGAATAGATATAAGTACGAATGGGTTGGGTTCAAACTGTTTGTAAAACGAAATCAGTGTTAGTTTAAAGATCAAATCCGTACCGTTTGGACGTAATTTAACTATCGATAAAACTATATCAGTTTAGGTTAAACGGGTTTTAAAAACGAAAGTCGTTTATTAAGGTTAGACTCGAGTTGAGTTAAATCAAAAAGGGGGGGGGGAGCGAAATCAAATCGACTTTATAAGGGTTCTGGACCAAAATATCGAGTTTGGAAACGAACGGAAGGAAACCGTTTTGTCTTAAAATCAAAGACGGAATTAATTAAAGCAAGGGAGTTCAACGACGGTTTTAAGTTAAAAAGGGGTTTAAACTGGGTTTAGATCAAACCTGGGTTCGGTGCGCGGGTGCTCGAACCCGATCCGTCGTAACCCGACTTTTATCCCGCTCGAGTGTAAACGACAACTATCAAGTTTAAAATGCACAAATCGTAGCCGTTAACTGAACGGCGGAACCGTTATTATTTTGGGCTTTGAGTTATTTATTTTCGACCGGTTCGTACTAGTTTAAAGTGAGTTAAATCTGTGTTCTTTTAGATCGTGATGCGGACCGAGGCAAAGGGAGGCTCGGCGAGTGACTGCGATTCATCTCGGGTTTAGTGGAGCGCTTCTGGAGTTGCTTTCGAGGTAGGGAAAAGTAGCCGGATCTCGGCCCTGACTAGGGAAAGTTAACTGTAGAATTGCATGTGATACCGGGGTGTCGTGGGTTATTTAGGTTATCGAATATTAGAAATGCATGATACGGGAATGTAGCGATTACTGAAAGTGCATGTGACACTTAGTAGTGTCGTAGGAGCAGAGAACTTAGCGTTAACTGTTTCACTGGAGGCATATGACCATGCCCGGAGGTTGTTGCGTGTTGTTTGTTGTTGAGTTTGGGTGGCCTTGAGAGCCCGTGTTATTTGTTGATTGAGTTTGGGTGGCCTTGAGAGCCCGTGTTAATTATTGCTGAGTCTTGGGTGGCCATGAGAGCCCGTGTTGTCGTTTCGGTATTTTGAGTGGCCGTGAGTGCCCGTGGGGTTGTGAACCCGTACTTTATCGTTGGTGTCTTGGGTGGCCATGAGGGCCCGCAGGGTTGTTGAACCTGTGTTTGGTTGTCGGTGTTGTGTTGGCCTTGAGTGCCTGTGGAGTTGTCACCGGTGTCGTTACTGTCTGTTTGAACTTGTTTGTGTTTGTGATTGGTTACTGGTTACTGGTGGAGGTTGTGTGGTGTAGCTAGCCTCCCGACTGGGATCGGGAGAAGCGGAGGGGTTGTGGGCTAGCTCCCCGACTGGGATCGGGGGAAGGACGCGCGGGTGTGGCTAACCACCCTACTGGGATCGGGTGAAGCGGAGAGGTTGTGGGTTAGCCTCCCGACTGGGATCGGGGGAAGTTGCGCGACAGGTCGACCGCCTGACCACGTCTATGAGCAGCCGGTTTGCGATCCTTTGTGATCTTGTTTGGTATTGTGTGGTCAATCGTGTCTTGGAGGAGGTCGTCGATCGTAGTGTGGGGTCTACATAACGTGTCCGAGTGTTGAGTCGATTGAGGAAAGTATTGATCGTGCGTGTGTCTTTGAGTCGTTGTTGGTGTCATCGGCTTTGTCTACTAATTATGCCATAGTCAGTATGTTATCTGTGGTGGTGAGCGAACGCTCACCCCTAGCTGCTTTTCCTACAGGTACCGTTCGTAGTCTGGACTAGGTGAGCTTCTGAAGCTTGAAGAGCTTGAAGCGGGTTGCTGGGTGTTTGAGTCTAGAGACGTGTATCTCGTTTTGTCCAAGTGTGGGACTTTTATTTTGAGATGTGAATATTATTCTTTTGTGGAACTAAACTGACTTTTTAGGTGATTTATCGAAAACAGGTTTCAGTTTTGTAACTTTCTAAACGTTCGCGTCCCTAGTTTCGGTTCGCTGAAATTGGGGCGTGACATGCCTTCACTGCAAAAGCTTCATTATTGGTACATCAACCTCAAGATCTTCATGTCAAAGCAATCAATTTGGCTTCCTCTATTTGATCTGTAGCCCAAGAACCTTCTGAACCTCTTTTTTGCTAACATCTCTACAAAACCTATTACTACAAAGTCACTATCCTGATCTACACCCACCATTCGTATCTCATTATGCACCATTTTCACCAAACGTCCAATCTCAACTCAAGATCAAGATTTGGACAGCTTCATTCCTCTCAAGATGAAATCCATTCACAAGCACAAACACATGATCTTTTTGTTTACTTGCCTCATTTTTTACTCCTTGTTTTTCATCAACATGTTCTCTTTTCTTGTGTTGCAATCTGTAGCCAAATTGCTTTGTGTGTAACTCTTTTTCCCTCAAAAAGGGTCTCTTTAATATATGCTTTCGCTGATCAAAAAAAAACTTTAAAGAGGATCTTGTAAACTGCCCCAACCATACTTATTGATCTAAAGTCATCAAACTAAACAAGATTTGAAATCTTTGGTATTAGAGTAAAAAAGGATGAATTAATCCACTTCCCTAAAAGGCCTGACTGATGGAAGCAGAAGCAGAATTGATATAAATCAGATCGAAGAAAATCCCAACAAGCCTAGAAATTTTTTAATGTTTACCCATCAGGGCCAGGAGTCGCCAGGAGTCTCGTCTCCATCACAGTCCATCATCACAGTCCAAGAAACTTGACGTAGCTCCTAAGATTGAATTAAAAGGCAGTTGAGAGACATCTAATTTTTTTGAATTAGATTTGAGTAACCTTGCAGCAAAATGGGAGCAGGTTGTTTCTTTAATCTCTGAAGTGGAGGAAAGAAACTAGTCTTCATGCTTCAACCACTTTATCCTTGCTTTTTACCTCCAAACCTTTGCCAGACACTTAAGCTCTCTTGACAGATTCTGATTTTGATAAATTCTTGTTTTCAATTAATAAATCAAGACCCTTAATCTCTATTTGAATAGTAGAAATATCTTTTTCGAGATATCCAAACACATCTATATTCCACTGCCTTGAAAAGGTCTTAAGCAATTTCAGTTCACACCAGAGTGTGTATTGAGGATCCCCAACAATGACCAAATAAGACCATAATTTCCTAACAGATGAAAGAAGAAGAGGTTGATCCATCCAATCATTGATGAATTAGAAAGTCCTTGGACCCCAATCTATGAAAGGATCAACTAAAATGATAGGTTTGTGGTCTGAAATGGATCTACCAAGACTGGATTGATAGAGGGTTTATAAATTTACAATAAGCTCTATTTGTTCAACTGGTAAGGCTAGGTCTGGAGTGTCCTTGGGCTTTAGTTCTTCTTGTCTTCTGTGTGGGTTTCTCTTCCCCCCCCCCCCCCTTCTCTTGAGTGTGGCTTTTGTTATGAGTGTTTTTTATCCTCTCGTTCCCTTGGTTGCGTACTCCCCAAGTTTACTTCTTCAGTACTCCTATCTCACCTCTTGCTTTGCAGGTTCAGTAATGGTGCATTGACTTTGTTGTTTTCTTTGCTTTGCGGCCTATTACTCCTGGTACCATGCCTTCACTGCAAAAGCTTCATTATTGGTACATCAACCTCAAGATCTTCATGTCAAAGCAATCAATTTGGCTTCCTCTGTTTGATCTGCAGCCCAAGAACCTTCTGAACCTATTTTTTGCTAACATCTCTACAAAACCTGTTACTACAAAGTCACTATCCTGATCTACACCCACCGTTCGTATCTCATTATGCACCATTTTCACCAAACGTCCAATCTCAACTCAAGATCAAGATTTGGACAGCTTCATTCCTCTCAAGATGAAATCCATTCACAAGCACAAACACATGATCTTTTTGTTTACTTGCCTCATTTTTTACTCCTTGTTTTTCATCAACTTGTTCTCTTTTCTTGTGTTGCAATCTGTAGCCAGATTGCTTTGTGCGTAACTCTTTTTCCCTCAAAAAGGGTCTCTTTAATATATGCTTTCGCTGATCAAAAAAAAAACTTTAAAGAGGATCTTGTAAACTGCCCCAACCAGACTTATTGGTCTAAAGTCATCAAACTAAACAAGATTTGAAATCTTTGGTATTAGAGTAAAAAAGGATGAATTAATCCACTTCCCTAAAAGGCTTGACTGATGGAAGCAGAAGCTGAATTGATATAAATCATATCGATGAAAATCCCAACAAGCCTAGAAATTTTTTAATGTGTACCCATCAGGGCCAGGAGTCTCGTCTCCATCACAGTCCATCATCACAGTCCAAGAAACTTGACGTAGCTCCTGAGATTGAATTAAAAGGCAGTTGAGAGACATCTAATTTTTTTGAATTAGATTTGAGTAACCTTGCAGCAAAATGGGAGCAGGTTGTTTCTTTAATCTCTGAAGTGGAGGAAAGAAACTAGTCTTCATGCTTCAACCACTTTATCCTTGCTTTTTACCTCCAAACCTTTGCCAGACACTTAAGCTCTCTTGACAGATTCTGATTTTGATAAATTCTTGTTTTCAATTAATAAATCAAGACCCTTAATCTCCATTTGAATAATAGAAATATCTTTTTCGAGATATCCAAACACATCTATATTCCACTGCCTTGAAAAGGTCTTAAGCAATTTCAGTTCACACCAGAGTGTGTATTGAGGATCCCCAACAATGACCAAATAAGACCATAATTTCTTAACAGATGAAAGAAGAAGAGGTTGATCCATCCAATCATTGATGAATTAGAAAGGCCTTGGACCCCAATCTATGAAAGGGTCAACTAAAATGATAGGTTTGTGGTCTGAAATGGATCTACCAAGACTGGATTGATAGAGGGTTTATAAATTTACAATAAGCTCTATTTGTTCAACTGGTAAGGCTAGGTCTGGAGTGTCCTTGGGCTTTAGTTCTTCTTGTCTTGTGTGTGGGTTTCTCTTCCCCCCCCCCCCCCCCCCCCCCGTCTCTTGAGTGTGGCTTTTGTTATGAGTGTTTTGTATCCTCTCGTTCCCTTGGTTGCGTACTCCCCAAGTTTACTTCTTCAGTACTCCTATCTCACCTCTTGCTTTGCAGGTTCAGTAATGGTGCATTGACTTTGTTGTTTTCTTTGCTTTGCGGCCCATTACTCCTGGTACCATGCCTTCACTACAAAAGCTTCATTATTGGTACATCAACCTCAAGATCTTCATGTCAAAGCAATCAATTTGGCTTCCTTTATTTGATCTGTAGCCCAAGAACCTTCTGAACCTCTTTTTTGCTAACATCTCTACAAAACCTGTTACTACAAAGTCACTATCCTGATCTACACCCACCATTCGTATCTCATTATGCACCATTTTCACCAAACGTCCAATCTCAACTCAAGATCAAGATTTGGACTGCTTCATTCCTCTCAAGATGAAATCCATTCTCAAGCACAAACACATGATCTTATTGTTTACTTGCCTCATTTTTTACTCCTTGTTTTTCATCAACTTGTTCTCTTTTCTTGTGTTGCAATCTGTAGCCAGATTGCTTTGTGTAACTCTTTTTCCCTCAAAAGGGTCTCTTTAATATATGCTTTCGCTGAACAAAAAAAACTTTAAAGAGGATCTTGTAAACTGCCCCAACCAGACTTATTGGTCTAAAGTCATCAAACTAAACAAGATTTGAAATCTTTGGTATTAGAGTAAAAAAGGATGAATTAATCCACTTACCTAAAAGGCCTGACTGATGGAAGCAGAAGCAGAATTGATATAAATCAGATCGAAGAAAATCCCAACAAGCCTAGAAATTTTTTAATGTGTACCCATCAGGGCCAGGAGTCTCGTCTCCATCACAGTCCATCATCACAGTCCAAGAAACTTGACGTAGCTCCTAAGATTGAATTAAAAGGCAGTTGAGAGACATCTAAATTTTTTGAATTAGATTTGAGTAACCTTGCTGCAAAATGGGAGCAGGTTGTTTCTTTAATCTCTGAAGGGGAGGAAAGAAACTAGTCTTCATGCTTCAACCACTTTATCCTTGCCTTTTACCTCCAAACCTTTGCCAGACACTTAAGCTCTCTTGACTGATTCAGATTTTGATAAATTCTTGTTTTCAATTAATAAATCAAGACCCTTAATATCCATTTGAATAGTAGAAATATCTTTTTCCAGATATCCAAACACATCTATATTCCACTGCCTGGAAAAGGTCTTAAGCAATTTCATTTCACACCAGAGTGTGTATTGAGGATCCCCAACAATGACCAAATAAGACCATAATTTCCTAACAGATGAAAGAAGAAGAGGTTGATCCATCCAATCATTGATGAATTCGAAAGGCCTTGGACCCCAATCTATGAAAGGATCAACTAAAATGATAGGTTTGTGGTCTGAAATGGATCTACCAAGACTGGATTGATAGAGGGTTTATAAATTTACAATAAGCTATATTACTTCAACTGGTGTTGGGGTTTGGGGTTTTGGGTGGGAGGGGCTGGGGGGTTGTGAGCTTTTAGATCACTGGTGAGGCTAGGTCTGGAGTGTCCTTGGGCTTTAGTTCTTCTTGTCTTGTGTGTGGGTTTCTCTTCCCACCCCCCTTCTCTTGAGTGTGGCTTTTGTTTTGACCGTTTTTTATCCTCTCGTTCTCTTTGCTGCGTACTCCAAAAGTTTACTTCTTCAGTATTCCTATCTCACCTCTTGCTTTGCAGGTTCAGTAATGGTGCATTGGCTTTGTTGTATTCTTTGCTTTGCGGCCCATTACTCCTGGTACCATGCCTTCACTGCAAAAGCTTCATTATTGGTACATCAACCTCAAGATCTTCATGTCAAAGCAATCAATTTGGCTTCCTCTGTTTGATCTGCAGCCCAAGAACCTTCTGAACCTCTTTTTTGCTAACATCTCTACAAAACCTGTTACTACAAAGTCACTATCCTGATCTACACCCACCATTCGTATCTCATTATGCACCATTTTCACCAAACGTCCAATCTCAACTCAAGATCAAGATTTGGACAGCTTCATTCCTCTCAAGATATGCTTTCGCTGAACAAAAAAAACTTTAAAGAGGATCTTGTAAACTGCCCCAACCAGACTTATTGGTCTAAAGTCATCAAACTAAACAAGATTTGAAATCTTTGGTATTAGAGTAAAAAAGGATGAATTAATCCATTTACCTGAAAGGCCTGACTGATGGAAGCAGAAGCAGAATTGATATAAATCAGATCGAAGAAAATCCCAACAAGCCTAGAAATTTTTTAATGTGTACCCATCAGGGCCAGGAGTCTCGTCTCCATCACAGTCCATCATCACCGTCCAAGAAACTTGACGTAGGTACTGAGATTGAATTAAAAGGCAGTTGAGAGACATCTAAATTTTTTGAATTAGATTTGAGTAACCTTGCTGCAAAATGGGAGCAGGTTGTTTCATTAATCTCTGAAGGGGAGGAAAGAAACTAGTCTTCATGCTTCAACCACTTTATCCTTGCTTTTTACCTCCAAACCTTTGCCAGACACTTAAGCTCTCTTGACTGATTCTGATTTTGATAAATTCTTGTTTTCAATTAATAAATCAAGACCCTTAATATCCATTTGAATAGTAGAAATATCTTTTTCCAGATATCCAAACACATCTATATTCCACTGCCTGGAAAAGGTCTTAAGCAATTTCAGTTCACACCAGAGTGTGTATTGAGGATCCCCAACAATGACCAAATAAGACCATAATTTCCTAACAGATGAAAGAAGAAGAGGTTGATCCATCCAATCATTGATGAATTGGAAACGCCTTGGACCCCAATCTATGAAAGGATCAACTAAAATGATAGGTTTATGGTCTGAAATGGATCTACCAAGACTGGATTGATAGAGGGTTTATAAATTTACAATAAGCTCTATTTGTTCAATTGGTGCTGGGGTTTGGGGTTTTGGGTGGGAGGGGCTGGGGGGTTGTGAGCTTTTAGATCACTGGTGAGGCTAGGTCTGGAGTGTCCTTGGGCTTTAGTTCTTCTTGTCTTGTGTGTGGGTTTCTCTTACCCCCCCCCCCTTCTCTTTTGTGTGGCTTTTGTTTTGAGTGTTTTTTATCCTCTCGTTCCCTTGGTTGCGTACTCCCCAAGTTTACTTCTTCAGTATTCCTATCTCACCTCTTGCTTTGCAAGTTCAGTAATGGTGCATTGACTTTGTTGTTTTCTTTGCTTTGCGGCCCATTACTCTTGGTACCATGCCTTCACTGCAAAAGCTTCATTATTAGTACATCAACCTCAAGATCTTCATGTCAAAGCAATCAATTTGGCTTCCACTGTTTGATCTGCAGCCCAAGAACCTTCTGAACCTCTTTTTTGCTAACATCTCTACAAAACCTGTTACTACAAAGTCACTATCCTGATCTACACCCACCATTCGTATCTCATTATGCACCATTTTCACCAAACGTCCAATCTCAACTCAAGATCAAGATTTGGACACCTTCATTCCTCTCAAGATGAAATCCATTCACAAGCCCAAACACATGATCTTTTTGTTTACTTGGCTCATTTTTTACTCCTTGTTTTTCATCAACTTGTTCTCTTTTCTTGTGTTGCAATCTGTAGCCAGATTGCTTTGTGTGTAACTCTTTTTCCCTCAAAAAGGGTCTCTTTAATATATGCTTTCCCTGATCAAAAAAAACTTTAAAGAGGATCTTGTAAACTGCCCCAACCAGACTTATTGGTCTAAAGTCATCAAACTAAACAAGATTTGAAATCTTTGGTATTAGAGTAAAAAAGGATGAATTAATCCACTTCCCTAAAAGGCCTGACTGATGGAAGCAGAAGCAGAATTGATATAAATCAGATCGAAGAAAATCCCAACAAGTCTAGAAATTTTTTAATGTGTACCCATCAGGGCCAGGAGTTTCGTCTCCATCACAGTCCATCATCACAGTACAAGAAACTTGACGTAGCTTCTGAGATTGAATTAAAAGGCAGTTGAGAGACATATAAATTTTTTGAATTAGATTTGAGTAACCTTACTGCAAAATGGGAGCAGGTTGTTTCTTTAATCTCTGAAGGGGAGGAAAGAAACTAGTCTTCATGCTTCAACCACTTTATCCTTGCTTTTTACCTCCAAACCTTTGCCAGACACTTAAGCTCTCTTGATTGATTCTGATTTTGATAAATTCTTGTTTTCAATTAATAAATATAGACCCTTAATCTCCATTTGAATAGTAGAAATATCTTGTTCCAGATATCCAAACACATCTATATTCCACTGCCTGGAAAAGGTCTTAAGGAATTTCAGTTCACACCAGAGTGTGTATTGAGGATCCTCAACAATGACCAAATAAGACCATAATTTCCTAACAGATTAAAGAAGAAGAGGTTGATCCATCCAATCATTGATTAATTTGAAAGGCCTTGGACCCCAATCTATGAAAGGATCAACTAAAATGATAGGTTTGTGGTCTGAAATGGATCTACCAAGACTGGATTGATAGAGGGTTTATAAATTTACAATAACTTGGGGGAGCAAGTAAGAATCTATCCAACCTTGAGTCGTTTGAATTACGACCAAAAAAAGTCTATTTTCCTCTATGTAATGGAAGATCTAATAGAGAGGCTTCATATTTGAAGAGGCCAAAGTTCCTGGAGCTAGATAGAGACTAGAATTGAGATGATTTCTCATTAGGATGTAGCACTGAATTGAAATCCCCTGCACATATATAGAGATTTCCCAATTGATGAATGTCCTCGATCAAATTTTTCCACATGATTCTTCTCTCCCTTGATCCACAAAGAGCATAGACATTAATAAGAAATACGTTGACGTTCAATTCTACATAGAAACCAGTCCGTATCAAGGCATGTTGGATTGGATTTATATTCTGAACTTGAAAATTAGATGTGTTCCATAACGTGACGATGCCTCCAAATAGTCCTATAGAATTAATAAAAGCCTGATCCCAACCCACATTTAAACCAACAGATCTTAAGAAGATTGGAGGGAAAACCTGTAAAAAAAAATCTTGAAACATAATTAAACTTGGTCTTTTTTTTGAATTATATCTCTCAGAGCCCTCAATTTCTTAACAGAGGATGATCCTCTCATATTCCATGAGAGGATCTTCATGTGGCTACTAGTTGAAAAGAAATTTGGCCTGATATTCTATCTCATCCAGACAATTGACTTCTTCTCTTTCCAACTCCAGATTATTGACTTCATCCCTAGAATCCACTTCAAAGTTTACCCTCTGATTGATCTCAGCTTGCAGATTATCAAATTAATCGATCGTCAAATTTTCACTACAATTGCTTTGAGGCAAATCGCCTTCCTATAATCCCAGGGACTTCTAGATTCTTCTGAACCTTGTATAGTGTTTTACTTGCTGGAGTTTCGTTTATCAGATAGCTGAAGGAGGGGGGGGGGGGTTTCCTTGCCTCTCTTTGCTCTCGTGTCATAAACATAAGAAACTTGAGGTTTTTTAAGTCTCCTCTTCTTGTGTGAGCTGGATGGGTGGAACGTTGGGCTCTTTGTGTTTTATTCTCTATTTCTTGCAAATCAAAAATTTGAAGCTTTATTTTCCTCCAATACACCCAACTTCTCCTTGGGTAATACACTAAGTGGACTCTTAGAAATACAAGAAAAATGGACCCTTACCAAAGTGGTTACCTTTTCACCTATCGTTTTTATCCTTTGTCTCAACCCAGAGAGTAAAACTGGGTGTTCATCTTCTTCCACAATCTGAGGGATCGCCATTGTTTAAGATGGAGAATTAAGGAATGTAAGCTTATCCTTGATGTTCACCTATGTGGTGTTGAAGGTTTCCTTGACTATAAGAATATTAGGATGTTGTTCTGATTCTTGAACCTCAACTGAATCATCTGGAACTAGCAATGTGAGTTGAGGATTAATCCCAAGAACATTTTTCTACAACACTCCTTCTGTCCCTTGCTCCTCTGTAGTAAAATTCTCTTTATTATTTAGGTTTGCAATGAAATCTGTAGTAGCTTCACCAACTTCCCTTTCATTCTCTTCTTCAGCCCCTTCTCCAATAAATCCTTCATTCTCTTCTTGGGACTTATCGTCATTCCCTTCTTCAGTCCCTACTACATTAACTCCTTCATCCCTCTGTGAATGTATTGGGGTGGTGAACTTGCTGGAGATGGAGTTGTTTTCAGAAGATGAGCCTGATCTATTTGTCTGTAGGAATCCCATTGTGGAAACAAATTAACATTGTTAGAGGAGATCAAAAACTCAAAAGATTCATTTCCTAACAGGACACTAGTGGATTTGTTCACAGGCTTGATAAAACTAGTATGTATGGATACAAAAGTTGTTAGTCTTAGTGCCCGTAGTTCAATCCTAAATGTCCAAATGTATATATCATCGTTACCAATAAAATTAAAGCGACTTTACATTACTTATGTGTTGGAGTAATATATCGATGTGTGCTCTGATCTATACCCACAATGCGAATAGAACCATAGATCGAGATAGATCACACTCGATGGGTCCCTAATCAACAAAGCTTCACTAGAAGCGACTAGTATGAAAGATGGCTCTTTATGGTTTACGTTCTGTTAGTCATTGGAATGGGATTCCGGAGTCTGATCATAGATATCATGTGGGACATGATATTGGACGACCCGCCCTGAATATGTGCCATAGATTAAATCATGAACGTATTCAGTGTCGTAGATTGTCATGTATCCTTCGACCTAGGAGTCTTTGTGATCGCTATGTAGTCAACAACTTAGTTTGACCTGAGCCTAACGTTGTCCGTAACAGGGCTTCCATAACGGCCAGGATTGGCTTGAGGACGGGCTACATGAGTGACACGAAAGACAGCTAAGGGATTTATCCCTCATATTGAGGTATGAGAAAGATATCGGTTCTCGGCCGCTTGATCGAGAGTGACTGAAAGAATAGCATGGCCATGCACATGATACTGGGTATCATATATTCAGTCATCTCACATATCAAGGAACAGTGATTGAGAATAATAAGGAAGACCGCTCTATGCCTTATCTCAATCACGATATCGGAGATAAAAGGATAGTGACACAGACGACGGAAAGGTTAGAATCGACAGGGTCGATTCGTTATACAATGTCAGGCAATACTAAAGTCTCGTTAGTTGCCACTTAAATAGGATCAAGTAAAATGGGATTTTAAGTTGATCTATTGACATGCATAAACATAAGGGTCACACCGGAGGGTGAAACTCATTGACACATTTATGGAGAATGGGCAAAAGGGAGTTGTCTCGGGACATGACCAAAAATGGGTTTTGGGTCATGTGCCCGTAAGTGAATAGGACTTTACGGATCGAGACAAGGCTTGGAGTCTTGGGATTGATCGCGTCGGATAATGTTGGACATTTCTGGTATGGAAGGCTTAAAGGCGATGAGCGAATCACGGGACCTCGTTGGAAATGGCCACGGGCCATGTTCCAAGAGGGCCATGAAAGGCCCATGCAACCAAGGCCCATGGAACTAATTAATTAAGTCTTGATTAATTAGTACTAAGTAAGCATGACAAGGATTCAAGTGTTGGTGATTCACCACCTAACCCCATCTTATCTAGCCATACTTTGTCCTATTTACACCTTACTTGTCACCATGCTTGTCACATGCCTTTAGTTGGACAAGTATGGGGTTTGTTATGTTTAAGTCATCTTTTTTCAACATAACAAAAACAAGACAAGAATAGAAAACACAACTTCTCTCCCTCTCTCCCTACAATTTCGGGTTTGGCATGCTCCCACCTCCGTTTTTGTGTTCTTGAGTCCTCAAAGAGAAAAACTACGTGGCTTTGATTCCCATGTGGATACGTAGGCGTCCTGGAGACTGAAGCCAATCATTCGTTAACAGGTGTTCTTGTTTTGGTAAGAAATAATGCTGAATTTTTCTCTTGTGAATCCATTCTTTGTTAGTTGTTTCATGGTTTTAATCGTCTCTTGGTTTTCATTGATTTTCCGCTGCGAGTTGGTTCATCTCCAACCCTACCTCGAGACCCAACAAAAGCCTCTTCTAAATTTCTTCCTACCATGGATGTTGTCACGCCCCAAATTCAGTAGAACCGAACCCGGAACGCGAACGTTTAAAACGATAAAACATTTTCAAACCTTTTAAATAAATCACTTTAAAACCACCAAGTTGTTAATCAAAATAGTTATTTACAACTCAAAAGTACGTCCCAGCAAGTGGACAAAATACAAGGTATACGTCGCTAGACTCAAAAGTAAACCCGGACTCCGCTCCTAGCTCTTCATGCTTCGAGAGCTCACCTAGTCCATCCCGCGACCAGTACCTGTAGGAAAAGCAGCTAGGGGTGAGCGTTCGCTCACCACTATGGATAACAGACTGACTACGGCATACTCAGCAGACAATGTCGGTAACACCAACAACAACCCGACTGACACACACAAACTGTTACTTTCCTCAACCGACTCAACACTCGGACCCGTAATGTAGACCCGACACAACGATTGACGACTTCCTCCGAAGACACGACAGATAACCACGCAACACCCAAGATCACTAAGGATCGCACACCAAACAAGATCACAACGGATCGCACTCCAACTGCTCAGTAACCCCCACGCCCTTTATCGATCTCTGTCAGGCCAGGCGGTCGACCTGTCGCACTTTTCCCGACACAAAGTCGGATCAGGCTGTCGACCTGTCACCCCTACCCACGCACGCGCGGCCAGGACCCCTTTCCTCACGGACGGGCCCCCTACCCCGTCTGAACATCCAGACGCGTGCGATCACAGGACCCTCGTTATTATGAAGCGGGTCCCCATCCTCAGGTAACCACAATCACAATCACAAACAAAGTTCAACAAACAGCAACAACGCCAATTTGACACTCCACAGGCACTCATGGCCACCCAAGACACCAACGGTAAAACTGGGGTTCAACAACCCCACGGGCACTCAAGGCCACCCAAAACACCAACGGTAGAACACGGGTTCAACAACCCCATGGGCACTCAAGGCCACCCAAAACACCAACGGTAAAACACGGGTTCAACAACCCCACGGGCACTCATGGCCACCCAAGACACCAAAAGTGAAAACACGGGTTCAATAACCCCACGGGCACTCATGGCCACCCAAGACACCAACAGTAAAGACACGGGCTCCCATGGCCACCCAAGACACAGCAATAAAATACGGGTTCTCATGGCCACCCAAGACACAGTAGTAAAATACGGGCTCTCATGGCCACCCAAGACACAAATTATTCAATCAACCTTCGGGCATAACCAAATGCCTCCAGTAATTCTAATATCGAAAGTTCACTGCTCCTACGGCACTACTAAGTGTCACATGCATTTTTATTGTTCGATACGTTCCCGTATCATACGACACCACCCGGTGTCGCCTGCCTTTCTAATATTCGATCAGCTTACTTAACCCACGACACCCTGGTGTCACATGCATTTCTACTGTTAACTTTCCCTAATCAGGGCCGAGATCCGGCTACTTTTCCCTACCTCGTATGCTTTCTCCAAAAGCGCACAAACAAGCTCCGGCGTGATCTCGATCACTCGCCTAGCTTTCTCTTTCCTCTGTCCGCGGCACGATCTATTAAGAACACAAATTTAAATACTTTTAAGCTTGCAGGCATAAACTGGATTTTAATAACTTGACGCCGAAAAGTAACCCCGACAATGTCGATCACTCCCAAACTTCCCAATTACTCGACATTGTCGATAATGGACCCGGAAAAGCCTGATTCGCCCGACATGGCGAATCTTTCCGGGTTTTGAAAACACCCTTCCGGGGCTCCGAAAATTCCCGTTTTCGTTTCTACGGTCTTAGAATAATTCAAGGGTTCCTATGCACTCGACGGAATCCAATTCCGACTTCCGAGTAATTTAATTAGCGTTTCAAGTTTCTAAACCCGTCAATTACAACTTTTACAATTTAATTCCAAATTTTGATCCGGGTGTAGATTAATGACTCGGGGAACGTCTTAAACCACCCGAACACGAAACCCGAACGCCTGAGCACGTGGGCCCCACCCGGCCAACCTTGGCCGTGGGTGGCTAGGGCATTTTGGGGCCGGTCCACCATGGTGGTGGCCGGTCCTAGCTCCGGCCAGCCACCACCCACGGTGGCCGGAGCTCCCCACGAGCCTCCGGTCACCGGAAAACGCTCATCTCTTCGCTCCAAACACCTCCAACATACCCCACACCTCAACTCATCCATATTCAACCCATTTCAAACCAAACCCTAAGTTTTAAACTTAGCAAAATGAGAATCAGTTAGGTGATCACCGTAGAGAATGTCGATGTGAGCTTGATTCTCCTAGCTTTGAGACGATCCAACGGTGTGATGATCGAGGAATGGTAAAACCCTAACAAGCTTCTTCTCTTTTTTTCCCTTTTCTCTCTTCTTCTAACTCACTTTCTCTCTCTAAAACCTATTCTTTTTCCCTTTTGAAAAGTCTTGGCCGTGTATCACCTCTTCTTCCCCTTTTATTTGTTTTAAAAACTAACACCAACTTTCCTTATTTACAAAACTAACACTAACAAGTCTTCCTTTGTTTTGTCCAATAAACCTAACACCACCCCATTTGTGACATGTGGCAAGTGGGTCCCACACCTTTTTGAAAAATATCTCCTAGATATTTTCCAATCAGATTCGCGAAATTCGGACGTCTCGGGCCCCGAACGGGCACTTTTTCCAAGAAATTACGAAACTTCAAGGGCTACAAGGAAACGGCTCAAATAAGACCGCTACGGCGACGGCTAAGCTTTTTGGATCCAAAACAGTCCTCGAATGGACCAAAACGTCGCTCGGTTGAGAAAAGTCAACATTTCCCAAATTGGTCAGAAAGTTGCCCTGAGTCCCCTGGAACTCACTTTGGTCGATATCGGGGTCAACTCATGTAACAGAGATTGCTGGAGTTTTATTTATTGACCACAAGGAGGGGCGTAAACGCAGTAGAACGACCAAGGTAAGAGACTCCACGGCCGATATCGTCTCTGGTAAGATCGTTTCTCTTTTGGGGACTCCCAAGGTAGGTGAGACTATACAAGAGAAGATGGGTATAGTTGTTGAAACTAGTATTGATCGGGTTGAATCGAAGTACTCATAGGTCGGGACAGGGACTGAGATTTTCTTATTCAATCTTTCTTGGGGAACTTCTTTAGAGTGGGTTCGAAATTCTTTGGCATCTTTTGGAGAGGTGAAGACTGTTGTCGTCGTTAAGAGGCCAAACCGTAATGGGCCTCTTTTGTTCATTGCATTAGCTTGAACTGGTAAAGGTCGTGGAACAATTGATCGATCGACGACGATAAGAGGGGCTAGAGTCATGGAGCAGAGCACGTTGGTCTTGGTCTTGAAGTCGTACTTAGTGTTGGGTTTGGGTCCAAGCTTGTTTGTTCAGTCCGACGTTCCGGTGCCAGAGGAGACAATCGGGTAACCGAGGTTTGGAACAAAATAAAGTGTTGACTCCCGGTGTTCGTCAATGGACTTGTCTGATGGCATCCCGAGTCAAATGGTGAAATCCTTGGGTTTGAATTCAATTTTGAATTCTCAGATCCTAGCTCGGGATTTACCTGCAATTCCGGATGCTATGGATTCACTTGTAATTTAGGGTAGTTTGAATGAAGCAAGCAAGTCAGAGATTTTGTTTCCTCTTATGACTCAATCACGTGAGCAGGTTCCACATGTTTCATGTTTACATGGTGAACAACCCTTTCTTGAGGCCCAAGTATTTGAAGCCTTGGATCAGGTTTCTCGTGGGTTGATTGAGGAAGCCCAAGAGGGTTCGCAGAAGGAGCTGGTTCTGGTGGGCCAAGAACTGGTTGATGAGCCTTGAGTTGATGTGAGCGTTTCGATCCCGGTTGTTTAGGTTGAAGGTGAAGGACGCCTTGTTTAAACCCCGATCTCTAAGGGTCGGAATACAATGAAACATAATCTGGGGGTACGGTGACCTTTTCTAAGCCAACTACGAGGTTAATGAGTCAGGAACGGGATGTTCAAACTTTCCCATCTGCAGTAGACATGTGTCCAAAAAAGAGACGTGGTCGTTCAAAGAAGAAATAGACAAAGGATATTGCTCCTACAATTGAATTTAACAAACAAGAGCCAAGACTTCTACTGATAAAGGAGGAATTCAGGAAGCTAATTGTTGATGTTGCTAAGAAACCCAAGGATGGTGATTAGAGTTATTGCAACAAAGTTGGAAAATAGGTTGTTAACCTTGGTTTTTTGGTGCTCGATCAGTTTAATTTTATAGTTGAGGAGGACGTCGAGGATAGTGAGGATTACCTTGATCCGACTCCAGTACAAACTTTAATCCCTATTTCGGTCTCTAAACGTTTTATGTGTTTGAACTCGGGAAGAAAGTAGGCAAAGAGGGCATCACTCTTTTTATTTGCTTCTTGCTAAGCTTTTTTGTTTTCTGTTCTTGCTCTTTGTATTTGTTATGGCCTGGGGAAAGGGTCCTTTTTGTAGGATCATTTTCTTGCTTTATTTTATTATCTTGTTGAACACTTGCTTAATAAATTTTCTCTTATCAAAAAAAATTATTGATATAATGCCATGTCATGTGATGATTCATCATACCTCTTCATTGCAACTGTTGATAGAAAGTTGCATGAAGAGAATTATATAGACAAGTTGATTGGTCCCCAAGTCCACACAACATTCTCATTTACAAATATCATACACCATCAAATAGAGATAGAGAAATAGTGAGAGAACTTAGAAGACCAGGAGCTTCAAGGGTGTTCTGAAAATGTTCAAGGTCTTCAATTCAAAAGAAGTAAGCAATGGTTGGAGCTAAGTGAATCCTTCTTCCGCAATTCAAGTTCTAACATGATTAGAAATCACATGTTAGGACTTACAATAGTAGTTTATTTTATACAATAATAATTTTAATATTAATTATATTATTTTGACTCTATTTGTTATTATAGAAAAGTTTTGGTGTCCCTTTGGTAAGAAAAGCTGGATCTGGTCCAACAAGTTCTTAGACAGATCTCCTCTCAACAAATGGGTAAAATAGACAAAATAAACCTTCATTGTATTCAACTGGACCTCCCACGGGGTTTGAAGATCCTAATAGAGAAAGACTTGACTTGGTAAAAGCATCACAAGGGAGGAAGCACAGACGAGGCTTGGAGCTAGACTTCAGCACAGACTATGGTAGAAGATGGAGGAGAAGACTTGGTCCACCAGTTAGACAAGATGGAAACATATGTTGGTCAAATGTAAATCAAGGAGAACCAGAACATGGGGAATTTTTAAATAATATACCACCAACTCTTCTTCTCTGTGGTTAGAGGAGCAATTCAAAGAAGCTGGGGAAATATTGTCAATACAAGCTATAACAAAACCAAATTTGAGGGGTAGATGGTTTGATTTCTTGAGGTTCAAAGAGGAAGGAAGACTTTCAGCAATAATAGAGAACTTCAATGGTTTCCATCTCTGTGGTTACAAGGTTTTTATAGCAAAATCCTAGAGGGAGATTTCCAGACCCTATCAGCAATCTACAAATAACATGCAATGGAGAGAAATCCCAAAAGGATCAGATCAAAGAGCCAGAAACAAAATAGGAAATTGTGTTGTACAAACACATCCATCTCCCTTAGGCTCAGTAGTTAATGCTCAACTCCAAAAGCTTCAGAGATCATAGGCTTCCATTTCCATTAGAAACCTTAGTGCATAAGCAATCTTAAGGGAGATGGATTTGGAATGAATTGCTGAAATTGAAGTAAGAGATTTGGGGAGTAGATGTGTTCTAGTAACTTTACCAAATGAAGAATATGAAAGATTAATTTTGGAGGAAAACTATAAATGGTTAGAGAATTGGTTTATATTCCTTCCTAATTGTTAGAAATTATGCAAAAGAAATGGAAGATTCCAATGGGTGACTATCCAGGGCATTCTTTTTCATGGATGGTGTGAAGAAACCATGGCATCACCTTTGCAAGGTGTGGGAGACCTAATTTACACTCACCCACTTTCAATCAAAGGTTACAATTTGGAAGTGGCGTATATGTTGATCCATACAACTATAATCAGTAGTTTCAGTAAGTCTACCAATTTTAGAGTACAAGAGGTATGTTTTTATTCACTAATCTCATCTACAGATAAAAATCTGCTTCCTTAGTGGGATGTCTCACTTTCTACAAGTATTAATTCTACCAATGGAACTTCCTCGTCGAGTAATTTTACTACTCCCACACAATCTCTAAAGGTGTCTTTATCTCACTCTCTTGAGCATTTATTATCTCCTATTATGGTTTCTGAAAACAAAGTGGAAGAGAATGCAGAGGATGGTAATGCAACAATTGAGGTAAAGGAAAATAAAGTATCAAAGGAGGGCTCTAAGGATCTAAGTCCAATTAAAGGAGAAGACTCATTTATTTCAGATGGAGGAACAAAGAGAATGTCACCATTATTAGGTACAGAAGAATGTTCAAAATTTATTATTCTCCCTCCTATGATGATTGTATCATCAAATGATTGCTTACAAAATGCTACAGTTAAGGACACTTTCTTCTCCTTAAACATGTCAAACATTCACACATTAGTACTTGAAAATTCAGCTTCACAAGCCCTACATCTTGTTCAGAAAACACAAATTCAGGAAGAAAAATCTAAGTTCTCTTTGTCCAAAGGTAACAGACCAGTGGATAAAGACTCTGCCCCAGTTCTGATAGTAGAAGTTGTAAATAGTGTCTTGGAACCAGAAAGTGCTGAAATTATTAATGATATGGTAAGGGATGAAAATAAAAGTACTTCACATGGACCACTAGTTGTTTCATTCAAGGAAAATGAGTACATTTTCGAGGGAAGTCAAAAGTTTGATTTCATATTCTCTGGAAACAAATAAGCAATTCTCAGTACAATTCCTCACACCATAAACTCTCAAGTACTAAGAGAAGATTAAAGAATCCCGAAGATCATAAATGTGTCCTAGTTAATTAGACCATTTTTCCCTATGTTTTTACCTTGTTTGTGCCTCATTTTTATATTTTTAACGTTTTATATTAATTGTGCAAAACCTCGTTGTTAGTCGATATTTTCAAATGCTCAACATATATTCATGATTGTTCTTGTTTTGTAGGACGCGAAAAAAGAAAATTACTGGCGCAAGAACGAGGTGGATCGGAGGCCTTAACAAAGCGGGAACGAGCGTTTGAAGTGCTAAATCAAAAAGTATCAACGGTCAGATCAGGTGCAGCTGCGGTGTACCCCAGCCCGTGCACCCGCGCGGTTTTGGCCATTGGATCTTTTAACTACGCATGTGACCAATCTCACCGCCCATCGAGCATACGTTGAGCAAGGCTATGGTCCGCCAGATCTGCTGACCGCGAGATCTACGACTCTCAGATCCGGATACACGCTGGAGATTATACTACCGCCCACACCGGATCAAGTCCATATCCCAACGCACCCTTTCTCCTCTCTCGCGTGAATTTGAAGCACATCATATTTTTTGTTTCTCAACAACACCGTGGCTTTATATATAGTAGTACTTTAGAACATCTTGGAGATCAGATTTTTTAGATTGAAAGATCAAAAATACAAGCTTTTTCTATTTCTCTCTTTTCTCTCTCTTGTTCTTCAAGTGTTCTTGAGTGATCTTCATCCTTAAGAGCATTTTCTACCACCAAAGGCAATAACTAAGACGATCCAAGGAGGTTTCAAGCATCCATGAGCCTCCCACCATCTCCAACTTCTCTATTTTCATGTGTTGAAGCTTTGGAGAGTTGGAGATGGTGGGTTTGCAAGCTAGATGAGTTTTCGATTGGGTTTCTCAACCCAATCCATGTTCTAATCACTACCCTTCTCTATTATTGTTGTAAAGCTCGGTTTTTTTTGGTATGCTTGAGTAGGATTTGGATTCCATGACCTTGGATTCCAATATTTGGTCATGGGTATTGTGTAAATGTTGATTTCGTTTAAATTGATGCATGGGTTTGTGGTTAATTTGAGTTTGTTGATGTTTTTGGCATGATTTTGTGTTTTTGAGCTTAATAGCATCCACTTGATTGTATGGGTATTTGTCTATATTTAAGCTAATCGATGTTCAAGCATGATTTTCTTACTTTGTGTTTAGATTTCCATGTTTTAAAACCCGATTTCATGTGCTAGCTATATCATCTCTAAGGTGTATATTAAAATCTAGGTTAAGGTTCGTAAAAATGTAAACTTTAGCCATTTAGTGAACTTATTTAGGATTCACGATATTTTCATGTCTTGATTTCCTATTGACGAGATAGAAATATGCTAGGGGTGTGTTTTCTCGGTTCTCTTGTGTGTTTCAAACCGACCGAACGATTTAGGGTATTCTCCTTAATTGTTGTAAGCGCTATGTAGATTGATGTTTGGAGCGATCCATGATTCGATCTAGTGTGAGACGAGATTTCACGTTTATAGAATTTACGTACGCTTGCATATTACCCGAGTTTCGTGATTCGTTACTCTATGTAGTTATACTTGATTATCGAGCTCATCTTGATCGGTGTTGTTTGATTTTTGAGAAGTGAACTAGGGGTAGCTAAGTAGATTCGAAAAATTATTTAGAGTCCTCTCATGCTTGTGTAGTACCAGAGTATCGTGATTCGATACTCTATTTAGTTCTACTTGATTTTCGGTGTTCATCTTTTTGTTTGCATTCGGGAATTAAGAAGTGAACTAGGTGTAGCTGAGTTGATTCGCCGAGTAGTGTAGTTATCTCTACTTATGGTAGTTGGTAGCGAGAGTGACATGCATTCGTTGTCGTTACCTCTCGTTCGAGGATTGATCGAGATTCGCGCAAGATCATAGAACTGCATCTTATTTTATTGCTTTCCGATGATTTGTGGTTCGCATATTGGTCCCGGCAATGGTCTTGTGCCCTCTCCCCGTGACTAGTATGTGGTTGATTTCATGATATCGCATACATAGAAACTTAAGTGTTCTAAGACCATAAGGAAAACATTATTTGATTTCACCCTCGTTAACCAAACTGTGCGTTAATTGAAAATCATGTTTACCTGTACCCGTGACTGACTCTTTGTGTGAATTAATAGTTATGTGTCTTAGGTGGTAGCGTGTATATAGTTTTTAATTTATTTTCAACTTTAAAACAACCATTTACTTTTCTGCTCTTTATTTTCCCTTTCGGAGATGTGGAAGTGACAGCCCACATCCCCGGGTTTTAGTAAAATACTAGTGACACCTCTACAGCCTATGGGATCGACCGGTACTTAACCGTCAAATATATTGCTTTATGACCGTGTCGTGATTCATGTAAAAAGAGTGTTTTGATGCATAGTCATCCCCACTCATCAAAGCCTCAAGTCTCATATGTGTATGATACAAGATCCAAGATAGGCAAAGAGACTCCACTCCTAAAGTTGATAGATAAGAAGCAAAAGGGAAGATCCTCTACATTTCTCATTTCTGAAGAAAAAAAAGGTCCTAGGAATATTGCAAAGCTATTGGTCTGAAGGCCTTTGTAGCTGATGATATATTGATTAACCAATTTGATAATCTTGAGGCAGAGATAAACCAAAAGGTAAATTTTGAGACAGACTTTGTTGATGATTTTGTGGATCTAGAAGGAGAGGAAGATACTGGTGATGCTTGTCTGGATGAGATAGAATCTCAAGCCAGATCACTTAATCCTCAATAGTTCTTTGGATGAAGATCCTCTTAGAGCCTTAAGGGATGTAATTCAAAAACACAAACATTTCTTCATCCTTCTACAGGAAGCATAGTTGCAGACTATTCCTTCTTTCTTTTTGAGGTCCGTGGGATTATTTAATAGCTGGGAGTTGGAAATTATTGATGCACAAGGATTAGCTGTAGGTATTTGCTCACTTTGGAAAATAGATGCTTTTAAAGTCTAGATCATTAAACTTATTGATCATGCACTGATCTGGTTTGGCTTTGTAGTAGAGGTGAATATTAACATTGCAATTGTGAATGTATATGCTCCTTTCTTCTAGAGAAATGAGAATTCTTTGGCTTCAGCTACTTGAGGAAATTCAATCACTATGAGATCTTTACATTTGTACAAGAGATTTTAACTCTATTTTACATCCTGCAGAAAAGGCTACTCCTTCTCAATCTCTATCCTCTATCATAAATTTCAAAAAATATATATTATTAAAGCTCCTATAATTGACCTTCCCCTCAATGGAGATAAGTTTACTTGGTTTAGCCCTAGTTCAAGAGCCTCTAGACTTGACAGGTTCTTACTTGCCCCACAAGTAATTGATGATTTTCAAAACCTATCTCATTCTTATCTTGCAAGATCTATTTTTTTATCATAAACCTTTACTTATAGCTGATCCTTTCATAGATTGAGGCCCTAGACCTTTTAAGTTTCTAAATACCTTGGTAGATCATCCCTTATTCCACTCTTCAGTTAGTCTTTTTTGGTCCAACCTGAGGATAACAGGGGAGCCTAATTATGTTGTTTGGATGAAACTGAAAAAGTTGAAAGCCTTCCTCAAGCGGTGGAACATTGAGGTTTTGGGGGTCTTAGAAAAAAAGTATTGACTCTCTTCAGCAGCAGATCAATGAATTAGATGGTATAGTGGAGTTCAAAGAGTTAACTGAGGTAGAAAGATATTTGAGATCTCACAATACTGCTCTTCTTATTCAGACTTTGAAGGCTTTAGCAAAAGTGTGGAGACAGAAATCTAGAGCTAAGTGGATAAAAGAGGGAGAAAGATGCACAAAATATTATCATCTGTTACCTAACTATTTTTCCTCTAGAAAGAAAATTACTCTAATCTCATAGGGGGGACTTATTCTCATTTCTCCTCTTTCTATTAAGGAGGCTGCAAGACTTTATTTTGCTACCAGATTTCAGAAGTGTTCTTCTATTTTTTGGATGTTTCTCAATTACCTTTATGTAGTATTTCTCTTACAAAGGATAGTTTCTTGAAGAGACCTTTCACTAAAGCTGAAATACATTGTGTTGTCATGGATTGTGATGGGGAGAAAGCAACAGGTCTTGATGGATACACTCTTTAAGTCTTTCAAAAATGTTGGGGTTTCCTACAAGAAGATGTCATCAATTTCTACCATCATTTTCATCAGACAGGTTCCCTAGGTAAAGGCTTAAATTCTTCCTTCTTCACCTTGATTCCAAAAGTTTCTAATCCATCTCAGTTTAATGAGTATAGACCTATTAGCCTTGTTGGTGTTTTCTACAAAATTATATCCAAAATACTTGCAGCAAGGCTAAAAACAGTGATGGATCAATTGGTTAGTGATGTACAAACAGGCTTCATTGTAGAGAGACAAATTCTAGATTGTATTTTGATAGCTACTGAATTGTTCCACTCCATCAAAGCTACAAAAGAAAAGGTCATTTTGCTAAAAGTATATTTTGAAAAGGCCTATGATCATCTAGATTGAGAGTATTTAGATAAAGTGCTGCAAATTATGGGTTTTGGTAGTTTGTGGAGAATATGGATGGCTTCTTGTTTTCAAACTTGGGCTTCAGTCTTGGTTAATGGTTCTCCCTCTACTGACTTTAAACTCTCAAGGGGTCTAAGGCAAAAGTGTTCTCTATCTCTTGTTCTCTTTGCTCTTGCAGCTGAAGGCTTGCATCAAATTATAGAACAATGGATCAATTGTGTTTCATTAGGCCCAACTATATCCCACTTATAGTTTGGTGATGACACACTCATTATAATGGAAAGTAAAGATCCCTCATTTACACAACCTCAAGACTTCTCTCAAGGCCTTTCAGTTAGCTTCAGGACTGAAAATTAATTTCTCTAAGTCAATATGTAGTCTTGTTGAATCCTTCCTCTATCAATTTGATCCTAGTAAATGACATCCTTGGCTATGAAGCATTCCAGCTCCCTCTTGATTATCTAGGATTTCAATTGGGAGCAAATCCTAGAAAGTACAAGACTTGGACTCCTATTCTCATTGAATTCAAGAGGAAACTTAATCTATGGCCGTCCAAGACTCTCAATTTTGGGGGAAGTATAACACTGATCAAATCATTTCTATCCTCTATCCTCTCTCCTTCTATACTATATGTCTCTCTTTAAAGCCCCTAAATTGTTTCTAAGAGAAATGAAGATGTGGCAGAGGAGGTTTTTATGGAATGGTTCTGTGACTAAAAAGGTTTTTCACAAGGTAAAATGGGGCTTAGTTTGCACTCCAAGAGATAAAGAGGGTCTTGGAATCAAGAGTCTTTATATTATGAACACAACACTCTTAGCAAAATATCTGACCAAAAATTCAGCAATGCAATTGGTTTTACAAGCTTGAAATGGTTTGTGACTAATAGATTGAGGGTGGATTTTTGGGGGGGCCTTTGTTAACTAATGTCCTGCTTAAGGATACATTTCAAAGATTATTTCATTTATGCCTGCACAAGAATTTGAAGGTGGCTCACTTCTGGAACAATGGTATCTGGTATATTCACTTTAGAAGATAGCTTAGAGGATGAGAGCTTGGTCAGTTTAGAATCCTATTAGATTTACTTAACCTCTTCAGCCTTCAAGATTCAGGTGAAGACAAGTTTCCTAGAAAATTCATGAAGCAGGTTTTAAGGTGAAGAAGATGTATAATGTAATAACCACTCCCAGTCAACGCCAGTCAAACCTGCGAAAAACAGGAAAATTTAAAAATTTTAAGACTGACATTTAATTGAACCTAAAATGACCCCGAGTGTCATACCGGACTTAAGTTGGCCCCGTTATTAACCAAAGTGAGTTCCGGGGGACTCAGGGCAACTTTCTGATCAATTTGGGAAATGTTGACTTTTCGCTGGAAAAGTCAACCGAGCGACGTTTTGGTCCATTCGAGGACCGTTTTGGATCCAAAAAGCTTAGCCGTCATCGCAGCGGTCTTAATTGAGCCGTTTCCTTGTAACCCGCCAAGTTTCGTAATTTCTTGGAAAAAGTGCCCGTTTGGGGCCCGAAACGTCCGATAATCGCGAATCTGATTGGAAAATATCAAGTATATATTTTCCAAAAGGTGTGGGACCCACTTGACACTTGTCCAATATGTGGTGGTGTAGGTTTTGGGGGGGAAAATGAGAGAGGACAAGGGGTGTGGCCGGCCATGTATTAAAAAGAGAAAAAAAAAAGATAAAATGAGTTAGTTGTTTTAGAAAGAGAAAGAAGAGAGAAGAAAGGGAGAGAAGGAGAAGAAGCGAAGAGAGAAAGCTAGGGTTGGAGCACTATTCACGTCATCTCCACCTTTGGATCGTCTCAAGGCAAGGAGCAATCTTGTTCCCCTCGTTCTCCTCTACGGTATACACCGAACCGATTCTCGTTTTGATTAATTTTGGAAGTTAGGTTTTTGTAAAACTATTAGTTTGAGGTAGTTTTGATGTTGGGTTAATTTTTGGAGACGTTTTAGAGGTGTTGGAGGTTTGATTGAACGTTTTCCGGCGACCGGGGGCTCAGGAGAAGCCCCGGACACCATGGGTGTGGCCGGCCACCATAGGAGGTGGCTGGCCGGAGCTAGGGCCGGCCACCACCATGGTGGCCGAGCCTCATTTAAGCCCTAGGGCCCATGGCTAGGTTGGACCGGGTGGGTCCCTCGTGCTCGGGTGCTCGGGTTTAGTGTTCGGGAGGTTTAAAACGTTCCCCGGACCATTTATCCATAACCGAATCGAAAATTGGATTTAAATCGGAAAAGTTATAATTAACGGGTTTTAGAAACTTGAAACGGTAATTAATTGACTCGGGAGTCGGAATTAAATTCGGTCAAGTACATTGGGACCCTTGAATTATTCTAAGACCGTGGAAACGAAAACGGGAATTTTATGAGCCCCGGAAGGGCATTTACAAAACCCGGGCAGATTCGCCATGTCGGGCGAATCAGGCCTTGACGGGTCCCTTGTCGACAATTTTGAGTGGTTGGGAAGTTTGGGATTGATCGACATTGTCGGGGTTAAGTTTGGGCATCGAGTTTAATGATTTTCAGTTTATTCCTGCGAGTTGTTAAGTGCCTTTAAATTGTGTTCTTTTAGATCGTGCCACGGACCGAGGCAAGGGAAAGCTGGGTGAGTGACTAAGATCATCACCGGAGCTCGTTGTTTGGCTTTTGGGAGAACACGCACGAGGTAGGGAAAAGTAGCCGGATCTCGGCCCTGACTGGGGAAAGTTAACAGTAAAATTGCATGTGACACCGGGGTGTCGTGGGTTAAATAGGTTTATTTAAGTATTAGAAAAGCATGATACGGGAACATATCGAATATGAGAAAAGCATGTGACGCTTAGTAGTGTCGTAGGAGCAGAGAACTTAGCGTTATTAGAATTACTGGAGGCATATGACCATGCCCGGAGGTTGTTTGTGAACTTATCGATATTAGGACTGTTGGAGGATTTGGTTAAGCTGGAGGTTGATTGATCTTTTAGTGTCTTCGGTGGCCTTGAGAGCCCGTGTATTATTATCGAGTTTTGGGTGGCCTTGAGAGCCCGTGTATTATTATCGAGTTTTGGGTGGCCTTGAGAGCCCGTATTATTATTGTTGAGTCTTGGGTGGCCATGAGAGCCCGTGTTATTATTCGTGTTTGGGTGGCCATGAGAGCCCGTACTTTACTGTTGGTGTTTTAGCTGGCTTATGAGTTAGAGTCTCGGTAAGTTGCGAGCGTGTTTTATTGTTGAGTTTTGGGTGGAAATGAGTGCTCGTGGGGTTGTTGAACCCGTGTCTTTATCTTTGGTGTTTTAGCTGGCTTACGAGTTAGAGTCTCGGTAAGTTGCGAGCGTGTTTCATCGTTGAGTTTTGGGTGGCCATGAGTGCACGTGGGGTCGTTGAACCCGTGTCTTTACCTTTGGTGTTTTGGGTGGCCATGAGTGCCCGTGGGGTCGTTGAACCCGTGTCTTTACCTTTGATGTTTTGGGTGGCCATGAGTGCCCGTGGGGTCGTTGAACCCGTGTCTTTACCTTTGGTGTTTTGGGTGGCCATGAGTGTCCGTGGGGTTGTTGAACCCATGTCTTTACCTTTGGTGTCTTGGGAGGCCGTGAGTGCCTGTGGGGCTGTTGAGTCCGTGTTTTACTGTTGGTGTGTCTTAGGAGGCCGTGAGTGCCTGTGGGGCTGTTGAGTCCGAGTTTTACTGTTGGTGTCTTGGTGGCCATGAGTGCCTATGAGTGTTGAACCTGTGTTGTTACTGGTTGTTGAACTTGCTTGTGATTGTGTTTGTGATTGTGATTGTGATTGTGGTTACCTGAGGTTGGGGGCCCGCTTCATGAAACGGGGGTCCACGAGCACACGCGTCTGCATGTTCAGACGGGGTAGGGGGCCCGCCCGCCAATAAAGGGGTCCTGGCCGCGCGTGTGTGGTTTGGGTTTGTGAGCATACTTTGGCTGGCTTACGAGTTAGAGTCTCGGTAAGTTGCAAGCATTCTTTGGCTGGCTTACGAGTTAGAGTCTCGGTAAGTTGCAAGCATTTTCCGGCTGGCTTACGAGTTAGAGTCTCGGTAAGTTGCAAGCATTCTTGGGTTGGCCTAACCGAGTTAGAGTCTCGGGAGGGTGTGAGCGTTCTTGGCAGCTGGTTTCTTTTGAGTCCTTGGAAGAGGTTATGATCGTTGTGTCGGGTCTACTTTGCGTGTCAGAGCGTTGAGTTGGTCAAGGAAGGTAACAGTGGGTGTATGTTCAGTCAGAGTACTTGGGTTGGGGACAGTGTTCCCCGATGTTGACCTTGTTTTTGGTGTTACCGGCTTTGTCTGCTAATTATGTCGTAGTCAGTCTATTATCCGTGGTGGTGAGCGAACGCTCACCCCTAGCTGCTTTTCCTACAGGTATCGATCGCAGGTTGGACTAGGTGAGCTTCTGAAGCTTGAAGAGCTAGGAGCGGGATTTCTGGGTTTATTTTGAGTCTAGCGACGGATACCATACTTTTGTCCACTTGTTGGGACGTGTTTTAAGTTGTAAATATTATTTTATTGAACAAATGGTGTTTTTAAAGTGGTTTAATGAAAATGGTTTCAAAATGTTTTATTATTTTAAATGTTCGCGTCCCGAGTTCGGTTTACTGAAATTGGGTCGTGACAGCTTGGTATCAGAGCTCGAGGTTTCACACCTCGGACTGTACGTTAATTAGGTGTGGAGAGTCGAGTCGGTAAAGTCCCGTCGTACGTTGGGTACGCAGGTCGGGAACCGTGTGTAGACCCGTTGTGTTGTGAGTCCTGCTTGTGTTTGTGTGTATGTGCAGTGTTTTATTGATGGCTTGCTGATTATTGTTGCTGCTTGAAACGTTTTTAAGCTGTCGCGGGTCGACTCAAGAACCGCTCCTGTAGTCGAACGTGACGGTGCCGACATCAAGTCGGTACAACGTAGTTCGGGGACGCAAGGACCGAGTTGTAACTACCTGATGTCAAGAAATGAGGTTTTAATGAAGTGGAGAAAGCTTTAAAAAAAATTATTGTTTTGATTTTGATTGGCCCTGTGGACGTGTTGTGATTGTTGTTGGTTGGCCTGGTGGGCGTGTTGTGGAGTTTTGGTTGGCCCTGTGGGCGTGCTTTTTTATGTTGGCCCGGTGGGCGTGTTGTGGAGTTTTGGTTGGCCCGGTGGGCTATTCGACTTTGGTTGGCCCGGTGGGCGCTGTTTGACTTTGGTTGGCCCGGTGGGCGGGTGTCGGCGTTGTTGTTGTTATGGGTGTTTGGCCGGTTTGGCTTGTGTTTGTGGTTTAGTCGGGTTTTGTGGTACGTGTTTGGTCATTTTGGTGGTTAAATGTCTGCGACGCACAAGGGTGCGGGTCGCCAAGAGACGGGTAGGATACGAGTGCCCTAGGGTAGCCATGACGGGCAGTTAGGGGCGAAGCGGTCGCAGCTACGGGACGGACCACGGGCCGACCTGGTATGAGACCAGGAAGGGCTCGTTGTTCCGATCCGGCAGCCAACATGGCACGGATGGCGTGCCGGCCCGGCAGTAGGCTCGGCACGGATGACGTGCCGGCCCGGAAGCCCACACGGTCGGCCCACCTGCCGGACCGGTCCAGCCGGAAATCTTCAAAAAAATATATTTTTTTTCGTTGTGCGTTTAGGTTTGTGGTTGTCTGACTCGGCTCACGTTCGTGCAGTTGAGCGTCGGTTTTATGGGATTGTGTTCGCGGTTGTGGGTTGTAGAGGTCGTAGGCCTGCTGTACGGTTGGGTTGTTGTTGAGTTTTTCCGCTTACGTATTACTATGGTTAAGGCATTAATAGCGTGAGCAGTAGTGTTTTACTGGTTTGAGGACGTGTTTCCCGTGTCGAGGTTTATCTTATTCGAGCGAGTACTTGAGGTGGTGATTTGCCCTGACTAGAGTGGTAAGTCCTTGGTGCGTTACTAGTATGCCATAATCGAACGGGTGTCCGTGGAGGTGAGCATAACGCTTATCCCCTAAACTACTTTTCCCGCAAAGGGACGAGTAGCGAACACTGGTTTGGTTGCGGAAAGTTATAAGTAAGTGCATAAAGGACCGGATGAGGGCTTGGTGTACCTTTGTGTGGTTAAAATTGAGGTTTCGCTTGCGTGGTATTATTATAATTAAAGTATAATTAGCTTGAACGGTGACACGTTTAGTAACAAGTACGTTGAGGTAGGCGTAGACCGTGTGAACGTTAGTGTATTCGAGCTTGTTGTCTTGTTTGAGTTCGCAAACTGAACGTTTACGTGTATCCGTGTAGAGGATACCTGCTAATGGCTCGTGGCAGACGAAGAAGAGCAGCAGTGGCACGGGACGAGCGCCCGCGCGAGGCAGGCGGGGACGGTCAGCGGGGACACCAGGACGGGTGCCCACCGTTGAGCCCGCCGAGTACGCCGAGGTGCAGGGTACTCCTGTCGGTGAGGACAGGAGGAGCGCTGCGGGACCTTCTCCGGGCACGCCCAGCGTCCCGCCGGTCGCAGACCCACCCGTTATGACTGCCCTGGATGAGCTGACCAGGACAGTCCAGAGTTTAGTGGCGATCATCGCTAGTCGAGAGTCGGCTTCGCCAGCTCCGGAGGCGGCAGCAGTCCCACTGAGATCCGTTCAGGCAGAGGACCTTACGGCTCGTTCACTACTGGACTTCCTGAAGCTAGGGATACCTACCTTTTTCGGGGAGCCGAACCCCGACCTAGCCGAGAGGTGGCTAGAGCAGGTCACGCGGGACTTGGATACATCAGGTATCGAAGATGGTCGCCGCAGAGTGTCCTTCGCAGCTCACCAGCTGAGGGACAGCGCCTACCACTGGTGGGGGCGTGTGAAGGACATGTTCGGGTACGACTACATCTTATTCCAGACGGTTTTTCTAGAACAGTATTTTCCCGAGTCGGCTCGATTGAAGCGACATCGGCAGTTTCTGGACCTGGAGCAGGAGGGGATGACGGTGGCAGAATACGAGGCCAGATTCACGGCCTTGACCAGATTCGCGCCGAAGATGGTGATGACCAAGCAGAACCGTTGCATGCGGTTCCAGGGAGGACTAAGGCCGGTGATTCGGAACCAGGTTCTCGCCTTGAGGTTGCGGAAGTATACAGATCTTGTGGATACTGCAGCGACGGTGGAGCAGGGTATCCGGGATGCGGACAGGACCCGTGAGGTCCGACAGCGGTCGACCGACTTTGCAGGGCCGTTCGAATCACGAGACCCGCGAAGACAGAGGACCACGGGATCCTTCCGACCACAGGCTCATCAGGATGGATCGAGACAGCGGGGGTCGGTGGCGTCAGTGGGGCCAGTCGCTTCAGAGAGACGGTTGGGATAATATAGCTGCGGGCAGCCGGACCATATGCAGCGAGAGTGTCCGATGAACACGGGGACGAGAGCTGACGAGGCCAGGTGTCACTGGTGCGGCCGCGTTGGGCACACTATCGGAAAGTGCTATGAGCCGTTGGGGGCAACGACAGTACGAAGACCATATCAGTCGCGCCCTCGTCAGAGTCAATAGTCGAGGTTTTCGCAGCCGGCGACGAGCGGGCCAGCTCCGAGACAGCAGCGGAGCTATGGATATCAAGCAATTAGTGCACCGAGCCAGAGGCAGCAGGCGCCAGCGGGAAGAATGTACGCAGTTACCGATTCCCGGGCCCCAAGATCCCCTACCTACCGCGAGACCTATCAGGGTACGTGTTTATTGTACCTTTTATGAGCGTTATTCTAATTTCACGGACGAAATTCCTTTAAGGGGGGTAGATTGTAATAACCACTACCGGTCAACGCCAGTCAAACCTGCGAAAAACAGGAAAATTTAAAAAATTTAAGACTGACACTTAATTGAACCTAAAATGACCCCGAGTGTCATACCAGACTTAAGTTGACCCCTTTATTGACCAAAGTGAGTTCCGGGGGACTCAGGGCAACTTTCTGATCAATTTGGGAAATGTTGACAGTTCGCCGGAAAAGTCAACCGAGCGACGTTTTGGTCCATTCGAGGACCGTTTTGGATCCAAAAAGCTTAACCGTCGTCGCAGCGGTCTTAGTTGATCCGTTTCCTTGTAGCCCGCCAAGTTTCGTAATTTCTTGGAAAAAGTGCCCGTTCGGGGCCCAAAACGTCCGATAATCGCGAATCTGATTGGAAAATATCAAGTATATAATTTCCAAAAGGTGTGGGACCCACTTGACACTTGTCCAATATGCGGTGGTGTAGGTTTTTGGGGGGGAAATGAGAGAGGACAAGGGATGTGGCCGGCCATGTATTAAAAAGAGAAAAAAAAAGATAAAATGAGTTAGTTGTTTTAGAAAGAGAAAGAAGAGAGAAGAAAGGGAGAGAAGGAGAAGAAGGGAAGAGAGAAAGCTAGGGTTGGAGCACTATTCACGTCATCTCCACCTTTGGATCGTCTCAAGGCAAGGAGCAATCTCGTTCCCCTCGTTCTCCTCTACGGTATACACCGAACCGATTCTCGTTTTGATTAATTTTGGAAGTTAGGTTTTTTTTAAACTATTAGTTTGAGGTGGTTTTGATGTTGGGTTAATTTCTGGAGACGTTTTAGAGGTGTTGGAGGTTTGATTGAACGTTTTCCGGCGACCGGGGGCTCAGGAGAAGCCCCGGACACCATGGGGGGTGGCCGGCCGGAGCTAGGGCCGACCACCACCATGGTGGCCGAGCCTCATTTAAGCCCTAGTACCCACGGCTAGGTTGGGCCGGGTGGGGCCCACGTGCTCGGGTTTAGTGTTCGGGAGGTTTAAAACGTTCCCCGGACCATTTATCCATAACCGAATCGAAAATTGGATTTAAATTGGAAAAGTTTTAATTAACGGGTTTTAGAAACTTGAAACGGTAATTAATTGACTCGGGAGTCGGAATTAAATTCGGTCAAGTACATTGGGACCCTTGAATTATTCTAAGACCGTGGAAACGAAAACGGGAATTTTTGGAGCCCTAGAAGGGCATTTACAAAACCCGGGCAGATTCGCCATGTCGGGCGAATCGGGCCTTGAAGCGTCCCTTGTCGACAATGTCGAGTGGTTGGGAAGTTTGGGAGTGATCGACATTGTCGGGGTTAAGTTTGGGCATCGAGTTTAATGATTTTCAGTTTATTCCTGCGAGTTGTTAAGTGCCTTTAAATTGTGTTCTTTTAGATCATGCCACGGACCGAGGCAAGGGAAAGCTGGGTGAGTGACTGAGATCATCACCGGAGCTCGTTGTTTGGCTTTTGGGAGAACACGCACGAGGTAGGGAATAATAGCCGGATCTCGGCCCTGATTGGGGAAAGTTAACAGTAGAATTGCATGTGACACCGGGGTGTCGTGGGTTAAATAGGTTTATTTAAATATTAGAAAAGCATGATACGGGAACATATCGAATATGAGAAAAGCATGTGACACTTAGTAGTGTCGTAGGAGCAGAGAACTTAGCGTTATTAGAATTACTGGAGGCATATGACCATGCCCGGAGGTTGTTTGTGAACTTATCGATATTAGGACTGTTGGAGGATTTGGTTAAGCCGGAGGTTGATTGATCTTTTAGTGTCTTGGGTGGCCTTGAGAGCCCGTGTATTATTATCGAGTTTTGGGTGGCCTTGAGAGCCCGTATTATTATTGTTGAGTCTTGGGTGGCCATGAGAGCCCGTGTTATTATTCGTGTTTGGGTGGCCATGAGAGCCCGTACTTTACTGTTGGTGTTTTAGCTGGCTTACGAGTTAGAGTCTCGGTAAGTTGCGAGCGTGTTTTATTGTTGAGTTTTGGGTGGCCATGAGTGCCCGTGGGGTTGTTGAACCCGTGTCTTTATCTTTGGTGTTTTAGCTTGCTTACGAGTTAGAGTCTCGGTAAGTTGCGAGCGTGTTTCATCGTTGAGTTTTGGGTGGCCATGAGTGCACGTGGGGTCGTTGAACCCGTGTCTTTACCTTTGGTGTTTTGGGTGGCCATGAGTGCCCGTGGGGTTGTTGAACCCGTGTATTTACCTTTGGTGTTTTGGGTGGCCATGAGTGCCCGTGGGGTCGTTGAACCCGTGTCTTTACCTTTGGTGTCTTGGGAGGCCGTGAGTGCCTGTGGGGCTGTTGAGTCCGTGTTTTACTGTTGCTGTGTCTTAGGAGGCCGTGAGTGCCTGTGGGACTGTTGAGTCCGAGTTTTACTGTTGGTGTCTTGGTGGCCATGAGTGCCTATGAGTGTTGAACCTGTGTTGTTACTGGTTGTTGAACTTGCTTGTGATTGTGTTTGTGATTGTGATTGTGATTGTGGTTACCTGAGGTTGGGGGCCCGCTTCATTAAACGGGGGTCCACGAGCACACGCGTCTGCATGTTCAGACGGGGTAGGGAGCCCGCCGCCAATAAAGGGGTCCTGGCCACTCGTGTGTGGTTTGGGTTTGTGAGCATACTTTGGCTGGCTTACGAGTTAGAGTCTCGGTAAGTTGTAAGCATTCTTTGGCTGGCTTACGAGTTAGAGTCTCGTAAGTTGCAAGCATTTTCCGGCTGGCTTATGAGTTAGAGTCTCGGTAAGTTGCAAGCATTCTTGGTGTGCGATCCTTTGTGATCTTGTTTGGTGTGTGATCCTTTGTGATCTTGTTTGGTGTTGCGTAGTTTCTTTTGAGTCCTTGGAAGAGGTCGTGATCGTTGTGTCGGGTCTACTTTGCGTGTCAGAGCGTTGAGTTGGTCAAGGAAGGTAACAGTGGGTGTATGTTCAGTCAGAGTACTTGGGTTGGGGACAGTGTTCCCCGGTGTTAACCTTGTTTTTGGTGTTACCGGCTTTGTCTGTTAATTATGCCGTAGTCAGTCTATTATCCTTGGTGGTGAGCGAACGCTCACCCCTAGCTGCTTTTCCTACAGGTACCGATCGCAGGTTGGACTAGGTGAGCTTCTGAAGCTTGAAGAGCTAGGAGCGGGATTTCGGGGTTTATTTTGAGTCTAGCGACGGATACCATACTTTTGTCCACTTTTTGGGACGTGTTTTAAGTTGTAAATATTATTTTGTTGAACAAATGGTGTTTTTAAAGTGGTTTAAGCCTTGGGATAAGCTTCTTTGATCTCCTCTCTTGCCCCCCCCCCCCCAAGATATCAACCTTTGCCTAGTTAACTTATCATAATGTTGTTCCCACAAAAAAAATTTAAATGATAGAGGTCTGATCAAGACTTTTGAGGAAATAAATCATCTCCTCTTCAACAAGAAATATCACTTTTATTACTTTTATTGGCATAACTGGTTTTCTGACTGTTATTGGCATTACTTTTAAGTGGAGGAATATCACTTTTGTTACCGTTTGGCATATCTGGCTGCAAAGAAATGATCTGGTTTTCAACAATATTTCTTCATCTTCTCTGGTTTTACTTCAAAAAATCCAGAGTTATTCCTTCAGTTTGGAGTGGAGTCTCTTCCATAAGTTATAGTCTTTCTCCTTCAAATAGTGGGTTACTTTACCAAAGTCCTGCACTAGAAGAAAACTCAGAACTTAGACAATACCTCACAATGTTGTCCCTTTTAGTGGTTCCTTCTTGATTGCTTGAGGGTCAAGTTATATATTTGTAGTCCTGGTTCCCTTCTCTTTTTTTCCAGGGACATCCTCTATGTTAAGGATATCTGACCTTGGTTTCCTTGGGGCTGGACTTGGGACTCATTTTTATGATACTTTTTGCGGGTAGGATTTGGGGTGAATCGCGGGCGTTTTGTTGGGGGACTGTGGTGAGGATGGTGAGGTATATTATTAGTTTCTCTTGGGTTCTTCTCTTTCCCTTTTTGTGTTATTCTGAGTGTGGGTAGGCACGGCTCTTTTCATTAATTAGGTTTTGTTTGCTATTGAGAGTGGGTAGATATGTTGTATAAGTTGGAGTATTTTGTTTTGTTTTCCCTTCTCAATCTTCATTTGGTTGCTGCTCAGCTTTCTTGGTTTCTCGTTCTAGTCTAATTTCTCATCTCCTTTATTCAACATTTTGAAACTCTTGCTGTATTATAGGTTTTGGTGCTGCATAAAAAGAAATCTCTTTGGGAGAATGTTGTTGGGGTTTTTATCAGATCAAGATTTAGCAGCACAGGTCTTGGAAGGTTCTACTTCGGAGTTGGGCTTCATTACTTGCTCATTTAGGGTGTTTTATTGATTATTTGAGGAACAAGTAAGAGGAAATGGATTCTTTTTTTGGGGTTTTTTCTTATTTCTTCAGAACAAGTAAGAGTAATTGGGTTCAATAGGGTCTTTTAGGGACATTTTTATCGTTTTAGAGTTTTTCAGTTGGAATTTTTTTTATAAGCTAAAGTTTTTATTAAGCAAGTGTTCTACAAGACTAGTAAAACGCAACAGACCATACTAGCTGCATATAGCAAAACAGATAACAGAATAAACCCAAGTAGGGAAGAAAACAAAAGTTACGCCCTCCTTGATTGCGTCCTATCCGGGTTTAAACACATAATTCGATTAGAAACCGAAACAAGGATTAAATCTTTTCCTGTAATCGGTTCAGGACAATCCTCGTCTTGACTATCCTCGACATCCTCCTCAACCTGCAGAACATCTATAGAATTGAACTGATCGAGCGCCAAAGAACATAGCTGAAAAACTTTTTCCCCACTTTCTTGCAATAACTCAAATCACCCGAGCTATCCTTTTTAACGACATCAACCACAAAGCTTCCAAAATTACCTCCTTTATCAGCAGATGTTTTAGCTCTGGTCTGATAAATAATAATTTGGAGGGGAAATCGCCTTTGACCGTCCCTTCTTTAGACGACCATGTTTTTTTGGTTGAGTTGTAACATTGCTCTGAAGAGACGGTCACACAATGACTGACAGAGCATTATTGAAAGCAGCTGCGGGGTCCTCCTGCATTTTCGCACCCGGGCCCAATTTCACTCCAGACCCATGCGAAAGCCCCGAAGAATGGGACAAAGGAGGCATTGGGCTAGGTGTTGAGAAGGGTTCAGGGGCTGACACAGGCCTTGGAATAGGCCCATTACCTATGGGCTAAACCTACGTAACTCCCCCTCCTTCGCGTATCGCTTCTTCACCACGCAACGCCTGTAAATCTGGCTGCAATTGCGATTCATTTGAACCCACAGACACGAGATTGCAATCAAAAGCAGGAGTTAAAATCAAGGAATCTGATTTAGGAAACTGTAACACCAATTCCGAAACAATTAACCCAGAATCCACGCGCATCTATTTAGCTCAGGTTTGATCGGAGTCCTCTAGAATCCGAACTCCTTCCACCGCCGGCGAGTTTGCAGAGCATTCAGTATTTCGTGTCGGACGATCCATTGCAACAAATAAAGTGCTTCCGTTTAATTTAAACCCATTAAGAGTTTTAATTGCCTACACTGCCGAAGTCGGATTGGCAAACTCTGCGAATCCAAAAAAACGGCATGTCCTGTTCGGTCTTGTGACGACGTTTACGAAGACTACTTCCCCAAATGGCAACAATGAATTATGTGCCCACTCCGACGTAGTGCCCCAAGGTAATTTGTATAAGAAAATCTTACAACCCTTGACTCCATCCGTCTTGCTCTACTTCCCGACTTGTGAAGTCTGAATCGCAAATTGAGAGTGTATTACCTTCTCAGTTACAAGTTCAGTCTTAGACTTTCCTGGAAACACAAATACGCCCCTCGTTCCTGCCCATGAAGCTACTGCAGGAACCACAATCTCAGGTTTGGCCGGACGCTCCTTTGTCGTATTGGTCGGACATTCCTTGGCTTCCACCATCTCAGGTTTGGTCGGACGCTCCTGGGTCGTATGCTTGACCGGACGTTCCGTGGCTGCCACTATGGCCCTCACCCGACTGGCCTTGTACTTAGCATCACTATCACAGACAATTGCCACATATTCCCTGTACAAAGAGAGCAATTTTGTACAAAAGGATGTAAAGGAGAGTAAATTCTTACTGGGCAGGCGATCACAGGTTCCTTGTCGGCGAACTCGAGTCCACTGTCGGTGATCCGAAGCACTACTCATTTCAAACCTATACTTGGTTGATTGATTGGAGAGAGCCCAAACAAAACCCAAAATTCACCACAGTGTACCCACTTCAATTGGGATTGTTGGTTTTGTTGTGATTTTAATTTGTTTGGATTCTTGGTTTGGGTTGCGTGGTGTGTAAGTTAACCTTATTCCCTTGTACTGTTCTTTAGAAAGTTTACTCTTGGCCCTTTATTAATTTTAAAGAATTGGTCCATCAAAAAAAAATTGATGATCAATACAACAAGAAAAGCTGGATCGACACTGAAAATGTATGGGTTGTTGGCGATGGAGTATTAAATGTTGGTCCCAAATGTGATGGATGGAAAACTTGAGTTCTTGAGAAAGCTTATGATCATGTTGACTGGGGATATTTACTTAAGATGCTGACTTTTATGGGGTTTGGGGAGAGGTGAGTCTTATGGATTGAGAATTGCATCAGAGTATGAGTTTCAGTGCTTATTAATGGATCTCCATCAGCAAAAAAATTCTATGGAAAAGGGACTTAGACAGGTTTGTTCTTTATTTTCTATCTTATTTACATTATTTGCAGAGGGTTTAAATCAAATTCTTGCTCAAGGAGAATTGGCTGGGATGTTCCAAGGTCTTGCTGTTGGAGAAGTGGACCTTTTTATCAGTCATCTTCAATTTGTTGATGACACTTTGATGTGTATCAAGGCCTCTCCCTCAGAACTTGCTAACCTTAAACACTTCTTATTGACCTTTTAAAGTGTCACTGGGCTTAAAATCAACTTTCAGAAGTCTAAGGCAGTGTTGTTCAATGCACAGACCATGTCTGAAGAACAAGTTTCAGCCATCTTGGGATCAGAAATTAGTAATCTTCCCATGAATTATCTAGGGTTTTAACTAGGGGTCAATCCAAAGAAAATACAGACTTGGAAGCCTATCATTGCTAAATTCAAGGGCAAATTATCTCTCCGGCAGTCTAGTTTACTTTCTTTTGGGGGAAGGATCACTTTGATCAAGTCTACTTTATCTGCTCTCCCTTTGTAGCACATGTCATTGTTCAAAGCTCCTGTGGGAGTCATAAAGGAGATGGAGAAGTGGATGAGGATATTCTCGTGGAATGGGAAGGTCACCAAGAGAGCTCTGCACAAAGTGAATTGGGACTTGATTTGTAGGCCTAAAGATCAGAAGGGTTAGGGATCAAAAAGTTGAGATTCATGAATGATTCCTTACTAGCAAAGTGGTGGTGGAGGTTTGCTATTGAAGTAGACTCACATTGGAAAAGTGTAGTTTGTGATGAATTGAATTAGAAGTATTTGGATTGGGATCTATCCAGAATTTCTCTCTCAGATGGCCAAAGCTTCCTAGCCCACTTCTCATCTCTGCTTGGTGATCCTTTATTCAGTAGTGTATTTGGTGGTTCATGTCTTGAATGGTCTATGGGTAATGGTCAAAGAATCTCTTTCTGGTTTGATATTTGGCTTACTGATCAGCCATTAAAAGATCAATTCCCCAGATTATTTCTTCTCAGCAAGCAGAAGCAGGTTAAAGTAGGGGATTGCTGGCTGGATAATGATTGGCTACTACAATTTAGGAGGAAAATCAGAGGTTGGGAATGGGGTCAGTTGTGGGAATTGGGGAACTTGCTGAACAATTGCAATCTCAATGTTTTTTTTGAAGATAGTATCTTGGAAGTTAAATGAGTCTGGCTTCAAAGTTCAAGTTATGTATGATCATTTGACTGAGGGGAATGCAGTCTGCAATTGGGGCAATCTTCTCTGGCAACCTTTATTGCCTCCTAAGATGGAAGCTTTCTCTTGGTTGGCTTGTTTAGGGGCTGTTCCCACCAGATGGTTCCTGGAATCCAAAGGACTACAACTATCTATCAATGCTACTTATGTCCCTTGTGCTCCTTGTGTTTTGAGGATCTCGATCATTTATTCATCTATTGTCATTGGAGCTGGCAGATTTGGTCTGAGGTATTGAATTGGTGGGGGTTAAGTTGGTGCATTCATGGGGATTTCAACAGCTTCATTTTCTATTGGAATGACTTAATCTTTGCAAACAAACCCTGGAAACTGATATTCTCCATCACTTTGTGGGAGATTTGGATGGCTAGGAACAACATGGTTTTCAACAATGTACTTCTTGGAGTTCGACTGGTCCTGATATCAATGCAGCACAGTTCCTTTGTTATTGAGTGGATTCTCTTCAAGAGGAATGTTGCCTTTTCTTTCCAAATGTGGTCATCCTTTCCTCAGTCCTGTTTAAGGAAGGCTAGGAAGAGGATCCAGATGAGAGTCACTGGGTTAATTCTTGGTGGTTGCTTGGAATGAAAGTTTTCAGGCTACAGTTCACTACTGGTGGGGGCTTTTAGGGTTTTGGTTAGGTGGGGTTAGTGGTGAATGTATTCTTTCTTAGGATGGGGTCCTTGGGGGTTTGGGTCGGGAACTGATGTGATTCTCTGGGTTTTCTCTACTCTTGTGTGTTTACTTGGGAGACACGTTTCTTGGTTGAGCCGGTTTGGGGGTTTCTGTAACTGGGTTTTTTAAGGCCTCTTGGTGTTGGCTGTATTTCATTCGGGGTGTGGGGTAGTATGTTACAGTTCCTGGTGTCTGTTCTGTTTTGGCACTGAGTTAAGGTCTGGGATAGGATTTGTTTTGTTGACTGAGTTTTTCTTGGGTCAACGGCTTGCTCTGGTTTTAGAGATTTGTTGATAGGGTTTTTACTAGGTTAGGGTGTGAGTTGAGTCTGCTGGAGTGGGGGAGAGGTTTGGGTTGGTTGTTTCAGTACTGCCTTGGTTCTTTCGAGTCTGTGGACCTACAACAGTTGTGGTTTCTTACCCTTTACTTGTGTGCATTGTTGTGGGCTTCTTTTTTTTCATGTTGTATAGCTCTTATGTGTTTGGTTTTGGAGAGGTTGATCCTCTTTTTTCTTGTATCTGTCTCGGATCCTTGAGACTTTTTCAATACAATTTGCCTTTTCTAAAAAAAGTCCAAATGTATTACGGTACTGGAAATTGGTGTCTGCGACAACAGTAAGAGGGGCTTAAGGGGAGGAGAGATTTTCTTATTATTTTCATTTGAAAAACGTGACTTGATATTACTTGTTAAATTAAAGAATCTGTTTGGTCGGGTAATACTAATTTTCTAAAGCCCGGAGAAGTGGCAATAATAGAGCCATTTTTATAGCAAGAACCTGTGGCCATATGGTAGTGTGACCTCAACATCAGTTTCATTTCATGCCTAACGTAAGCACCATTGCATGAGAGGTGTTGTAATGATATTCATGTAATAAAAGACACGTGACAGACATGTAGGCTGCCTCAATTTGGCATGTCGGCTCTTAAGAGTCACCCAGCCAACTACAAATTGACACAATAGATCCTCCTTCCTACGTCATTCAAACCCAAACCTTTCACGCAACCTCTTCGGCTTCTTTATTATTTTTTTTTATAGAGCCTGAAATTCTAGAAGGAAATTAAACTGTTGAGAAATCAGATTCTTGCAAAAACAAATATTCTAACAATTGTAAGTCTAGAGTTATAGGTATAAATGAATGATTGCATTTCATTATGAGAAAATTACACATAATGTATCTTATTATTGTCGTTTTTATAGTATCCTTAAACTATTTTTTTTATATATTTGATCCTTGAGGAGAATTCTAATACAAACCATGTCTTAACCTAAAAACTAGAGAACCAATCTAAGTCATCCATTTTAAGAATGGATGGATGAGATGCAATTGAGTAGTTGACTTGTTGACTGCAAAAAAAAACAACACTTTTTAGTAAGTGGTAAGGGCTTTTTAGTAAAACTATCCTATTATTTTTTTTAATCAATTCACTAATTTAATTTTTCCCTCTTCGTTTGAACTCCGATTGGCTTCAAACTTGCGCCATTAGTTTTGTTTTTTAAGGGCTTTAAATCAAGATCAGTCATGAATATATTTTGAAGCACGAAAAAAAAATTATTTCGGTGTTGATTTTTTTATAAAAAAAAATCTGGGTAATTTTTATCAACACTTTGCTCTGGATTTATCAACACTTTTACACTGGTTTTATCAACACTTTACACTGGTTTTATCACCTCATTTTCCAAAACTGATCATGATTTTATCACCTCATCGCGTGCTTTTTATGAACACTAGTTTTATCAACACTAAACACTAGGTTTATCATTCAATTACGTGTGTTTTGTCACCCCCATCACATGTTTTTTTTTTTGAAGTACGAAAAAAAAATTATTTCGGGGCTGGTTTTTAAAGAAATTATATATGGCTAAATTTTATTAACACTTTGCTCTGGTTTTATCAATACTTTGCACTAGTTTTATCAACACTCTACACTGGTTTTATCACCCCATTCTCCAAAACTGATCATGATTTTTATCATCTCATCACGTGCTTTTTATGAACACCAGTTTTATTAACACTAAACACTATGTTTATTATTAAATTACATGTGTTTTTATCACCCCATCACATGTTTTTTTATCAACGCTAAACTCTAGTTTATCACACTTATTATCAAAATTGAACATGGTTTTTATCACCTCAGTTAATGTTTTTATCAACGTTTAGCACTAGTTTGATACCTCCGATATAAAACATTTATTAGTGAAGATTTATCAACACTCAATATTATTTTTATCACTCCGATATACCTTTTTATTTTCGTGCTTCAAAATATATGCATGATTGATCTTGATTTAAAGCCCTTGAAAAATTAAAAATATTGGCGCAAGTTTGAAGCTAATCGGAGTTCAAACGAATTGGGAAATATTAAATTAGTGAAGAAAAAAATGGACACTTGTCCACATGGCACCATGTTTTTACAATTATGCCCTTGCTTGTGTGAGAAAGAATGAAAGTGGAGTGAGTTTGGTGAAATTGGGGTGATGATGTGGCATCATGGTGAATGTTGGATGCAATGTGTGTGTGGCTATGATTGATTCTCTAGTTTTTAGCTTAAGAGTGGTTTGTAGCCGATTTCACCTCTTTGATCCTTTAACCTTTTTTTTCACTATAGCTCTTTTCCATTAAAAAAACAAACGGAAAACGAACGTGTGTAAGGCACATGTTGTTATATTTTCTAAAAATACCTAAACTACCCTTACTTACATGTCCCTAAACTAAACCTCATTGTTTCCTCTCACAGCCGCACACCTCCTCTTCGTGCCTCTCCTCTCTCCACAAAGCTTACATCTCCACACCTCATCTCCCTTTGTTCTCCATGGAGGATTCGATAAAACGAACCAGGTCAGGCTCTGGTTGAAGAAAGCTTGACGGTGATGAGGGTTCGAGGAGCCAATTGCATGGAGATGGTTGTTAGGGACGATGATGAAGACCTGAAGCTCGGCCATAGAGGTCCAGCCATGAACTAGTCCGCCTCTCCGCCGTGGAAGATGTAGATGGCGTGGACCTCCATCGTCGTGCATGGCGTGGACCTCCAGGTGCCGTAGACGAACTGTGTTATCGAATATGGTTGAAAACAAATAGATTAGGAGTTGCATCTTTTTTATTTTTCATATTTGTTCATATGTTTCTCATATCATTTCAGTGTTAGTTTTCAAAAAAAATTGTTGGATTCAATCCAAATTTGTTGGGACTGGAGATTAGTTTTTGTTTAAAATTAGCAGTTTTGGTGTTCAATTTCATCTCCCTTTGTTTATTCCAAAATTAAAGGGTAAAAAATGTGAAAAAATGAAAGGATTTTGGAGTTCTGTTATAGATATGAACTGCAAGATGTTCATCTAGTAATTGTGTTTCCATTTTCCTTGTGATTAATATTGCTCCATCTTTAGTTTCTCTATGAGGTCAAGTGGGAGTTGGGATACTTGATGGAATTGTCGACGTCGTTCATTCTCAGCACCCTTTTTCCGATGATTGTTCCAGTAGAGAAACGAATATCGGGACTGAAAAGCAGGTAGGGCCATTGATAGAGCTGGTGAGACTTCTCTGCAAAAGGAATATTTGAAAACTATAGCCATAAATGTTCCCGTTACAACCATTAATAAGGATTAATGACATTCAAACAAAAGGATTAACAAAAATTTGCCATAAATGTTCCCGTTACAGCCATTAACTATAGCCATAAATGTTCCTGTTACAGCCATAAATGTCGTCTCTTTCCATTTCAGCCAACAGTTAGATAAATTTTGCATCCATTATTAACATTTGGTACTGGATTATTGCAGATTTTATATTCCATAGTTGGTGTATGGATTCCCTACGCCTTGTTTGTTCTTCGAGCTCATGCGATTCCAACTATCAATATGATTTTCGTTATTATAGGCCATTTTTGTTGCTTTGGGTGTGAAGATCTTTCGGAAAGATGAAAAGTGAAGATGTGGTCAAGGTGTTAGCCAGTTGGGAGTATTTATATGCATGTTCTATGGGCATTAATGGTATTTTTAAACGACTTTATGGGCCTAGTGTGTAGTTAGGTGCCAAATCAAAATACGAATGGTTTTGTAACACAACTGACCACTAGCCTTATATTCTCAAATAAGGATAAAATTATCCTCAAACATAATCATCAGTTATACCATTTTACAATCACCTACAGCCACGTGTCATGTCAATGAGTTATTGAATCACATTAAATTTAAAAACACACGTAATCTAAGTGGGGCTAAGATACCTCCATGATTAAAAAAATTTATTGGTCCTATCTTTGAACCATATAACCTATATTCTCAAACTAGTTGTTTTTCATGGGAAAATAGTGTACAAGTGAGTAGTTATGCGTGTCATGATTGTGAGTTATCAAATCACATTAAATCTGATATCATTACATGCAATTACAGGTTCTAAGCAGTATCTCAATGTTATCATTGCTAAATCTCCTTCATGCCTCACGAAATGTGCAATCTTTCAATGCTCCGTTTGGTCTTTTCAACATAGTTGGCTTCTTCAAACATATATTATCAAGTAATTAGTTTCATTATCTTCAAGATCAAATCTGCTTAGTTGTGTTTTTAATTATTTCATCTTAATCGATAATCTCATCAATATGGAGGAAGATCATGAGGATGAGGATGAGGATGAAAAAAAAGATGAAGAAGATGAATATTATAAAAGAGTATTTTAAGGTCGAGAATATGACAATTATCGTTTGAAAATTGTACTTTCTAATACTTGGCAAAAGGTTTAAGAAGAAGAAGAAGAAGAAGAAGAAGAAGAAGAAGAAAAAGAAGAAGAAGAAGAAGAAGAAGAAGAAGAAGAAGAAGAATGATCAATAACTTAATCTGACGGTTTCTCTTATAATTTGGTTATTATTATGTAGATTTTGTATTGGTAACTACATCTTTTGATCATATGAAATCCTTTATCTTAATATTAATATTCGGTTGAGAATAATTTTGAGTCCCGTTTGAAGATATAGAACTTCTTGTCTCTAATTTTATCCAAAAAACCTTAATGTAAGATCTAGCTTTCCAGTTTACAGTATAATACAAAGTTGTTTGAGAATGTAGAACATCTAGTTTCCAAAAATGATAAAACAACTCCCTATTTGTTCAATGTATCGTCCATCTTATTAAAGGCAGATGCTTGACATGGTGGTTTTTACGGATATATGTATGTTAGTTTAAGAATATAAAATATCTAGTTGTCAAGATTCGATAAGGAGTTTTATTATCTAATGGATTGTCGTATATTGGTACAACTTTAATGAATTATTAGAGAGTTGAAATATATATATATATATATAACAAGTAAAATATGAAAATATTTAAATAAAAGGAAATGTTTTCAGTTTCAAGATAAGGGAACAAAAGGGAAGCATACACAAAAGGAAACAAAAGGGTCTAGAAGAAAATCATCTTCTTCTAGGTCGTTAATGAAAGTTGTGCTACCCTACTCCACCATATCAATAACCCCCTGTAGTGTGTTGTTAACTGCTTCCAACTTCCTAATCAGTAGCGTGTTTGGAGTTATCTCGTCACGTGTCATGTCCTCGTTGATGAGTTGGTTTGTCCAAGTCATTAGAAGATTGAGATCCATTTATGTCTCCGTCAACTTCTCCTTTAACCTCCCGTAGTTTTTTGACGTCGTCTCATATTTGATGAGACAACTTTGTTATGCGTTCTTGGTCCCCTTCTCCTCCACCACATCCTAGAGTGTCACTGAAATTTCAGGGCCCTTTCACTTCTTGATGCCATAAGGATCCATTGTTTATGGTTGGGAAAGAGTTTTTGTAGTGCTTTATAAAGAATTGAGGTTGATTTTTTTTGTAGCGACAGATGTGTGTTTATATAAGGAAAATTTAGAGCATCGTGGGGTTGGTGGGTCCTTTAATATTTTGTCACGTCTTCTACATGTGTCATGCTGGTGATCTCTTACTAGTTGTCAAAAACCGTTCGAATACTCATTTGATTTGAAAAACGAGAATTATATATTATTATAAAAGAATTGATGTATCAACTTTTCAAATGAATTCACTAATACTAGCTGAAAACATGTCGCTCAAATATGCAACCCAAGATCCCAATAATCTTAAACTCTTTTGAGAATACATTAAATTTAAATAAAAGCAAAAAACACATGAAAGAATATAAGCACCCATGTTTGAAAGTAAAGAAAGCTAGACTCAAGGAGGACATAATACAACACAAGAATTGAGAGAGAACACAACATGCTAAGATAATAGGCACAGACACAATAGAGAGATATATGAGGATACAACAATCCCAATTTGCAAATTCAGAATACAAGGTGAGATAATAAGCACGAAACATCAAACAGTCATATTGAGGATACAACTAGTCTAGTTTGCAGATACAGAAAAAAAAGATTGAGAATGAAGACATAGGATATTACTAATCAATTTGAGAATACATACATTCAAATTTACGCAACACTAGACATGATTAGGATGTTTCAAGCGATGCAGAAAAACGAAATTGATAGAAAAAATAGAAGTAAATCCTTTTTTTGTTGTGAAGATTTGTACTTACATATGTTAGATGACACCTCGATTGACGATCTTTCGATCTTTGCGAACAAGCCCGTCTATTTTTGTGAAAATATCTAGCTATCTCTGTTGCGATTTCTGACGAACTGGTTCTCAGTTGCGACCTCCGACAAACTAGATCGTGGTTGCTGCTTGGAATTGAGTTTTAGAGAATCGCAGTTGCTTTTAATCTCGTCCGCGATCTCGATTTCTTCCACTGAATTTGCAATTCATGTTTTATTATGTAAGTCGTACAGATTAATTGGAAAGAGTTTCAAATTTTGCGTTTGATTCAATGTCCGAGTTATGGATTTGTAGAACTTTCCGTTTTTGAATTAGGCGGTATTAATGATGGATCCGTTTTATGGATTTCCCCTAGACAGAGGCATGTGGATCATATTAGGGATTAATTGGCACGCATAGATGCATATCGTCTATTATCTTAGATCGACGGATCTGATGGAGTTCGTTGGTTCACATCTTATGAGGGGTTCACAGCTTATTGCCCCTATATATAAGATCAATTTCAGCTGTAACTTGGGTGCTACAGTACGACCGTACGACCCCTCTCTGACCGCGTGATCTGTTGATGTGGATGGCTTAGATTAAATGTTAAGACTCGGCGGCACGGATCGTAAATACCGTGCGTGGCGATGATTAGTTTTGAAGCCCGGGTTTTGTGAGGGTAAATCTAATAATTCACTAAACATATCACCATGCCAAACTCGACATATTGCTTCTTAGTTTTCTTCTCTTCTAAGCTTTTTCAAACCTTCGTGTTCATTGCTGGGTTTAGTTGATACCGAAGATTTTTTAGATCGCAAGTGGTTGTGTTATCGGATTGATTCTTTACTTTCGATTTGATGTATTTGCTGAATGAACACTAACATAGGTATTTTGATTTATCAAATGTTTGGATTTTAGTGTTTTCATATGTGCTGATTATATGTAGTTACTCGTATTTACAAATGCATATTAGGTGATTTGGATTATGTTTTTGTGATAATTTGGTGTTATTTGTACGCACTTAGTGTTTATATGAATTTTTTTGATCTTGTGGTTGTCTTTCTGTAGTTGGATGGAGAAGAGCACTATTTCAATCCTTGAGGGAGGTCGTAGAGTAAGACGAGAGATGTGGGCTACTAAGACAGGAAAATATGTACCAGTATGTAGTTTTAGAGTATCTAGGATAGATTATGCTTGTATCTAGTATATATTATCATGGGATATGGATGTATGTATATTACACTCTGTCCAAAATGTCCAGGGTTCTGGTACACGAGATTTTGAAATCTGATCATTGTGATTTTAAATCCTGGGCACAAAGTGCTTGAATTCTGGTAACAGTAAGTTTAAATCCTAGTGAACTGTGATATTGAATCATGGCCACTTTTAGACAACCAGTATCTAGTTTCAGAGTATCTAGGATAACTGTTTCTTGTATCCAGCATATATTATTCTGGGATCTAGATGTATATATGTGATACTCTGTCTAGAATGTACATTGTGTTTATCCAGGATTAATACTATATACTTCTAGGATCTTTACTTAGCAACAAGGATCTCTATTCTAGACACGCAGTATTGATTTTGCTGAATTCTAGATTATATATGTGGTTATTTGACGAGTGATAATGTACTTGTTTTAATTTTGACAATTACTTCATCCATGTATGAAGAACATATCTCCAAGACACTTTTGCTGATGGACATGCCATCAACAAGCTCATCCAGTGATGACTCTGATGTTCGTCTGGCTGAGATTCAGAAGATGGTGAATTGGAAGGTTATTCAATCAAAGTTAGTAACTAGCATGAGAGATTGGAGGAAGAAGAAAGTGCAACAGAGTAAGGGGGAAACCTCAAAGAAGATTGTTGAATCTGGAGAGAGGAGGAAGGTTGTGGGACATATGGGGAATGAAGCTATAGAGAAGGGTGAAACGTCAAGAAAGTTTCCAAAGGTTCACAAAACTGATAGGCATGTATTTATCTCCACAAAGCGTCAGAAGAAGAATAGGTTGAAGACTAGGTCATCCCCAAAGTAGCTTGTTGAAGCTATTAAGAAGTTGAGCGATTTACAAAAAAGGAAGTCAAGGAGATTGGCTGGGGGGTACATCTTGGAGTTGCAGATGTAGAAAATCTCTCTCTGTCTTGGGTACTACCTGGTGTCCAATTTTAATTGTTTCATCATGTCGCTTGAATTGGATGCACATAACTGAAGTAGAAGTGTACGATACCCTTGATATTCTAAGGGGGCTGAGGGAAGTGATAACTTCTGATGTGTGTGGGGCCAATAGGACTGTTGAGCTTGGCATATGCCTCAGTCAATTTTGTTAAAATGAGAAGAAGCATGTGGAGGGGGTGATGACTTAAAACGTAATTTCATGGTCCTATTTGTGACTTGTATGATTGAATCTGGGACAGACAGTATGGTGAACCAGACTTGCTTCCATGTCATTCATGATGTATCACAGATACGTGAATTCAACTGGTGCCATTTGTTAGTAAAATAGCTTCAGTCTACCAAGAGAAACTGGGAATTCCAAAGCTTGAAGTCAAGGTCTTATGCGGGGCCAACTGTATTTTTGGTTTTAAGTTGATCATAATTCTAGTTTGTTAGCACATATTGTGAATATGCTTTGTCTAGCTTCTGGATATTGATATCGTGTGTTATGGAGAATGAGAGGAATTGTTTAATATGGACTGTGTTGAATGTGGAATTAGTGAAGGACGAAGGGAATGGTTGTCATGAATCGGGTGGACAACCAATAAGGTCCACTACTAAGAGAAGGAGGAACTGGAGTTGGATGCCTCTAGCAAGGGTCATGTGCGACGAGACCCCCTGTGTGTATCATTGACGGAAAGGATGCAACACCTGATGTGGCCAATCTTGGGTCAGATCCAACCATAGATAATGCACCACATTTATTGGATGTCAACCTGGGCAGTGGATCTCAACCAGATGGAAACAGGCAGAAGAAGGAGAAGGTAGTGCATTTGATCTTACTGCCCTTATCTATAGTTATTGTGTTGAGGGAGTGGCTGCAAGATAGGGGGTATAGTTGTTGAATATTGTAAATATGTAGAATACAAATTCTGGACATAGGTGTTGTAGATTGTAAACATGACTATTATGCTACACATTTCATGCTGACTTTTGCAGATAGGTTTGTTGAGGCTGGGAAGATCTGCAAGAGATGTATCACTAGTGACAGATTTGTTGAAGATAGGAGAAGGTGAGCAGTTGGATTCTCGGTTCTACAAGTGTGCAGCAACGTGCTATGATGGTGTGACATGAAGGATACCAGCAAAAGAAGTTAGAAGCCATCAATAGAAAATGTTGTTGTCTCAAGATTCATGGCTTGCTATTCCTAATGTGTTGGAGATGATTGATCAAATGATGCGACCTGAAACTAGTGCACAAGAATATAGGGCAGGAGATAAGCATGTTGTGCACGTCACTCCACCATCATTAAATCTTCTTTCTTTCTCAGTCTCCACTTATTGTTGATTATGCACATGTACAACCATCTTCGTTTGCAGCCCCTACTGAATCTGATTCATTTACGCCTATTTGTATGATGCAAATGTCATGAAGACTCTATTCACTGATTCTGGGAATCTACGCAGTCAATTGGACGATCCATTAACTGGGCCTAGTGAAGCAGACCCCTTACAATTGTTGTGGATATCACAAGGGACACTTGTGACTGTTATATTGTTGATTATCCCGATTCTCCAAGGGAACATATATGACTAATTCTGGTCAAGGGCCCTTATGTCAATCCACCTCCTATCACCCCATCTATTGTTAAGGAGTGTGCAGAAGAGGAATCCCTTGCATGTGTACCATTTGCTTGTTGGGTCTCGATGGAGGGTATGAACACATACTTGCAGCGTAAATAACTCGAGACCATGCTATAGAACACTACCAAATATTAGATAAACAAGAGAATAAACAATATGGATGTCTTCTTATCAATTAGTTTAAGAACACCAAATAAACGATGAACGACTTGAGTCTCAAAGTCACATAGTTCTTCTTTAGATGACTCAAGAACACAACAAGACGGAGAAAATAAGCCAAACTCGAAATTTTAAGGAGATAGGAACAGAAGTTGTGTTCCTATTCTTGCCTTGTGTTTTGTTATATGCAAAAGATGACTTAAACAATCAGTATAATCAACAACTACCAAGGACAAGTAAGGTGTGAAGCATGGTGTGAACTAGGACAAGTATGGTGCTAAGTAAGGCTAGAAAAGATGGGGTTAGGTGGTGAATCACCAACACCTTAATCCTTATCTTGGTTGCTTAGTACTAATTAATCAAGAGTTGATTAATTAGTTCCATGGCCTTTGGTTACATGGGCCTCTCATGGGCCTCTTGGAACATGGCTCGTGGCCATTCTCAATGACGTCCCGTGACGCACTCATCGCCTCCAAACCTTCCATACTGGAAATGTCCAACATTATCCGACATGATCAATCCCAAGACTCCAAGCCTTGTCTCGATCCGTAATGTCTTATTCACTTACAAGCACATGACCCAAAACCTAGTTTTGGTCATGTCTCGAGACAACTCCCTTTTCGCCATTCTCCATAATTGTGTCGATGAGTTCCATCCTTTGGTATGACCCTTAGGTTTATGCATGTCAACAGATCAACATAAAATCCCATCTTACTTGATCCTATATAAGTGGCAACTAACGAGACTTTAGTATTGCCTGACACTACATAACGAATCGACCTTGTCGATTCTAACCTTTTTGTCGTCCCTGTCATTATCCTCTTATCACCGATATCCTGATTGAGATAAGGCATAGAGTCGTCATCCTTATTATTCTCAATCATTGTTCCTTGATATGTGAGATGAGTTAATACATGATACCCAGTATCATGTGCATGGTCATGCTATTCTTTCAGTCACTCTCGATCAAGCGGCCGAGAACCAATCTCTTTCCCATACCGTAGTATGAGGGATAAATCCATTAGCCGTCTTTCGTGTCACTCATGCAGTCCGTCCCCAAGCCAATCCCGACCGTTATGGAAACCCTATTATGGTTACCGTTAGGCTCAGGTCAAACTCATTTGTTTACTACATAACGATCACAAAGACTCCTTGGTCTAAGGATACATGACAAGCTATTGTTGGGTCTCGAGGTAGGGTTGGAGATGAACCAACTCGCAGCGGAAAATCAATGAAAACCAAGAGACGATTAAAACCATGAAACACCTAATAGAGAATGGATTCACAAGAGAAAATTCAGCACTATTTCTTACCAAAACAAGAACACCGGTTAACGAATGATTGGCTTGAGTCTCCAATATGCCTACGTATCCACTTGGGAATCAAAGCCACGTAGTTCTTCTCTTTGAGGACTCAAGAACACAAAAATAGAGGTGGGATCTTGCCAAACCCGAAATTGTAGGGAGAGAGGGAGAGAAGTTGTGTTTCCAATTCTTGTCTTGTGTTTGTTATGTTGAAAAAAGATGACTTAAACATAACAAACCTCATACTTGTCCAACTAAAGGCATGGGACAAGCATGGTGACAAGTAAGGTGTAAATAGGACAAACTATGGCTAGATAAGTTGGGGTTAGGTGGTGAATCACCAACACCTTAATCCTTGTCATGCTTACTTAGTACTAATTAATCAAGACTTGATTAATTAGTTCCATGGGCCTTGGTTGCATGAGCCTTTCATAGGCCTCATGGAACATGGCCCCGTGGCCATTTCCAACGAGGTCCCGTGATTCGCTCATCGCCTCCAAGCCTTCCATAACGGAAATGTCCAACATTATCCGACGAGATCAATCCCAAGACTCCAAGCCTTGTCTCGATCCGTAAAGTCTTATTCACTTACGGGCACATGACCCAAAACCCAGTTTTGGTCATGTCCCGAGACAACCGCCTTTTGGCCATTCTCCATAAATGTGTCAATGAGTTTCACCCTCCGGCGTGACCCTTAGGTTTATGCATGTCAATAGATCAACGTAAAATCCCATTTTACTTGATCCTATTTAAGTTTCAACTAACGAGACTTTAGTATTGCCTGACACTGCATAACGAATCGACCCTGTCGATACTAACCTTTCCGTCATCCCTGTCATTATCCTTTTATCTCCGATATCCTGATTGAGATAAGGCATAGAGCCGTCATCCTTATTATTCTCAATCACTGTTCCTTGATATGTGAGATGACTGAATATATGATACCCAGTATCATGTGCATAGCCATGCTATTCTTTCAGTCACTCTCGATCAAGCTGTCGAGAACCGATATCTTTCCCATACCTCAGTATGAGGGATAAATCCCTTAGCCGTCTTTCGTGTCACTCATGTAGTCCGTCCCTAAGCCAGTCATGGCTGTTATGGAAGCCCTGTTACGGACAACGTTAGGCTCAAGTCAAACTCAGTTGTTGACTACATAGCGATCACAAACACTCCTTGGTCTAAGGATACATGACAAGCTACGACATTGAATAAGTTCATGACTTAATCTATGGCACATATTCAGGGCGGGTCGTCCAATATCATGTCCAGCATGATATCTATGATCAGACTCCGGAATCCCATTCCAATGACTAACAGAACGTAAGCCATAACGAGCCATCTTTCATACTAGTCCCTTCTAGTGAAGCTTTGTTGACTAGGGACCCATCGAGTGTGATCTATCTCGATATATGGTTCTATTCGCATTGTGGGCATATATCAGAGCACATATCGATATATTACTGCAACACATAAGTAATATTAAGTCGCTTTAATTTTTATTGCTAATGATGATATATACATTTGGACATTTAGGATTGAACTGCGGGCACTAAGACCAACAATCTCCCACTTGCCCTAGTTCCAATCTAAACTCCAATATGTCCCCATCGACTTTACATGTCTAACATATTTAGGCAGCGACAGTGCCTTAATCAAAGGGTTGGCTATGTTATCATCCGTTGCAATATAGGTTATCTTCACTTCACCTCGGTTCAGTATTTCTCTGATGAGATGGATACGTCGTAGTACATTTTTGGATTTGTTATGCGAGCTGGGCTTTTAGCTTGCGCAATGGCCCTTGTGTTGTCGCAAAATGGATTCACCGGGCTGGATGGGTTTTTAATTACACCCAACCCTGCTGTGAATTTCCAAATCCACATAGCCTCCTTAGCTGCTTCTACAGCATCCATGTACTTTGCCTCTATCATAGATTCAGCGACAGTATCTTGCTTTACGCTTTCCCATCTAAAGCCCCTTCATTCAGCGTAAACACATATCCAGACTGACTTCTAAAGTCATCTTGATTTGTCTTGGAAAACTAGCGTCTACTCATCCTTCGACGACTAGTTCAGCATCATCTTTCCCCCGGGTTAGACTGATGTCTACTAGTACAACATAAGGCTTACGAGACGTTCGGTCTCGTACATGTCATGGCATATATGATCGATCCTGCCCTCAGGCTCATGATATTCGCATCATCCTTTTCAGCTCATCAGGTGTGTTAAGACATTGAGTCTTGCTGAGATGAATGCCATGACTTATGGGTAAGAGTCATTTCTTTGAATCTAGCATTGAGAACCTACTCAATGCCTTGTTCACATAAGTTCCGTGACTTAAAACCAAGACCCTCTTGGTGTGATCTCTACATATCTTAATCCCTAAGATATAAGCAGCATCGCCTAAGTCCTTTATTGAGAAACACTTCCTCAACCAAGCTTGAGTCTCGTGCAAGGTTGGGATGTCGTTTTCTATGAGAACCAGAAACGTAATCTTGCTCCCATTAGCCTTCTATAAACGCAAGATTCATCCTCGTTCTTGATTAAGCCAAATCCAATTACAGTTTCATCAAAACGAAGGTTCGAACTCCGAGAAGTTCGTTTCAATCCATAAATGGATTTCAACAACTTATCAATCTTTCCCTTATTCTTTGGATCGTCAAAACCTTTGGGCCGAGACATCAAAACGTCCTCAGTCAAATTTCCATTTAGGAAAGCAGTTTTGACATCCACTTGCCATATCTCGTAATTATGATACGCAATTATGTCAAGAAGAATTTGGATTGATTTTGACCATAGCCCCTAGGGAGAAGGTTTCCTCATAGTCAATCCATTGGATCTACCTATAACCTTTCGCCACTAGTCGAGCTTTGTAGGTCAGAGGATTGTCGTCCAAGTCCATCTTCACCTTGAAGATCCATTTGCATCCGATGGTCCTCACACCATTGATGGGATCAACCAGTTCCCAGACTTGGTTTTCCGACATGGATTGCATTTCCTCCCTCATGGCCCCCAGCCATAACTCGGAGTCGGGCCTGTAATAACCACTCCCGGTCAACGCTAGTCAAATCTGCGAAAAACGGGAAAATTTAAAATTTTTGGACAGGCACCTAATTGAACCTAAAATTGACCCCGAGGGTCATACCGGACTTAAGTTGACCCCGATATTGACCAAAGTGAGTTCCGGGGGACTCAGGGCAACTTTCTGATCAAGTTGGGAAATGTTGACTTTTCGCTGGAAAAGTCAACCGAGCGACGTTTTGGTCCATTCGAGGACCGTTTTGGATCCAAAAAGCTTAGCCGTCGTCGCAGCGGTCTTAGTTGAGCCGTTTCCTTGTAGCCCGTGAAGTTTCGTAATTACTTGGAAAAAGTGCCCGTTCGGGGCCCGAAACGTCCGAATTTCGCGAATCTGAGTAGATATTTTCCCAAAAAGGTGTGGGACCCACCTTGCCACTTGTCAAGCAAGTGGTGGTGTTAGGTGTGGGACAAGACAAGGAAGACTACTTTAGGTGTTAGTTTGTATTTAAGTATTAGTTTGGTTTTTTTAAATAAAACAAAAGGGAAAGGAGATGGCTTGCACGTCCATTTCAAAAAAAGAAGAGAAAGATTGGCTTTTAGAGAGAGAAAGGGAGATAGAAGAAGGAGAGAAAAGAGAAGGGGGTGTTGGGGTCTTACCACTATTCACGAGCATCGAACCGTTGGATCGTCTCAAAGGTAAAGGAATCGAGCTCACATCGACTTTCTCTACGGTGAGAACCTATTTGATTTTCGTTTTGGAACGTTTGAAATTTAGGGTTTGAGTTTAAATGGGTTGATTAAGGTTGAGTTTTGTTTAAGTTTGGTTTAAAGATGAATGGTTGAGTTTGGAGTTCGTTAGGAACGTTTTGGGGCGAAAAGGGAATTTTCCCATTATGGTCGTGTGGGGCCCACGTGTTCGGGTCTCTGGTTTTTGTGTTCGGGTGGTTTAGAACGTTCCCCGGACCATTTATCCATAACCGAATCGAAATTTGGAATTAAATTGGAAAAGTTGTAATTATCGGGTTTAGAAACTTTAAACGTTAATTAAATGACTTGGAAGTCGGAATTCGATTCCGTTGAGTGCCTAGGAACCCTTGAATTATTCTAAGACCGTAGAAACGAAAACGGGAATTTTTGGAGCCCCGGAAGGGCGTTTTCAAAACCCGGGCAGATTCGCCATGTCGGGCGAATCGGGTCTTTCCGGGTCCAATATCGACTATGTCGAGAAATTGGGGAGTTTGGGAGTGATCGACATTGTCGGGGTTACTTTTGGGCGTCGGTTTGATTAAAATTCAGTTATGCCTGCAAGCTTAAAAGAGTTTAAAATTGTGTTGTTTTAGATCGTGCTGCAGACCGAGGAAAGGGAAAGCTAGGCGAGTGACCGAGATCACGCCGGAGCTTATTTTGTGCGCTTTGGAGAAAGCATACGAGGTAGGGAAAAGTAGCCGGATCTCGGCCCAGACTAGGGAAAGTTAACAGTAGAATTGCATGTGACACTGGGGTGTCGTGGGTTAAGTAGGTTTATCGAATATTAGAAAGGCATGATACGGGAAAGTAGCGAATATTGGAAATGCATGTGACACGTAGTAGTGTCGTAGGAGCAGAGAACTTAGCGTTAGTAGAATTACTGGAGGCATATGACCATGCCCAGAGGTTGATTGCGAACTTATCGATATTAGGAGTACTGGAGGCGTATGACCATGCCCAGAGGTTGATTGTGAAACTGTTGATATTAGGACTGTTGGAGGCATTGGTTATGCCGGAGGTTGATTGTGTATTTTTGTGTCTTGGGTGGTCATGAGAGCCCGTGTTACTGTTGTGTCTTGGGTGGCCATGAGAGCCCGTGTTACTGCTGTGTCTTGGGTGGCCATGAGAGCCCGTGTTTTACTGTTGTGTCTTAGGTGGCCATGAGAGCCTGTGTTTTACTGTTGGTGTCTTGGGTGGCCATGAGTGCCCGTGGGGTTGTTGAACCCGTGTCTTTATTGTCGGTGTGTCTTGAGTGGCTGTGAGTGCCCGTGGGGTTGTTGAACCCGTGTCTCTATTGTCGGTGTGTCTTGGGAGACCGTGAGTGCCCGTGGGGTTGTTGAACCCGTGTCTTTACTGTTGGTGTGTCTTGGGTGGCCATGAGTGCCCGTGGGGTTGTTGAACCCGTGTCTTTACTGTTGGTGTGTCTTGGGTGGCCATGAGTGCTTGTGGGGTTGTCAAGCCCGTGAGTTACTGTTGGTGTGTCTTGGGAGGCCGTGAGTGCCTGTGGGGTTGTTGAGCCTGTGAGTTACTGTTGGTGTGTCTTGGGAGGCCGTGAGTGCTCGTGGGGTTATTTAGCCCGTGAGTTACTGTTGGTGGTTTTGAGAGGTCGTGAGTGCCCGTGGGGTTGTTGAGCCTGTGAGTTACTGTTGGTGGTTTTGAGAGGCCGTGAGTGCCCGTGGGGATGGTTGAGCCTGTGAGTTACTGTTGGTGTATCTTGGGAGGCCGTGAGTGCCTGTGGGGTTGTTGAGTCCGTGTTTTACGGTTGGTGTCTTCTATGGCCATGAGTGCCTGTGGAGTGTTGAACTTTTGTTGTCACTGTTTGTTGAACTTGCTTGTGATTGTGATTGTGGTTACCTGAGGTTTGGGGGCCCGCTTCATGAAACGGGGGTCCACGAGCACACACGTCTGCATGTTCAGACGGGGTAGGGGGCCCGCCCGACAACAAAGGGGTCCTGGCCGCGCGTGTGTGGTTTGGGGTTGTGAGTGCGATAGGTCGACAGCCTGATCCGACTTTGTGTCGATGAATTGCGATAGGTCGACAGCCTGATCCGACTTTGTGTCGATGAATTGCGATAGGTCGACAGCCTGATTCGACTTTGTGTTGATGAATTGCGATAGGTCGACAGCCTGATCCGACTTTGTGTCGAGGAATTGCGATAGCTCGACCGCCTGACCTGATTGAGATTGGTAAAGGGCGTGAGGGAGGTTACTGAGCAGCTGGTATGCGATCCTTTGTGATCTTATTTGTTGTGCGATCCTTTGTGATCTTGGGTTTGCGTGGTGGTCTTTTGAGTCCTTGGAAGAGGTCGTGATCGTAGTGTTGGGTCTACATTACGAGTCTGAGTGTTGAGTCTTTTGAGGAAGTAACGGGTTGGGTGTCAGTTAAGTTACTTAAGTTTGGGGGATAGTGGTCCCCGGTGTTGAGTTAATTGTTGGTGTTACCGGCTGTGTCTGCTGATTATGCCGTAGTCAGTCTGTTATCCGTGGTGGTGAGCGAACGCTCACCCCTACCTGCTTTTCCTACAGGTACCGGTCGCAGGTTGGACTAGGTGAGCTTCTAAAGCTTGAAGAGCTAGGAGCGGGGTTCTGGGTTTATTTTGAGTCTAGCGACGGATAGCATACTTTTGTCCACTTGTTGGGACGTGTTTTAAGTTGTAAATATTATTTTGATTAACTAAATGGTGATTTTAAAGTGTTTATTCAAAACAGGTTTCAATTGTTTTAGTATTTTAAACGTTCGCGTCCCGAGTTCGGTTTTACTGAAATTGGGGCGTGACAGGGCCCATCCACGACTTTCTGAAAGGTGGCTGGATCATCATGATCCACCTAGACTTCATTGTCTCATCCGGATACCATATCTTGGAGGTGGAGGACTGATCTTTTCATATCGCCTTGGACCTTCCGGAATTGTAGTAGGAATTGGTTCTTACTCTACGACCATCTCTGACTCCCTTTCTATTGTGTTTAGACGGATCTGTACCATCCTGAATTTCTTCGCGATGCACAGTCCTCCCAATGACGTCTTTGGAAACAAAACTTCTTTTCCATAAAGACCCCACCCCAAGTGACGAACACCATGTTCTCACTAGGTTTGTAGAAAGTAGTATCCCCATGTTGCTTTGGGATACCCCACGAAGGTGCATATCTCAGATCTTGGTTCGAGCTTAGTCAAAACCAAATGTTTCACATAAGCCTCGCAACCACAAATCTTTAGGAAGGACAAAGCGGGCATCTTTCCATGCCATTTCTAAAATGTTGTCCCTTCCACAACCTTCGTCGGAGCCCGATTCACTATGAATGGGGTCGTCTCTAGAGCATAACCTCAGAAAGAGATTGGGAGATCAATCCAACTGATCATGGATCGGACTGTATCCAATAAAGTCCTATTTCTCCGCTCGGACACAACATTCAACTGCGGTGTTCCGGGAGGAGTCCATTCTGAAAAGATCTCGCTCTCCACCAGATGATCTAAAAAACTTTGTGGTTAAGTATTTTCCACCTCGATCCAATCGAAGTGTCTTAAGACTTTTCCCGAGCCGGTTTTCTACTTCAGTCTTGAACTCTTTGAATTTATCAAAAGCTTCAGACTTATGTCTTATTGAACAGACATAACCATATCTACTATAATCGTTAGTAAATGTGAAGAAGTAGCTAAAACCCCTCTTGGCCAGCGAACCTATTGGTCCGCACAATTCCGAGTGTATCAGCCCCAATAATTCACCCGCCCTTTCACCGCGACCGATAAAACGGCGCTTTAGTCATTTTGCCCATCAAACAAGCCTTGCACCTATCGATCAAATGGAATTCGAATGGACCTGAAAGCCCACACTTCTAAAGTGCTGATAGACGCTTCTTGTTTATGCGACCCAAATGACAGTGCCATGATTGAGTTAGTTTTAAATCGTTGGATTTAGACCTCTTGGTATTAACATATTATATAGAACTTGAGGCATTGTTACCCATATCTAATATGTACAATCCTCCAACCAAGTTAGTACTAGCATAAAACATATCATTGCATAGAACATTGAAAACTCCATTTCCAATATTAACATTATATCCTTCCTTGTCAAACATGGATACAGATATAATATTCCTACTAAAAGTAGGTATGCAATATACATTATACAATACAAAGACAAGGCCACTTGGAAAAGCAAGACTCATGAATCCTACACCAGTTGCCACAACTCTGAGGTCCACTTCGTGCTTTCCAAACCTCTCCTACTTTCAGCCACTATACGTTAGTGCATGTGTGAGATTCAGTCCTGGTATCTAATACCCATGAATCTTTGGAAGTAGAGAGATGTAGCTCTATAGAGTTAATACCGGATGAATGCACAGTCCCATCGCCCTTCCTTAGATCATCCAGGTTTCCTGATGAAGGCGCAGTCCTACTGCCCTTCTTCAGATCATCCAGGCTATCTAATGAAGGCGCAGTCCCACTGCCCTTCTTCAGATCAGCCGTGAACTTCCTATAATCCCGGCTCCAGTGACCAGCCTGTTGGCAGTAGAAACAAACATTCTCAGGTGTCTCATCTTTCCCGCCAAGTGTGCATGGGCCCCACCCTTGCCACTCCAATTCCCTTGTTGACCATCAGAATATCCTTGGATCCCAGATCCCTCATATTCTTCTTAGCAGTTAATGACACTTCATGTAACTCTGATATGGTCTTAGAGATAGCCTTGTCAAGGACATATTCTTTGCGTTCAGAATTGAGGAGTAACCTCAAAATTTTGTACTAGTCCAAATAGTTTGTTCCATTTAGCTTGACCCTGTCAAGAATGTTTTTTAATTACAAACTATTAATGTTTGCTGAATTTGCCATTTGATCTACAACAGATAAAATTCAATCAGTAAACTGAATAAATTTTATGAAGATCAAGCTCAAACACCAACAATCGATTCTATACCTTTAGAATCTAAAACCATGATCCTTGATTCACTCGATCAAGCTGAACGAAGGCTCACCACTCAATCGAGCTATGTAGGTAGGACCCCGTCCAATCACATCCAATGTGACTCTTGGCTAGGGTGTGTACTTAAGTACACGGCTTACCCTATCTGATACCCTAGCTCAACCCTAGCTGAGAATCGTAGTCGGGTCCAGCAATTTTAAACTATGCCCGCCACTATGTAGGTGCTCCGCTAAGGCGCACGACACCCACATATGTCATCCAAACATACTACCCCGCTTTCCCATGGATGCTCCGCTAAGGCGCACGACACCCATAGGACGGGGAGGTAGTAAGGTGTTGACAATTGGGAGGTATCGGACATGACCCGCTTTTACTTGTCCGGTTGTGTTTAAAACTTTTGGCACATCCTAGATGCGATGAGCACATCAACTACATTCCAAATGTAATGATGCCTCAAATTACATCCAATGTAATTCTTCCTTCGAACCCGTCAACTACATATAATGTAATGACGGTTCTAAGGGCTCACAAACAAGGATTAAAATTCCAATTTTATCTTTGCATGTGAGGTGATATGCTCGGTAAATAAAGTTAAGCATGCAATTATAATCCACCACATAGAATTAACCATGAATAAACTAAACCAAGCATAAAGCGATAAATGTGCACATAATAGCCCCCTAAATTAACTCCCACTAGCTTCTTGAGCTCCACCGACTCCAATCTGATGTCAACACCCGAAAATCCACCAAAAGACCTTTTCGCCCTTTCTTCGTCTTGAGAAAAATATTACAATTTAATACACGACTCGCATGTCGAGAATAAATAAACATTACAAACAAGTTGTTCGATGACCACACCTTGAAAGAATAATTACACGCTAACTTTAACGGCTCGCAGGCCGTGAAAAGCGATAAATAATTAAATCGATCTGGGGGTTATTATGTACACCATGCCAACATCACATCACACATCGTGTTATCAAACAAGCATGTTATCAAACATCATGTGATTTTCCGGTTTTAATTAATAGCCAAGTTTCGAATTTTTTGATGCTCGGTTTAAAACCGTTCAAAAATGAAACTTTTGAACATTTGATCTTCGAGTTCGTCTTGATGGTTCCAAACTCTCCATAACTAACAAAACGGTTTATCCTTGGCATATCAACCATCCAATGGTCATGCTTGGCCTAGCTCCGTTCAATGGAGCCCCATTCGGTCCCGGTTTCGGCTCCCCGAGAGTCCCGCTCCCGAGACCCGAAAATCAAACTTTTTTCAAAAAAAATCCAGATTCGAAATAATTTTCAAAAAATCATTTTACATGCATTAAATCCATAAACAAGAATTTAAAACATGTTATCAAACAATTTGGCAAATTAACATGTCAAACCCGAAACTTTCAACACCGTCTTGTGAATCTCGAAGATAGCACGGCTCTGATACCACTGTTGGGTCTCGAGGTAGGGTTGGAGATGAACCAACTCGCAGTGAAAAATCAATAAATCCAAGAGACGATTAAAACAATGAAACAACTAACAAAGAATGATTTAACAAGAGAAAAATTCAGCACTATTTCTTACCAAAACAAGAACATCGGTTAAAGAATGATTGGCTTGAGTCTACGTATCCACATAGGAATCAAAGCCACGTAGTTCTTCTCTTTGAGGACTCAAGAACACAAAAATGGAGGTGGGATCTTGCCAAACCTGAAATTGTAGGTAGAGAGGGAGAGAAGTTGTGTTTACTATTCTTGTCTTGTGTTTGTTATGTTGAAAAAAGATGACTTAAACATAACAAACTTCATCACTTGTCAAACTAAAAGCATGGGATAGATATGGTGACAAGTAAGGTGTAAATAGGAAAAAGTATGGCTAGACAAGATGGGGTTAGGTGATGAATCACCAACACCTTAATCCTTGTCTTGCTTACTTAATACTAATTAATCAATATTTGATTAATTAGTTCCACAGACCTTGGTTTCATGGGCTTCTTGGAACATGGCTCGTGGCCATTCCCAACGAGCTCCCGTGACGCACTCATCGCCACCAAGCCTTCCATACCGGAAATGTCCAACATTATCCGACGCGATCGATCCCAAGACTCCAAGACTTGTCTTGATCCGTAAAGTCCTATTCACTTATGGGCACATGACCCAAAACCCAGTTACGGTGATGTCCCGAGACAACTCCCTTTTGGCCATTATCCATAAATTCGCCTATGAGTTTCACCCTCCAATGTGACCCTTAGGTTTATGCTTGTCAGTAGATCAACGTAAAATCCCATTTTACTTGATCCTATTTAAGTGGCAACTAACGAGACTTTAGTATTACCTGACACTGCATAATGAATCGACCATGTCGATTCTAACCTTTTTGCCGTCCTTGTCATTATCCTTTTATCTCCGATATCTTGATTTAGATAAGGCATAGAGCCGTCATCCTTATTATTCTCAATCATTGTTCCTGGATATGTGAGATGACTTAATATATGATACCCAATATCATGTGTGTGGCCATGCTATTCTTTCAGTCACTCTCGATCAAGCGGCCGAGAACCGATATCTTTCTCATACCTCAGTATGAGGGATAAATCCCTTAGCCATCTTTCGTATCACTCATGTAGCCCGTCCCCAATCCTGGCCGTTATGGAAGCCCTGTTACGGACAACGTTAGGCTCAGGTCAAACTTAGTTGTTAACTACATAGCGATCACAAACACTCCTTGGTCTAAGGATACATGACAAGCTACGACACTGAATATGTTCATGACTTAATATAGGCACATATTCAGGGCGGGTCGTCCAATATCATGTCCCACATGATATCTATGATCAGACTCCGGAATCCCATTCCAATGACTAATAGAACGTAATCAATAAAGAGCCATCTTTCATACTAGTCGCTTATAGTGAAGCTTTGTTGAACAGGGACCCATCGAGTGTGATCTATCTCGATCTATGGTTCTATTCGCATCGTGGGCATAGATCATAGCACACATCGATATATTACTCCAACACATAAGTAATGTAAAGTCGCTTTAATTTTATTGCTAACGATGATCTATACATTTGGATATTTAGAATTTAACTACGGGAACTAAGACTAATATTGCTGTAAAGGCCACTAGGTCAAAAAGCAGTGCCCCAAAGATTGAGCTCGCTTTATTGGATAAGGATAAGCAGATTCTGAAACCTAGGCGTATCATAATAAAACCAATTGACCAACAACCTACAGCTGCCAATAAACCATAGATCACACTCGATGGGTCCCTAGGCGTATCATCGATGTGTGCTCTTATATATGCCCACCATGCGAATAGAACCATAGATCGAGATAGATCACACTCGATGGGTCCCTAGTCAACAAAGCTTCACCAGAAGTGACTAGTATGAAAGATGGCTCCTTATGGCTTACGTTCTATTAGTCATTGGAATGGGATTCCGGAGTCTGATCATAGATATCATGTGGGACTTGATATTGGACGACACGCCCTGAATATGTGCCATAGATTATGTCATGAACATATTCAGTTTCGTAGCTTGTCATGTATCCTTAGACCAAGGAGTCTTTGTGATCGCTATGTAGTCAACAACTGAGTTTGACCTGAGCCTAACGTTGTCCGTAACAGGGCTTCCATAACGACCAGGATTGTCTTGGGGACGGGCTACATGAGTGACACGAAAGACGGCTAAGGGATTTATCCCTCATATTGAGGTATGGGAAAGATATTGGTTCTCGGCCGCTTGATTGAGAGTGACTAAAAGAATAGCATGGCCATGCACATGATACTGGGTATCATATATTCAGTCATCTCACATATCAAGGAACAGTGATTGAGAATAATAAGGATGACGGCTCTATGCCTTATCTCAATCAGGATATCGGAGATAAAAGGATAATGACAGGGATGACGGAAAGGTTAGTATCGACAGGGTCGATTCGTTATGCAGTGTCAGGCAATACTAAAGTCTCATTAGTTGAAACTTAAATAGGATCAAGTAAAATGGGATTTTACGTTGATCTATTGACATGCATAAACCTAAGGGTCACGCCGGAGGGTGAAACTCATTGACACATTTATGGAGAATGGCCAAAAGGGAGTTGTCTCGGGACATGACCAAAACTGGGTTTTGGGTCATGTGCCCGTATGTGAATAGGACTTTACGGATCGAGACAAGTCTTGGAGTCTTGAGATTGATCGCGTCGGATAATGTTGGACATTTCCGGTATGGAAGGCTTGGAGGCGATGAGCGAATCACGGGACCTCGTTGGAAATGGCCACGGGCCATGTTCCAAGAGGCCCATGAAATGCCCATGCAACCAAGGCCCATGGAACTAATTAATCAAGTCTTGATTAATTAGTACTAAGTAAGCAAGACAAGGATTAAGGTGTTGGTGATTCACCACCTAACCCAATCTTGTCTTGTCATACTTTGTCCTACTTACACCTTACTTGTCACCATTTTTGTCCCATGCCTTTAGTTGGACAAGTATGGGGTTTGTTATGTTTAAGTCATCTTTTTTTAACATAGCAAACACAAGACAAGAATAAGAAACACATCACACGATGTGTGATTTGATGTTGGCATGGTGTACATAATAGCCCCGAGCTCGATTTAATTATTTATCGCTTTTCACGGCCTGTGAGCCGTTAGAGTTAGCGTGTAATTATTCTTTCAAGGTGTGGTCGTCAAACCACTTGTTTTTAATATTTATTTATTCCCGACCTGTGAGTCGTGTATTAAATTGTAATATTTTACTCAAGACGAAGAAAGGGCGAAAAGGTAATTTGGTGGCTTTTCGGGCGTTGGCATCGGCTTGGAGTCGATGGAGCTCAAGGAGCTAGTGGGAGTTAGTTTAGTGGGCTATTATGTGCACATTTATCGCTTTATGCTTGCTTTAGTTTATGCATGACTAATTCTATGTGTTTTAGAATTGCATGCTTAAATTTATTTACCGAGCATATCACCTCACATGCAAAGATAAAATTGGAATTTTAATCCTTGTGTGTGAGCCCTTAGAATCGTCATTACACTGGATGTAATTTGAGGCATCATTGCATTTGGAATGTAATTGATGTGCTCATCGCATCTAGGATGTGCCAAAAGTTTTAAACACAACCGGACAAGTAAAAACGTGTCATGTCCGATACCTCCCAATTATCAACACCTTACTACCTCACCGTCATATGGGTGTCGTGCGCATTAGCGGAGCATCCATGGGAAAACGGGGTAGTAGGTTTGGACGACATATCTGGGTGGCGTGCGCATTAGCGGAGCACCTACATAGTGACAGGCCATAGTTGAAAATTTGTGGACCCGACTACGATTCTCAGCCTAAGGTTGAGCTAGGGTAACAGATAGGGTAAGTCGTGTACATAAGTACATACCCTAGCCAAGAGTAACATTGGATGTGATTGGATGGAGTCCTACCTACATAGCTCGATTAAGTGGTGAGCATTAGTTCAGATTAATCGAGTGAATCATGGATCTTGGTATCAGATTCTAAGGGTTTAGAATCGATTGTTGGTGTTTAAGCTTGATCTTCATAAAATTTATTCAGTTTACTGATTGAATTTTATCTGTTGTAGATCAAATGGAAAATTCAGCGAACATTAATAGTTTGTCATTAAAAACCATTATTGACAGGGTCAAGCTAAATTGGACAAACTATTTGGATTGGTACAGAATTTTGAGGATAGTCCTCAAGTCTGAATGCAAAGAATATGTTCTTGACAAGGCTGTCTCTAAGACCATATCAAAGTTACATGAAGTGTCATTAACTGCTGAGAAGAATATATCAGGGATCTGGGATCCAAGGATATTCTGATGGTCAACAAGGGAATTGGAAGTGGCAAGGGCGGGGCCCATGCGCACTTGGCAGGAAAGATGAGACACCTGAGAATGTCTGCTTCTACTGCCAACAGCCTGGTCATTGAAACCGGGATTACAGGAAGTTCACGGCTGATCTGAAGAAGGGCAGTGGGACTGCGCCTTCATCAAATAGCCTGGATGATCTAAAGAATGGCAGTAGGACTGCGCCTTTATCAGGAAACCTGGATGATCTAAGGAAGGGCGGTGGGACCGTGCCTTCATCCGGTATTAACTCTATAGAGCTACATCTCTCTACTTCAAAAGATTCATGGGTATTAGATACCTTGATTGAATCTCACACATGCATTAATATATGGTGGCTGAAAGTAGGAGAGGTTTGGAAAGCACGATGTGGACCTCAGAGTTGTGGCAACTGCTGTAGGATCCATGAGTCTTGCTTTGCCAAGTGGCCTTGTCTTAGTATTGTATAATGTATATTGCATACCTACTTTTAGTAGGAATATTATATCTGTATCCGTGTTTGACAAGGAAGGATATAATGTTAATATTGGAAATGGAGTTTTAAATGTTCTATGCAATGATATGTTTTATACCAGTACTAACTTGGTTGGAGGATTGTACATATTAGATATGGTAACAATACCTCAAGTTCTATATATTATGTTAATACCAAGAGGTCTAAATCCAACGATTTAAACCTAACTCTGTTATGGCACTGTCATTTGGGCCGCATAAACAAGAAGTGCCTATCAGCACTTTAGAAGTGCGGGCTTTCAGGTCCACTCAAATTCCATTCGATCGATAGGTTCAAGGTTTGTTTGATGGGCAAAATGACTAAAGCGCCCTTTATCGATCGCGATGAAAGGGCGGGTGAATTATTGGGGTTGATACTGTAATAACCACTCCCGGTCAACGCCAGTCAAACCTGCGAAAAACAGGAAAATTTAAAAATTTTAAGACGGACACTTAATGAACCTAAAATGACCCCGAGTGTCATACCGGACTTAAGTTGACCCCGTTATTGACCAAAGTGAGTTACGGGGGACTCAGGGCAACTTTCTGATCAATTTGAGAAATGTTGACTTTTCGCTGGAAAAGTCAACCGAGCGACGTTTTGGTCCATTCGAGGACCGTTTTGGATCCGAAAAGCTTAACCGTCATCGCAGCGGTCTTAGTTGAGCCGTTTCCTTGTGGCCCGCCAAGTTTCGTAATTTTTGGGAAAAAGTGCCCGTTCGGGGCCCGAAACGTCCGATTTTCGCGAATCTGATTGGAAAATATTAACTAGATATTTTCCAAAAGGTGTGGGACCCACCTTGACACATGTCCTAAATGTGGTGGTGTTAGTTTTGGGGGGAAAATGAATGGAGGAGAAGGGCTGGCCGAGACTTGGGTTTTAAAAGAAAAAAAAAGAGTTTTAATTGGGTTTTTATGTTAGTTGTTTTAAATTAGAAAGAAGAAGAGAGGTTTTAGAGAGAGAAGGAGAAGGAGAAGAAGAGAGAAGAAGGGAGGTTGAGCTAGGGTTTGTGATCGATCCCTTGGATCGAGTCAAAGCAAAGAGCAATCCCGTTCCCCTCGTTCTCCTCTACGGTAATACCCGAATCGATTCTCGTTTTGGTTATTTTCTTGGAAGCTAGGGTTTGAGTATAAACTAAGGCTTAGGGTTGTGTAGAGTGTGGGGGAGGTGTTGGAGACGTTTTAGAGGTGTTTGGGGGTTTAATTTCACGTTTTCCGGTGACCAGAGGCTCGGGAGGAGCTCCGGCCACCGTGGGTGGTGGCTGGCCGGAGCTGGCAGCAGCCACCACATGGTGGCCGAGCCTCCCCTTAAACCCTAGGGTCTCGGCCAAGTAGTGTGGGTGGGGCCCACATGCGCGGGTGCTCGGTTTTTATCGTTCGGGTGGTTTAAAACGTTCCCCGGACCATTTATCCTTAATCGAATCGAAATTTGGAATTAAATTGGAGAAGTTATAATTAACGGGTTTTGGAAACTTTAAACGTTAATTAATTGACTTAGAAGTCGGAATTCAATTCCGTCAAGTGCGTTGGGTTCCTTGAAATATTCTAAGACCGTAGAAACGAAAACGGGAACTTTTGGAGCCCCGGAAGGCAATTAACCAAAACCCGGGCAGATTCGCCATGTCGGGCGAATCTGGCCTTTACGGGTCCTTTATCGACAATATCGAGTAATTGGGAAGTTTGGGAGTGATCGGCATTGTCGGGGTTACGTTTGGGCGTTAAGTATGTTAATTTTCGGTTTATTCATACTAGTTTAAAAGTACTTTGAATTTGTGTTCTTTTAGATCGTGCTACGGACCGAGGCAAAGGGAAGCTCGGCGAGTGACTGGGTGTACTTCGGGTGTTGTTGGAGCGCTTTTGGGATTATATACGAGGTAGGGAAAGGTAGCCGGATCTCGGCCCGGACTGGGGAAAGTTAACAGTAGAATTGCATGTGACACTGGGGTGTCGTGGGTTGAATAGGTTTATTTAAATATTAGAAAAGCATGATACGAGTTTGTAGCGTTTATTAGAAAAGCATGTTACGGGGACTTAGTAATTATTGGAAAGGCTTGTGACACTTAGTAGTGTCGTAGGAACAGAGAACTTAGCGCTAATTGTTTTACTGGAGGCATATGACCATGCCCGGAGGTTGTTTGTGAACTTATCTATATTAGGAGTACTGGAGGCATATGACCATGCCCGGAGGTTGATTGTGAAACTGTTGATGTTAGGACTGTTGGAGGCTTGGTTAAGCCGGAGGTTGATTGCTTATTTGGTGTCTTGAGTGGCCTTGAGAGCCCGTATTTTATTATCGAGTTCTGGGTGGCCTTGAGAGCCCGTATTATTTATTGATTGAGTTTGGGTGGCCTTGAGAGCCCGTATTTTATTATCGAGTTCTGGGTGGCCTTGAGAGCCCGTATTATTTATTGATTGAGTTTGGGTGGTCTTGAGAGCCCGTATTTTATTATCGAGTTTTGGGTGGCCTTGAGAGCCCGTATTATTTATTGATTGAGTTTGGGTGGTCTTGAGAGCCCGTATTTTATTATCGAGTTTTGGGTGGCCTTGAGAGCCCGTATTATTTATTGATTGAGTTTGGGTGGTCTTGAGAGCCCGTATTTTTATTATCGAGTTTTGGGTGGCCTTGAGAGCCCGTATTATTTATTGATTGAGTTTGGGTGGCCATGAGAGCCCGTCTATTTAAATTGGTGTTTTGGGTGGCCTTGAGGGCCCGTGTACTAAGGATGGTGTCTTTGGCTGGCCTGACCGAGTTAGAGTCTCGGGGGGGTTGCAAGCTTCCTTTAGCTGGCTTACGAGTTAGAGTCTCGGTAAGCTGCAAGCGTGTCTTATGGTTGGTGTCTTGGGAGGCCGTGAGTGCCTGTGGGATTGTTGAGTCCGTGTCTTACTATCGGTGTGTCTTGGGAGGCCGTGAGTGCCTGTGGGGCTGTTGAGTTCGAGTTTTACTGTTGGTGTCTTGGTGGCCATGAGTGCCTGTGAGTGTTGAACTTGTGTTGTTACTGGTTGATGAATTTGCGTGTGATTATGATTGCGGATCCCGGTAGGTTGCAAGCATTCTTTGGCTGGCCTGACCAAGTTTGAGTATCAACGGGTTGCAAGCATTCTTTGGCTGGCCTGACACGAGTTTGAGTAACATAGGTTGCAAGCATTCTTTGGCTGGCCTGGTCCGAGTTTGAGTAACACAGGTTGCAAGCATTCTTTGGCTGGCCTGGTCCGAGTTTGAGTATCACAGGTTGTAAGCATTCTTTGGCTAGCATGATCCGTGTTCGTGTGAGTGGGAGAGGTTACTGAGCAGCTGGTATGCGATCCTTTGTGATCTTGTTTGGTGTGCGATCCTTTGTGATCTTGTTTGGCGTTGTGTAGTCTTTCTGTCGTGTCCTTGGAGGAGGTCGTCGATAGTTGTGTCGGGTCTACATTGTGTTATCGAGTGTTGAGTCTGTTGAGGAAGGTAACGGGTTGTGGGTCAGTTGGGTACTTGAGTTGGGGACTATAGTCCCAGTGTTGGGTTTGGTTTTAGTGTTACTGGCTTTGTCTGCTAATTATGCCGTAGTCAGTCTGTTATCCGTGGTGGTGAGCGAACGCTCACCCCTAGCTGCTTTTCCTACAGGTACTGTTCGTGGGACGGACTAGGTGAGCTCTCGAAGTTCATGGAGCTTGGAGCGGAGTCTGGTCTTTACTTTTGTTGAGTCTAGTGACGGATGTGTACCTTGTCCACTTGTTGGGACGTTTTTGTATTGTAAATACTACTATTATTTTGGTAAATAAATGGAAATGTCAAAGCTTTTATTCAAAACAGGTTTTAAGCATTCATGTTTTAAAAGTTCGCGTCCCGAGTTCGATTCGCTGAAATTGGGGCGTGACAGATACACTCGAATGTGTGTAGACCAATAAGTTCACTTGCCATAAGGGGTTTTAGGTACTTTATCACAGTTACTGATGATTACAGTAAATATGGTTATGTCTATTCGGTGAGACATAAGTCTGAAGCTTTTGATAAATTCAAAGAGTTTAAGACCAAAGTAGAAAACTAGCTCGACAATGGTATTAAGGCACTTCGATTGGATCGAGGTGGATAATACTTGATCACAGAGTTATTAGATCATGTAAAAGAGAATGGGATCCTTTTGGAATACTCCTCCTGGGACACTGTAGTTGAAAGGCGTAGCCAAACGGAGAAATCGGACATCGTTAGACAATGGTCTGTTCCATGATTAGTTGGACTGATCTCCCAATCTCTTTCAGGGGTTATGCTCTAGAGACGACCGCATTCATAGTGAATCGGGCTTCGACGAAGGGTGTGGAAGGGACACCATTTTAAAAATGGTACGGGACGATGCTCGCTTTGTCCTTCCTAAAGATTTGTGGTTGCGAGGCTTATGTGAAACATTTGGTTTCGACTAAGCTCAAACCCAGATCTGAGATATGCACCTTCGTGTGGTATCCCAAAGCAACAAGGGGATACTACTTCTACAATCCCAGTGAGAACATGGTGTTCGTCGCTTGGGGTGGGGTCTTTATGGAAAAGGAGTTTTGTTTCCAAAGACGTCATTGGGAGGACTGTGCATCTCAAAGAAATTCAGGATGGTACAGATCTGTCTAAACCAATTGACAACCCAGTAGAAAGAAGCCAGAGATTGTCGTAGAGTAAGAACCAACTCCTGTTACAATTCCGGAAGGTCCAAGGCAATTTGAAAGGATCAATCTTCCACCTCCAAGATATGGTATCCGGAGGTGACAATGAAGTCATGGTGCATCACGATGATGCAGCCACCTTTCAGGAAGTCGTGGATGGGCCCGACTACGAGTTATGGCTGGGAGCCATAAGGGAGGAAATGCAATCCATGTCGGACAACCGAGTCTGGGAACCGGTTGATCCCATCAACCATCGGATGCAAATGGATCTTCAAGGTGAAGATGGACATGGACGGCAACCCTCTAACCTACAAAGCTCAACTGATGGCGAAAAGTTATAGGCAGATCCAATGGATTGACTATGAGGAAACCTTCTCCTTAGTGGCTATGGTCAAAATCGATCCAAGTTCTTCTTGGCATAATTGCGTATCATAATTACGAGATATGGCAAGTGGATGTCAAAACCGCTTTCCTAATGGAAATTTGACTGAGTACGTTTGTATGTCTCGGCCTAAAGGTTTTGACGATCCGAAGAATAAGGGAAAAATTTATAAGTTGTTGAAATCCATTTATGGATTGAAACGAACTTCTCGAAGTTGGATCCTTCGTTTTGATGAAGCTGTAATTGGATTTGGCTAAATCAAGAACGAGGATGAATCTTGCATTTATAAGAAGGCTAGTGGGAGCAAGATTACCTTTCTGGTTCTCATTGAAAACGACATCTCAAACTTGCACGAGACTAAAGCTTGGTTGAGGAAGTGTTTTTCAATAAAGGACTTAGGCGATGCTTTTTATATCTTAAGGATTAAGATATGTAGAGATCGCACCAAGAGGGTCTTGGATTTAAGTCTGGGAACCTATGTGAACAAGGCATTGAGTAGGTTCTTAATGCTAGATTCAAAGAAAGGACTCTTACCCACTAGTCATGGCATTCATCTCAGCCAGACTCAGTGTCCTAAGACACCTGATGAGCTGAAAAGGATGATGAGAATCCTATGTGCCTGGGGGCAGGATTGATCATATATGCGATGACATGTACGAGATCGGACGTCTCGTAAGCCTTATGTTGTACCAGTAGACATCAGTCTAACCCAAGGGAAAGATGATGTTGAACTAGTCGTCGAAGGATGAGTAGACACTAGTTTTCCAAGACAGATCCAGATGACTTTAAAAGTCAGTCTGGATATGTGTTTATGCGGAATGGCAGAGCTTTAGCTGGGAGAGCGTAAAGCAAGATACCATTGCTGAATCTACGACAGAGGCCAAGTACATGGATAATGTAGAGGCAGCTAAGGAGGCTATGTGGATTTGGAAATTCACGGCAGGGTTGGGTGTAATTAAAAACCCATCCAGCCCGGTGAATCCATTTTGCGATAACACAAGGGCCATTGCGCAAGCTAAAAGCCCAGATCGCATAACAAATCCAAACATGTACTACGGCGTATCCACCTAATCAGAGAAATACTGAACTGAGGTGAAGTGAAGATAACCTATATTGCAACAGATGATAACATAGCCAACCCTTTGACTAAGGCAGTGTTGCTGCCTGAACATGTTAGACATGTAAAGTCGATGGGGACATATTGGAGTTTAGATTGGAACTGGGGCAAGTGGGAGATTGTTAGTCTTAGTGCCCGTAGTTCAATCCTAAATGTTCAAATGTATATATCATCGTAAGCAATAAATTAAAGCGGCTTTATATTACTTATGTGTTGGAGTATTATATCGATGTGTGCTCTGATCTATGCCCACTATGCGAATAGAACCATAGATCGAGATAGATCACACTCGATGGGTCCCTAGTCAACAAAGCTTCACCAGAAGCGACTAGTATGAAAGATGGCTCTTTATGGCTTACGTTCTATTAGTCATTGGAATGGGATTCCGGAGTCTGATCATGGATATCATGTGGGACATGATATTGGACGACCCGCCCTGAATATGTGTCATAGATTATGTCATGAACATATTCAGTGTCGTAGCTTGTCATGTATCCTTAGACCAAGGAGTCTTTGTGATCGCTATGTAGTCAACAACTTAGTTTGACCTGAGCCTAACGTTGTCCGTAACAGGGCTTCCATAACGGCCAGGATTATCTTGGGGACGGGCTACATGAGTGACACGAAAGACGGCTAAGGGATTTATCCCTCATACTGAGGTATGGGAAAGATATCGGTTCTCGGCCGCTTGATTGAGAGTGATTGAAAGAATAGCATGGCCATGCACATGATACTGGGTATCATATATTCAGTCATCTCACATATCAAGGAACAGTGATTGAGAATAATAAGGATGACGGCTCTATGCCTTATCTCAATCAGGATATCGCAGATAAAAGGATAATGACAGGGATGACGGAAAGGTTAGAATCGACAGGGTCGATTCGTTATGCAGTGTCAGGCAATACTAAAGTCTCGTTAGTTGCCACTTAAATATGATCAAGTAAAATGGGATTTTACGTTGATCTATTGACATGCATAATCCTAAGGGTCACGCCGGAGGATGAAACTCATTGACACATTTATGGAGAATGGGCAAAAGGGAGTTGTTTCGGGACATGACCAAAACTGGTTTTTGGGTCATGTGCCCGTATGTGAATAGGACTTTACGGATCGAGACAAGGCTTGGAGTCTTGGGATTGATCGCGTCGGATAATGTTGGACATTTCCGGTATGGAAGGCTTGAGGCGATGAGCGAATCACGGGACCTCGTTGGAAATGGCCACGGGCCATGTTCCAAGAGGCCCATGAAAGGCCCATGCAACTAAAGCCCATGGAACTAATTAATCAAGTCTTGATTAATTAGTACTAAGTAAGCAAGACAAGGATTAAGGTGTTGGTGATTCACCACCTAACCCAATCTTGTCTTGCCATACTTTGTCCTATTTACCCCTTACTTGTCACCATGCTTGTCACATGCCTTTAGTTGGACAAGTATGGGGTTTGTTATGTTTAAGTCATCTTTTTTCAAATAACAAACACAAGACAAGAATAGGAAACACATTTTCTCTCCCTCTTCCATGGCCATTTCAGGTTTGGTTAGTTTCCACCTCTATTTTTGTGTTCTTGAGTCCTTAAAGAGAAGAACTACGTGGCTTTGATTCCCATGTGGATACGTAGGCGTCTTGGAGACTGAAGCCAATCATTCGTTAACCGGTGTTCTTGTTTTGGTAAGAAATAGTGCTGAATTTTTCTCTTGTGAATCCATTCTTTGTTAGTTGTTTCATGGTTTTAATCGTCTCTTGGTTTTCCTTGATTTTCCGCTGCGAGTTGGTTCATCTCCAACCCTACCTCGAGACCCAACACCACCACCTCCTGATCACAGTTAGTCATCGTGTGACCGATCATACCAAAATTAGAACATAAGTGTGAGAGTTTTGTGTAGGTAAGTGTGATACGAATTGGATCGGGGAATTCCCAAAAACGAAGGAGAAGCTTTCGACGAAGGGGGCGTTACTAAGAAGCAAAACCTGATCTGCATTGTCCCTCCCCAGTAGATGCCCCATTGGTCGCATGGGACCTCCACATACAGACCCATAGTCAATCTGATCATCTCTCCCGTGGCTTTAATCCACACCAACGGGGGGTGGGGGGGGGGGGAGTCCATGTGCATGAACCTAGAGCTAAAGCCGATCCAAAGCGGGAGGCTCCCTAGCCATAGGGTCAAAATCCCCTAGAAACAGTGGCCGACCGTCAAAGCACCACTGTTCATTCCTTTGAATCCATGCCCTAGCTGCATCTGTTTCGAAGTAAAAACCAAACACTCCCAGACCAATGTCCTTGATGACTAATCCGTCGGCCGGCTCCCCCCAATGACTTAGTAATGTTCTTGAGGATGACCTCCTTATGGGGTGACTTGGAGGTCCATAGTTTATTTATCATGGAAGACTACTGCCGAGCCAAGATAAAGGGGCTCACCGGCACATACAACACCTCTACTTCAACCTCTTCTAAGGAGCAAGCCGAAAACCCATCCTTTAACTTGGTCAGGTGAGACTCCACAAATGGCAGCTTAGGGGTCTTCGAGGTTGAGCTGGCCTCCTTTGATTTAAAAGACCTACATCGGTGTACCATCCCCAACGGCGGAGAGAGAAACACCGGGATCACTAGAACACGGTTCCTGGTCGGAATCCTACACAGAGCGTTTCCTCCCTCTCCGGATTTTCTATGGGAGCCTTGCCTCGAAGAGGGTCTCGGACCACCGACGATTGCAGCGTGTCAGGGAGTTTAGGTTCTGGTGCAGTTGAGGAGTTGAGGCAATCGTCGGAGACAATGGTAGAGTCGGGTCGTCAGGTTTAGACAAAGGCGGTGGAGATGTCAAAACCCTAACATAGCGTGAGGTAGAAGTTAGGATTTAAGGTTTGAGGAGTCGACCCTATCGTGGTTTGCCCAACTGTTCAGAGGATCTTAAAGAGAAAGCCGGGTTTGCCAATGACACTGGAGTCGAATGGGGGACTGTGGGAGGGGAAGAGCACGAGACAAAAAGCATAGATTGCTTTGTCTTCTGGTTCCTGCTCTTCTAAACAAGGGGCACAACCTCCGAGGAGGGGCTCTGTGGTGGCATAGGTGGCGTGGGTTGCATCATGTTGGGCTGCGATGGGACAAGATCGGTGGTGCAGGCAGCGGTCATGTCGACGGCAGGAGTAAGGGCCCCCATAGGTGGGGTTAGGGTTTCCTCGGGAAGGAGGAAAATCTCGACTTGCGAGAGAGCTTTCATCCCTACTCTATTTGATTCTTTCAAATGCACATACATTCATAAGCAATTTAATTTTTTGATATAAAAGTTTAAATCAACAACTGTTTTCTTTCTCTTTTTTTGAAAGGGGTGACGAGGAATTTCATTATTAGTGTCAATCAAACAATACAAGTGGGGCTAAAAACCTTGAGAACCAGAATAAAACCTAGTCTCCCATAGGAAATACTGTTGTCTTGGACCCGTCTGAGTAGTTTAATTTCCATCTTAGATAAAGATAAAAATTTCTACGTCCTACCCTGAACTGGGAATGTAAAGTATTGAAGTAACAATATAAAAAATATCCAACCAAAACAAACTAAAGTAAAAAAGGAAACAGTAGAAACAACAGGAAATCCTTGGTGTATACACGTTCCCCCAAGTAACGTTCTATAGAACCGGTCCTGGATCGTGAGGGGTAGGCCACCAACCGTTTACCCCCGAGCCCCATGTAGACTTATGGTTCCTGGCTGGGTTGTTTTACAGCCCACGCCTGATCAGAGTCGTCCTCAGCTTCAGCTTCATCTTCATCTCCGTCTTCATCTTTATCGAGGAGTCGATACTATGCGGGTGGAGGTCCTGGTACCCCCAGGGCCCTCTTCAATTAGGATGTGCAGCTTTGGACATGACCCGTCCTGTACCTACCCTTGGTCTTTAGTATCTTCATCCGCTTGGGACTCAATCCTTCCTCAACCTCTCGAGGTTCTTTCTGCTTCCAGAGCCGAACAGGAGTTTCCATCATCTCCTAAGGGCTTTCTAGAGAAGGCAACGATAACTGTGTAGGGCTCCCACTTACATAACTGAACTTCCCATTTAATGTCTCCCGATCGGTCGCCTGACTTAGGTTAGTCAGTGATTGAGTTTCAACGATCGCACATGTCTCATCTAACGATCTTGTGTACGTCCTTCAAAAAAAAGTATAGGTGTTCTTTCAAAATCCTCCTTAACCGATACTCACTGCTAATCAGTACTTGATAATACAGAAAAATTAGGAAGAAGAAATTATCTCCTCTGTATCTTGTCTGTGCCCTCAGACCTAAGAGTGATGAAATGATTAAAGATAGTTGAAAGATGGAGATGAAATGAATTTTTATTCTACTTACCTATTTATTTATTTGAGAGAAAGAAAGTGTACTCACGAAGAGAGTACGGAGGAGATAGCGTTATCTAAATCCAAAATCCAAACCGAACTCCACATATAACGGGTTTGATTTGCTGCCTTTTTCTTTTACGGATATTCCCATCATATCCGGGTAGAAATTTATGCTTTCTGGACCCCACTTCCCCTGAGTAGACAATCTCCTCCGTTGGATTGCAGGAACGGATCCCTAGAATAGTTTATTAGATGCGGGTATGTCTTTGCAGGCGCACATGACTTTTTGGTGGACCCTCTCCTCGCCGTACCATTTATATTTCGAGAAAAGAATAAATAATGATATGATACGAAGGATGGACATCTGTTGTGTGTCTTATACGCGCACTTATCCGCAAAAATCTGGAAACCCAGCTCTTTTTGGCCAAATTGTTTAGTGTCTAATTAGCCACACTAACTCAAATATCTAAAAGAAAGTTGTAATTATTTAAAAAAAAGCAAGTGATAATTACATATTATTATTTTCTTTTGAAAATTATGTTTCAATTTTAATTTAAAAAAATATTTCATGTTATAATTTCTTCTATAGCTCTGTCACTAATGCAAACAAATCCATTCATCCCTCAGAAATTATAAGACACTCCATCATAATTCTTAATTTTCTTTTTATTAATCATAAATTAATTATTTCATCCAAAAATGTGATATTAACAAATAACAACTTTGAACCTGACGTTAAGGAATACCCGGACCGAATACAAGTGAGCCTGACATATAAATGTATGTCTATTTTCTACTGTAATTATGGACGGATCGAACATGTGGTGCGAGAATGTGATACAGAAATCTCGGGGATACCCCGGTTTGATTCCCCCCTCATGAAAAAGAAGCCCAATGATCTTGGACAAAATTTTATCGTAGGTTGCAGCCCTACAGTGTTTGTGTTAGTGTTCGTAGTTCAATCGTAAATGTCCAAATGTATATATCATATATTGACATTGTTGACAGTAAAAGTAAGGCAGCTTTATATTACTTATGTGTTGGAGTAATATATTGAAGTGTGTTCTAATCTATGTCCACTATGCGAAGTAGAGCCATAGATCAAGAGGAATTACACTTGATGGGCCCCTAGTCAATAAAGCTTCACTAGAAGCTACTAGTATGAAAGATGACTCTTTATCTTTCGCGTTCTATTAGTCATTAGAATGAGATTTCAAAGTCTAATATGTGGGACATGATATTGGATGACCCGACATGAATATGTGTCATAGATCAAGTCATGAACATATTCAATGTCGTAGATTGTCATGTATCCTTAGACCAATGAGTCTTTGTGATTGTTATGTAGTAAACAACTGAGTTTGACCTGAACCCAACGTTGCTTGTGACAGGGTTTTCATAAAGGCCAAGATTGGCCTAAGACGGATTGCATGAGTGACACGAAGGATAGATAAGAAATTTATCCCTCATAATACGATATGGGAAAGATATTGCTTCTCGGCCGCTTGATTGAGAGTGACTGAAAGAATGGACTAGGCATATACATGATACTGTGTATCAAAGATTTAGTCATCTCACATATCAGGGAATAGTGATTGAGAATACTAAGGATGACGTTTCGATGTCTTATCTCAATCAGGATATCTGGTGATAAGATAGTGACATAAACGACATAAAGGTTATAATCGACAAGGGTTGATTCGTTATGCACTACAGGCAATACTAAAGTTTCGTTAGTTGCAACTTATGTAGGATCAAATAAAATGGGATTTTACATTGACCTACCGACATGCATAAACCTAAAGATCACACGGAAGATGAAACTCATTAACACACTGATGGAGAATGGTCAAGCAAGAACTTAACACGGGACATGACTAATACTGGGTTTTGGGTCATGTGCCCGTAAGTAATTAGGACTTTACAGATCGAGACAAGACTTGGAGTCTTGGTAACGATCTCGTCAGATATTGTTGGACATATCTGGGATGAAAGGCGTGGAGGCAATGAGCATGTCACGGGACCTCTTCAGGAATGGCCACGACCATCACCCGCGAGGCCTATGGGCGGCCCATGCCACCAAAGGCCCAAGGAACCAACTAGTTAGTTCTTAACTAAATGGTTCTAACAAATTAGTAAGATTAGGTAGTTGGTGATTCAATCCACCAACTCACTACCAACTTCTAACTACTTTTATACCATCCTTGTCTTATTTATTATTAGTTTATTATGTTGATGGGATTATAATCATATAAGGGTCATCCTTTCAACATAAAAGACATACAAAAAAAAACAACTTCTCCTCCTCTCTCCCCATAATTTCGGCCATAGCTCTCTTTCTCCTCTATTTTTTTTTGTGTGTTTTGAGTCTTCTAAGCTTAGAACTATGTGGCTTTGACTCCTAGAAGGATACATAGGCGTCTTGGAAACTCAAGCCTGATCATTCATTACCCGGTGTTCTTGATTTGGTAAGAAATGGTGATTTCGATTTTGTTTTGTGAATCTAATAGTGGTAGTTCTTTATGCATAGTCTCGAGTCTATTGCGATTGTATGTTCATACTCTCAATAGAAACCCAACATGCAGCACCACGATCCTTGGAATGCCAGTCAGGTTTCGCACCATTATCCCGGAATACCCTACTTAAGTAGCCGTCATATCGAGGCAAGGGCATGATAGTATCTCCGAATACCCTACCTACCAATCCAATATAGGGACCTCCTTATGGGCGAGTTCTGTGGAGTCTGACATTCCTCCCTACATCACATGAACAACCCCATTTGAAGAGGCTGTAAAACGAGAGAAGCTATTAGAGAATCACGTGAAACACAGGTGAGAGTTGGTATTCAAACTCGGTAGAAGAAATGTTGAAGAACCAGGGATTATGGTTGGTAGGGATCCCTGAATTGCCCTAATCCTCCCATCATTACAGATGAATTTAGGTTCGGTTACTATCACGAAAAAACAAATCACTTCCATAAAAAGCAGACAACGTCCAAGTATCACCGTAAACGGTTCTCAACTATATCAATTTTTCGATTATTTTCCATTTTCTGAAATCCGTTTACAATGTATTATAAGGTTTGTTGAAAAGGACCTCCTGAGACACAATCTATGCACCCACTCTTTCAATTTGATACAATAGTATCTTGTGCTAAAAAAACAACTTTGAATCTTGTGCCACACGTGATTAGTTTTGTTCAAGGTAAGTTTTTATTATTTGTTCAATATATATCTCTCTAAATTTGATGTAATGCTGCGGTGATACTTCTAATCTGAAGAGTGACTTATCAGTCCTTCCACACACACTAATGGTCAAACTTAATTGGAATTGTGAGAAGACAAATCATTATTATTATATTTTTCATTTCTATGAATAATTTTTAGATCAGAAAAAGGAAAATAAAATTTGGGCGTAAGTTGTTATACATCCGAATACATCTTGAGTGGTCTGAAACACTACTTTTCTTCTTCAATTCCATACAAAAAAAAAGCAAGATAAACTGATGAACAACTGCTTGAACTCAGGCATTCAAACTTGAACAATAAAGGTAACAGAGAGGAAGGAACCCAAATCGACCTCCTCTGTTTACCAAAAAAAAAAAGAGGAAAAACATTCTTCCATGAACATTTCTACAAAGGAAAAAACCCTTTCTCTAGATCTCTCATTTTCTACATGGAGATTCATACAGCGTCGTCTTCTTCTATCTACAAAACAGCCAACACCCACGATCCTTTACATACTCTACCTATGGCTTAGCTCAGACTTCACTGGTGGCCTGCACCTCCACCGCCAGTGATCCATGGATGTCCTGTAGAATAGTTTACAGATTTCAATTAGATCCGAGCTCAATTTTATTTGTTTTCCCCAAATATTCTCACCAACCAAACAGCTAGATAGCAGGTTGAGTAAGTAATTCAATTAGAAGCCTCTAGAAACGACAATTTCTATGCTTGATTGAGATCGATTATGGTGATTAAGCTAGAAAGTCAAGAGAGCGTGTTCAAGTAAGCTTACTCAGAACTTGATCGGCCGAGAATCGCCTCGAGACGTCCTTGCAGAGCATCCTCCTCACCAGATCCTTGGCCGAAGGCGAGACAGAGTGAAAAACTCTAGTCGGGAACCGTAAATTTCCCCTCAGCACCGCCTGGAAAATCTCCACGGCCGATTCTCCGTAGAACGGAGGGAATCCGGCAAGCATTATGTACAAAATGACCCCGGCGCTCCAGATATCCACCTTCTCCGAGTAGTTCCTACCAGACACCACCTCCGGCGCCACGTAGTACGGCGTCCCTACAACTCCGTTCATCAGCTCGCCTTCCTTGAACAGCTCCGCTGAACCGAAGTCGGCGACCTTCACGTTCCCTACATCGTCGAACAAAATGTTGTCCGGCTTCAGGTCGCGATGAGCCACCCCCATGCGGTGGCAGTGCGAGACGGCCAGCATGATTTGGCGAATGATGGAGGCGGCCTCAAACTCCGGCAAAGGACCGCCGTTGACGATACGGTGGTGGAGATCGGGGCCGTCGCAGAGCTCGAGGACCAAGTGGAGGCTGTCTTGGTCCTCAAAGAGGTTGAAGATTCGGACGATGTGCGGATGCGGGGAGAGGTGCTGGAGGATCTTAGGCTCAATGATGAGACATTGGGACTCGAGCTCGTCGCCGGCGAGGGAGGCCTTGTCGATGGACTTGACGGCGAAGGAGGAGGAGCAGCGGGATGCGGCGGAGATGCACCTGAAAACGGTGCCGTATCGTCCCCGGCCGATCTCTTCGCAGATTCTGTAGTCACGCTTTAGTGCTTGGCTCATCAGTTTTGCTTCTGTTTTGGTTCCGTTCAAGTCTAAAGCGGTTTCGGTGGTTTTAAAGGAAAATGGAATAATGTTTGTGGAATATTCGGGTGCGATTTGATCCGGCGAATAGGAGGAAGGCACGTGTGCCTACTTCCTAGATTAGAAACAGGTCTGTAGTTGGCGGAAATTACTAAAATGGCATTGCAATTTCCAAGAGTGTGAATGACGTATGGGCTAAGATTCCATTCTCTTTTTTCGTGTAGCTCTGCCTATGGTGATATGTCATGTTAATACTACTTTGCAGTTATACACTTTGTCCAGCTTATGACATGAAATTACGAAAATTGCCACTGTGTCAGAGTGGGGCATCGGCTGCAGGTACCACCAGCTGGTCCACCTTGAAAACCGTAACAAATTTTACCTCTTGTGCGATTCGTTTGGTCCAAAATACGTGGGCATTTTAGTAAATAAAATACTTTGATATCAGAAAGTAGAGTAAAGATTTTTGAGAGTCTAGTACAAACACGGAGGTGGAGAAATGCCAAAAGAATTGGAAACATTAATGACCATAGAAATGGCGTCACCTTTGGGATAAGCGAAGAGGCAACAGTAGAATGACTCGGAAATCAAAACTATTTGTTCAAACAAACCAAGGTTGGGGTTTTTATTCTCATAAATTCAAGAGATATAGTTACAGTTATTATGTTACAACTTTAATCATAGAAAACCCACTAACCAAAACGTGTGGTACACTGTTTTTTAATCGGTTAATTGGAAAATCAAGAAGCCAGTTTATTTTGGGGCTAATTCAATACAAATGAGCTTCGTGAGTGGTCTAATTTGAGTCATTTGATTTTTTCCCCGAAAAACATTTTCAAAACACAAACCTATAGAAAGATTTATTAATATCGGAAACGATTAACAAAAAATTCAAAAGACGCCCAAAAAAGAAAACTAAACAAGGTGTCCCTGGTAGGGTCGTCTCTACGTATTTGGTGACCTTAGGCAAGAATTTAAATATGGGTATTTTAAAAATTCAAATTTCATCAATAACATTTTCATCGAATCGTTTATTTCTACAAACATAATGTTTCCAACTAATTAGTAAAAAAAATTGTACATTAATTAACTATTAACATTATTAACTTTGTATTGCAGATCGTTTCAAAAAAAAAACTTTGTATTGCAGATTTTTCTTCGTGTCTGTTTTTGTTCTCCACAACCAAGAAAAGAAATATAAGATACAGATAAAAGACGATTTTTTAGAAAAATACGAGCTAAAATTAGAGAAGAAAATTTCAATGAAACAATAGAGAACTTGTAGAAAAAAGAATAAAAGTGTTTGGGGATGGATCCAAACCTAAAACATCCTCATATTCATTCGTGATTCGGAAAAATGAAAAATACAAAACTAATGAAATTAGGAAGAAAAAAAATAGTGTTTTGAGAACAAAATCCTACTGTATCTTAGAAACAAAGTTCTACTTGTTTTGGAAACAAAAATTGGTTTAATAATATAAAAAAAATAACTTGGGGATGTGCAAATTGTTGTCGGGCTCTATTGTAACTCAAGTTTTGTTTGAGTTTTAATACTAGTGAGCCCATTTTTCTTCAAAATGTGGCCTTTGTTCATGTTGTGGCCTTAGGCGGCCGCCTAAATAGCCAAAGGGTGGGGCCGGCCCTGGTCCCTGGAGAAGCTGGCATTGAGGACAACCAGAACACTCTGAAACGGTCAGCAGCTGGGGTCCCTAAAGAGGAACAGTTCAAGGCGTGGAAACTGCCCCGTCAAGAGGAATGAGTGGTACGCCGTGCATCAGTGACTAGACTTGGGAGGGGTCCCTGTACGATGTGCTGCCTCCACCCTTCATTATTACCGTTAAGGTCCCTCAGGATCTCCGGTCTCCCATTCCTCCTCTCCGTCTCCTGTACGATGTTCTTGTGAGATTAAATAGGCAGATTCGTTTAAGATTAATTAATGGTGTAGAATCGGTCAAACTTATCCATGGCAGAATCGGTGAGTAAATGAGGTGGAAGATTCGGTGTATGTGAAAAGGGTAGAATCATCCATTGTAATAAACATTACAGTGCATAAATCGTAAATATGAAAATTGTTCGAAAAACTCGCGTTGATTGCCACTTACAAAATCAAACAACCTGAGTACAACGATTACCAAAAAACGTACATGAAAGCGATTTAGTTATGATTCTGAACTTGAAGCATATAGAACATGAGTGATTTGTGGTTTGTCTTTTCGAGCGGGGGCTAACCAGATATGTCTAGAGCAACGACTTTGGCATATTGTCTCGTCAAGGAGTTGTGAAACTTAATAAACTAGGCTTTTGTGCCCTGGATCCTACCACACTGACGTGTTTCCTTCTCGAGCCTGTACATTTATTGTGGTGGACCTCCTTCAGCATGTGAAACCCCACTTTTATTGTCAGAATCCATACTTTGGTATCGTGTATGAGTACCAAAAACATGAGTTGTCGTTATTAATTAATCACATTGAGTACCTTTAATAGATGGAAAAATATAATGTTGGGGAGTTTGTGGTGGGTCCATAGATGATTTGGCTTAAACAATCCATGTAGAAGGGACGATGTACATTTTTTGATAAAAGGACATATTAGTAGATGAGAATTTTAAATTACCGACACATGTAAGGAAAATGTAGTAAAACTAAACTGATAAAGACAAAAGAAACCCGACATATGAGAAATACGAACACAACGTAGCCTATGTATCATCTTCATCCATGATCGTCTCGTGGCCATTGAACAAATTCCGAATGTGTTAAATGATATCTTCCTTTAACTAAAAGTGCAAGCCTCAGCCAAATGGGTTCGTTGTCGTGTAGTCGTTTGATATGGCCCTTGTATGTATCACACTCAATATACACAATCATGTTGTGTATGATGATGCACACCCTCAAGATCATCGCCAATTTCCGGTCATCCCTTCCTTGAGCCGACGTCATGATGATATGAAATCTCGCTTGAAGAACACCGAAATCCCTCTCTACATCCTTCCACTCCGCCTCTTGTTTCTGTGCACATAGCACGTGCTTTGGGAGCTGTGATGTCGGGATGGACTTCACAAAAGTTGTCCACGGGGGGATGTATTCCGTTTGTTAACTAGTAAAGAGTGTTGTATTTGTGTCTGTTTACTTGAAACACGACTTTAGTTTGCTCACCTCGTTGTACGTGCACAAATAGTGATGATTATTTCAATAGATTAATGTCGTTGTTCGAACCTGACATACCAAAATATGTGTGCCGAAACCATGTGTCTGGCCAGCAACTATTTCAAGCATCACTATCGATCCAAGATGATCGCTCTGCTCGTGCACCCCTTTGAGAGATTTGGGAAATGCTCAATTCATACAGTCTACGCTACCAATGCAAACCTGAAAAAACATGCGTTTCATTGACACGAAGAAGATGCTAAATATCATTGTCGATCGACTTCCTCAGATACGTATCCCCAAAAATGTTAGTGACGGCAAAACAATTGAGAATATTGACATTTTTCGTAATACTCTGAAAGTCATGGTTGAGGGTATTTTTGTCATTTAAAAAAACAACAGATGATGTAGGGATGATAAAAATCGAGTACATAGATGGGCCTAATGAAAAAAATGGTAATTTTTTGTATTATTTGATTTTCGCTTATAGTTATATGTGATTTGATGATATTAACCATAATATTTACTTTTATAAAAACCAGAACAAGATCGTTGCTCGACAATGTTTTTTTTTAGTTTAGGCACGTCTAATGGTGGAAATCATACCCTACCTCGTGTAGCCTAGTCAGGTAATATGGATCGTTCGACGGGAAATTTTTCAATCCAGCGTTGTTGTGGGGAGTGAGGGACTCAGCCATCTTGTTGGTTTTATATCACTCTGCATAGTTGTGCAACGACCTATTTACATGCTCGTTTAGAACTCATTTTGGCCCGAAACGACTTACACGTGTTCGACTAGGCATACCAAAATTTAAATTTAAGTCATTGCATTTTAAGACATACAAAATAATTTTAGGGAAAATTTCAATTTGATACCCCGACAAACATTTATTTGCAGTATAATACCCTAGCTTATTTTTTTTTTGCATTTTAATACCCTGGCAAACATTTATTTTCACTTTCATACCCAACCGTTAACTTTCCATCCAAAATGGATGAAATATAGTCATGTGCTTTGCACATGACCTTGTTTTTTTTTCAAAAAATACACTCAACCTTTGATTTTAAAATATATAAAAACTGATTTTTTTTAAATATTTTTTGAAATATATAAAAATATGTTTTTTGTAATATATAAAAAATGATTTTTTTTAAAAATAAATTTGATTTTTTGAATTATATAAAAATATTATTTGTTAAATATATAAAAATTTATTTTTTAAATATATAAAAACTGATTTTTTTTAAATATTTTTTGAAATAAATCTATTTTTTAAAATATTTAAAAAAATATGATTATTTAATATATAAAAACTGATTTTAAAATTATTATTTTTGAAATAAATCTGATTTTTTGAATTATATAAAATTATTATTATGAAATATATAAAAATTTATTTTTTAAATATATAAAACGGTTTTTTTAATTATTTTTTTCATATAAAATCTATTTTTTTAAAACATATACAAATATATTTTTTTAAATCTATAAAAACTGTTTTTTAAAATAATTTTTTGAAATAAATCTGATTTTTTGAATCATATAAAAATATGATTTTTGAAATATATAAAAATAGATTTTTTAAATACTTTTTGAAATAAAATATAGTTTTTTAAAATATATAAAAAATCTGATTTATTGTGGTAGGTTTTGAAATTTTGATTGGTCTTAAGGGGTATTTTGGACTTTTCATCTATTTTGGAAAGAATGTTGACGGTTGGGTATGAAAGTGAAAATAAATGTTTTTTAGGGTATTAAAATGCAAAAAAAAAAAACAAGCTAGGGTATTGTAATGCAAATAAATGTTTGTCAGGGTGTCAAATTGAAAATTTCCCATAATTTTATACTAAAACAAGTGTACTTACAACTTGCTTTGGTGAAGCATAGTGGCGAAGAAGCGACTGCCAATCCTCAATATGGGTTAGAAACTCTTCTGGGATGTCATCGTGAGGGTTCCTGCATTTCTTCAACTCATTCACCGTATATTTAGGTCACCTCTCTTTGCATTCGTTTTTTCCCGTCTTTGTATCGGTTCATAGCAACCATCTCTGTATAGATCAGTAGCAAGACATTGTTTCAACGAATGGTACAAACACAGAAAAAAAACAGGTGGCTCAAATATTAATAATTAAAAGAAGATTATAAGAAAACAAAACAACACAAATATTCATATTATTTACGGTTACCTAATTCTAAAGCGTCGTTCTCCCTCCTATTTCAAGATCGTCGAATTTGATGGTCGTCGATACCGACCTCTCAATCCTATGCAAAGATTGAGCCTTTGACCTATAGGGTTAGAATTAGAATTGATTGTTGACATCGAAAACTGAAGACTAAAAACACGCGTTAAAGAAAGGTCTAAGGGAATTTTGTGTAAAACTGATACATAAATAACTTGAATAGATATATGAAAAAAAGCTCTGCCAGGGTTTGCGCCTCCAATGGAGGACAAACCTAGGGCTTCAGTCCCTCCCTACCGTGTCTCACCCCGGCGCTGCCTCCACCTCTCCCAACGTAGGTTCGGCCTCTCTTCTCCGCTGCCATGACGTTCTCGGCCTTGGGTTACCTCCAATCCAAGCAACAACCCTGTTCCCCTCTCTCCGAACCCTAGATCGCCGAATTCCCGGGATTACCACGACCTTGCTCTGGTTCCTGTTTCGGGCGGTGTATTACCTAGGGTTGCGCCTTCCCATGGGCCTCTGATCTATCGGGTTATCTCTCCTGATCAGCCCCCGTCGCCGCTGAAGCTACCGACACGTCCTTCTCCCTGGCCTCTGCCGCCGTCGCCGCTGAAGGCGCCACTGTCATCCCTGAAACCGCCTCCTCCCTGGCCTCCACCACCGCGTCTTCCTCGACCCCTCTCTCGATTCTGGATCTGGCTAATCGAATGAGTCTTTTTTGTTTTTCCTGTTTTCGTCGTTGCATGGTCAATGACGACAGGAATCCAGTGCCCTAGGGACTGGCCCTGGGAGGGGTCCCTAGGCGATGCTCTGCCTCCCACCATCACCAATACCGTCGAGGTCCCGCAGGATCTCCGGTACCATGTTCCCCCTTACCGTCTTCTTTCAGTACCCAAGGGGCGTCAACATACCGTCTATGTGTTGGGTCTCGAGGTAGGGTTGGAGATGAACCAACTCGCAGCGGAAAATCAATGAAAACCAAGAGACAATTAGAACCATGAAACAACTAACAAAGAATGGATTAACAAGAGAAAAATTCAGCACTAGTTCTTACCAAAACAAGAACACCGGTTAACGAATGATTGGCTTGAGTCTCCAAGACGCCTACGTATCCACATGGGAATCAAAGCCACGTAGTTCTTCTCTTTGAGGACTCAAGAACACAAAAATGGAGGTGGAAACTAGCCAAACCCGAAATGGCCATGGAAGAGGGAGAGAAAATGTGTTTCCTATTCTTGTCTTGTGTTTGTTATGTTGAAAAAAGATGACTTAAACATAACAAAACCCATACTTGTCCAACTAAAGGCATGGGACAAGTATGGTGTCAAGTAAGGTGTAAATAGGACAAAGTATGGCAAGACAAGATTGGGTTAGGTGGTGAATCACCAACCCCTTAATCCTTGTCTTGCTTACTTAGTACTAATTAATCAAGACTTGATTAATTAGTTCCATGGGCCTTGGTTGCATGGGCCTTTCATGGGCCTCTTGGAACATGGCCCGTGACCATTTCCAACGAGGTCGCGTGATTCGCTCATCGCCTCCATGCCTTCCATACCGGAAATGTCCAACATTATCCGACGCGATCAATCCCAAGACTCCAAGACTTGTCTCGATCCGTAAAGTCCTATTCACTTACGGGCACATGACCCAAAACCCAGTTTTGGTCATGTCCCGAGACAACTCCCTTTTGGCCATTCTCCATAAATGTGTCAATGAGTTTCATCCTCCGGTGTGACCCTTAGGTTTATGCATGTCAATAGATCAACGTAAAATCCCATTTTACTTGATCCTATTTAAGTGGCAACTAACGAGACTTTAGTATTGCCTGACACTACATAACGAATCGACCCTGTCGATTCTAACCTTTCCGTCGTCCCTGTCATTATCCTTTTATCTCCGATATCCTGATTGAGATAAGGCATAGAGCCGTCATCCTTATTATTCTCAATCACAGTTCCTTGATATGTGAGATGACTGAAGATATGATACCCAGTATCATGTGCATGGCCATGCTATTCTTCCAGTCACTCTCGATCAAGTGGCCGAGAACCGATATCTTTCCCATACCTTAGTATGAGGGATAAATCCCTTAGCCGTCTTTCGTGTCACTCATGTAGCCCGTCCCCAAGCCAATCCTGGCCGTTATGGAAGCCCTATTACGGACAACGTTAGGCTCAGGTCAAACTCAGTTGTTGACTACATAGCGATCACAAAGACTCCTTGGTCTAAGGATACATGACAAGCTACAACACTGAATATGTTCATGACTTAATCTATGGCACATATTCAGGGCGGGTCGTCCAATATCATGTCCCACATGATATCTATGATCAGACTCTGGAATCCCATTCCAATGACTAACAGAACGTAAGCCATAAAGAGCCATCTTTCATACTAGTCGCTTCTAGTGAAGCTTTGTTGACTAGGGACCCATCGAGTGTGATCTATCTCGATCTATGGTTCTATTCGCATGGTGGGCATAGATCAGAGCACACATCGATATATTACTCCAACACATAAGTAATATAAAGCCGCTTTAATTTTATTGCTAACGATGATATATACGTTTGGACATTTAGGATTGAACTACGGGCACTAAGACTAAAAATCTCCCACTTGCCCTAGTTCCAATCTAAACTCCAATATGTCCCCATCGACTTTACATGTCTAACATGTTCAGGCAGTGACACTGCCTTAGTCAAAGGGTTGGCTATGTTATCATCTATTGCAATATCGGTTATCTTCACTTCACCTCAGTTCAGTATTTATCTGATGAGGTGGATACGCCGCAGTACATGTTTGGATTTGTTATGCGATCTAGGCTTTTAGCTTGCGCAATGACCCTTGTGTTGTCGCAAAATGGATTCACCGGACTGGATGGGTTTTTAATTACACCCAGCCCTGCCATGAATTTCCAAATCCACATAGCCTCCTTAGCTGCCTCTGCAGCATCCATGTACTTGGCCTCTGTCGTAGATTCGGAAATGGTATCTTGCTATACGCTTTCCCAGCTAAAGCTCTGCCATTCAGCGTAAACACATATCCTGATTGACTTCTAAAGTCATCTGGATTTGTCTTGGAAAACTAGCGTCTACTCATCCTTCGACGACTAGTTCAGCATCATCTTTCCCCCGAGTTAGAATGATGTCTACTGGTACAACATAAGGCTTACGAGACGTCTGGTCTCATACATGTCATGGCATATATGATCGATCCTGCCCCCAGGCGCATAGGATTCTCATCATCCTTTTCAGCTCATCAGGTGTCTTAGGACACTGAGTCTTGCTGAGATGAATGCCATGACTAGTGGGTAAGAGTCCTTTCTTTGAATCGAGCATTAAGAACCTACTCAATGCCTTGTTCACATAGGTTCCCTAACTTAAATCCAAGACCCTCTTGGTGCGATCTCTACATATCTTAATCCTTAAGATATGAGAAGCATCGCCTAAGTCCTTTATTGAAAAACACTTCCTCAACCAAGCTTTAGTCTCGTGCAAGGTTGGGATGTCGTTTTCAATGAGAACCAGAAAGGTAATATTGCTCCCACTATCCTTCTTATAAACGCAAGATTCATCCTCGTTCTTGATTAAGCCAAATCCAATTACAGCTTCATCAAAATGAAGGATCCAACTCCGAGAAGTTCGTTTCAATCCATAAATGGATTTCAACAACTTATAAATCTTTCCTTTATTCTTCGGATCGTCAAAACCTTTGGGCCGAGACATACAAACGTACTCAGTCAAATTTCCATTTAGGAAAGCGGTTTTGACATCCACTTGCCATATCTCGTAATTATGATACACAGTTATGTCAAGAAGAATTTGGATCGATTTTGACCATAGCCACTAAGGAGAAGGTTTCCTCATAGTCAATCCATTGGATCTGCCTATAACCTTTCGCCACCAGTTGAGCTTTGTAGGTCAGAGGGTTGCCGTCCATGTCCATCTTCACCTTGAAGATCCATTTGCATCCTATGGTCCTCACACCATTGATGGGATCAACCGGTTCCCAGACTCGGTTGTCCGACATGGATTGCATTTCCTCCCTCATGGCTCCCAGCCATAACTCGGAGTTGGGCCCATCCACGACTTCCTGAAAGGTGGCTGGATCATCGTGATCCACCATGACTTCATTTTCACCTCCGGATAACATATCTTGGAGGTGGAAGATTGATCCTTTCAAATTGCCTTGGACCTTCCATAATTGTAACAGGAATTGGTTCTTACTCTACGACAATCTCTGGCTCCTTTCTACTGGGTTGCCAATTGGTTTAGACAGATCTGTACCATCCTGAATTTCTTCGAGATGCACAGTCCTCCTAATGACGTCTTTGGAAACAAAACTTCTTTTCCATAAAGACCCCACCCCAAGCGACGAACACCATGTTCTCACTGAGATTGTAGAAATAGTATCCCCTTGTTGCTTTGGGATACCACACGAAGGTGCATATCTCAGATCTTGGTTCGAGCTTAGTCGAAACCAAATGTTTCACATAAGCCTCGCAACCACAAATATTTAGGAAGGACAAAGCGGGCATCATCCCGTACCATTTTTAAAATGGTGTCCCTTCCACACCATTCGTCGAAGCCCGATTCACTATGAATGCGGTCGTCTCTAGAGCAAAACCCCTAAAAGAGATTGGGAGATCAGTCCAACTAATCATGGAACAGACCATTGTCTAACAATGTCCGATTTCTCCGTTTGGCTACACCTTTCAACTACAGTGACCTAGGAGGAGTCCATTTCAAAAGGATCCCATTCTCTTTTAGATGATCTAATAACTCTGTGGTCAAGTATTTTCCACCTCGATCCAATCGAAGTGCCTTAATACCTTTGTCGAGCTAGTTTTCTACTATAGTCTTAAACTCTTTGAATTTATCAAAAGCTTCAGACTTATGTCTCACCGAATACACATAACCATATTTACTGTAATCATCAGTAAATGTGATAAAGTAGCTAAAACCCCTCCTGGCAAGTGAACTTATTGGTCTACACACATTCGAGTGTATCAGCCCCAATAATTCACCCGCCCTTTCATCGCGATCGATAAAGGGCACTTTAGTCATTTTGCCCATCAAACAAACCTTACACCTATCGATCGAATGGAATTCGAATGAACCTGAAAGCCCGCACTTCTGAAGTGTTGATAGGCGCTTCTTGTTTATGCGACCCAAATGACAGTACCATAATAGAGTTAGGTTTAAATCGTTGGATTTAGACCTCTTGGTATTAACGGAATATATAGAACTTGAGGAATTGTTACCCATATCTAATATGTACAATCCTCCAACCATGTCAGTACTGGTATAAAACATATCATTGCATAGAACATTGAAAACTCCATTTCCAATATTAACATTATATCCTTCCTTGTCAAACACGGATACACATATAATATTCCTACTAAAAGTAGGTATGCAATATACATTATACAATACTAAGACAAGGCCTCTTGGCAAAGCAAGACTCATGGATCCTACAGCAGTTGCCACAACTCTGAGGTCCATTTCGTGCTTTCCAAATCTCTCCTACTTTCAGCCACCATATATTAGTGCATGTGTGAGATTCAGTCATGGTATCTAATACCCATGAATCTTTGGAAGTAGAGAGATGTAGCTCTATAGAGTTAATACCGAATGAAGGCACGATCCCACCGCCCTTCCTTAGATCATCCAGGTTTCCTGATGAAGGCGCAGTCCTACTGCCCTTCTTCAGATCATCCAGGCTATTTGATGAAGGCGCAGTCCCACTGCCCTTCTTCAGATCAGCCGTGAACTTCCTGTAATCCCGGTTCCAATGACCAGGCTGTTGGCAGTAGAAGCAGACATTCTCAGGTGTCTCATCTTTCCTGCCAAGTGCGCATGGGCCCAGCCCTTGCCACTTCCAATTCCCTTGTTGACCATCAGAATATCCTTGGATCCCAGATCCCTGAGATATTCTTCTCAGCAGCTGATGACACTTCATGTAACTCTGATATGGTCTTAGAGACAGCCTTGTCAAGGACATATTCTTTGCGTTCAGACTTGAGGACTATCCTCAAAATTCTGTACCAGTCCAAATAGTTTGTCCCATTTAGCTTGACCCTGTCAAGAATGGTTTTTAATGACAAACTATTAATGTTCGCTGAATTTGCCATTTGATCTACAACAGATAAAATTCAATCAGTAAACTGAATAAATTTTATGAAGATCAAGCTTAAACACCAACAATCAATTCTAAACCTTTAGAATCTGAAACCAAGATCCTTGATTCACTCGATTAAGCTGAACTAATGCTCACCACTTAATCGAGCTATGTAGGTAGGACTCCATCCAATCACATCCAATGTGACTCTTGGCTAGGGTATGTACTTATGTACACGACTTACCCTATCTGTTACCCTAGCTCAACCTCAGGCCGAGAATCGTAGTCGGGTCCACCAATTTTCAACTATGGCTCGTCACTATGTAGGTGCTCCGCTAATGCGCACGACACCCACATATGTCGTCCAAACCTACTACCCCGCTTCCCCATGGATGCTCCGCTAATGCGCACGACACCCATAGGACGGGGAGGTAGTAAGGTGTTGATGATTGGGAGGTATCGGACATGACCCGCTTTTACTTGTCTAGTTGTGTTCAAAACTTTGGCACATCCTAGATGCGATGAGCACATCAACTACATTCCAAATGCAATGATGCCTCAAATTACACCCAATGTAATTCTTCCTTTGAACCCGTCAACTACATCCAATGCAATGACGGTTCTAAGGGTTCACACACAAGGATTAAAATTCCAATTTTATCTTTGCATGTGAGGTGATATGCTCGGTAAATAAAGTTAAGCATGCAATTCTAAAACACATAGAATTAATCATGCATAAACTAAACCAAGCATAAAGCGATAAATGTGCACATAATAGCCCCCTAAACTAACTCCCACTAGCTTCTTGAGCTCCACCGACTCCAAGCCGATGCCAACACCCGAAAAGCCACCAAATGACCTTTTCGCCCTTTCTTCGTCTTGAGTAAAATATTACAATTTAATACACGACTCGCAGGTCGGGAATAAATAAATATTACAAACAAGTGGTTCGACGACCACACCTTGAAAGAATAATTACACGTTAACTCTAACGGCTCGCAGGGCGTGAAAAGCGATAAAAATTAAATTGAGCTCGGGGCTATTATGTACACCATGCCAACATCACATCACACATCGTGTTATCAAACAAGCATGTTATCAAACATCATGTGATTTTCCGGTTTTAATTAATAGCCAAGTTTCGAAATTTTTTGATGCTCGGTTTATCGAAACCGTTCAAAAAGAAACTTTTGAACATTTGATCTTCGAGTTCATCGTGACGGTTCCAAACTCGTCATAACTAACAAAACGGTTTAGCCTTGGCATATCAACCATCCAATGGTCATGCTTGGCCTAGCTCCGTCCAACGGAGCCCCGTTCGGTCCCGGTTTCGGCTCCCCGAGAGTCCCGCTCCCGAGACCCGAAAAATCAAATTTTTTTCAAAATTTCCAGATTTGAAATAATTTTCAAAAAAATCATTTTACATGTATTAAATCCATAAACAATAATTTAAAACATGTTATCAAACAATTTAGCAAAACAACATGCCAAAAACGAAACTTTCAAGCAAAACCGAAACTTTGAACACCGTCTTGTGAATCCCGAAGGTAGCACGGCTCTGATACCACTGTTGGGTCTCGAGGTAGGGTTGGAGATGAACCAACTCGCAGCGGAAAATCAATGAAAACCAAGAGACAATTAGAACCATGAAACAACTAACAAAGAATGGATTAACAAGAGAAAAATTCAGCACTAGTTCTTACCAAAACAAGAACACCGGTTAACGAATGATTGACTTGAGTCTCCAAGACGCCTACGTATCCACATGGGAATCAAAGCCACGTAGTTCTTCTCTTTGAGGACTCAAGAACACAAAAATGGAGGTGGAAACTAGCCAAACCCGAAATGGCCATGGAAGAGGGAGAGAAAATGTGTTTCCTATTCTTGTCTTGTGTTTGTTATGTTGAAAAAAGATGACTTAAACATAACAAAACCCATACTTGTCCAACTAAAGGCATGGGACAAGTATGGTGTCAAGTAAGGTGTAAATAGGACAAAGTATGGCAAGACAAGATTGGGTTAGGTGGTGAATCACCAACACCTTAATCCTTGTCTTGCTTACTTAGTACTAATTAATCAAGACTTGATTAATTAGTTCCATGGGCCTTGGTTGCATGGGCCTTTCATGGGCCTCTTGGAACATGGCCCGTGACCATTTCCAACGAGGTCCCGTGATTCGCTCATCGCCTCCATGCCTTCCATACCGGAAATGTCCAACATTATCCGACGCGATCAATCCCAAGACTCCAAGACTTGTCTCGATCCGTAAAGTCCTATTCACTTACGAGCACATGACCCAAAACCCAGTTTCGGTCATGTCCCGAGACAACTCCCTTTTGGCCATTCTCCATAAATGTGTCAATGAGTTTCATCCTCCGGTGTGACCCTTAGGTTTATGCATGTCAATAGATCAACGTAAAATCCCATTTTACTTGATCCTATTTAAGTGGCAACTAACGAGACTTTAGTATTGCCTGACACTACATAACGAATCGACCCTGTCGATTCTAACCTTTCCGTCGTCCCTGCCATTATCCTTTTATCTCCGATATCCTGATTGAGATAAGGCATAGAGCTGTCATCCTTATTATTCTCAATCACCGTTCCTTGATATGTGAGATGACTGAAGATATGATACCCAGTATCATGTGCATGGCCATGCTATTCTTCCAGTCACTCTCGATCAAGTGGCCGAGAACCGATATCTTTCCCATACCTTAGTATGAGGGATAAATCCCTTAGCCGTCTTTCGTGTCACTCATGTAGCCCGTCCCCAAGCCAATCCTGGCCGTTATGGAAGCCCTATTACGGACAACGTTAGGCTCAGGTCAAACTCAGTTGTTGACTACATAGCGATCACAAAGACTCCTTGGTCTAAGGATACATGACAAGCTACAACACTGAATATGTTCATGACTTAATCTATGGCACATATTCAGGGCGGGTCGTCCAATATCATGTCCCACATGATATCTATGATCAGACTCTGGAATCCCATTCCAATGACTAACAGAACGTAAGCCATAAAGAGCCATCTTTCATACTAGTCGCTTCTAGTGAAGCTTTGTTGACTAGGGACCCATCGAGTGTGATCTATCTCGATCTATGGTTCTATTCGCATGGTGGGCATAGATCAGAGCACACATCGATATATTACTCCAACACATAAGTAATATAAAGCCGCTTTAATTTTATTGCTAACGATGATATATACATTTGGACATTTAGGATTGAACTACGGGCACTAAGACTAACACTATGACGGTTCTAATATTCAAAGGATCTCATTGCCCGAGGGATGTCAAAATACTACAGTTTTAATATCTCGCCTTTATGGCACCCCATTCAATACCGTCGATGACGGTTCAATTGTAAAAAGAATAGTGAACATTCTTAAATGTTCAATGTCTGTTCTTCGTGGTCAGAGAGTCTCTGATGCACTTTTTTGTTATTATAAATCTTGATTAATGAAAATTGCACCTTTCGCTCAAAAAATAAAAGAAAAGTCAAAGGTCATGCCTCCAACATCAACGCATGCATAGGTGGTTTTTTACCCATCTAAGTGAACACTTTTTATAGTATGTGATTTACAAAATTAAAAATGTGAATGTCAAAGGATATTTTGCGACGCGGTAGGCTCCATTAAATTGATGAGAAAATATATTGTAAAACATCAAGTTGAAGTAGTGACAAAAATAGTTATATGAGGTCTTGCTTTTCCGCGACTTTTGGATGAAGCAAAAGGTTCATCGACCTCAATTACAAATAATTCAGAGTTCTTTTCTCTATTTAGTTTGTGTGGCTTTGGTGGTGGGGGTGACCGTAAGGAATAAGACCATTTTGAGAACGTACGAAGTAAAGGACAATCAACGAAGTAAAGGACAATCATTAACCACACACGAGAGATGAAGAAAAAGAAAGTCCTAACTCAACAAACGATACATCGAAGTGTATAAGGAACAAGTTTCTTGACTACTAAAAAACCGACATAGCATGAGTCTTTTTAGCTAACCAATGAGATGTTATATTCACAGTTCTTTTAACAAACTCGAGAGTCATACTCTCTTTTTGAAAAAAAACATATGCCAGAATTTTCTCGATGATCGCCCCCACTGGAGAGACGGGAATCTCTCGAGTGAAAACTAAAATCTGATATTGTTGAGAACTGCTCAACATGGTACCTAAACGCTTCTTGATCCTATGGGGTGGAGGGACTCTTTTCGTCGTGAGGAGAACGATCGAACCTGATCTCAACAGTAACAACAAGGGGATATACGAGATTCAGGGTTCCCTCCCGGTAAATGTCCCTAAATCTCTGCTCACTAGTATTTGATCTTGCAAAGAAAGACAGACCCAATTGATTAGCCTGATCCAGAATCGAGACGGAGATCGAGGAGGGTGCATTGGTGGAGGCCAAGGAGGTGGCTGTATCGATGGCGGGGCCATGGCTAGTGGAGGCCGATCAGAAGTAGATATTTGAGGTAACGACGGTCGCATACTTGAGGACGACGATAGTAGTGGGATCAACTGGTACCGAGGAGAGAATCAGTCAGCCACAATGAGGGTTGAAGGGGGGACAGTACAAGACCAGATGACACGTCACTGGTGGCGGTGGAAGAACAGAGATGCGGTGGCTGGCAACGACTTAATTGAAGCCCTAGTAGAGCACTCTATGCGGTGGAGAACTCAACCCATCAACGTGTAAGCTTTTAGAAGAAAACTCATTTAGTGCGAAAAAGAGCGTGTACAACAGGGTGCAACATTGAGGAGCGGGACAATATTGATGCCGGTGGTGGGAACTGGCTATGGAACCCCTTGGTTTGATGTAAATGGAGACTTCGTATCAAGACTCTATATGAACCGATGCCGGCGAGAAAGAGGCTGAGAGCACCTGGTAAAGTGCAATTTTGTTGTACACAAATACTATCACAAGAGCTGGGATTCGAGAGCCGAATGTTGTAGACTGTAGGATCTGGCGGCTCGAGGTCGTCTGATGGGCTGCGGGTGTCAGAATTAGTGGGCTTGGCTCGTCTGACAGTTACGAAGAGGTCCAGATTGCGAACCGCAACACGCCAATGATGTTAGAACGTGTAGTATGAGGGAACAAAATAATTGTTAGACACCCAACTATTGAGTTTTATGCCCTAGGATAAGCCACACCCTATACTATGTCATTTGAGTTAATAATAGTTGGCAAACGTTTTATATTCATTAAGTTGTAATGTAAGTGAAACATCAAATATATTATTGTTTCTAAGGAATCGGGGCACATCTTTCCGGTGAAAGAACTCCTAGATACAAAAGAGTAAATGTATTCATTAGTCCCTAGCCAAACCGATAGTTAGAGCTAGTGTGATTTTGACGAGAGGATCATGTTTTACTGATCATGCATATAAAGATAGGAGTCAAAGTCACAAATGATAAAGAGTTTGAGATTAGATGATCTATCTTAAGAATACTCCATAGAACACATTTATGAGTATATCTCAACTACTTGAATAGTTCTTAGTTCTACGACCATGACATCACCATGTGATGTACATGATGTGGATTCATGCCTTGACATAACTAAACGCTATCTTGACCAGATAGTTATAACATTTATGCTTAAATATGGATACACACATGCGAGACATATGAGTGATGGTCATAAGGACTTGACACTTATATTTATACGAGTCATATATCATTTAAAGGCCGCTCTTGATGAGTAGGATGTTTGTAATAGAAGCATGATCATGCGTGTGATTTTCAGCTACATTCCTCACTCACAATCAAGAGATCTTGAGAGATTAAATTTAAAAGGATGACGTTCTATGCCTTTCTTCAGTCATGCCATCGTCAAGCAATAACAGGATAAAACTATTTAAGGTAATAAGACTTGACGATGTATTAGTAATTAATTCTATGACTTAGGTGGTCATGGGCCTTACTAGGAGTTACTCATGACTTTTGGATGAAATGTAATGTTTTCATTTCACTGTCAACGTCATGTGAATCCTAAACGGTCACAATTAGAGAAAGATAGCAACGAAGTAAATGAAACGATTTTGATTAAATATAATAGTGTATGCCGTTATATTTGATATGATGTAACACTTTTATTTGATTCAAATATTCACGACGCAATATTGGTGTTTGTATTTAATTATTATAAGGTATCACTACAAGGGAAAGGAACTGAACTTCCGCGATGACCTTATGGCATCGCAGAAGTACATCCTCCGACTTCTGTGACCCCACAAGACCATATAACACCAATTTTTGCAAAACTGCACTTCTACGAAGCCATTTGAATCCCATCGCAGAAGATGATTACTTCTACGATGCCATGAATGACGTCATAAAAGTAATTATCTTCTACGAAACCTTGAAAGACGTCGCAGAAGAGTAACAATTCAACACCTATGCAACGCCCTATATTGGTCGCAGAGGAGGGTCTTTCCGTCGCAGAAGAACAGTGCGGAGTTTTAAAAAATACTGTTAAAACGTGCACCCAAACGTGTAAAACCTACAAAAAGTTTCATGCATCCATACCGTTACATTCATAAATCAACAGTAGTTATATATATACCTAGTACATAATTTATAAATATCACAAATATCCAACAAATTCATATTACAATTCAAAAATATCCAAAGTTACTAGGTACTCGACCCGTCCTTAGTCCTCCCTTCTTCAAAAATACATTGCTGTACTTGTGGGATACCTATTTGGAAGAGTCTTAGGAAGTCGTTTACCTTGTGTAGTAACGCGTCAACCTCCGCTTGGGCCAATGCCAATTGTTCCTTCTCATCCCTCATTTGTTTCTTCAACTCCTCTTTGGCCAAGGCCAATTGTTCCTTTTCTTCCCTCAATTATTTCGCCACCTCCTCCTTCACTCTTTCATCGTGTCGCACCTGTACTCTATCTTCTATTTCCCGAGAGACTTCGAAGGAAGTGACGACGGTCGAGGAAGATGTCATCGACTTCGGTGTTGGGAGGACGACTCTTTTTCCACATCATGGCTGCACGCTACTGTTCCTCTCTATGTTTAACTAATAAGCTAGTTCCTTAGCCTGAACCAGGTCGGGGACGGGGGAAGAGACGTCAGACGGTCGTCGGACTTCTCGGATCACAACAATGATCCTTTTTTGAGCAGAAACAAACCTGGATTTAGACAAATGATGAAAATGAAAAAAATAACGTCTTGGCGTTATTGGAATAAAATGCACTTACCCCTTTTTGGCGGTTGACCTTCTTCTTTTCGTTTGAAGTGAAGACTTTCTTACAGGCTTCCAAGAGAAGCGTCGGGTTGGAGGGGTCCTTCTTCGCGGATCGTCTTGGTGTGGCCTTTTACTGAGCAGGACTCGGCTCAGTACGCGATCATCACATTTTTCTTGGCGTTTGTTGCCTACTTCGACTTGGCTTACCATTTTTGCAAAAAACATACTAATTAATTGAATAATTAGAAAAATGTAATTAAAAATTTATTTACAAACATTATTTACCTTGAACTCCTCGTAATGGAAGTGCTCTCAAAGGAACATCCACTCACCCTGAAAATATTGGAACTCATGCGGCGGGGTTATATGCGGGGTTCTCTTTTCCTCGATTCTGGCGATGTGGGCTCGATTGATCTTGGATTCCCAGTCCTTGAACCGATTTAAACACTCCTTCTGGATCCAATCGCTTACCGCATTGTCATCCTCGCTATAGAGGTACAGAAACTACAAACAAAACGATGAAAATTTAATAAAGAAACGGTTTATAAACCAAAATGAACAATGCTTATACGGAAAAATACTTACCTTAAGCCTCTTTTGGAAACCAAATCGATCCTCTATTTTAGCGACATCCTACATGGGGGCCAACATTCGCAAGTGTGTCCGGATGAGGGACCCTATATGTCACGCCCCAAATTCGGCGGAACCGAACCCGGAACGCGAACGTTTAAGACAATAAAACATTTTCAAACCTTTTAAATAAATCGCTTTAAAACCACCATTTAGTTAATCAAAATAATAATTTACAACTCAAAAGTACGTCCGAACAAGCGGACAAAATACAAGGCGTACATCGCTAGACTCAAAAAGGAAACTCGGACTCCCGCTCCTAGCTCTTCAAGCTTCGAGAGCTCACCTAGTCCGTCCCGCGACCAGTACCTGTAGGAAAAGCAGCTAGGGGTGAGCGTTCGCTCACCACCACGGATAACAGACTGACTACGGCATACAAGCAGACAATGCCAGTAACACCAACAATAAACCAACACCGGGGACTATTATCCCCCAACTCAAGTAACCTGACTGACACACAAACTGTTACTTTCCTCAACCGACTCAACACTCGGACACGTAATGTAGACCCGACACAACGATTACGACTTCCTTCAAAGACACGAAAGACAACCACGCAACACCCAAGATCACAAAGGATCGCACACCAAACAAGATCACAAAGGATCGCACTCCAGCTGCTCAGTGCCGGTTGCCAACCGGCTGGGCTTGAGCCTGCCCCACGCAACTTCCCCCGGTCTCTGTCGGGCCAGGCGGTCGACCTGTTAGCGATATATACAGAGCTACTTTTCCGATAGCTAGTCGGAAGGGGAGCAACCCTCCATCGCCGATGAATGCACCCCTTTTCCGGTGGTTAACCCGGAAGGCGGGCCAAGCCCCACGACACGTGGCCCCAGGACCCCTTACTTGTCAGGTGGGCCCCCAACCTCGTCTGAACAATGCACACGCGCGCGAACCACGGGACCCCTTTCTTGTCAGGCGGGCCCCCAACCTCGGGCAGAGACTGTCGTCAACCAAAGTCAACAATAGCAAGAACACAGGTTTAACAACCCCACGTGCACTCATGACCACCCAAGACTCCAACAGTAAAACACGGGTTCAACAACCCCACGGGCACTCATGGCCACCCAAGACACCAACAATAAAATACGGGCTCAACAACCACACGGGCACTCATGGCCACCCAAGACACCAACTAGTAAAGACACAGGTTCAACAACCCTACGGGCACTCATGACCACTCAAGACACCAACAGTCAAGGTTGTAAATGGCGCTAGGTGCTAGTCGGGCGACGAGGACCCCTAGGCGTTAGGCGGGGCCTAGGAGGATTTTTATTTTCATTTTTAATTATAAATAAATATATATTAGATATATGACATAGTTATCTACTTATAACTAAACTAATCTTTCAAAAAATACGTATAATATATAGTAAAAAAAAGTTAATAAAATAATAATTAATACAAATAGTTAGATTCTCGTCATCTCTTTTAAATCTATTATTAAAGCTGTTTGTTTAAGTTTAAGCCCAAACAAATCCAAAACCAAATAAGACTAAACCCATTCAATTCTCAAATTTATAACTATCTAGCTGATACAACCCTAGATTTTATTATGCTGCCGCCGCATCACCTTCATCTTCATTGTCTCTGCAAAAAAAAATAAACAAACACAGTTGCACCGAAAGTTGCAGGAGCTCACAGTCGTCGACTTCTCGGAGCAACACCAGTTCTCTTCAGTTTTCTCAACTCATCCATCTCTATTTTTTTTCTCTTTCGTCCCTCACGCCTAATTTTGCTCTCGATTCGACCTAAAACACAGCTCGAATCACGAAAAACCCTTGTGCCGCCTTGAACGCCACCCTCCGCCTTGCCCTGCCTTGACCGCCTCTGGCCGCCTAATCGGCGTTAAGTCGGACAACCGACTAGCTCCGCCCGACTGGTACGAATCGGGGCGGCATGTCCAATTTTCGCACCTAGGCGTAGCCTAGGCGGCCGCCTAGCACGCCTTTTACAACCATGCCAACAGTAAAGACACGGGTTCAACAACCCCATGGGCACTCATGGCCACCCAAGACACACCAACAGTAAAGACACGGGTTCAACAACCCCACGGGCACTCATGGCCACCCAAGACACACCAACAGTAAAGACACGGGCTCAACAACCCCACGACCACTCATGCCCACCCAAGACACACCAACAGTAAAGTACGGGCTCTCATGGCCACCCAAGACTCAAACTAAACAATCAACCTCCAGGCATAAACAGATGCCTCCAGTAATTCTAATATCGGTAAGTTCACTGCTCCTACGACACTACTAAGTGTCACATGCATTTCTATTGTTCGATACGTTCCCGTATCATACGACACCACCCGGTGTCGCCTGCCTTTCTAATATTCGATAAACTTACTTAACCCACGACACCCAAGTGTCACATGCATTTCTACTGTTAACTTTCCCTAGTCAGGGCCGAGATCCGGCTACTATTTCCTACCTCGTAATTCGTTCCCACAAGTTCACAACCAAGCTCCGGCGTGAGAACGATCACTCGCCTAGCTTTTCCTTTCCGCGGTCCTCGGCACGATCTAACAAGATCACAATTAAAACACTTTTTAAGTTTGCAGACAAAGCTGAATTTTAATGAATTTGACGCCCAAACTCAACCCCGACAATGTCGATCACTCCCAAACTTCCCAATTACTCGACATTGTCAATAATGGGCCCGGAAAGGCCCCATTCGCCCGGCCCGGCGAATCTTCCCGGGATTGGAAAACGCCCTTCCGGGGCTCCGAAAATTCCCGTTTTCGTTTTTACGATCTTAGAATAATTCAAGGGTTCCAATGCAATCGACGGAATCAATTCCCGACTTCCGAGCGTTTTCATTCGCATTTAAAGTTTCTAACCCGAAATTCCAACTTTCACAATTTAATTCCAAAATTCGTTCCGGGTGTGAATTAACGACTTGGGGATCGTCCTAAACCACCCGAAGACGAAAACCCGAGACCCGGGCAAGTGGGCCCCACACGGCCACAATGGGAAAATTTCCTTTTCGCCCCAAAATGTTCCTAACGAACCCCAAACCTCAACCATTCATCTTTAAACCAAATCTAACCAAAACCCTAAAATTCAAATGTACCAAAACGAAAATCGAAAGGGTACTCACTGTAGGGGATGATGACGGGAACTCGATTCTTCGATCGTTGAGACGATCTGTTGGTTGGATCGTCGGGAAATCCCTAAACTCCAACCCTTTCCTTCTGTTTTCTCCCTTTTCTCCTTCTCTTTACTCTCTCCACTTTCTCTCTCTAAATTTCCTCTTTTTTTTTTTGTAAGTGGCCGAGACCTCCATTTGCTTTCCCTTTTGTTTTGTTTTAAAAATAACAACTTTTACCATATTTAAAAAACTAACACCAAGTAGTCTTCTTTTGTTTTGTCCCAAAAACCTAACACCACCACTTGTGTGACATGTGGCAAATGGGTTCCACCCCTTTTTGGAAAATATCTTTTAGATATTTTTCAGTCAGATTCGCGAAATTCGGCCGTCTCGGGCCCCGAACGGGCACTTTTTCCAAGAAATTACGAAACTTCACGGGCTACAGGAAACGGCTCAACTAAGACCACTGTGACGACGACTAAGCTTTTTGGATCCAAAACGGACCTCGAACGGACCAAAACGTCGCTCGGTTGACTTTTCCAACAAAAAGTCAACCTTTCCCAAGTTGGTCAAAAAGTTGCCCTGAGTCCCCCGGAACTCACTTTGGTCGATATCGGGGTCAACTTAAGTCCGGTATGACCCTCAGGGTCAAATTTAGGTTCATTTAAGTGTCTGTCTAAAATTTTTAAATTTTCCTGTTTTTCGCCGATTTGACTAGCGTTGACCGGGAGTGGTTCTTACAATCTACCCCCCTTAAAGGAATTTCGTCCGCGAAATTTAAAACAAACGTACCTCAGGAGTCGAACAGATCGGGGTACTTCGCGCGAACCTCGTCCTCGCGCTCCCGAGTCGATTTAGTCTCGTGATGCCGCCACTGCAACCGTTCTAAGCAGATAACCTTTCCGCGCAGGACCTGCTCCCGTAGATCCATTTCCCAAAGCGGTTTCTCCTTATGCGAGACATCACCCGTTACCTCGACATCCGCCCATTCAATGACGTGCGAGGGGTCCGCATATACTTCTGCAACTGGGAAACGTGGAGATTCCCAAGCTGCGGTGGCAGTGCAAGTCGGTATGCAACTGCTCCCACTCTACTCAAGACCTTGAAAGGCCCGATACACCGTGGGGCTAACCTGCCTCCGCCGCGGTTGAAACACACCAGTCCACCTTTCGGACTCACCTCTAAGGGTACATGGTCACCGACTGCTGACTCGAGAGGTCGGCGCCGTCTATCAGCATAGCTACTGTCGACTCTGCACGGTCTTCAACCACTCACGCTTCGGCACGACCGATTCAGCTGTCTCTCGGTCCAGTGCTAGACCCAGTAAACTCTTATTCCTCACTTCCGCCCCGCACACGGGCGACCGACACGGCCTACCATATAACGCTCCGAACAGTGCCATCATGATACTGGCCTGAAAGTTGTTGTTGTAGGTGAACTCGGCTAACCGCTCACGAAATCCATCGTGACGTGCCCTCAATTCCACTATGCAACCGGCAGTGGCTGCAATAACCCAGCGGGACGCTGATGTTCGGCTCTCACCTGCTGACAAGTGAGGCACCGCGATACCAACTCTGCAACCGCTCTCCGCATCTCGCTCCACTAGATATGTCGCCTGATGTCGCGCTCCTCTTAGTGCTACCCTCGTGCACTGTCAGACGCGAATAGTGCGACTCTCGTAGCTCGTCGCCTCCACCGTTACTCGGTACGAACAAACCTCCGCGATACCGTAACTCCCAATTAGCACGACGATCCCAGCCCTCGGCGTCAGCACCGCCGGCAACTCTCTCCCGGATCTCTGTCGTCTCGTCATCCACCGACTGTGCCTCTATCCCCCGGCCAAGCAGGATGAGCTGAGCCATCAAGAAGCACATGGCCACGCCACCAGTAACCTCCTCTAGTTCAAGCCCGAACGTGCCCAGTTCCCCCATCATGTCCCATTCTCGGACTGATATGTTAGCAAGGCCCATAACCGACTTTCTACTCAGGGTGTCGGCGACCACATTCGCCTTACCCGGATGGTAGAGTAGCTCAAAGTCCTACTCCTCAAGTAGTTCCATCCATCGCCGCTGGCGCATGTTCAGGTCTCGTTGGGAAAAGATGCACTTAAGGCTCTTATGATCCGAGAACACCTGAAATCGCTCGCCATACGGATAATACTTCAAGCCTTTCAGCGCGAAAACTACTGCTGCTGATTTCGGGTCATGGGTAGAATAGTTGCGCTCGTGCGTCTTCCACTGCCTGGAGCCACAAGCAACAACTCTACCCAACTGCATCAGTACACAGCCCAGTCCTTCCCAGGACGTGTCACAATAGACCTCGTACCCGACCCCTCGCTCTGGCACTATCAACATTGGTGCGGTAGTCAGACGAGTCTTCAACTCCGTGAACGCACGTTCACAATCCTCCGTCCACACAAACCCGACTCCCTTGCGTGTAAAAAATCATAGGCGCGGCTAGACGCGCAAGGTCCTAGACCAACCGCCGATAATATCCTGCCAGCCCTAGAAGCTGCGGATCTCGAAGACGCTTGTGGGCCGCGCCCACTTTGAAACCACATCGATCTTCGCCGGATCAACTAGCATACCGTCACGGGATACAACGTGACCGAGGAATCTCACCTCAATGAGCCAAAACTCGCACTCCTCCAGGTTGGCATAAAGCTGATGTGTTCGCAGCAGAGCCAGAACAGTCCTCAGATGCTCCTCATGTGCCGCCTCATTCTGCGAGTAGATCAAAATGTCGTCTACAAACACCACCACAAATTGGTCTAAGAACGGCCGGAATATACTGTTCATCAGATCCATGAACGCTGCAGGTGCGTTCGTCAATCCAAAAGGCATCACCAAGAACTCGTAATGCCCATAGCGTGTCCGGAATGCAGTCTTTGCGACGTCCCCCTCTCGGACTCGCAACTGGTAATATCCGGATCACAGGTCGATCTTCGAGAAGCACGTCGACCCTCTCAACTGGTCGAACAAGTCGTCAATCCTCGGCATCGGTATCGGTTCTTCACCATAACCCGGTTCAGCTTCCGGTAGTCGATGCACATCCGAAGCTCTCCACTCTTCTTCTTCACGAAGAGTTCTAGCGCTCCCCACGTTGATGTGCTCGGCCGGATAAACCCCTTCTCCCGAAGTTCCTCGAGTTGACTCTTCAGCTCGGTCAACTCGGCTGGCGCGAACCTGTAAGGCGCCATCGATATCGCTGCCGTTCCCGGCATCAGGTCAATCCCGAACTCCACCTCACGAACTGGTGGCCACCCTCTCAACTCCTCAGGGAAGACCTCGGGGAACTCGCACGCCACTCGTTGTAACTCTCGGCTCTACACGACCAATACTTCCTTTACTGCGGACAAACCGACAGGAGAACTCCGCTCCTACTACCCAGAATACACTAAACTTTCGTGTTGCCTGTTGACACCGTCACTCGTCGCCAGTAACAGTCGATATTGGCTCGGCACTTCGCCGGCCAATCCTTTCTCAGGATCACGTCAAAGGCTGTCATTTCGTAAGTATCCTTCCCACGGATACACGCACAAGCTCAGTCGCTGCCGAACTTTACGGAACCTCGCGGTCTCTCTAAGACCTCGCTCCTCTATCGTCGTCGTGCCTACCAACTCCGAACATACCTGAATCCTTGGGGTGAGGACTCGATCCAGCATCAGGGCTCTTGAGCCCTCTCTCGAACCTCCTGTATCGGTTTGCTTCCCTCACTCCGCAGGCACGAAAAACCCTAGTCAACACCACATCACCCCCAACTGGCGTACCCAGACGCAGGGGTGGACTCAACGGCTCTAAACTCAGCCCCAACATCTCAGCACCACTCGACGAAGCGAACGGGTGTGACACCCCGGTATCCAATAAAACTGACGCCCATATCAGAGACCGGACAACTACACCATTGGTCACACCGATAAGGTGTAGCACAAACCCTCACACGATCCTCTATGCATTTACTTATAACTTTCCGCAACCAAACCAGTATTCGCTACTCGTCCCCTGCGGGAAAAGTAGTAAAGGGGATGAGCGTTCGGCTCACCTCCACGGACACCCGTTCGATTATGGCATACTATTAAAGTACTAACTACTTACCCATCTAACCAGGGCAAACCACTACCTCAAAATCTGATACCAAAACGTCACACTGCTCAAGCTATTAATACCTCAAATACTCTCTCAAGTACGGGAAACCTCGAAACGGGGATTATGTTCCCAATTCAGCAAACCACTGATGCTCACAACCTCAATACCCCAACTACCCGATCACGTAGGGAAACCTCAAACGGGGATCACGTTCTCAACTAAGCAAACCACTATTGCTCACAACCTCAATACCCCAATTACCCGATCACATAAGGGAAACCTCAAAACAACCCTCCCACGTGAAGGAAACCTCAAACCACCCGTTCACGCGAGGGAAACCTCGAACACCCGTTCACATAGGGGAAACCTAGTTCGTATGGCGCCGCAACGCATCAACCTTAACCCCTCTCCATGGTAAGACTCTCACACCAAGGTGCTGTATCACTACCGTAGGTTATTGATGAGTCTCGAACCCAAGACCTCACCTTTTAACACCGAACTTACGACCTCTACAACCAACACAACTGTGAACACAGCAACGCAAAACCCAACACTCAAGCTGCACAATTAAGACGGTGGAACAAGACAGGAATCACGGATCCGTGACAGACCCCGTCACGGTTAAGGTCACGGAGCCGTGACGAAGGCCCTAAAATTGCCAAAACGCGCTGCTCCGTCACGGATCCGTGATAGGATCCGTGACGCTCGCGCATACCTGTTTTCCAATTTCGTTTCAGACTCGAACTTTATCTCCTTTTTAACCCTAAAGGCGGTCTTAAACGACACACACGTTCGACCACCAATTTAACAAACACACGCACAACGACTCACAGACAAATTCAAGTCACACAACTCAATCACAAGCCGACAAGGCCTACCCAAAATCAAAACACGCCCACCGGGCCAACCAATTTCGAAACACGCCCACCAGGCCATCCAAATCAAAGCACTCCCACCGGGCCAACCAAAATCAAAAACACGCCCATCGGGCCAACAAATTTTAAAACTTTCTCCTTTTCACCATAAAATTTCATTTTGACATCAGGCAGTTACAACCCGGTCCAGGCGTCCCCGAACTACATTATACCCACTTAATATCAGCACCGTCACGCTCGACTACAGGGGCGCCCCTGAGTCGAGTCGCGACAACTTAAAAACGTTTCACGCAGCAACACACAAACAGTATGCCAGTAATGACCGTACTGCACATACACACAACAACAACCAAGACTCAAGACACTACAGGTCTACACACGATTTCCGACTTGCGTACCCAACGCACGACGTGACTTTTACTGACTCGACTCTCCCACCTAGTTGACGTACAGTCCGAGGTGTGAAACCTCGAGCTCTGATACCAAGCTGTCACGCCCCAAATTCGGCGGAACCGAACCCGAAACGCGAACGCTTAAGACAATAAAACATTTTCAAACCTTTTATATAAATCGCTTTAAAACCACCATTTAGTTAATCAAAATAATAATTTACAACTCAAAAGTACGTCCCAACAAGCGGACAAAATACAAGGCGTACATCGCTAGACTCAAAAAGGAGTCCCGGACTCCCGATCCTAGCTCTTCAAGCTTCGAGAGCTCACATAGTCCGTCCCGCGACCAGTACCTGTAGGAAAAGCAGCTAGGGGTGAGCGTTCGCTCACCACCACAGATAACAGACTGACTACGACATACTAGCAGACAATGCCATTAACACCAACAACAACCCAACACCGGGGACTATTATCCCCCAACTCAAGTAACCCGACTAACACACAAACTGTTACTTTCCTCAACCGACTCAACACTCGGAAACGTAATGTAGACCCGACACAACGATTACGACTTCCTTCAAAGACACGAAAGACAACCACGCAACACCCAAGATCACAAAGGATCGCACACCAAACAAGATCACAAAGGATCGCACTCCAGCTGCTTAGTGCCGGTTGCCAACCGGCTGGGCTTGAGCCTGCCCCACGCAACTTCCCCCGGTCTCTGTCGGGCCAGGCGGTCGACCTGTTAGCGATATATACAAAGCTACTTTTCCTATAGCTAGTCGGAAGGGGAGTAACCCTCCATCGCCGATGAATGCACCCTTTTTCCGGTGGTTAACCCGGAAGGCGGGCCAAGCCCCACGACACGTGGCCCCAGGACCCCTTACTTGTTAGGTGAGCCCCCAACCTCGTCTGAACAATGCACACGCGCGCGAACAACGGGACCCCTTTCTTGTCAGGCGGGCCCCCAACCTCAGGTAGAGACTGTCCACAACCAAAGTCAACAACACAAGAACACAGGTTCAACAACCCCACGGGCACTCATGGCCACCCAAGACTCCAACAGTAAAACACGGGTTCAAGAACCCCACGGGCACTCATGGCCACCCAAGACACAAACAATAAAACACGGGCTCAACAACCCCATGGGCACTCATGGCCACCCAAGACACCAACAGTAAAGACAGGGGTTCAAGAACCCCACGAGCACTCATGGCCACCCAAGACACCAACAGTAAAGACATGGGTTCAACAACCCCACGGGCACTCATGGCCACCCAAGACACACCAACAGTAAAGACACGGGGTCAACAACCCCACGGGCACTCATGGCTACCCAAGACACACCAACAGTAAAGACACCGGCTCAACAACCCCACGGGCACTCATGGGCACCCAAGACACACCAACAGTAAAGTACGGGCTCTCATGGCTACCCAAGACACAAACTAAACAATCAACCTCCGAGTATAAACAAATGCCTTTAGTAATTCTAATATCGGTAAGTTCACTGCTCCTACGACACTACTAAGTGTCACATGCATTTCTGTTGCTCGATACGTTCCCGTATCATACGACACCACCCGGTGTCGCCTGCCTTTCTAATATTCGATAAACTTACTTAACCCACGACACCCAAGTGTCACATGCATTTCTACTGTTAACTTTCCCTAGTCAGGGCCGAGATTCGGCTACTTTTCCCTACCTCGTAATTCGTTCCCACAAGTTCACAACCAAGCTCCGGCGTGCGAACGGTCACTCGCCTAGCTTTTCCTTTCCACGGTCCTCGGCACGATCTAACAAGATCACAATTAAAACACTTTTTAAGTTTGCAGACAAAGCTGAATTTTAATGAATTTGACGCCCAAACTCAACCCCGACAATGTCGATCACTCCCAAACTTCCCAATTACTCGACATTGTCAATAATGGGCCCGGAAAGGCCCGATTCGCCCGGCCCAGTGAATCTGCCCGGGATTGGAAAACGACCTTCCGGGGCTCCGAAAATTCCCGTTTTCGTTTCTACGATCTTAGAATAATTCAAGGGTTCCAATGCAATCGACGAAATCAATTTCCGACTTCCGAGCGATTTAATTCGCGTTTAAAGTTTCTAACCCGAAATTCCAACTTTCACAATTTAATTCCAAAATTCGTTCCGGGTGTGAATTAACGACTTGGGGATCGTCCTAAACCACCCGAACACGAAAACCCGAGACCCGGGCAAGTGGGCCCCACACGGCCACAATGGGAAAATTTCCTTTTCGCCCCAAAACGTTCCTAACGAAACCCAAACCTCAACCATTCATCTTTAAACCAAATCTAACCAAAACCCTAAAATTAAAATGTACCAAAACGAAAATCGAAAGGGTACTCACCGTAGGGGATGATTACGGGAACTCGATTCTTCGATCGTTGAGACGATCAGTTGGTTGGATCGTCGGGAAATCCCTAAACTCCAACCCTTTCCTTCTCTTTTCTCCCTTTTCTCCTTCTCTTTCCTCTCTCTAAATTTCCTCTTTTTTTGTAAGTGGCCGAGACCTCCATTTGCTTTCCCTTTTGTCTTGTTTTAAAAATAACAACTTTTACCATATTTACAAAACTAACACCAAGTAGTCTTCTTTTGTTTTGTCCCAAAAACCTAACACCACTACTTGTGTGACATGTGGCAAATGGGTCCCACCCCTTTTTGGAAAATATCATTTAGATATTTTTCAGTCAGATTCGCGAAATTCGGCCGTCTCGGGCCCGAACGGGCACTTTTTCCAAGAAATTACGAAACTTCACGGGCTACAAGGAAACGGCTCAACTAAGACCACTGTGACGACGGCTAAGCTTTTTGGATCCAAAACGGACCTCGAACGGACCAAAACGTCGCTCGGTTGACTTTTCCAACAAAAAGTCAGCCTTTCCCAAATTGGTTAGAAAGTTGCCCTGAGTACCCCAGAACTCACTTTGGTCGATATCGGGGTCAACTTAAGTCCGGTATGACCCTCGGGGTCAAATTTATGTTCATTTAAGTGTTTGTCTAAATTTTTTAAATTTTCCTGTTTTTCGCCGATTTGACTAGCGTTGACCGGGAGTGGTTCTTACACTATATCTCGGGTCACTCTTTGGCCATCTATTTCCGGGTTCTCGCGGGAGAGTAAACGAGGCGATACTTTTTCTTGTTTTTCTCCACCTTCTTATGTGTTTGGGAGGTCGATACGAATCCCCTTTTACAGCCATCTTCTTTTTAGTAGAGGCGTCAACAACCTCATTCTCGAGAGTGGCGTCAACGCCCTCAATTTCTTCCTCGGAGTTGGACCCATTGTCGCTCCCTCTATCTCTGCCGCTCTCGTCAAAGTTGTTTTCCACAAGGGGAGAATGTTTGGTAGGCGTCCTCTTTTTCGCCCCGCCTTGCGGACGTACCAAACGTCGGCTGCAGTAGTGGAGTTTGACGCTACTCCCGGACTAGGACTTCCTTATGGTGTAGGACCCGTTGAACGGTATAACCAACAGACCCATCACCGACCATTGCGTTTGAGGGGGGGGGGGGGGGGGGGGGGAGGAGGGTGGAGTGGCGTGGGTAGCGGCGGAGTAGCGACAAGGGTAAGGTCTTGCATTTAAGTTGTATTTCTTGGCGGCATCCTGCATTTTATATCAAATAACATTTTTTTATAACAATATAAAAAAATAGATTAACAAACATATATAAATCGAAATTTTAGCAAACCTAAATAAAAACTTTACATAACTAGCATTAACCCTACATTTGAGATAATCAAATTGAATTTAGTTAAAACTAATTCATTAACATAAATCACTAACCTAATTGAGTAACCTAATTAAATTTATTAACCTAAACCAATATAAATCACTAAACTATACAAAGAAAAGTGAAATACTCTGTACAAAAAATGAATCGATCAAAAAAATAAGCATAACATCTTTATTTTATTTAATAGAATCACAAGAACCAAGACATATCAAACATAATATATTGGGTATATTCTAGTAAACTTAAATCAAAATTTTACATAACTAACATTGACCATACATATTAGATAATCAAATTCAATTTAGGTAAAACTAATTCACTAACATAAATCACATAGGTAACTTTATACTCTTTACAAAAAAACACTCTCTACTGCTACAGTAGCTCTATGCAGATTCTACAGTAATTTTGATGATCTTCAAGCTTCTGAAGAACATCTGAAGAACAACACAAGCTCTTCCTCAGATCCTTACACTCCTTCAACATCCTTCATCCTCTATTCCTGGCCTTTTATTGACTCATTGCAGCTCAAGAACTCTTGTTTTCTGCTTCTCCTCATATTGGGTCTTTCTCCTCAGCAACTCTGTTCTCCAGATTCATCCTCAGAAGGATGTTAACCTTACAAGAACTCAGTGGTGAACTACTACAACCTACAATAGCGCCAGAAGACCAAGTCCAAAAGACCTCCTCATCCTCCATTGGTCCCCCACCCGGTTTTGAAAATTCTCTGTAGAAACCAACCTTGGCTCAACTCAAGACGAAATGTCAAGATCAATACTCTTCTACCGATAAGACACAAGAGTACTCTCCTGGTGGTCATACCAAGCTTTTGGATGGAAGAAAGATGTTCTATGACAAATTCTTCGAACCTTTAAACTCTGACACTGATTCAACCCCAACTTCCTATGTGGCTAAACTCAGAATTAACCAAAGTCACCACAACACTGCAAAAGGCAAAACAAAGGTTTATTATGAAGAAGATCAATTCCAGCCTGCTACTAGTGTTCCAAAACAAGCATTCCAATGCAACTCTCATGATTTGGGCAACATTGATGCATACATTCACAATCTTCCTAGTAGAGCCACTGAACCTTGGCTACATAAAATCTTCTCTATAGTAGGAGGCCTCAAAAGAGCTCACATTGCCTCCAAAGTAAACAAACAAGGTAACTACTTTTGGATTCTGCTATTATACAACTCTTCAACAATTGCAGGAGGCTATAAACACTTTCAATGGCTTTACTCTAAATGGATACAAGCTTTATGTTACTCAAGCAAGGGTTACCACACTCTCCCTCCAATCTAGCAATCCTCTGTCCTCCGTGGTTCCTCAAAGGCCTGATACACACACAATGTATCCCTTAAGACACCAAGGCTCTATAGTGCTCCTCCAGCAGCAATTAATCACAAATAGCCATCTTGTCATTACCCACCAGAACTTCACAGCACAATCTATCATGGCAAGCTTTGCTTCTGAACAAGTCTTTGAGATTCAGGTTAAATCACTTGGCAATAGGATTCTTCTTCTTCATTGCCCAAATCCTCTCTTTGATAAGGAACTCTTGAAGGAAGATGGACATTGGCTCAGTAAATGGCTCACAATCATTCCTAACAGAGAAAGGCTTTGTGAGAAAGAAGGGTGTTTCAAATGGGTTATCATCTATGGTTTGCCTTATCAAGGCTGGTGTGAAGAGACATTTTTTACTGCTGTTTCTACCCTTGAGGATTATGTCACTACCCATCCAATCTCAACTGCTGGTGTACAAATTGATTCAACCCTTATCCTCATTCACACCAGCATTCATGAGATACTTGCAACCAAAGTTGATCTCTTCCTGGGCAGGAGAAATTCTCAGTTTGGATCAAAGAAACCAGGGTGGAAGAAGTTGCTGAGATCATTGGGAAAAGATTGTCTAGTGAAGAAAGCTCCCAATTTGACTTGAGTTCCTCTGAGGAGGATGTTGATCTTGGTGGAGAAGAATCTCCCATTGTTCCTGCCACTGAAACTCCTTTGGATACTGATTTAAGTGAGCCTCTTGCTCTTATACCTTTGGAGGTTGCTGCTGGGGTTGTTGCCATTAATGAGCTATTTCCTACAGAGGTTCAGCAAGAAGTTATTGCAGCCCCTCTTGCATTAATGAAGGAGAATGTTCTGAGGAATGTTCTTGCTCAGGAGAAAAGTCTACCTCACTCTCTTTAGATAACTTGGTGGTCAGAGATTCTCTAGAAGAAGCTGCAATCCTTGAGGAAAATATTGTCACTTTTCGAACCCCTAAGGACACAATTCAGATTCATCTACACAATGATCTTCTCCAGACATCTACTATGGGCAATCCAAAGGCAGGTCCATCTGCTCCATTGATTGAGTGTGAACTTCAGACAACAAAATTCTCTGGCACTGTTCCTCAATCCAATCAAATTACAACTGATTTAGTCACAACACAACTACTTGGTTCTCCTCAGCCCCTATGCACTACTGCTAGTACACAGATAAATCCGCATTTATTGCCAAAGATGGGTTTGAATGACCTTTACTACTAAAGGCTCAAGATAACAGATTGGGAAAGAGTCTAATTGCAAAAGGAGAGCAAAACTTACCATCCTTGGGGACCACCTGCACATATCAGTTTGGTTTGGAAGATATCTTTAGTGCTCACAACACCCCATTTTCTCATCCACAGCTGGTACTGCAGGAAACTCAAATTACTGAGATATCTGATTTTTTGGGGTTAACAAAGGGCCCTACTATTCATCTGTCAGACTCAACTCCTAAGAAAAATTCAAAATTAGCCAAAGGAAAAAATCAAAACCTCCCTCCTCTACACACAAATATGAAACCAGATCAAGTTTGAAGGAAGGGTTGAAGGTGAAGCAATCTCAGCAGAATAAATTGCAGGCAAAGAAAGCATGGTCTTTTGGTAAAAGAATTGGGCTCTTGGCTGATTGCAGTGATGATCAAATTATACAGCATCTTGCTGTCTTAGAAGATGTTAAGTTAAGAGTTGAGCTAGATGACACTACTGATGAAGAGGGACTACATCTGACCTACATTGATTCTGGCAAGGAGCTGATAAATCAGATCACCACCTTGGTTTCTCAGTAATCACTTTGATGAAAATCCTCTCTTGGAATTTGAGAGGTGTGTCTTCATCTCAGAAGAAGAAGACACTTGGTGACTTGCTACACAAGCAACAACCACAGATGGTGCTTATACAGGAGTCAAAATTGGAATCCATACCTTTTGGCTTCTTGAGAGCCTGTGGCATGAGCTGGGGTTGGGTTCTGGATTACATCCCTGCTTCTGGACTCTCTGGAGGTTTAATCACCTATTGGAAATCAAACTCCTTTCAACTACATTACACTAAGAAGGTAAATGGAGCTCTAATTTGGGTGGGATTTTCTAAAGAACTGAATAAACCCTGATGTATCACCAATGTCTATGCTCCCTACAAAAGAAGAGAACGAAGAATTCTATAGGATGATCTCCTATCTGAACTGCAGCTCATTTCTGCAACCTCATTGTTTCTTTTAGCTGGGGATTTTAATGCTGTTCTATCTCCATCTGAAAGATCTTCCAATAGGGCCTCCAGTATTGATATTGCTAATCTCCAAGATTTTCTCAACTCTATGGCACTGATTGACCTTCCTCTTACTGGTGGTAAATACACTTGGTTTGGCTCAGGATCTCAAGCCTCAAGAATTGACAGGTTCTTTATATCCATAGACTTTCTCAGTAAATTCACTGCACTAACTCAAAAATGCTTGCCAAGAAGCATATCTGATCAGAAACCAATCCTTTTGTATGATGATCAACTTGATTGGGGGCCTAGATCCTTCAAGTTCCTTAATATCTGGTTAGAAGATGACAAATTCTATAAAGCTGTAGAGAGCTTTTGGTCAACTCTCAATGTCTCAGGCCAACCCCATCTAATTCTTTGGCAAAAACTCAACATGTTGAAGGGTATGCTAAAAATCTGGAATTCACAGGTTTATGGCCAGCTTGATACTCAAATTCAGAGCCTTAGGGAGAAACTAGATAGCTTTGACTCACTAGTTGAATTGAGATTGCTCACTACTAAAGAATTCAATGAAAGAGGTGCCTGCGAAGATGATTTTATCAAGAAAAAAAAATTACTTACCAAACTATGGAGTCAGAAAGCAAGAAAGAAATGGTTCTATGAAGGTGATAAACCCTCAAAATATTTCCATCTTCTAGCCAATTTCAAAGGAAGCTAGAACAAGATTTCTCAGATCCTGATCCTGGATGAAGTACTGCAAGATCCAAAGCTAATCAAAATGGCAGCAGCTGATCACTTCAAAGATAGATTCTCCAAGCCTATCTCAATGCCAATGAATATTGATCACTTAACCTTCAAGACAATTACTGCAGAACATGCCTGTTGGCTATAAAGGCCCTTTACTGATCAAGAGGTGGTGAAAGCCTTGATGGCCTGTGCTGGAGACAAAGCTCCTGGTCCTGATGGATTTACTTTAAAATTCTACCAAGTTTGTTGGCCAATGATCAAACCAGACTTCATGCACTTCATCTCACATTTTCACAAATCAGGTCACCTTGGGAAAGGTCTTAACTCCTCATTCATAGCTCTTATTCCTAAATTTGAGGCACCAATCTCCTTTGGAGACTTCAAACCCATAAGTCTTATGGGGGGACCTTATAAAATTCTTACTAAGTTATTATCACTCAGACTGAAAGATGTAATTGGGCCTTTGGTGGGGTTTGAACAAACTGGCTTCCTGGCTGGAAGACAAATCCTTGATGGGGTACTTGCTGCTAATGAAGTGGTACAAGAGATCAAACAAAAGAAGATCAAGGCTATTATTTTTAAAGAAGATTTTGAGAAGGCCTTTGATAATGTTAACTGGGACTATATGATGAAACTGCTACAAAGACTTGGATTTGGGACACTTTGGAGACTATGGATGATTGCCTGTTCTAGAGCTCACATGTCAGTACTTATTAATGGCTCTCCCTCTTATGATTTCCCAATGTTTAGAGGGCTTAGACAAGGATGTGCACTGTCCTCATTATTATTCTCCTTGGTTGCTGAGGGATTAAACTAGATTACGAAAGCAGGAGTGGCTCAATCTCAGTTCCTTGGAATTCAAATAGGAAATTCTGGACCTCAAATCTCACACTTGCAATTTGCAGATGACTCCATCTTCTTCCTACAAGCAACATCACAAGGGGCTGAAAATCTTAAGCATGCTCTGGAGATGTTCAAATTAACAACAGGGCTAAAAGTGAACTTTGACATATCAGCTTTGATCCCTTTAAATTTACCTCTTGAAGAATCTCAAGAATTTGCAGACATTCTCTCATGTGCAGTGGAAGCACTACCTTTCAAATATCTAGGTTTCAGTCTTGGTTCTAATTCTAGAAGATTGATCACTTGGAAGCCAATCATTGACAAGTTTAATAAATCCTTGGGCCTCTGGCAAGCCGTAACTCTGTCCTTTGGTGGTAGGATAACCCTGATCAAGACCACTCTTAGTGCCCTACCCCTATATTTTCTATCGTTGTTGAAGGCACCAAAATCAGTCATAAGAACATTGGAAGCATGGCAAAGGAGATTTCTATGACATGGTTCTGCACCAACAAGAGTCTTGTGCAAAGTCAAATGGAATCAGGTCTGCAAACAAAAATCCGATGGGGGTCTTGGAATCAAAAATTTAAATCTGATGAATTTGGCCCTATTAGCTAAATGGTGGTGGAGGTTTGCTGTTGAGGACAACTCTCTATGGAAACAAATTATTTGTGCCAGATATGGTGGAGGGGCTAAAGATTGGGATTTGAATAATTTCACTGAACTAGGGGGCTCTAGTTTATTCAGGCACATTATCTCATTGGCCAAGGATCAACACTTTGCAGACTGGTTTGGACCCGAAGGCCTCTCCTGGACTTTAGGGAGAGGAACCAGAGTTTTCTTCGGGGAAGATGTATGGTGGGGAGAGATACCTTTCAAACTTCTTTTACCCATAATTTACTTGCTTGCCAACACCAAGAAATTTACTATTACTGATATATGGGTTGATAATTGTTGGAATCTTGATCTCAGAAGAGATGCAAGAGGTTGGGAACTCCTGGAATGGGGTTGTATTTGTGCCATTCTTAATGTCACTAGACTATTGACAATGGATGATAAGCTTTGCTGGTCTGGAGATGAAAAAGGCTTCAGTGTTCATAAAATGTATACCTTACTTGCTGCTCAAGAATCCTCACCTCTTCTCTGGACAAAACACCTTTGGATCCCTAGGATCCCCTCAAAGATCACTGCTTTCTGTTGGTTACCCTCTAAATGCTTCCTAGATGGGAGAGGACTATCAATTCCTCTGCAATACATCATCTGCCCTCAATGCTCCTGGGATTTTTGTAATAACCACTCTCGGTCAACGCCAGTCAAACCTGCAAAAAACGGGAAAATTTAAAAACTTTAAGACAAACACTTAATTGAACCTAGAATTGACCCTGAGGGTCATACCAGACTTAAGTTGACCCCAATATCGACCAAAGTGAGTTCCGGAGGACTCAGGGCAACTTTCTGATCAATTTGGGAAATGTTGACTTTTCGTTGGAAAAGTCAACGAGTGACGTTTTGGTCCATTCGAGGACCGTTTTGGATCCGAAAAGCTTAGCTGTCGTCGCAACGGTCTTAGTTGAGCCGTTTCCTTGTAGCCCGTGAAGTTTCATAATTTCTTGGAAAAAGTGCCCGTTCAGGGCCCGAAACGTTCGAATTTCAGGAATCTGATTGGAAAATATCTTCTAGATATTGTTCCAAAAAGGTGTGGGACCCACGTTGCCACTTGTCAAACAAGTGGTGGTGTTAGGTTTTAGGGGGAAAATAAAGATGAGGCATAAGGGGGGGGGGGGGGGGGTTCGGCCAAAGGGGTTAGAAAGAGAAACAAAATAGAAAAAAAGGAGAAGAGAGTTTAGAGAGAGAAGGAGAAGGAGAAGAAGAGAGCTAGGCTTTGGGTGGTCACTATTCACGAGCTTCAACCCTTGGATCGTCTCAAAGTTAGGAGAATCGAACTCACACCGTCTTCCTCTACGGTAATCACCAAATGATCTTCGTTTTGTCAAGTTCTAAATTTTGGTTTTGGTTTAAAACTATTAGTTTAGGGTTGTATTGCGGATGGGGGATCGTTAGAGACGTTTTGGGGTGAAGGGGGACGATTTCCGGTAACCGGGAGCTCAGGGGGAACTCCGACCACCATAGGGGGTGGCTGGCCGGAGCTAGGGCCGGCCACCACCATGGTGGGCCGGGCCCACTTGAACCCTAGCCACCCACAGCCAAGGTGGGCCGGGTGGGGCCCACTTGCTCGGGTGCTCGGGTTTTTTGTTCGGGTGGTTTAGAACGTTCCCCGGGTCATAAATCCACAACCGGATCGAAATTTGGAATTAATTTGTGAGAGTTGTAATTGACGGGTTTAGAAACTTTAAACGCTAATTAAATGACTCGGAAGTCGGAACTGGATTCCTTCGAGTGCATAGGAACCCTTGAATTATTCTAAGACCGTAGAAACAAAAATTAGCGTCGTGGGTTAATAGTAGAATTGCATGTAACACCGGGGTGTCGTGGGTTAAGTAGGTTTATTTGAATATTAGAAAGGCAGGCGACACCGGGTAGTGTCGTGTGATACGGGAACGTATCGAACAATAGAGATGCATATGGCACTTAGTAGTGTCGTAGGAGCAGTGAAATGTTGTTATTATATTTACTGGAGGCATATGACCATGCCCGGAGGTTGATTTTACTATTCTGTCTTGGGTGGCCATGAGAGCCCGTATTTTACTGTTGTGTCTTGGGTGGCCATGAGAGCCCGTGTTTTACTGTTGGCGTCTTGGGTGGCCATGAGTGCCCGTGGGGTTGTTGAGCCTGTGAGTTACTTTTTGTGTGTCTTGGGAGGCCGTGAGTGCCCGTGGGGTTGTTGAGCCTGTGAGTTATTGTCGGTGTGTCTTGGGTGGCCATGAGTGCCCGTGGGGTTGTTGAGTCCGTGTTTTACCGTTGGTGTCTTGGGTGGCCATGAGTTCCTGTGGAGTGTTGAACCGTTCTGGTTGTTGTTTGCTGAACTTTTCTTGTGATTCTGATTGTGGTTACCCGACTTTGTGTCGGGGAAGTTGCGTGAGGTGTGGCTAGCCACCCGACTGGGATCGAGGGTAGGGGAGAGGTTGTGGGCTAGCCTCCCGACTGGGATCGGGAGAAGGTACGCGCGGGGTGTGGCTGGTCACCCGACTAAGATAGGGGGTAGGGGAGAGGTTGTGGGCCAGCCTTCCGACTGAGATCAGGAGAAGTTGCGCGACAGGTCGACCGCTTGACCTGACTAGGATCGGTAAAGGGCGAGAGAGAGATGGGTTACTGAGCAGCTGGCGTGCGATCTTTTGTGATCTTGTTTGGTGTGCGATCCTTTGTGATCTTGGGTGTTGTGTGGTTGTCTGTCGTGTCTTTGGAGGAGGTCGTGAATCGGTGTGTCGGGTCTACATTATGTGTCCGAGTGTTGAGTCGGTTGAGGAAAGTAACGGTGTGCGTGTGTCGGTCGGGTTAATTGAGTTGGGGATAGTGATCCCCGGTGTTTGGGTTGTTGTTGGTGTTACCGGCTTTGTCTGCTAAGTATGCCGTGGTCAGTCTGTTATCCGTGGTGGTGAGCGAACGTTCACCCCTAGCTGCTTTTCCTATAGGTACCGGTCGCAGGTCGGACTAGGTGAGCTTCTGAAGCTTGAAGAGCTAGGAGCGGGATTCTGTGGTTACTTTTGAGTCTAGCGACGTACACTTGTATTTTTTCCGTTGTGGGACGTACTTTTGAGTTGTAAATTATTCTTTTGATGAACTAATTGGTGATTTTAAAGTGATTTATGAAAAAGGTTTCAAAATGTTTTATTGTTTTTAAACGTTCACGTCCCGAGTTCGGTTAACTGAAATTGGGGCTTGACAGCTTGGTATCAGAGTTCGAGGTTTCACACCTCGGACTGTACGTCAATTAGGTGGGGAGAGTCGAGTCAGTAAAGTCCCGTCGTGCGTTGGGTACGCAGGTCGGAACCGTGTGTAGACTCGTTGTGTTTTGAGTCCTGTTTGTGTTTGTGTGTATGTGCAGTACGGGGTTACTGGCATACTGTTTGTGTGTTGCTGCGTGAAACATTTTTAAACTTCGCGACTCGACTCAGGGGCGCCCCTGTAGTTGAGCGTGACAGTATTGATATCAAGTGGGTACAATGTAGTTCGGGGACGCCTGGACCGGGTTGTAACTACGTGATGTCAAGAAGAGAGGTTTTTAATGAAAAGGAAAAAGTTTTAAAATTGGTTGGCCCTGTGGGCGTGTGTGACTTTTGTTGGCCCGGTGGGCGTGTGTTGTTGTTGTTTGGCCGTGTTGGCTTGTAGTTGAGGTTGAGTGAGTTGCGCTTGGTCTTGAATTGTTGCACGTGTGTTGTTAATTTGTTGGTCGAGCGTGTGTGTCGTTCAAGGTTTCTCTTTGAGGTAAAAAAGGAGTAAGGGTCGAGTTTAAAATGTTTTTGGAAAACAGGTCTACGCGAGCGTCACGGATCCTGTCACGGATCCGTGACGGACCAGAGCGATTTGGAAAATTTTAGGTCTTCGTCACGGCTCCGTGACCCCAACCGTGATGGGGTCTGCCACGGATCCGTGACCCCTGTCTTCTACACCGTCTTGATTACGCAGTTTTCGTGTTGTCGTTGCGTGGCTTGGTGTACGTTGTGCGGTTTAAGTGAGGTTTCGCTTACGTATTATTGTAATTAAAGTATAAATAGCGTGAGCGGTGTGATGTTTAGTGACGAGTACGCTAGTATTTTTGAGCATGTCGTCGTTATATAAGTTCACAAACTGAACGTTTGTGTGTATCCGTGCAGAGGATACTGACACATGGCTCGCGGTAGACGAGGACGATCAGCGGTAACACGGGGACCGGCGCCCGCGTGAGGCAGGCGGGGACGGTCAGCAGGGACACCAGGACGAGTGCCCACCGTTGAGCCGCTGAGTACGCGGAGGCCCAGGGTACTCCTGTCGGAGAGGACATGAGAAGCGACGCGGGACCTTCTACGGGCACGCCCAGCATCCCGTCGGTCGCACACCCTCCCACTACGACCGCCCTGGACGAGCTGACCAGGACAGTACATAATTTGGCGGCGATCATCGCCAGTCGAGAGTCTGCATCGCCAGCTCTGGAGGCAGCAGCGGTCCCAGTGAGGCCCATTCAGGCAGAGGACCATACGGCCCGGACCCTGCTGGACTTCCTGAAGCTAGGGATACCCACATTTTTCGGGGAGCCGAACCCCGACCTAGCCGAGAGGTGGCTAGAGCAGGTCACGCGGGACCTAGACACATCAGGTATCGAGGATGGCCGCCGCAGAGTGTCCTTTGCAGCTCATCAGCTGATGGACAGCGCCTACCACTGATGGGGGCGTGTGAGGGACAGTGTCGGGCACGACTACGGCATCTTCCAGACGGTCTTTCTGGCACAGTATTTCCCCGAGTCGGCTCGGTTGGACTGACATCGGCGGTTTCTGGACCTACAGCAGGAGGGGATGTCCGTGGCAGAATACGAGGCCAGATTCACGGCCCTGACCAGATTCGCGGCAGAGATGGTGGCGACAGAGCAGAACCGTTGCCTGCGGTTCGAGGGGGGACTGAGGCCGGTGATTCGGGACAAGGTTCTCGCCTTGACGTTGCGGAAGTACTCAGAGCTCGTGGACACTACAGCGACGGGGAGCAGGGTATCTGGGATGCGGCCAGGACCCGTGAGGTTCGACAGCGGCCGACCAGCTTTGCAGGGCCGTCCAAGTCACGAGACCCGAGGAGACAAAGGACCACGGGGTTCTTCCGACCACAGGCTCATCAGGGTGGAGCGAGACAGCTAGGGTCGGTGGCGTCAGTGGGGCCAGCCGCGTCAGAGAGGGCGCCGACATGCTTTACCTGCGGGCAGCAAGACCACTTCCATCGAGAGTGTCCGATGGGAGGAGGGCCCGCGACGCGACCAGCGACTAGCTGGACGGGCCAGGGCACGAAGTCGAGAGCCGACGAGACCGGCTGTTTCCGGTGCGGCCGGGTTGGACACACTATTGCATGGTGCCGTGAGCTGTTGAGGGCAACTTCAGCACAACGACCGTAGCAGTCACGTACAGTACAGTCACCCAGGGGTCGACCTCGTCAGAGTCAGCAGTCGAGGTTTTCGCAGCCGTCTACGAGCGCGCCGGTTCCGAGACAGCAGCAGAGATCTGGGTATCTTGCAGTCAGGGCGCCGGGACAGAGGCAGCAGGCGTCGCAGGGACGAGTGTATGCAGTTACCGACTCCCGGGCCCCAGGATCAACTACCTACCGCGAGACCATTCAGGGTACGTTTTATTGTATCATTTATGGGCATTATTCTTATTTGATACCGGGGCGTCGCACTCGTTTATTTCGTTGGGCTGTGCTGAGAGGTTGGGGTTGAGCTTAGAGCCGTTGAGTCCACCCCTGTGCCTGGACACCCCAGTTGGGGGTGGAGTATCGTTGACTAGGGTCTGTCGTGCCTGCGAAATTAGAGTCGCAGACTGTCCTTGCCCAGGTGACATCCTCGTGCTGGGAATGACGACCTTTGACGTGATCTTGGGAATGGATTGGCTGGCGAAGTACCGAGCCAATATCGATTGCTACAGGCGACGAGTGACAGTGTTAGTAGGCAGTACGAAGGTGACGTGTGTTCTGGGTAGTAAGAGCGAGGTCCTCCTTTCGGCGTTGTCCGTAGAGGAGGAAGTATCGGTTGTACAGAGCCGAGAGTTACGCGAGTGGTATGCGAGTTCCCAGAGGTCTTTCCTGAGGAGTTGAGCGGGTTATCACCGGAGCATGAGGTGGAGTTCGGGATTGACCTGGTGCCGGGAACGGCAGCGATATCGATGTCACCTTACAGGTTTGCGCCGGCAGAGTTGACCGAGCTGTAGCGTCAGCTCGAGGAGCTTCAGGAGAAGGGATTTATCCGTCCGAGCGTATCGCCGTGTGGAGCACCAGCACTCTTCGTGAAGAACAAGAGTGGAGACCTTCGGATGTGTATAGATTACCGGAGGCTGAACCGGGTTACAGTGAAGAATCGATACCCGATGCCGAGGATCGATGACTTGTTCGACCAGCTGAGAGGGTCAACATATTTCTCGAAGATCGATCTGCGATCCGGATATTACCAGTTGCGAGTCTGAGAGGGGGACGTCGCAAAGACTGCATTCCGGACACGCTATGGCCATTACGAGTTCTTGGTGATGTCGTTTGGGCTGACAAACGCACCGACATCGTTCATGGATCTGATGAACAGTATATTCCGGCCGTACTTAGATCAATTTGTGGTGGTGTTCGTAGACGACATCCTGATCTATTCGCATAGCGAGGCGGCACATGAGGTGCATCTAAGGACTGTTCTGACTCTATTGCGCAAGCACCAGCTATATGCCAACCTGGAGAAGTGCGAGTTCTGGCTCGCTGAGGTGAAATTCCTCGGTCACATCGTGTCCCATGACGGTATACTGGTCGATCCGTCAAAGATCGACGCGGTTTCGAAGTGGGCACGGCCCACGAGTGTCTTCGAGATCCGCAGCTTTCTGGGGTTGGCGGGCTATTATCGGCGATTTGTCCAGGACTTTGCGTGACTAGCCGCACCGATGACTCTGTTGACGCGCAAGGGAGCCGGGTTTGTGTGGACAGAGGATTGTGAGCGTGCATTCACGGAGTTGAAGACTTGTCTGACTACCGCTCTAGTGCTGGTAGTGCCAGAGCTAGGGATCGGGTGTGAGGTCTATTGTGATGCGTCCGGGGAAGGACTGGGCTGTGTACTGATGCAGTTGGGTAGAGTGGTCGCTTATGGCTCCAGGCAGTTGAAGACACACGAGCGCAACTATGCTACCCACGACTTGGAGCTAGCAACAGTCGTGTGCGCGCTAAAGGGCTGGCGGTATTATCTGTATGGCGAGGGGTTTCAGGTGTTCTCGGATCACAAGAGCCTCAAGTACATCTTTTCCCAGCGAGACCTGAACTTGCGCCATCGGCGATGGATGGAGCTGCTTGAGGAGTACGACTTTGAGCTACACTACCATCCGGGTAAGGCGAACGTGGTCGCCGATGCCTTGAGTAGGAAGTCAGTTCCGAGTCTTGCTAGCATATCAGTCCGAGAGTGGGACATGATGGGGGAACTGAGCACGTTCGGGCTTGAGCTAGAGGAGATTACTGGTGACATGGCCATGTGCTCATTAGTGGCTCAGCCCTCACTACTTGCCCGAGTGTTGGAGGCGCAGTCGGAGGACGTCGAGACGCTAGAAATCCGAGAGAGGGTCATCCGTTTTGACGAAGTGGCAGGCTGGGAATTTAGTGCTGATTGGGGGTTACGGTATTGAGGAGGGTTGTTCGTGCCGGGAAACTGTAGGGACGACGTGTTGCAAGAGTCGCATCATTCGCGTCTTACAGTGCACCCGGGGGGCACCAAGATGTACCGTGACGTCAGGCGGCACTTCTGGTGGCGCGGGATGCGGAGAGCAGTCGCAGAGTTTGTGTTGAGATGTCTCGTCTGTCAGCAGGTGAAGGCCGAGCATCAGCGTCCCGCAGGATTGTTGCAGCCACTGCCGATTGCCTAGTGGAAGTGGGAGCATATCACGATGGACTTCGTGTGTGGACTACCGAGATCGCCGAAGGGACATGACGTTGTATGGGTAGTAGTCGACCGGTTGACCAAGTCGGCCCACTTCTTGGCTATGAGGATGACTGATCTGGTCGACAAGTTGAGCAGCCTGTACATTTAGGAGATAGTGCGTCTCCATGAGGTCCCTATGTCGATAGTGTCTGACAGGGATCCCCGTTTCACGTCCAGGTTTTGGCCGAGTCTGCAGACCGCGTTGGGGACAGAGGTTCTACTCACTACAACACACCATCCCAGACAAACGGTCAGTCCGAGCGCACTATTCAGATCTTGGAAGACATGCTGCAGGTATGTGTGCTGGATTTCAGGGGATCATGGGAAACCCACCTGCCGTTGGTCGAGTTCGCCTACAACAACAACTACCAGGCCAATATTGGAATGGAACCGTTCGAAGCGTTGTATGGGAGGCCGTGTCGATCGCCAGTGTGTTGGGCAGAGGTGGGGGACAAGAGTCTGCTGGGGCCAGATCTTGTCAGAGAGACGACAGAGAAGGTCGCGCTGATACGCGATCGGTTGAAGACCGCGCAGAGTCGGCAGAAGAGTTATGCCAACAGACGACGTCGACCTCTTGAGTTTGCAGTCGGGGATCACGTGTTCCTGAAGGTGAGCCCGAGGAAGGGACTGGTACGGTTCAGACGCAGCGGGGGCAAGTTGGCTCCCCGGTACATTGGCCCGTTCGAGATCTTGAGCAGAGTGGGAGCAGTGGCTTATCGTCTGGCGTTACCACCGCAACTTGGGAGAGTTCACAACGTCTTCCATGTGTCCCAGTTGCGGCAGTACAATGCGGACCCCTCCCACGTCATTGAGTGGACAGATATCGAGGTGGCTGACGATGTCTCCTATGAGGAGCAGCCGGTTCGGATCATGGACACACGGGAGCAGGTCTTACGTGGCAAGATTATCCGCCTAGTACGGGTGTAGTGAAGGCATCAGGGGGCTGAGTCGACTTGGGAACGCGAGGACGAGGTTCGCGTGAAGTACCCCGATCTGTTCAACTCCCGAGGTACGTCTGTTTTAAATTTCGCGGACGAAATTCTTTTAAGGGGGGTAGATTGTAATAACCACTCCCGGTCAACGCCAATCAAACCTGCGAAAAACAGAAAAATTTAAATTTTTTAAGACAAACACTTAATTGAACCTAGAATTGACCCCGAGGGTCATACCGGACTTAAGTTGACCCCGATATCGACCAAAGTGAGTTCCGGGGGACTCAGTGCAACTTTCTTATCAATTTGGGAAATGTTGACTTTTCGTTGGAAAAGTCAACTGAGCGACGTTTTGGTCCATTCGAGGACCATTTTGGATCCGAAAAGCTTAGCCGTCGTCGCAGCGGTTTTAGTTGAGCCGTTTCCTTGTAGCCTGTGAAGTTTCGTAATTTCTTGGAAAAAGTGCCCGTTCGGGGCCCGAAACGTCCGAATTTCACGAATCTGATTGGAAAATATCTTTTAGATATTTTCCAAAAAGGTGTGGGACCTACCTTACCACTTGTCAAACAAGTGGTGGTGTTAGGTTTTAGGGGGAAAATAAAGATGAGGCATAAGGGGGGAGGGGGTTCGGCCAAAGGGGTTAGAAAGAGAAACAAAATAGAGAAAAAAAGGAGAAGAGAGTTTAGAGAGAGAAGGAGAAGGAGAAGAAGAGAGTTAGGGTTTGGGTGGTCACTATTCACGAGCTTCAACCCTTGGATCGACTCAAAGTTAGGAGAATCGAACTCACACCGTCTTCCTCTACGATAATCACCAAACCGATCTTCGTTTTGTCAAGTTCTAAATTTAGGTTTTGGTTTAAAACTATTATTTTAGGGTTGTACTGAGGATGGGGGATCGTTGGAGACGTTTTGGGGTGAAGGGGGACGTTTTCCGATGACCGGGAGCTCGGGGGGGAGCTCCGGCCACCATAGGGGGTGGCCGGCCGGCCATGGGGTGGCTGGCCGGAGCTAGGGCCGGCCACCACCATGGTGGGCCGGGCCCACTTGAACCCTAACCACCCACGGCCAAGGTGGGCCGGGTGGGGCCCACTTGCTCAGGTGCTCGGGTTTTGTGTTTGGGTGGTTTAGAACGTTCCCCGGGTCATAAATCCACAACCGGATCGAAATTTGGAATTACTTTGTGAGAGTTGTAATTGACGGGTTTAGAAACTTTAAACGTTAATCAAATGACTCGGAAGTCGGAACTCGATTCCGTCGAGTGCATAGGAACCCTTGAATTATTCTAAGACCGTAGAAACGAAAACGGGAATTTTCGGAGCCCTGGAAGGGCGTTTCCAAAACCCGGGCAGATTCGCCATGTCGGGCGAATCGGGCTTTTCCGGGTCCATTATCGACAATGTCGAGTCATTGGGAAGTTTGGGAGTGATCAACATTGTTGGGGTTCCTTTTGGGCGTCAAGTTTATTAAATTCCAGTTTATGTCTGCGAACTTAAAGGTGTTTAAATTGTGTCCTTATTAGATCGTGCTGCAGACCGAGGGAAGGGGAAGCTAGGCGAGTGACTGAGATCACGCCGGAGCTTATTTGTGCGCTTTTGGAGAAACATACGAGGTAGGGAAAAGTAGCCGGATCTCGGCCCTGACTAGGGAAAGTTAACAGTAGAATTGCATGTGACACCGGGGTGTCTTGGGTTAAGTAGGTTTATTTGAATATTAGAAAGGCAGGCGACACCGGGTAGTGTCGTGTGATACGGGAACGTATCGAACAATAGAGATGCATGTGGCACTTAGTAGTGTCGTAGGAGCAGTGAACTATTGTTATTATATTTACTGGAGGCATATGACCATGCCCGGAGGTTGACTTTACTGTTGTGTCTTGGGTGGCCATGAGAGCCCGTATTTTACTATTGTGTCTTGGGTGGCCATGAGAGCCCGTATTTTACTGTTGGGTCTTGGGTGGCCATGAGAGCGCGTGTTTTACTGTTTGCGTCTTGGGTGGCCATAAGTGCCTGTGGGGTTGTTGAGCCCGTGAGTTACTGTTGGTGTGTCTTGGGAGGCCGTGAGTGCCCGTGGGGTTGTTGAGCCTGTGAGTTATTGTCGGTGTGTCTTGGGTGGCCGTGAGTGCCCGTGGGGTTGTTGAGTCCGTGTTTTACCGTTGGTGTCTTGGGTGGCCATGAGTGCCTGTGGAGTGATGAACCGGTCTTGTTGTTGTTTGCTGAACTTTGCTTGTGATTCTGATTGTGGTTACCTGAGGTTGGAGACCCGAGTTTGTGTCGCGGAAGTTGCGTGAGGTGTGGCTAGCCACCCGACTGGGATCGGGGGTAGGGGAGAGGTTGTGGGCTAGCCTCCCGACTGGGATCGGGAGAAGGTACGCGCGGGTGTGGCTGGTCACCCGACTGAGATTGGGAGAAGTTGCGCGACAGGTCGACCGCCTGACCTGACTGGGATCGGTAAAGGGCGAGAGAGAGATGGGTTACTGAGCAGCTGGCGTGCGATCCTTTGTGATCTTGTTTGGTGTACGATCCCTTGTGATCTTGGGTGTTGTGTGGTTGTCTGTCGTGTCTTTGGAGGAGGTCGTCAATCGTTATGTCGGGTCTACATTATGTGTCCGAGTGTTGAGTCGGTTGAGGAAAGTAACGGTGTGTGTGTGTCGTTCGGGTTACTTGAGTTGGGGATAGTGATCCCCGGTGTTTGGGTTGTTGTTGGTGTTACCGGGTTTGTCTGCTAAGTATGCCGTGGTCAGTTTGTTATCCGTGGTGGTGAGCCAACGCTCACCCCTAGCTGCTTTTCCTACAGGTACCGGTCGCAGGTTGGACTTGGTGAGCTTCTGAAGCTTGAAGAGCTAGGAGCGGGATTCTGGGGTTACTTTTGAGTCTAGCGACGTACACTTGTATTATGTCCGTTGTGGGACGTACTTTTGAGTTGTAAATTATTCTTTTGATGAACTAATTGGTGATTTTAAAGTGATTTATGTAAAATGTTTCAAAATGTTTTATTGTTTTTAAACGTTCGCGTCCCGAGTTCGGTTTACTGAAATTGGGGCGTGACAATTTTGAAGATGGAGCCCATATATTTCTACACTGCAGGAAAGCTTGGGAGCTTCTAAGCCTAATTCTCTCTTGGTGGGGTATTTTTTAGGTCTGTCCTATTGATATCAAGGCTGTCTTTTGCTGTTGGCCATATCTAGTACCCTCAAAACTTAGAAGAAATTGGTGCAACATCATCCAATGTGTCTTCTAGCTTCTGTGGCTCTCAAGAAATACTCTCATCTTAAATGGACAGCAAGAATCAGCCTCACAACTCTTTGCAAAAGTCCTGAATATCACTTATAGTTGGGAATGGGCTTCCTTTGACTCATCCTACCATTTCCCTTTTCAGAACTGGATCTCCACTCCCAGGGAGTTTATCAGAATTTAACTTGTGTTTTGGGGGGGATTGGGCTGGGTCTTTTGGGTTGTTTGGGGGAGTGATTTGTGAGCTATGGTAAAGTTTCTCAGCTTCTCTGTTTGGGGCTTCTTGCCCTTTTGTGTGTGGGTTCTTATTTTTTTTTTTCTTCACTGGTGTGAGGGTGGATCCTCTAGGTTTGAGTGTTCTCTCTTTACCCCTTCTCTCTTTTTTGCAGGCTGGAGCCTCTCTGCTTCCTCTAAAGTTAAAGACTCCTTGATGGCTGCATAACATTTTTGATGACTACATTCTGCAGCTTTTCTGTTAGATATTACCACTCATACATTTCTTAAAGATTACACTGAAGAAGGCATGAAAACACCTTTGAATTATCCTCTACATGAAGACAACCTTAGTCACTCAAACTCCCACACTTCACAACCTTTTCATCTGATACTGCAACTGATTAACTCATCTTCCATTGCTACTGTCCTTACCCTACCTCATTACTCTGCCTTTGTTACTTACAAGCCCCATCCCCTTTTTCTGGCTGATCCCTTCTGCATAACCCAAGCTTTTGATCCATTCACTTCCATTGCTGATCCCTTCTTCTGAGTCCTCATTACTTCCTACTGAAGCTCATACCAAACATTATTGGAGGAAGAATTTGCAAACACACTCATCTCATTCTCGGACTTTATTGTTAATAACTTGCAACTCAAGTAACTCTAAGTCTCTTCTTACCTTTCAATTTCTTTTGATTCTGGTGGAGATTATCTTTTGTGATCTTTGGTTGTTGCAATCTGTAGTGAGATTGCTATTTTTTGTAACCTTTTCTACCTCAGAAGAGGATAATTTAAATTTGTCTTCAACGATAAAAAAAAACATAAATCACTAACCTAATTCACTAACCTAATTCAACTAACCTAATTTAATTTACTAATTTTAACCAACATAAATCACTAAACCATACACACCAAAAAGTGAAATAATCTATATAAGCAATAGATTGATACAAAAATAAGCATAACATCTGCATTTCATTTAACAAAATCACAAGAACCAAGACATATTAAACATAACATATTGGGTATACTCCAATAAATTTGAGTCAAAATTTAACATAACTAGCATTAACCCTACATATTAGACAATCAAATTCAATTTAGTTACAATTAATTCACTAACATAAATCACTAAACTAATTCACTAACCTAATTCAACTGTCCAATGTCGCTCAAGGACCTACGACCGATAGCTCTGTGTAATGTGGTGTTCAAGGTGGTGTCCAAAGTGGCTGCAAACAGAATTAAGGGCTTGTTGGGGGGACTTATTTCTGATACCCAGGGTGCGTTCGTTCCGGGCATATCTATACAGGACAATATTATCCTGTCATATGAAACTCCGCATCATCTAAAGAATAAGAGGCAAGGTCAAGAAGGCTGGGTGGCGCTGAAACTGGATATGAGCAAAGCCTATGACAGGGTGGAATGGGGCTTTCTATGGGACATTATGAGAGGGTTTGGGCTGAGCGAGGAGTGGATTGTTGGGTCACGAGGTAGGGTTGGAGATGAACCAACTCGCAGCGGAAAATCAATGAAAACCAAGAGACAATTAAAACCATGAAACAACTAACAAAGAATGGATTAACAAGAGAAAAATTCAGCACTAGTTCTTACCAAAACAAGAACACCGGTTAACGAATGATTGGCCTGAGTCTCCAAGACGCCTACGTATCCACATGGGAATCAAAGCCACGTAGTTCTTCTCTTTGAGGACTCAAGAACACAAACATGGAGGTGGAAACTAGCCAAACCCGAAATGGCCATGGAAGAGGGAGAGAAAATGTGTTTCCTATTCTTGTCTTGTGTTTGTTATGTTGAAAAAAGATGACTTAAACATAACAAAACCCATACTTGTCCAACTAAAGGCATGGGACAAGTATGGTGTCAAGTAAGGTAAAAATAGGACAAAGTATGGCAAGACAAGATTGGGTTAGGTGGTGAATCACCAACACCTTAATCCTTGTCTTGCTTACTTAGTACTAATTAATCAAGACTTGATTAATTAGTTCCATGGGCCTTGGTTGCATGGGCCTTTCACGGGCCTCTTGGAACATGGCCCGTGACCATTTCCAACGAGGTCCCGTGATTCGCTCATCGCCTCCATGCCTTCCATACCGGAAATGTCCAACATTATCCGACGCGATCAATCCCAAGACTCCAAGCCTTGTCTCGATCCGTAAAGTCCTATTCACTTACGGGCACATGACCCAAAACCCAGTTTTGGTCATGTCTCGAGACAACTCCCTTTTGGCCATTCTCCATAAATGTGTCAATGAGTTTCATCCTCCGGTGTGACCCTTAGGTTTATGCATGTCAATAGATCAACGTAAAATCCCATTTTACTTGATCCTATTTAAGTGGCAACTAACGAGACTTTAGTATTGCCTGACACTGCATAACGAATCGACCCTGTCGATTCTAACCTTTCCGTCATCCCTGTAATTATCCTTTTATCTCCGATATCCTGATTGAGATAAGGCATAGAGCCGTCATCCTTATTATTCTCAATCACCGTTCCTTGATATGTGAGATGACTGAAGATATGATACCCAGTATCATGTGCATGGCCATGCTATTCTTCCAGTCACTCTCGATCAAGTGGCCGAGAACCGATATCTTTCCCATACCTTAGTATGAGGGATAAATCCCCTAGCCGTCTTTCGTGTCACTCATGTAGCTCGTCCCCAAGCCAATCCTGGCCGTTATGGAAGCCCTGTTACGGACAACGTTAGGCTCAGGTCAAACTCAGTTGTTGACTACATAGCGATCACAAAGACTCCTTGGTCTAAGGATACATGACAAGCTACGACACTGAATATGTTCATGACTTAATCTATGGCACATATTCAGGGCGGGTCGTCAAATATCATGTCCCACATGATATCTATGATCAGACTCCGGAATCCCATTCCAATGACTAACAGAACGTAAGCCATAAAGAGCCATCTTTCATACTAGTCGCTTCTAATGAAGCTTTGTTGACTAGGGACCCATCGAGTATGATCTATCTAAATCTATGGTTCTATTCGCATGGTGGGCATAGATCAGAGCACACATCGATATATTACTCCAACACATAAGTAATATAAAGCCGTTTTGATTTTATTGCTAAAGATGATATATACATTTGGACATTTAGGATTGAACTATGGGCACTAAGACTAACAATCTCCCACTTGCCCTAGTTCCAATCTAAACTCCAATATGTCCCCATCGACTTTACATGTCTAACATGTTCAGGCAGCGACACCGCCTTAGTCAAAGGGTTGGCTATGTTATCATCTGTTGCAATATAGGTTATCTTCACTTCACCTCAATTCAGTATTTCTCTGATTAGATGGATACGCCGTAGTACATGTTTGTATTTGTTATGCGATCTGGGCTTTTAGCTTGCGCAATGGCCCTTGTGTTGTCGCAAAATGGATTCACCGGGCTGGATGGGTTTTTAATTACATCCAACCCTGCCGTGAATTTCCAAATCCACATAGCCTCCTTAGCTGCCTCTGCAGCATCCATGTACTTGGCCTCTGTTGTATATTCGGCAATGGTATCTTGCTTTACGCTCTCCCAGCTAAAGCTCTGCCATTCAGCATAAACACATATCTTGACTGACTTCTAAAGTCATCTGGATTTGTCTTGGAAAACTAACGTCTACTCATCCTTCGACGACTAGTTCAACATCATCTTTCCCGGGTTAGACTGATGTCTACTGGTACAACATAAGGCTTACGAGACAGCCGGTCTCATACATGTCATGGCATATATGATCGATCCTGCCCCCAGGCGCATAGGATTCTCATCATCCTTTTCAGCTCATCAGGTGTCTTAGGACACTGAGTCTTGCTGAGATGAATGCCATGACTAGTGGGTAAGAGTCCTTTCTTTGAATCGAGCATTAAGAACCTACTCAATGCCTTGTTCACATAGGTTCCCTGACTTAAATCCAAGACCCTCTTGGTGCGATCTCTACATATCTTAATCCTAAAGATATAAGAAGCATCGCCTAAGTCCTTTATTGAAAAACACTTCCTCAACCAAGCTTTAGTCTCGTGCAAGGTTGTGATGTCGTTTTCAATGAGAACCAGAAAGGTAATCTTGCTCCCACTAGCCTTCTTATAAACGCAAGATTCATCCTCGTTCTTGATTAAGCCAAATCCAATTACAACTTCATCAAAACGAAGGATCCAACTCCGAGAAGTTCGTTTCAATCCATAAATGGATTTCAACGACTTATAAATCTTTCCCGTATTCTTCGGATCGTCAAAACCTTTGGGCCGAGACATACAAACGTACTCAGTCAAATTTCTATTTAGGAAAGCGGTTTTGACATCCACTTGCCATATCTCGTAATTATGATACGCAGTTATGTCAAGAAGAATTTGGATCGATTTTGACCATAGCCACTAGTGAGAAGGTTTCCTCATAGTCAATCCATTGGATCTGCCTATAACCTTTAGCCACTAGTTGAGCTTTGTAGGTCAGAGGGTTGTTGTCCATGTCCATCTTCACCTTGAAGATCCATTTGCATCCGATGGTCCTCACACCATTGATGGGATCAACCGGTTCCCAGACTCGGTTGTCCGACATGGATTGCATTTCCTCCCTCATGGCTCCCAGCCATAACTCGGAGTCGGGCCCATCCACGACTTCTTGAAAGGTGGCTGGATCATCGTGATCCACCATGACTTCATTGTCACCTCCGGATACCATATCTTGGAGGTGGAAGATTGATCCTTTCAAATCGCCTTGGACCTTCCGGAATTGTAACAGGAATTGGTTCTTACTCTACGACAATCTCTGCCTCCTTTCTACTGGGTTGCCAATTGGTTTAGACAGATCTGTACCATAATGAATTTCTTCGAGATGCACAGTCCTCCCAATGACGTCTTTGGAAACAAAACTTCTTTTCCATAAAGACCCCACCCCAAGCGACGAACACCATGTTCTCACTGGGATTGTAGAAATAGTATCCCCTTGTTGCTTTGGGATACCACACGAAGGTGCATATCTCAGATCTTGGTTCGAGCTTAGTCGAAACCAAATGTTTCACATAAGCCTCGCAACCACAAATCTTTAGGAAGGACAAAGCGGGCATCATCCCGTACCATTTTTAAAATGGTGTCCCTACCACACCATTCGTCGAAGCCCGATTCACTATGAATGCGGTCGTCTCTAGAGCAAAACCCCTAAAAGAGATTGGGAGATCAGTCCAACTAATCATGGAACAGACCATTGTCTAACAATGTCCGATTTCTCCGTTTGGCTACACCTTTCAACTACAGTGACCTAGGAGGAGTCCATTCCAAAAGGATCCCATTCTCTTTTAGATGATCTAACAACTCTGTGGTCAAGTATTTTCCACCTCGATCCAATCGAAGTGCCTTAATACCTTTGTCGAGCTGGTTTTCTACTATAGTCTTAAACTCTTTGAATTTATCAAAAGCTTCAGACTTATGTCTCACCGAATAGACATAACCATATTTACTGTAATCATCAGTAAATGTGATAAAGTAGCTAAAACCCCTCCTGGCAAGTGAACTTATTGGTCTACACACATTCGAGTGTATCAGCCCCAATAATTCACCCGCCCTTTCATCGCGATCGATAAAGGGCAATTTAGTCATTTTGCCCATCAAACAAACCTTGCACCTATCGATCGAATGGAATTCGAATGAACCTGAAAGCCCGCACTTCTGAAGTGCTGATAGGCGCTTCTTGTTTATGCGACCCAAATGATAGTACCATAACAGAGTTAGGTTTAAATCGTTGGATTTAGACCTCTTGGTATTAACGGAATATATAGAACTTGAGGCATTGTTACCCATATCTAATATGTATCATCCTCCAACCATGTCAGTACTGGTATAAAACATATCATTGCATAGAACATTGAAAACTCCATTTCCAATATTAACATTATATCCTTCCTTGTCAAACACGGATATAGATATAATATTCCTACTAAAAGTAGGTATGCAATATACATTATACAATACTAAGACAAGGCCTCTTGGCAAAGCAAGACTCATGGATCCTACAATAGTTGCCACAACTCTGAGGTCCATTTCGTGCTTTACAAATCTCTCCTACTTTCAGCCACCATATATTAGTGCATGTGTGAGATTCAGTCATGGTATCTAATACCCATGAATCTTTGGAAGTAGAGAGATGTATCTCTATAGAGTTAATACCGAATGAAGGCACGCTCCCACCGCCCTTCCTTAGATCATCCAGGTTTCCTGATGAAGGCACAGTCCTACTGCCCTTCTTCAGATCATCCAGGCTATTTGATGAAGGCGTAGTCCCACTGCCCTTCTTCAGATCAGCCGTGAACTTCCTGTAATCCCAGTTCCAATGACCAGGCTGTTGGCAGTAGAAGCAGACATTCTCAGGTGTCTCATCTTTCCTGCCAAGTGTGCATGGGCCCAGCCCTTGCCACTTCCAATTCCCTTGTTGACCATCAGAATATCCTTGGATCCCAGATCGCTGAGATATTCTTCTCAGCAGCTGATGACACTTCATGTAACTCTGATATGGTCTTAGAGACAGCCTTGTCAAGGACATATTCTTTGCGTTCAGACTTGAGGACTATCCTCAAAATTCTGTACCAGTCCAAATAGTTTGTCCCATTTAGCTTGACCCTGTCAAGAATGGTTTTTAATGACAAACTATTAATGTTCGCTGAATTTGCCATTTGATCTACAACAGATAAAATTCAATCAGTAAACTGAATAAATTTTATGAAGATCAATCTTAAACACCAACAATCAATTCTAAACCTTTAGAATCTGAAACCAAGATCCTTGATTCACTCGATTAAGCTGAACTAATGCTCACCACTTAATCGAGCTATGTAGGTAAGACTCCATCCAATCACATCCAATGTGACTCTTGGCTAGGGTATGTACTTATGTACACGACTTACCCTATCTGTTACCCTAGCTCAACCTCAGGCCGAGAATCGTAGTCGGGTCCACCAATTTTCAACTATGGCTCGTCACTATGTAGGTGCTCCGCTAATGCGCACGACACCCACATATGTCGTCCAAACCTACTACCCCGCTTCCCCATGGATGCTCCGCTAATGCGCACGAAAACCATAGGACGGGGAGGTAGTAAGGTGTTGATGATTGGGAGGTATCGGACATGACCCGCTTTTACTTGTCCAGTTGTGTTCAAAACTTTGGCACATCCTAGATGCGATGAGCACATCAAATACATTCCAAATGCAATGATGCCTCAAATTACATCCAATGTAATTCTTCCTTTGAACCCGTCAACTACATCCAATGCAATGACGGTTCTAAGGGTTCACACACAAGGATTAAAATTCCAATTTTATCTTTGCATGTGAGGTGATATGCTCGGTAAATAAAGTTAAGCATGCAATTCTAAAACACATAGAATTAATCATGCATAAACTAAACCAAGCATAAAGCGATAAATGTGCACATAATAGCCCCCTAAACTAACTCCCACTAGCTTCTTGAGCTCCACCGACTCCAAGCCGATGCCAACACCCGAAAAGCCACCAAATGACCTTTTCGCCCTTTCTTCGTCTTGAGTAAAATATTACAATTTAATACACGACTCGCAGGTCGGGAATAAATAAATATTACAAACAAGTGGTTCGACGACCACACCTTGAAAGAATAATTACACGTTAACTCTAACGGCTCGCGGGCCGTGAAAAGCGATAAATAATTAAATTGAGCTCGGGGCTATTATGTACACCATGCAAACATCACATCACACATCGTGTTATCAAACAAGCATGTTATCAAACATCATGTGATTTTCCGGTTTTAATTAGTAGCCAAGTTTCGAAATTTTTTGATGCTCGGTTTATCGAAACCGTTCAAAAATGAAACTTTTGAACATTTGATCTTCGAGTTCGTCATGACGGTTCCAAACTCGTCATAACTAACAAAACGGTTTAGCCTTGGCATATCAACCATCCAATGGTCATCCTTGGCCTAGCTCCGTCCAACGGAGCCCCGTTCGGTCCCGGTTTCGGCTCCCCGAGAGTCCCGCTCCCGAGACCCGAAAAATCAAATTTTTTTTTCAAAATTTCCAGATTTGAAATAATTTTCAAAAATTCATTTTACATGCATTAAATCCATGAACAAGAATTTAAAACATGTTATCAAACAATTTAGCAAAACAACATGCCAAAAACGAAACTTTCAAGCCAAACCGAAACTTTGAACACCGTCTTGTGAATCCCGAAGGTAGCACGGCTCTGATACCACTATTGGGTCTCGAGGTAGGGTTGGAGATGAACCAAATCGCAGCGGAAAATCAATGAAAACCAAGAGACAATTAAAACCATGAAACAACTAACAAAGAATGGATTAACAAGAGAAAAATTCAGCACTAGTTCTTACCAAAACAAGAACACCGGTTAACGAATGATTGGCTTGAGTCTCCAAGACGCCTACGTATCCACATGGGAATCAAAGCCACGTAGTTCTTCTCTTTGAGGACTCAAGAACACAAACATGGAGGTGGAAACTAGCCAAACCCGAAATGGCCATGGAAGAGGGAGAGAAAATGTGTTTCCTATTCTTGTCTTGCCTTTGTTATGTTGAAAAAAGATGACTTAAACATAACAAAACCCATACTTGTCCAACTAAAGGCATGGGACAAGTATGGTGTCAAGTAAGGTGTAAATAGGACAAAGTATGGCAAGACAAGATTGGGTTAGGTGGTGAATCACCAACACCTTAATCCTTGTCTTGCTTACTTAGTACTAATTAATCAAGACTTGATTAATTAGTTCCATGGGCCTTGGTTGCATGGGCCTTGGTTGCATGGGCCTTTCATGGGCCTCTTGGAACATGGCCCGTGGCCATTTCCAACGAGGTCCCGTGATTCGCTCATCGCCTCCATGCCTTCCATACCGGAAATGTCCAACATTATCCGACGCGATCAATCCCAAGACTCCAAGCCTTGTCTCGATCCGTAAACTCCTATTCACTTACGGGCACATGACCCAAAACCCAGTTTTGGTCATGTCCCGAGACAACTCCCTTTTGGCCATTCTCCATAAATGTGTCAATGAGTTTCATCCTCTGGTGTGACCCTTAGGTTTATGCATGTCAATAGATCAACGTAAAATCCCATTTTACTTGATCCTATTTAAGTGGCAACTAACGAGACTTTAGTATTTCCTGACACTGCATAACGAATCGACCCTGTCGATTCTAACCTTTCCGTCATCCCTGTAATTATCCTTTTATCTCCGATATCCTGATTGAGATAAGGCATAGAGCCGTCATCCTTATTATTCTCAATCACCGTTCCTTGATATGTGAGATGACTGAAGATATGATACCCAGTATCATGTGCATGGCCATGCTATTCTTCCAGTCACTCTCGATCAAGTGGCCGAGAACCGATATCTTTCCCATACCTTAGTATGAGGGATAAATCCCTTAGCCGTCTTTCGTGTCACTCATGTAGCCCGTCCCCAAGCCAATCCTGGCCGTTATGGAAGCCTTGTTACGGACAACGTTAGGCTCAGGTCAAACTCAGTTGTTGACTACATAGCGATCACAAAGACTCCTTGGTCTAAGGATACATGACAAGCTACGACACTGAATATGTTCATGACTTAATCTATGGCACATATTCAGGGCGGGTCGTCCAATATCATGTCCCACATGATATCTATGATCAGACTCCAGAATCCCATTCCAATGACTAACAGAACGTAAGCCATAAAGAGCCATCTTTCATACTAGTCGCTTCTAATGAAGCTTTGTTGACTAGGGACCCATCGAGTATGATCTATCTAAATCTATGGTTCTATTCGCATGGTGGGCATAGATCAGAGCACACATCGATATATTACTCCAACACATAAGTAATATAAAGCCGTTTTGATTTTATTGCTAACGATGATATATACATTTGGACATTTAGGATTGAACTATGGGCACTAAGACTAACATGGATATCCCTGGTCCGTCGGTGCACGTACTCGGTCACGTACTGTTGGGTCTCGAGGTAGGGTTGGAGATGAACCAACTCGCAGCGGAAAATCAATGAAAACCAAGAGACAATTAAAACCATGAAACAACTAACAAAGAATGGATTAACAAGAGAAAAATTCAGCACTAGTTCTTACCAAAACAAGAACACCGGTTAACGAATGATTGGCTTGAGTCTCCAAGACGCCTACGTATCCACATAGGAATCAAAGCCACGTAGTTCTTCTCTTTGAGGACTCAAGAACACAAAAATGGAGGTGGGAACTTGCCAAACCCGAAATTGCAAGGGAAGGGGGAGAGAAGTTGTGTTTCCTATTCTTGTCTTGTGTTTGTTATGTTGAAAAAAGATGACTTAAACATAACAAAACCCATACTTGTCCAACTAAAGGCATGGGACAAGCATGGTGACAAGTAAGGTGTAAATAGGACAAAGTATGGCAAGACAAGATTGGGTTAGGTGGTGAATCACCAACACCTTAATCCTTGTCTTGCTTACTTAGTACTAATTAATCAAGACTTGATTAATTAGTTCCATGGGCCTTGGTTGCATGGGCCTTTCATGGGCTTCTTGGAACATGGCCCGTGGCCATTTCCAACGAGGTCCCGTGATTCGCTCATCGCCTCCATGCCTTCCATACCGGAAATGTCCAACATTATCCGACGCGATCAATCCCAAGACTCCAAGCCTTGTCTCGATCCGTAAAGTCCTATTCACTTACGGGCACATGACCCAAAACCCAGTTTTGGTCATGTCCCGAGACAACTCCCTTTTGGCCATTCTCCATAAATGTGTCAATGAGTTTCATCCTCCGGTGTGACCCTTAGGTTTATGCATGTCAATAGATCAACGTAAAATCCCATTTTACTTGATCTATTTAAGTGGCAACTAACGAGACTTTAGTATTGCCTGACACTACATAACGAATCGACCCTGTCGATTCTAACCTTTCCGTCGTCCCTGTCATTATCCTTTTATCTCCGATATCCTGATTGAGATAAGGCATAGAGCCGTCATCCTTATTATTCTCAATCACCGTTCCTTGATATGTGAGATGACTGAAGATATGATACCCAGTATCATGTGCATGGCCATGCTATTCTTCCAGTCACTCTCGATCAAGTGGCCGAGAACCGATATCTTTCCCATACCTTAGTATGAGGGATAAATCCCTTAGCCGTCTTTCGTGTCACTCATGTAGCCCGTCCCCAAGCCAATCCTGGCCGTTATGGAAGCCCTGTTACGGACAACGTTAGGCTCAGGTCAAACTCAGTTGTTGACTACATAGCGATCACAAAGACTCCTTGGTCTAAGGATACATGACAAGCTACAACACTGAATATGTTCATGACTTAATCTATGGCACATATTCAGGGTGGGTCGTCCAATATCATGTCCCACATGATATCTATGATCAGACTCCGGAATCCCATTCCAATGACTAACAGAACGTAAGCCATAAAGAGCCATCTTTCATACTAGTCGCTTCTAGTGAAGCTTTGTTGACTAGGGACCCATCGAGTGTGATCTATCTCGATCTATGGTTCTATTCGCATGGTGGGCATAGATCAGAGCACACATCGATATATTACTCCAACACATAAGTAATATAAAGCCGCTTTAATTTTATTGCTAACGATGATATATACATTTGGACATTTAGGATTGAACTACGGGCACTAAGACTAACACGTACAACATAGTGGCGGGGGGGGGGGGGGGGTGCAGCAAGCGGGGTTTATTCAACCTGAAAGGGGGATAAGGCAGGGGGGCCCGCTATCCCCATATTTGTTCCTCTTCTGTATGGAGGGCTTCTCTCGACTACTATAAGGGGCGGTGGGCAGGGGGGATATCCATGGAGTCAGGATAGCGAAGGGTGCCCCGGCGTTATCCCACCTGTTCTTCGCGGATGATTGCTATGTGTACTGCAAAGCGTTCCCGGAGGAGATGACGAATGTGTGCAACTATTTGGGAATGTTTGAGGAGGCTTCAGGGCAGGTGGTGAATCAGGCTAAGTCGTCTCTTTTCTTCAGTCATAATACTCTGGAGCATCGGCATCCGAGTGGCGTGCAGATCTTCGGGATACCTGAGGTCGGTACCCCCTCCACCTACTTGGGTATACCGAACATGATGGGTCGGAGTCGGAAGCAGAGTCTGCAGTATGTTATGGATAAAGTCCTTCGGCGGATCAGGAGGTGGGATGGTAAGCTACTCAATGGGGCAGGTAAAGAGGTGCTCTCCAAATCAGTGTTACAAGCTATTCCCACTTATACGATGAGTGTAATGCGGGTCCCAAAGGGGATGTTGGGGAAGATCAATGTGGCCCTCGCAAGGTTCTGGTGGAAATCGGCAGGTCCGGATGGTAAAGGAGTGATCTGGCAGTCCTGGGAAAATATGTCAAGGCCGAAGGAGGAAGGGGGTATGGGTTTCAAGAATCTATACGACTTTAACTCGGCCTTACTTGGGAAGCAGTTGTGGAAATTAGTCACGGAGGAATCCAGCTTAGTGGCCAAGGTACTCAAAGCTAGATATTATCCGAGGACCTCGGTTCTAGAGGTGGGTAGGAAACCAAACCAAAGCTATATCTGGCAGAGTTTATTATCGGTACATGAGTTGATTCAAAGCGGGGCGCGAAGGTCTGTCGGGCCAGGTTCGGAAATTTTAGTCCTGGGACACCCCTGGTTGACAGGAGTGGAAGCGAGGGTGCAGTCGGTAGGCCCTGGGCTTGAGGGGATGTTGGTGGCGGACTTGATGACGCCACAAGGGAGGACATGGGATGAGGGAAAGATCCGGTCCCTAGTAGGAGGGGAGGATCAACATGCGATCTTGGCGGTCCCGATAAGTCGAACGGCGGTCAGGGATTCCTGGTATTGGGCGGGGGACTACTTGGGCCAATACATGGTGAAATCGGCGTACGACAGATGCCAACAGGATCAGGTCTCTATCCAAGCACATCCCGAAATCTGGCCGGTAATCTGGAAGCTGGAAGTGATGCCAAAGATCAGATCATTCTTATAGCGTATGTGCTCGGGCTGCCTACCAGTGGCGGAGAACCTAAGATGTAGATATGTGGAGATGGCGGCGACATGCCCGGTATGCCTGGGAGGAGAGGAGTCGACCTTTCATCTACTGGTCAAATGTCATGTGGCAGAAGAATGCTGGACGAAGTCAGGCCTAATTCTTCCTCAGGGGACCCAGACGATAACGGAGTGGCTGCTACAGATGCTTAATCTCAACCCTGCGGAGAAAGGAGGTCTGATTGGATGTCTTCTATGGGAAGTGTGGAAGGCACGAAATAAGGTAGTATGGGAGAGTATAGCACAACCAGCGGCCGGAATCTTCCAGACAGCTTTCCACCTTCAACTAGGTTGGTTAGAAGCACGACGGAGGAAGCTGCAGGCCCAGGTGAGCCCAAGACACACTCAGTCTCGGGGAGCGGAGGTATGGGAACGCCCTAGTCGAGGATCCTGGGCAATTAATACTGACTGGGCTCTGTTCGCAGCAGCAAACAAAGTGGGAACAGGCTGGATATGTAGAGACGACAGGGGGCATCTCAGGGGAGCTCGGTCTACCTCGTTCCACGGGGCCCAGAACCCGGGGATGGTGAAAGCGTTTGCGATACGGGAGGCGCTGATGTGGCTTCATCAATACCCGTCCCAGAGGGCGGTGGTTCGAAGTGATTGTAAGGTCATAGTGGATATGATCAAAAGAGGTGGGGGCAGTTATCACCTCTCGGGACGATCGTTACAAATTTTTTTTCCCTTTTATCTAAACTCGAGTGCGTGCAGCTCGAATTTGTAAAGCGGACAACGAACAAAGCAGCTCACTGGCTTGCCAGGGCGGCTTGTTCTAATCCTGTCTGGAATTGATAAGGGGGTCATGTCCCCGAACCTCGTCAACATATCATTGTTGCCGAAAATTAATACAATATCGTTTCTCTCAAAAAAAAAACCATCTTATATATGCAATGCAACTCCATCCTTCATCGGTGAATTTACCAAGGTAAACTATAATTTACCAAGTCATGTTCTACAAGTATTAAACTATAATTCACCGAGGTATAGAATAGATTCAATTTAGCTAGACACAACATAATTGGGTATATGCTACAATGACCGCAAGCTCAATCCTTAACATTGACGATTCTATTCTACAAATTTGATACTCTTTGTTTATGGGTTTACTAAAGATACAACAATTAAATAATAACATCTAACACAAATTCTTTCTCATTACCCGAATTCTATCTCATTAACCAACTTTTTTTTCATTAACTAAATAATCACATTATATTGATTAACACAATACCACCAGAGGAAGATACAAGTTATATAATCACTCTTCTCTCTGGTTAGCTTATTGCTGTAGCTGTCTTGTGTCTGCAACACTTTTGCTGGTTTACCTCTTCGGATAATTTGCGGAAAAATTGCTGGGTTTCATCCTTGGATCGTTCAGTTGTGGGGTTTTAGGCTGGTCTGGTTTAATTATGACTTTAGTTTACTTGAACTCTTGGGTTTTTGGTATCTTGCAATACAAGTTAACTCATTTTGTATTACTCTTATAGTTTTGGTTTGTAATTGGTGGGTTGAGGCCCTTATTGGGTGCTCTGTATTGTATTTGAGAGGGCTCCCCTCTTCCTTTAGCCTTTATTTCAAAGACTAGAGTGTTAAATATATTGCCTTTCAAAAAAAGTTCTAAGAGCATAGCAATGTAGAGAGCATTGACCTAAAATCTTTCACGGTACAAATAAACATCTAAAACACACCTTGTACAGTAGCAATCAAACATCACATCTAACAAAAATCATTAAACCATGGCCTGTCAATCCAATCCAATGGTTTACTTCATAATCAAATTCCATACAAACTTTCATAACACTTTTCCTACTCTAGGAATCATATTTCAGTTGGCTCCCATAACAAAAATGGACTAAATCCAGTATTTAACTAACATAAATCAAACTCTAACATAAATCAAACCTTAAACCTTACCTTGGTCGGAGAAAGGGGAGATGGACGAGGTTCTCGAAGAAGGGACGAGGTGCTAGGGCCTGGGCTCGTGCTTGTCCTGGTTCAGATGGAGCAGGGACGACAAGGGATGGCCGGAGATGGCTTAGTCGATGGGATGGACAGAGATGGCTGGACGGACAGACGAGGTTCAGAGAGAATCGGAGACAGAGAGGGAGAGAAGGAGGGAAAGTGAAAAAGAAAGGTCGATATTCTACCTAAATGGGCTATAACATCTATGATAGAACACCTAAGGCGTCGCAAAGGTAGAGCAACGATGTCATTTTAGTTAAGTAACTCAGAGAAAATTCTTTAAGTGTCTGAACTAAATCGACATCGTGTCATCTAACTTCTGCAACGCCATAATGACATCGCAAAGGTGTAAAAAAAAATCTAATTTTGATGACGAGGTTAAAATAATTCAAAATTTCATACTCGGGACATTGATACTAGCGTAAAACTATTATTGATAATCAAGTTTTACATAAAACTAGTTATCTCGATGTTCAAAACAACGAAAAGGTAAAAAAAAAACCTAAAATGCTCACTGTCCATTATACCTCTACGACACCTAGGAGAATCCTCTGCGATGTCGTAGCGGTGTCGCAGAGGTATATAAAAAAAATCTAATTTTGGGTTGTCAATTTCCAAAATGAGGATGTTTTTCAACAAACTACATGTATTTTATCAAACACACAATTAATATAGAGCTAAAATAGAGTCAAAATGAATGGATTAATGTAATAATAATATTACAAAGTATATATATAATTCATAATCTTCTTAATGCATCCGATGGTTCTTACTCCACTGATGGGATCAACTAGTTCCCAGACTTGGTTTTCTAACATGAATTGCATTTCCTCCCTTATGGCTCCGCAGAGTCGGGTCTGTCCACGACTTCCTGAAATGAAGCTGGATCATCGTGATCCACCATAAGCTCACTGTCACCTCCAAACATAGAGAAACCATTTTTCAGAGGTGGACGACTAACTCTTTCAGATCGCCTTGGACCTTCTAGAATTGTTGCAGGAACTGGTCCTTACTCTATGACCATTTCAGACTCTTCTATAGGGTTGTCCAGTGGATAAGTTGGATCTGTACCACCCTGAATTTCTTCTAGATGTACAGTCCTCCCACTAACGTCTTTGGAAATAAACTCCCTTTCTATGAAGACCCCACCCCGAGCGATGAGCACCGTGTTCTCGCTGGGTTTGTAGAAGTAGTACCCCATTGTTTCTTTGGGATACCCACGAATGTGCATTTATCCGATTTAGTTGAAAATAAACGTTTCATATAAGCTTTACAACCCCAAATCTTCAGGAAGGACAAAACGGGCTTTCTCCCGCGCCATTTCTCAATTGGTGTCCCTTCCACAACCTTCGCTGGAGCCCGATTAAAAAAGAATGCGGTCGTCTCCAGAGCATACACCCAGAAAGAGATTTGGGAGATCAGTACCACTGATCATGGACCAGACCATATCCAATAGAGTCCAATTTCTCTGCTCAGATAGACCATTCAATTGTGGTGTTCCGAAAGGAGTCCATTCCGAAAGGATCCAACTTTCTGCTAGATGATCTAAAAACTATGTGGTCAAGTATTCTCCACCTCGATCCGATCGAAGTGCTTTAATAATTTTCCCAAGATGGTTTTACACTTAAGTCTTAAACTCTTTGAATTTATCAAAAGCTTCAGACTTATGTCTCATCAAATAGACATAATCATATCCACTGAAGTCGTCAATAAATGTGATAAAGTAGCTAAACACCCTCCTGGCAAGTGTACTCATTGGTCCACAGACATCCGAGTGTATTAGCCCCAATAAGTCACCCGCCCTTTCACCGCGACCGATGAAGGGCGCTTTAGTCCTTTTTCCCATAAAAAAAGATTCTCATCTATCAATCGAATAAAATTCGAATGGACTAAGAAGTCCGCACTTGTGAAGTGCTGATATGCGTTTCTCGTTTATGTGGCCTAAACGACAGTGCCATAACATAATTTGGTCTAAATCATCGGACTTGGACCTCTTGGTATTTACATTATATATAGAGCTTGAGGCATTGTTATCCATATCCAATATGTACAATCCTCCAACCCTTTTGGCCCTAGCATAAAATATATCACTGCATAAAATATTGAAAATCTCATTTCCAACATCAAAATTGTGTCCTTTCTTGTCCAACAAAGAAATAGATACAACGTTCCTACTGAAAGTAGGTATGCAATATACATTGTTCAAAACAAAAACTATCCCACTTGGAAAAAGAAGACTAATGGATCCTACAGCAGTCGCCACAACTATAGTCTTGTTGCCCACTCTGAGGTCAACCTTGTCCTTCTTCAAGCTTCTCATACCTTCTAGTCATTGCACATTAGTACAAATGTGAGATTTGAGCCTGGTGTCCAATACCCATGAATCTTTGGAAGTAGTGAGATTTAGCTCTATAAAGAAAAAACCTGATGAAGGCGCAGTCCCACCCCCTTCTTCAGATCATCTAGAAACTTCCTGCAATCTTTTTTCCAGTGACCGGGCTGTTGATAGTGGAAGAAGACATTCTCAACCTCCTTCCCCTTCCTTGAGGACTCCCCGGTCCTAGGAGGGTTAGGACGCTTCAGATGCCTCATCTTTCCTTCCAAGTGCATAGGGGTGTTGCCCTTACCACTAATATTTCCCTTATTCTTGAAACTGTTTTCCTGTCTAACCATCAGAACATCCTTGGATCCTTGATCCTTAACGTTCTTTTCGACGGTTACCAACATTCCATGCAACTCTGAAATGGTTTTGTCCATATCGTGCATATGATAGTTCATGACGAACGCATCATATGAACGAGGAAGGGAATGCAGAACCACATCCGATGCCATCTCGTTCTTTATCTTAAGAACCAGTCGATTAAGATGTTTGAGATGCCCCTTCATCTTTAGGACATGAGGACCCACAGATACTCTTGCTGAAATTTTGCAGGAGAGAAGTTCATTATAGACATTGTATCTCACGATACGTGCCCATTCCTTGAACATACCCTTTATGATCCCCTTCATAGCATATGGGTCATCAAAGTACTCCATGATCTGGTCTTGGGGATCAGACTCCATGCAGCCTACTATAATACATGCCACATCTATAGAATCATTAAGGTGCTTTTGGTATGCATCCTTAACAGCCCTAGGTGCATTATTAACTGGCTCCTCAAGCATAGCTTGGTATAAGACATATTCTTTGCGTTCTAATTTGAGGACAATCCTCAAGTTTCTGTCCTAGTCCAAGTAGTTTGTCCTATTTAGCTTGATCATATCAAGAATGTTTTTTAGTGACAAACTACTATTGTTCGCTGAAGTACTTTCCATTTGATCTACACGACAAACAAAATTCACTCTATAAACTAAATAAATTTTATGAAGATCAAGTTTAAACACCAACCAATCAATTCTAAACCTTTAAAATCTAAAACCAACTTCCTTGATTCACCCGATTAAGTTGAACTAATGCTCACCAGTTAATCGAGTTACGTAGGTAGGACTTCATCCAATCAAATCCAATGTGACTCTTGTCTAGGGTATGTACTCATGTACACAACTTACCTTATCTGATACCATAGCTCAACCTCTGGCTAAGAATCGTAGTCGGGTCCACCAATTTTCAACTATGGCCCGTCACTATGTAGGTGCTCCGCTAACGCACGACACCCACATATGTCGTCCAAATCTACTACCTCGCTTTCCCATGGATGCTCCGCTAATGTGCACGACACTCATAGAACGGGGAGGTAGTAAGGTATTGACATTTGGGAGGTATCGGACATGACCCGTTTTTACTTGTCCGATTGTGTTTTAATCTTTTGGCACATCCTAGATGCAATGAGCACATCAACTAAATTCCAAATGTAATGATACCTCCAATTACATCCAATGTAATTCTTCCTTCGAACCCGTCAACTACATCCAATGTAATGACGACCACACGTAGAAAGAATAAATACACGCTAACTCTAACGGCTCGTAGGCCGTGAAAAGCGATAAATAATTAAATCGACCTCGGAGCTATTATGTACACAATGCCAACATTACATCACACATCGTGTTATAAAATAAGCATGTTATCAAACATCATGTGATTTTACGGATTTAATTAAAAGCCAAGTTTCGAAATTTTTTGATACTCGATTTATCGAAACCGTTCAAAATTGAAACTTTTGAACATTTGATTTTTGAGTTCGTCAAGTCTGTTCCAAACTCTTCATGACTAAATAAACGGTTTAGCTCGGCATATCGACCATCCAATAGTCATGCTTGGCCTAGCACCGTCCAACGAAGTACCGTTCGGTCCCGATTTTGGCTCCCCGAGAGTCCCGCTCCCGAGACCCGGAAAATCAAAAAATTTCAAAAATTCCATATTTGATATACTTTTAAAAAATCATTTTTCATGCTTTAAACCCATAAACAAGAATTTAAAACATGTTATCAAACAATTTGGCAAAACAACATGCATAAACCGAAACTTTCAACACCGTCTTGTGAATCCTGAAGGTACCACGGATCTAATACCACTGTTGGGTCTCGATATAGGGTATGAACACATACTTGTAGCGGAAATAACTCGAGACCTTGCCATAAAAAACTGCAAAATATTAGATACACAAGAGAATAAACAATATGGATGCCTCCTTACCAATTAGTTCAAGAACACAAGTAGAATGAAGAGAACACCAAAGAAACGATGATCGGCTTGAGTCTCCAAGATGCCTATGTATCCAATTAGAATCAAAGCCACGTAGTTCTTCTTTAGATGACTCAAGAACACAGCAAGATGGAGAAACAAAGCCAAACCCGTAATAGTAGGGAGAGGAAGAGAAGTTTGTTCCTATTCTTGTCTTGTGTTTTGTTATATGCAAAAGATGACTTAAACCATCGATATAATCAAAAAATACCAACGACAAGTAAGGTGTGAAGCATGGTGTGAACTAGGACAAGTTTGGTGCTAAGTAAGGCTAGACAAGATGGGGTTAGGTGGTGAATCACCAACACCTTAATCCTTGTCTTGCTTACTTAGTACTAATTAATCAAGACTCGATTAATTAGTTCCATGAGCCTTGGTTGCATGGGCCTCTTGGAACATGACCCGTGGCCATTCCCAACGAGGTCATGTGACGCGCTCATCGCCTCCAAACCTTCTATGCCAGAAATGTCCAACATTATCCGACGTGATCAATCCCAAGACTCCAAGCCTTGTCTTGATCCGTAATGTCCTATTCACTTATAGGCACATGACCCAAAACCTAGTTTTGGTTAAGTCCTGAGATAACTCCCTTTTGGCCATTCTGAATAATTGTGTCAATGAGTTTCATCCTTTGGTGTGACTCTTAGGTTTATGCATATCAATAGATCAACGTAAAATCTCATGTTACTTGATCCTATTTAAGTGGCAACTAACGAGACTTTACTATTGCCTGACACTGCATAACGAATCGACCTTGTCGATTCTAACCTTTCCGCCGTCCCTGTCATTATCCTTTTATCACCGATATCCTTTTTGAGATAAGGCATAGAGCCGTCATCCTTATTATTCTCAATCACTGTTCCTTGATATGTGAGATGATTGAATATATGATACCCAGTATCATGTGCACGTCCATGCTATTCTTTCAGTCACTCTCGATCAAGCGGTCGAGAACCGATATCTTTCCCATACTACAGTATGAAGGATAAATCCCTTAGCCGTCTTTCCAGTCACTCATTCAGTCCGTCCCTAAGCCAATCCTGATCTATGGTCGCTTTCATCTAGTGTGATCTATCTCGAGAGCTATCTTTCATACTAGCCGCTTCTAGCGAAGCTTTGTTGACTATGGACCCATCGAGTGTGATCTATCTCGATCTATGGGCCTATTCGCATGGTGGGCATAGATCAAAACACACATCGATATATTAATTTAACACATAAGTAATAGAAAGCCGCTTTAATCTTATTTCTAATGAAGATAAATACATTTGGATATTATGATTGAACTACGGGCACTAAGACTAACACACCTTACAAACAACAAGACCCGAACCCCCAAGGGTTCAAGGTCATAGGAAATTGGGACCGAAATTAGGGGATAGAAACTCATAGAATCAGGAGAGTAGTGTACTAACATTCTCACCTCGGGGAACAAAACACCAAACTCACAATCGATTGGCCAGCACCACCTCGATATCTAGCAGGGAGAAGCAAAGGCCCAAGACCCTCGCGAGACAGGAGCTCATAGATCCGACGAAAAGGAGAACGAACTCCCATAGGCAGCAACCAGATCCTCACCACTAACATCTACAATGATGGCCACCACAACAAACTCACAAGCTTAGCACCAGGACCAGTAGTAGAGACTCGGGAACAAACCTGAATCCACCAAATACAATCTGGATTTGAGCCGCCACAGCTCCAGAACAATAAACTCGAGGGACAAACACACCCGGGCCACCAAAGTGGGAAGGGTGGGTTTGACGGGACTACCACCACCGAATAGAGCAATCAACAACAACGAAGAAGAAGTCCCGATCTATAGCGATCCAAACCAGAGAAGGAAAGGAAGCACTTCCCACAAGAAGATTAAGAGCTTAGACGCCGTCCAGTGAACCAGCGTCAGTGGAATGCGGGAGGAGTACAACGTGACAAGCCACGCCGGCCACAACGGTGCTAGCGAAATCCGAGCGCCACAGAAGGAATCAACCACGAACCACAACGAATCAAACAACGGAAACGTTTCCCATGACAATAGAGAAATAAGTCACCGATGATGCCAACGGAATCCACGAACCGGAGAAAACCAAATTCGAGTCAATCTCAGGCCAGAAAGAAAGAGAAAGCTTCCCACGCCAGATCTGGAAGTCAACCAGTGAGTGTAAAGTTGCAAGCAACCGACGAAGCACGTCAGATATCCGGTTGAACCAGCACGACGAACATGAGCGAGATAGAGGCCAGGAAAGGAAGCTACAAAAAAGGAGAGATGGGAAGGAAGAGTGAAGGAGGGATCATAACGACCACCGACCATAGCCGTCGCTGGTGGTAGCGCGTAGAGGACAACAACAGAAGACTGAAGCTAGAGTTGCTTACACTTTAACTTAGTTCCCGCAACTAAACTCCTTATGATCTCTTTGACTGAGATAAAACTTGTTCATTAATCTTGCCAACTCTTCCTTCCACGTTCTCCACTGTCTCCTGGAGACCAACTAGACCCCTCCGAGCATTTTCTAACTCCCATTGTGGGTAACTCAAAGAAGAAGAAGAGGTCATCGTTTTTTTATCAGCAATGCATATGTAAAAACACCGATTCTTTGAATTAAAGAATACGATGGGTGGAAGGGAAACATGAAGGAGCATTCCTTTCGGAACCTCAAGAAGCCCAAAACTGGGGAAATGATTGGGTACGCAGACCCTGAAACATGAAGAAGCCCCACACCGAGGAAATGAATGGGTACGCAGACCCTGAAACATGAAGGAGCATTCCTTTCAAAACCTCAAGAAGCCCCACACCGGGGAAATGATTGGGTACGCAGACCCTGAAACATGAAGAAGCTCCACCCCGAGGAAATGAATGTGTATGCAGACCTTGAAACAAGAAGGAGCATTCCTCTCGGAACCTCAAGAAGCTAACAACCACAAAAAGAAAGGGTCTAGCACCCAAATTTGTCAACCATGAAGCCCTAAAAAGGAAAAGGTCTTGAACCCGGATCTTTCAACAATTAAGCACACGCGATGGCACACAAAAGAGAGAAGCATCCAACTGTCGGGCCCAACCAGAAGACCTCCCAACCCTAACCTTGAAAGGAAAGAACAACTCCCATCTCCAAAGTGCTGCCGACCCTCGAAGGAGAAGATGACAACAACTAAAAATCCGACAGCCAACCCCGCTAACGGCAGAGACAAACCCGAATAACCATACATATCTTAGGAGATGGCTTCTGAAGGGGGCAAACAACGCCCAAGAAACTCGTCGACGGTCAACACCTTTAACCGAAGAGCTTGAACCACACCCGATTCGAGATGAAAGGAAGCCAAAACACCCAAGTATGTATGAACGGGTCAGAGAAGACTAACCAAACAAGGGAGGAAAAAGAGAATACCTCAGAAGACCAGAGACTAGGAGGCGAAGCACCAGAAGCAGCTAGACTAGCTTAACAACAATCCAAACCCAATAGGATGTAGAAGCGCGTCCCACGTCTTGAGCTGGAGCCAGAGACCTCCAATGACCTGCGTGAATCTCCTCCAACAAAACCGCGAGACACAATGTAGCCTGAAGAGCATGAGCAACAGGAGCGACTAAACCAGATGCGCTACAATCACCAACCGGACATAGAAAAGGCACTGAAATCTTCGATAGGTACGCATCAAAGGTCAGCTCGATTACGAACGGAGGAGCTCAAACTCATCCCTCATAAACCCAATTCCGGCCTACACCGAGAAAAGGCCCAAAGGGGGAGGACCGATAATTCTACCGAGGACGAGCACAGACTTCCAAGTAGACCGTATCAAGACATCACTTCCAAGAATCGTAGGCTGAATCCAAAGGGGAAGGCCTGTAGTTATACCGAGCCCGAATCAACCCGAAGCCGGAAAGATCTGTCACCAATGCCAACAGAGAAGGGCAACGTCACAACCAAGCACCCGACCAACACACTCCAACAAGCAGGTAGAGGGAAATCAGCCCTTCCGAGAATCGAAGGCTGGACACGAATTGAGCGTTCTGATACCGAGAATGGTAACCCCTCGCCAGAAAACACCTAGCAAGGACCTGAAGGAGAAGGCATATAGTAATACCGAGCCCTAGCCAGCCTGAGCTCGGAGAGAGCTGACACCCAAGCCTGAATAGAAGCGGAATGCCACCACTGAGAGACCGAACAACAACCAGCTTCCACTACAACACGATCGACCGAAGACTGACCCTCCACCAGCTGGGGATCCGAGTTTGGAACTCGAGCTGAGCGTTCAGATACCAAAACTGGTAACCCCTCGTCGGCCAACATCAAACGAGAACCCGAAGGAGAAGGCTTGTAATAATACCGAGCTCAAGTGAAGCCAAACCTGGAGAGAGTCCAAAGGTCCCGAGAAGCAAAGAGAACCCGTCAAACCGAAAAAAGTCAAAGTGGAAGAAGGAGGTGCCCACCTAGACCCAAAAAGCCCCTGGCCAGATCAGTCCTAAACACCAGCCCAACCTGACCAGGCCCAACTGGCCTGACCCAACCAACCTTACCCGGTCCAACAATACTTGGCCCGAACTGACCCAAATGGACCCTACCCGGTCCGACAGAGAGCCCAACCGCCCAAGTCAGACGCAACCACCAGTCCGACGCTTCCGAAGCCAACTTGTACTTCGTCGATCCTGCACTCCGGCGAAACCCTGAGCTACAGCTGACGAGCACGAGCAACCCCGAGCTGCATCCATCGAGCACGAGCAACCACAAAGCTAGAATGGCAGATTCAGGCACGAAGCAACCAAAAACATCAGATTTGACCGGAGCAGGCAACACGAGGAGGAGCAGCTGTAACTGACCTCGGCGACCAGCTGCAAGCAAGAGCCTCCGAGGTTGTCCAAGCTCCGGTAAGAGACACGCAGACGTGCATAAGACGAGCATGAGCAGAGGTGAAAACAGATCAAAAACCGGTTGATAAAAAAGAGAAAAGGGGGAAAGAAAGGAGAAGAAGAAGGTGAAGGAGAGAAAGTGTTCATCGGCGACGTCTAAGGCCGGAAGCCGAGGCATCGCCGGTGAAAAGGGAAGCAAAGATGAAGAGGTACTGTAGTGGCGGCTTGGGTTTGAGAGAAAGTGTAGGTGTATTACTTGATAGTTACTGCGAGGAGGTCAACGTTTGATAATCAATGTTCCGAGCATTTATTACGTACGGAAAAAAAGATATGTTTTTTTAATGTAGTGTTCCTGTCCAATACGTATAAATTGTAGTGACAGGCCGGGACAAAACTGGAACTTCAAGATGGTCTCCTAGTTTCCAGTTCATCCCATTTGTTTACCTACTTACGATCCGTTTACAAGTTGATCCCAAAAGTTAAGCATAACTAATACTGCTGCTCCATACCTGAAAACAGGCACGAATTGTATGTATCACAAGTTACAGGCTTAACCTGTCCTTGTCTGCAGGCCGTTTGTATACCATGCCACGCAATATATAATAAAGGCTGACTTCTGAGTGAGCAGTGCTAGAGTATTGTATACAAGACTTGCGTTGCATTCAAAAATAAATTAAAATGAACTTTGGTATAATCGTGGTATGAGTAGTAGGTATAATAAAGTGCAAGTAACATGTCAATATGTATGATTAAACATAATTTAAACAAATTGTATGTCAAACATGTGTTAAATAGAGGAATGCGTGAGCTAGAATTTATGTTACATAGAATCTAGTATGAACTGCGATGAATGTGTCTTTCCTATATATTTTAGTTGACTTAACCTTCCCTCAATATCTAAATTCTCTCCACCAAATAAAACATGAAGAGATTGAAAATTAATCGACTACTTTCATGTTTTTAAAATTATTTTTGATGTGATATTTTAAGCGAAAAGAGTTGTTTATTGAAGATATGAGATTACACATGACGAGGAATAGGGGGAGGACAGTACCTCCGAGACGAACTACAACTAATCTTTCAAAAGAATCCGAGGTATATGCGGGTCTTTGAATGACCAAGAAATTTGTTTTGACACTTAAAAGACTAGAGTAAACAAAAACTAAGAACAGAAAATAAAGACTCGCTAGACTAGGCTCAAAATTACGACTTAAACTTGAAACATAACCATATCCGGCTCGACATGAGCCCACCCATCATAGTCTTGAAACTTGTGGATCCGTCAATCAGGATCTTTAGGTGTATTGGAGACGCGCGTGGTCTGGGGAGAGATCACGTGACATGGTGGAGAAACCCCATAGCAGGGAGGGCTGCCATTCCTCCGAAGCAACCCAGGGCGGGGTGACATCATTGGTACTGGCGAGGCTGCAGAGCAAACCTTGCATGATTCATGTGTTTGTTTGGGCCAACGAAAATCCCTCCCACTATGTCTGTGTGTTTTCTTTTTTCGTGAGAGGCAAATATAGAGAGGGCGATCACCACCGCAGTAAGGAGTTGCGGAAGGTCGCAAAGTATGCACCATCCTTCTGATATGGAATCGTTGAACCCACCCCTTATGGTATCCCTCCGGATAACCCACACACTCGCATCGTTGGCGGCGCTCCTTTCTGGGCGGTCCTTTCTAACCGTACTGCCCTGCTCCTCCCTCTCTATATCCTGTACAATTTTCTTCGACCGCCTCACGACCAGTTTCACCCCTCTCCTTTTCCTGATATGCGAATCTTGTCTTGGAAGTGCTAGGGTAGGGACTTGTTTTCTTGCGAGACATTAACTCCGGAAGCTAGTATGGCGACCCTCCGACTAAATATGGGTTTTCATAAAGTAACTTGGGTCTATGTCTTCCTTCTTGCGACGATGTTGTGTTTCTCTATGCCTCCACACATTAGCGATGCTATATCAGAAGGATGGTGCGACGTTCCACAACATCCTACTGCGGTGGTGATCATCCTCTCTGTGTTAGCCTCTCACGCTAGGAACGAAAACACGGACACAACTGAAGGGGTTATTGTTGGCCCAAAAAAACAGACGAATAATGCAAGGTCTACTATGCAGCCTCATCAAGTCCAATGAGGTCACTTGGCCTCGAGCTTTATCAGGGAACTGATAGCCCTCCCCCTCGCCGCCGCTGATGAATGGGGATGACTATGCGTCAAAACCCTCATTTTACGTGCACCAGTACACAGTCATCAAGCAATAGATTTAACGGTTAAGTACCGGTCGATCCCACAGGAAGTAGAGGTATCACTAGTATTTTGCTAAAAACCTAGAGACGTGGGCTATCACTTCCACATCTTCGAAAGGGAAAATAAAAGTAGAAATGTAAATAATTGTTTAAAGTTTAGAAAATAAAGAAATCTATATACAAGCTACCACCTAAGACAGATAACTTTCGATTCACACAAAGAGTCGGTCACAGGTACAAGTAAATATGAATTCCAATTAACGCATGGTTTGGCTAACGAGGGTGAAAACGAATAATGCTTTCCTTATGGTCTTAGAACACGTATGTTCCTATGTATGCGGTATCAAGAAATCAACTACATACTAGTCACGGGGAGAGGGCACGAGACCATTGCCTGGACCGATATGCGAACCACCAATCGTCGGAAAGCAACAAACTAAGGTGCACTTCTCGGCGAATCGACTACCACAAGTAGAGATAGCTACACCACTCGGCGAATCGACTAAGCTACGCCTAGTTCACTTCCTAATACCCGAATGCCATCAATAACAATGAACACCAAAAATAAGGTAGAACTAAATAGAGTATTGAATCACGATACTCTGGTACTACACAAGCATGAGAGGACTCTAAATAAATAGTGAATCTACTCAACTAAGCCTAGTTCTATCCACCTGACGACCGAATAAATCGATCCTCAAGGAGAACTAAATAGAGCAACAAATCACAAAGCTCTGGTAATACACAAGCATGAGTGAACTCTAAACTGTGGGCGAATCTACTTAGCTATGCCTAGTTCACTTCTCGAATGTCAAACACCAACAATCAAGTTGAACTACATAGAACCTCGTTCTAGTAATACACAAGCGTAAGAAAATTCTATAAAAGTGAAATCACGTCTCACACTAGATCGAATCATGGATCGCTCCAAACACAACAATTAGGGAATATCCCCAAATCGTTCAGTCGACTTGAAACACACAAGAGAATCAAGAAAACACATCATCGTCAATAGGAAATCAAGACATAAAAATATCGGAAATCCTAAATAAGTTCACTAAAAAGCTAAAGTTTTCATTTTTACGAACTCTAACCTAGAACTTGATATACACCCGAGAGATGAAATAGCTAGCACATGAAATCGGGTTTTAAAATCATGAAATTTCGAACACAAACTAAGAAAATCATGTTTGAACATCGATTAGCTAAAATATAGACAAATACCCATACAAGCAAGTTGATGCTATTAAGCTCAAAACCCCCAAATCATGCCATAAACACCACCACTCATCAAATTAACCATAAACCCATGCATAAATTTAACGGAAATCAACATTTCCACAACACTCATGACCAAAGATTGAATCCAAGGTAATGGAATCAAAACCCTACTCAAGCATACTAAAAACCGAGCTTTACAACAAAATAGAGAAGAGTAGAGATTAGAACCGAGATTGGGCTGAGAAACCCAATTGAAAAACTCCTCTAGCTTGCAAACCCACCATCTCCAACTCTCCAAAGCTTTAACACATGAAAATAGAGAAGTTGGAGATGGTGGGAGGCTCATGGATGCTTGAAACCTCCTTGGATCGTCTTAGTTCTGGCCTTTGGTGGTAGAAAATGCTCTTTAGATGAAGAACTCTCAAGAACAAATGAAGAAAAAATCACGATACTCTGACTTGGTAACTGTGCAAGGTCTCCTCTAACCCTAACTCAGCCTCTAGCAGCTACCCTCTTCCCTCGCCGGCTCCGGCCACGGCCATCACGGCTGTTGCTGTAGCCAACGAGGTGTCTCTTCCCCCTTTAATCCAAACATCTCCTCCCTTCTCTCTTCCTGTTCTGTCGACATCGCCGGTGTGGTACAGTTGCTGAAGCCGTGTCCTGCTTCCCAGAGTCGTCCAGGCCGGAACTCCTTGGTGCCGGAGTGGTTGTGAAAGCCCAATCACTCTGTTTATGCAAGTTGCACGAAGAAGGAAAGCACCAAGCCCCAAAAGCTCTGACTTGCTGCTGAAGTCGTGTCGTGCTTCCCGGAGTCGTCCAGGCTGGAACTCCTTGGTGCCGGAGTGGTTGGAGCTGCTGCTGCTGGCCTTCGTGCGTCGTTGCTGCTCAGTTGCCGGAGAGTACAGGTCTTGGAGCATGGACGTTGCTCCGGTCAGATCTGTTCTCGTCTGGCCGGTGTCGTCGCTTCTTCGGTCACCGAAGTTTGCAGGTCTTCTGTCGGTCGTGGCGCGTCAGGTTCCGGCAGTAGCCCTGTCCGCCGTGTGGCCTTGTCTTGCCGGAGATGTCCATCTGCGACGCGTTCTCGAGTGCGGCGTGTTTCGGGCGCAGGAGGTGACCATCCGGGTCGGGCGGATCTGGTGTGGAGCAGGTAGGGTTCTACCTTTTTGGGTCGGGTTTTATCATCCGGGTCGGGCGGTTCTGGTGTGGGTCGGGTTTGGTTGGATGGGCTGGGTCTGGATCTCTCTGGTCTGGGCCTGCTGGTCTGGGCCTGCTGTTCTGGGCCAGTCTGGTCTGGGCCTGTTGTTCAGGGCCAGTCTGGTCTGGGCCTTCAGGTCTGGTCTGGGCCTTCAGGTCTGGGCCTGGTCCGGGTACGTTTTTTTGGCTGTTTTCCGGATCAGATCGTGGTGACTTTCGGGTGACTTAGTCCAGTTTCATCGTGGGAGGCGTTTCCGAGTTCGGATTCGTTGTGCTTCTGGCGTCCTCTCTCTTCGTCACGGATGGTATGATTCTTGTCTTTCCTTTGGCCTTATATGTAGCTTGTGGGTTTTCTGCTCAGCCTTAGATTTAGGGTCTTCCGATTTCCTTTGTATCCCTGCCTTGCTTGCGGGGCCCGTCATCCTTTAGGTGTTGGCCTATGACGGGTTGTACTGGGTCTTTAGGCCTTGGAAATCGAGTTGTCCTTCTTCTTAGGGTTTTGAGTTTCAGTGTCTTTGCACTGATTTATCTCTGCTGGTATGCGATGTTGGTCGTCGGCGTGTCGGTATCCCTTAACTCGTTGAGTTGGGATGCCGATGAGATTCATTTACTCCACTAGTTCAGGTTAGGTCTCTGGTTTTTACTTTGGAAGACAGCTAGCTTTCTCGAGCTTCATGGTTGACTATCTGGGTTTTAGACCTTTTTTAGTGGTTCATGGTGGCTATATTTGGGTGTGAGTCTCCTTTTTTAGTCGTCTTTTTCTGTTATTTCGTTCTTTTCCTTGTGGGTCTGCGTACCCTTTCACTTCCGGGTCTGCGTACCCATGCACTTCCGGGTCTGCGTACCCGTGCACTTCAGGGTATGCGTACCCATTCACTTCAGGGTCTGCGTACCCATTCTCTTCAGGGTCTGCGTACCCGCTCATCTTCATTCAGGTTCTGCGTACCCTTGTTCTTCAAGGTCTGCGTACCCTTGTGCTTCTTCAGGGTCTGCGTACCCATTCACTCTTGGGTCTGCGTACCCATCCTTTTCAGGGTCTGCGTACCCATGCACTTCAGGGTCTGCGTACCCATTCACTTCAGGGTCTGAGTACCCATCCTCCTCAGGATCCGCGTACCCATCCTTGTTTGTTTTTTCTACTGTTTTTAGGTTGCTCCCTTACAACCAACATATGATTGGTTTCGGGAGTTCTTTTGGTCCCAAAATGAGACGTTGTACCTCCTCTTTCCCCTCAAAAGAGGTGCTTTCAATAAAAAATTTGCTGATAAAAAAAACAAATGAAGAACAAAAAAGCGGAAATATAAAACTAAGCTTTTTGATCTTTTTCAATATAAAATCCCCTTCAAAAGTTGTTTCTCCTGCTCTATATATACACACACGGTGAAATGAAATGGAAATGAAGCTGATCTGCTTCTAAATCATGCGAGGAAGGGCCCGGAGCTGCGCAAGCTGGCGTATATGCTTCAGTGTGGGCGCGAGTTGAACTGGAGCTATGCAACTGGGCTTTTAAGCCATGTGATGAAGTCAACGCATGAAAGCATGCGGATCAAAGGCCACAAGGCGCGCGGGTGCACGGGCTATCATCGACTGTTGCTGTACTGGATCTCGCCTGGACCAACTTCCCATTTTAATTTTAACGCTTCAATTGCTCCTATCCGCTCTATTAGACCTCCGATCGGCCTCGTTCTTTCACCAATAATTTTCTTTTTTTCGCGGCCTACAAAAAAAGACCAATTACGAATATATTTTGAACACTTGAAAATATTGACTAAGAACGAGGTTTTGCGTACTTATTGGTAAACGCTAAAACATAAAAATGAGGTACAAACAAAGTAAGAACATAGGGGAAATGGTCATTTAATGTAGGAAAGATTTATGCTCATCAGCCGCCCTCTTGTAGAGGTCCTCCACCATCTCACGTGATCCATCCCCGTACCAGACGCATTCCTCAGCAATTTAGTGATTTCTTTAGGAAATCACACTGGTATTCAGGCCGTAGTGGTTGGGTTCAGGTTGAGCCGAAGAAGATTTTGGCTTTGATTCTCTGTCTTGCTCTAGTTCTAGGGTTATTTCATACATTAAACATTCCAATTAACATCATCTAGTTTTTCAACAATATAGAGATAATGAAAAAGCTCTCTACGGTGCCTCCTAGGGTTTTAAACCCAAGTCCCTCTCGGGATCCCTCCTGATCGCCCACACACACACTCCATCGACGACGTTCCTCTTCAGGCGGTCCTTCCCGATCGGTCTGCCTTGCTCCTCCCTCTGTGTCTCCTTTACAATCGTCTCCGACCACCTCAAGGCCGATTTCACCCCTATCGTTTTCATGATATATGAATCATTTGATGCAACTGTCGGGGTAGGGACTTGTTTTCATGTGAGACATTTACTCCAGAAGTTGGCATGGTGATCCTCCAATGATATATGGGGTTATATGGTTAAACCTGAGTTGCTATCTTCCCTCTTTCGACGATGTTGTGTTTCTCTACGCCTCCACACATATGGGATGTTGTATCAGAAGGATGGTGCATACTTTTGTGACGTGCCGTAACTCCCTACTGCGTTTGTGATCGATTTCTCCGTGTTAGCCTCTCATGCAAAAAGCAAACACACGAACACAGCGGGAGGGGTTTTCATTGGCCCAAACAAATAGAGGCTGCATAGCAGACCTAGCTAATTCCAATGATGACACCTGGTCCTGGATTGTTTCAGAGGACTGACAGCCCACCACACCACTCTGAGGTCCCCCATCATCTCACGTGATCCCTGCCCATACCAGGTGCATTCCTCGGCATTTTTGTGATATCTTTGGGAGGTTCAAGTCGAGCCGAGATGATTTTAGCTTTGATTTTCTGTCTTGTTCTAGTTCTAGGGTTATTTCATAGTTCAATTATTGTTTTAATTTTATGTTCTTAGTTTTGTTTGTTTTAGTCTTTTAAGTGTCACAACTAAGTATTTGGTCACACAAAAACCCACCTATACCTCGGGTTCTTTTGAAGGATTAGTTGTAGTCTGTCTTCGGATGTATTGCTCTCCCTCTATTCCTCATCATGTGTAATCTCATATTATGAATAAAGTGTTCCTTATGCTGATAAAAAAGTAACAAGGGTCTATTATATCTTTATATTGTTATAAAAAAATATCATGAGAAGACATGAGGTCATTCACTAAAACACAAAATTAAAAAAAAAAAACAATGAATTGTTTTATTTTTTGTGAGCGAATGTTCATAAAAATACTAACCCATTAAATCAAAGGAGATGAAAAAGGAACAAAAGAACTCACCCATACAAATGGATTAATGATCCATTGAGCTGTGGCAGAATGAGGAATTGAGAGGCTCAAGGGATGTTGAAAGTTCTGGTTAATTGTCTAGTTACAGGATTTATCTGTTAGTCTAAGTGCCCGTAGTTCAATCATAAATGTCCAAATGTATATATCATCGTTAGCAATAAAATTAAAACGACTTTATATTACTTATGTGTTGGAGTAATATATCGATGTGTGCTCTGATCTATGCCCACCATGCGAATAGAACCATAGATCGAGATAGATCACACTCGATGAGTCCCTAGTCAACAAAGCTTCACTAGAAGCGACTAGTATGAAAGAGGGCTCTTTATGGCTTACGTTCTGTTAGTCATAGGAATGGGATTCCGGAGTCTGATCATAGATATCATGTGGGACATGATATTGGACGACCCGCCCTGAATATATGCCATAGATTGAGTCATGAACATATTCAATGTCATAGCTTGTCATGTATCCTTAGACCAAGGAGTCTTTGTGAGCGCTATGCAGTCAACAACTAAGTTTGACCTGAGCCTAACGTTGTCCGTAACAAGGCTTCCATAACGGCCAGGATTGGCTTGGGGACGGGCTGCAGGAGTGACACGAAAGACAGCTAAGGGATTTATCCCTCATACTGAGGTATGGGAAAGATATCGGTTCTCTTCCGCTTGATCGAGAGTGACTGAAAGAATAGCATGGCCATGCACATGATACTGGGTATCATATATTCAGTCATCTCACATATCAAGGAACAGTGATCGAGAATAATAAGGATGACGGCTCTGTGCCTTATCTCAATCAGGATATCGGAGATAAAAGGATAATGACAGGGACGACAGAAAGGTTAGAATCAATTGGTTCGATTCGCTATGTGGTGTCAGGAAATACTAAAGTCTCGTTAGTTGCCACTTATATAGGATCAAGTAAAATGAGATTTTACGTTGATCTATCGACATGCATAAACCTAAGGGTCACACCGAAGGATGAAACTCATTGACACATTTATGAAGAATTGCCAAAAGAGAGTTGTCTCGGGACATGACAAAAACTGGGTTTTGGGTCATGTGCCCGTAACTGAATAGGACATTACGGATCAAGACAAGGCTTGGAGTCTTGGGATTGATCGCGTCGGATAATGTTGGACATTTCCGGTATGGAAGGCTTAGAGGCGATGAGCACGTCACGGGACCTCGTTGGGAATGACAATGGGCCATGTTCCAAGAGGCCTATGAAAGGCCCATGCAACGAAGGCCCATGAAACTAATTAATCAAGTCTTGATTAATTAGTACTAAGTAAGCAAGACAAGGATTAAGTTGTTGGTGATTCACCACCTAACCCATCTTGTCTTGCCATACTTAGCATGTCACGCCCCAATTTCAGTAAAACCGAACTAGGGACGCGAACATTTAAAATAAGAAAACACTTGAAAACATTTCCATTAAAACATTTTACAATAACAGTTTAGTTCAACAAAAGGGTAGTTACAATTCAAATAAGACGTCCCACAAGCGGACAAAAAGGCGAGGTATCCGTCGCTAGACCAAAAGTAAAAACCCGGACTCCGCTCCTAGCTCCACAAGCTTCGAGAGCTCACCTAGTCCGTCCCACGAACAGTACCTGTAGGAAAAGCAGCTAGGGGTGAGCGTTCGCTCACCACCACGGATAACAAACTGACTACGGCATAATTAGCAGACAATGCCGGTAACACCAACAACAAACTCAACCCCGGGGATCACTGTCCCCAACCCAAGTACTCTGACTGACAAACACCCACGGTGACCTTCCTCGAACGACTCAACACTCAAACATGTAAGTAGACACGACAAAACGATCACGACCTCTTCCAAGGACTCAAAGGAACCACGTAACCCCAAACAAGATCACAAGGATCGCACACCAAACAAGATCACAAAGGATCGCAAACCAGCTGCTCAGTAATCTCCCTCACTCATGCGCTTTGCCGAACCACTCAGGCCAGGCGGTCGACCTGTCTCACTCACCTCTCACTCAGGCCAGGCGGTCGACCTGTCTCACTCACCTCTCTCAGTCACGCACTTTGCGGAACCACTCAGGCCAGGCGGTCGACCTGTCTCACTTACCTCTCTCACTCACGCACTTTTCCGAACCACTCAGGCCAGGCGGTCGACCTGTCTCAGTAACCTCTCTTACTCACGCACTCACAATCACAGTCACCATCACAAACACAATCACAAGCAAGTTCGACCACAGGCACTCAAGGCCACTCAAGACACCTCAACAATCAAGACTCGGGTTCAACAACCCCACGGGCACTCACTGCCACTCAAGACACGCCAACGATCAAGACTCGGGTTCAACAACCCCACGGCACTCACGGCCACCCCAAAACACCAACAGTAAAGCACGGGCACTCACGGCCACCCAAGACACCAATTTGAATAACACGGGCTCTCATGGCCACCCAAACACCGAATCAAATAACACGGCTCTCATGGCCACCTAAACTCGACAATAAACAACACACAACAACCTCCGGCATAAACGATGCCTCCAACAGTCCTAAGATCACTAGTTCCACAAACAACCTCCGGGCATGGTCATATGCCTCCAGTACTCCTAATATCGATAAGTTCGCAATCAACCTCCGGGCATGGTCATATGCCTCTAGTAAATCAGTTAACGCTAAGTTCTCTGCTCCTACGACACTACTAAGTGTCACATGCATTCCCGTAACGCGCTTTTCTGATAAACGCTACAACCCCGTATCATGCTTTTCTAATATTTAAATAAACCTATTCAACCCACGACACCCCGGTGTCACATGCAATTCTACTGTTAACTTTCCCTAGTCAGGGCCGAGATCCGGCTACTTTTCCCTACCTCAACTGAAGAGCAACCGCTACGCTTCCTAGCTGCCGACGTTCTGGCTCGCTACCCCCGAGCTTCACTTCGATCGAAGCCGGACTCTAAAGATAACACGAAAGCCATAAATTAATGACGGTTCCACCGTTAAGTTAAAGATTAATTTAACGGTCATGATCACTCCAGTTTAAATCCGACAGTTGTCCCTTAAACTCGAGCGGGATAAAAACGGGGTCACGGCGAATCGGGTTTGAGTACCCGAGCACCGATACTGGTGCATGCGAGGCACGGTCCCAATGCACGAATCCCGAGGTCCGATTCAGCGGTCCGCTTTTGTTCCCTTTTTAACCTAGCTAGCAGTCCAATTTAACCAGAGTTCCAGATTCGTTCCTAATTCCGATTACCAACCGTTTATTCAAAACAGAACGGTTTTTGTTTCAAATCTAATTCCCTTTTTAATTCAAATCCATTTCCGTTCCGATCTTTGTTTTTGAACAACCGCCCCTAAATCCCATTTACAAATTAGATTCACAACTCCTCGATTCAAACCGTTTTTAAAACCGAAACGCTTTTAATCCCCTTTTCATTTTAAAACCCCTTTTTCTTAAATTTGATTTTCCGGTTTACAACCTTTTCTTTCCAAAACTGTGATTTCGATTTCAACCGAAGCAACTCCAAAAAAAACCGTCTTTTACTCCAATCTGATTTTCAAATTCTTTTCCTTCAAAACCCTAATCAAATCCAAACTGTTTTGTTTTGTTTTACTTCCCTTTTCAACTTCAAATCCGATTCTAAATTAATCGATTTCATTTACAGGTTTAACAGATATTAATCGATTTCATTAACGGTTTAACCAAATACAGATCCAAACTAACTCGAAAAAGGTTTTATTTCATTTTCTTTGTTTGTTACAACAAAACCCGATTTACAGTAGTTCGAAGACGGGAAAAAATAGAGGTTCGGTTTCGAACCGGTCGGCCGCCGGTGAGGGCGGCGTCGGCCGGGGCCTAACCGTAGAGAAGGGACGGCAAGGGCGGCGGCGGCGCACGGCGGTGCACGATGGCGGGCACGGCGGTGCACGGCTGGACTCTTCTCGGCTCAGATCCGGACGACCATGGAGGCTTCGTCCCGGATCTGTCGAACGCGCCGGAGTCGAGCACGGGAGAGGAAGACGGCGTGGGGAGCTCGGGGACGGCGGCTTGACGGCGGCGTGGTTGGACGGATCTGGTGAGGGAGGAGGGTCGGACGGCGAGCTCGGGCTCGGTCGGCGCTGGCGTGGTTGGACGGAGGAGGTGAGGAGGACGGAGGTGAGGGTCGCCGGAGCTGGAGACGGGAGAGGGAGTGGTGGCCGGATCTGGTTAGGGCGAAGAAGAAGGAGGTCGGAGAGGGCGTTTTCCGGCGAGGTGAGATGGCGAGGGGTGAGGGAGATGGTGGTCGGGGACGGCCGGCGATGGAGGAGGAAGGAGAGGGTCGGGGACGGCCGGCGACGGAGGAGGAAGGAGAGGGTCGGGGACGGCCGGCGACGGAGGAGGAAGGAGAGGGTCGGCTGCGTGGGTCGAAGAAGAGAGGAGGGGGCGGCTGAAGGAGAAGGGGAAATGGGGATTAGGGTTTCAGAACCCTAATGCCCACCCTTTTATAGGTCGGGCTTTGGGCCGGCCATTTGGGCCTCAGACAACAAATGGGCTCAAGCCCAAACCGAGTCTGGCCTGCCCAGCTTCCATTCTGTTTTTTTTTTGCCACTTGTTTCAAGAACCTACCCTAAGGTTTTAGGATTTTAAATTAATACCCTAATGAAACGAAGCGGGTTTTACATAGCACCATACTTGTCTTACTTCACACCATGCTTCACACCTAACTTGTCCTTGATGGTTGTTGATGGTTTAAGTCATCTTTTTCCTACAACAAATCACAAGACAAGAAAAAAAACACAACTTCTCTCCCTCTCACCCTACAATTTCGAGTTTGGCATTTTCCCTCCCTCTTGTTGTGTTCTTGAGTCATCTAAAGAAGAACTACGTGGATTTGATTCCAATTGGATACGTAGGCGTCTTGGAGACTCAAGCCGATCATCGTTTCTTTGGTGTTCTTGAACGAATTGGTAAGGAGACATCCATATTGTTTATTCTCTTGTGAATCTAATATTTGGTAGTGTTCTATGGCATGGTCTCGAGTTATTTCCGCTGCAAGTATGTGTTCATACCATCTATCGAGACCCAACAGTGGTATCAGAGCCGTGCTACCTTCGGGATTCACAAGAGAACTTTCGGTTTTGCTTGCTAGTTTCGGTTTTGCATGTTAATTTGCTAAATTGTTTGATAACATGTTTTAAATTCTTGTTCATGGGTTTAATGCATGAAAAATGAATTTTTGAAAAGTTTATCAAATCTGGAATTTTTGAAAAAAAATTGATTTTTCGGGTCTCGGGAGTGGGATTCTCGGGGAGCCGAAACCGGGACCGAACGGGACTCCGTTGGACGGAGCTAGGCCAAGCATGACCATTGGATGGTAAATATGCCGAGATAAACCGTTTTATTAGTTATGACGAGTTTGGAACCGTCTTGACGAACTCAAAAATCAAATGTTCAAAAGTTTCAATTTTGAAAGGTTTCGATAAACCGAGTATCAAAAAATTTCGAAACTTGGCAATTAATTAAAACCGTAAAATCACATGATGTTTGATAACACGATGTGTGATGTGATGTTGGCATGGTGTACATAATAGCCCCGAGTTCGATTTAATTATTTATCGCTTTTCACGGCCTGCGAGCCGTTAGAGTTAGCATGTAATTATTCTTTCAAGGTGTGGTCGTCGAACCACTTGTTTGTAATATTTATTTATTTATTCCCGACCTGCGAGTCGTGTATTAAATTGTAATATTTTACTCAAGACGAAGAAAGGGCGAAAAGGTCATTTGGTGGCTTTTCGGGTGTTGGCATCGGCTTGGAGTCGGTGGAGCTCAAGAAGCTAGTGGGAGTTAGTTTAGGGGGCTATTATGTGCACATTTATCGCTTTATGCTTGGTTTAGTTTATGCATGACTAATTATATGTGTTTTAGAATTGCATGCTTAACTTTATTTACCGAGCATATCACCTCACATGCAAAGATAAAATTGGAATTTTAATCCTTGTGTGTGAGCCCTTAGTATCGTCATTACATTGGGTGTAGTTGACGGGTTCGAAGGAAGAATTACATTGGATGTAATTTGAGGCATCATTGCATTTGGAATGTAGTTGATGTGCTCATCGCATCTAGGATGTGTCAAAGTTTTAAACACAACCGGACAAGTAAAAACGGGTCATGTCCGATACCTCCCAATTATCAACACCTTACTACCTCCCCGTCCTATGGGTGTCTTGCGCATTAGCGGAACATCCATGGGAAAGCGGGGTAGTAGGTTTGGACGACATATGTGGGTGTCGTGCGGAGCACCTACATAGTGACGGGCCATAGTTAAAAATTGGTGGACCCGACTACGATTCTCAGCCTGAGGTTGTGCTAGGGTAACAGATAGGGTAAGCCGTGTACATAAGTACATACCCTAGCCAAGAGTCACATTGGATGTGATTGGATGGAGTCCTACCTACATAGCTCGATTAAGTGGTGAGCATTAGTTCAGCTTAATCGAGTGAATCAAGGATCTTAGTTTCAGATTCTAAAGGTTTAGAATCGATTGTTGGTGTTTAAGCTTGATCTTCATAAAATTTATTCAGTTTACTGATTGAATTTTATCTGTTGTAGATCAAATGGAAAATTCAGGGAACATTAATAGTTTATCATTAAAAACCATTCTTGACAGGGTCAAGCTAAATGAGAGAAACTATTTGGACTAGTACATAATTTTGAGGATAGTCCTCAAGTCTGAACGCAAAGAATATGTCCTTGACAAGGCTGTCTCTAAGACCATATCAGAGTTACATGAAGTGTCATTAACTACTGAGAAGAATATATCAGGGATCTAGGATCCAAGGATATTCTGATGGTCAACAAGGGAATTGGAAGTGGCAAGGGCGGGGCCCATGCGCACTTGGCAGGAAAGATGAGACACCTGAGAATGTCTGCTTCTACTGCCAACAGCCTGTTCATTGGAACCGTGATTACAGGAAGTTCACGGCTGATCTGAAGAAGGGCAGTGGGACTGCGCCTTCTCAAATAGCCTGGATGATCTGAAGAAGGGCAGTAGGACTGCGCCTTCATCAGGAAACCTGGATGATCTAAGGAAGGGCGGTGAGACCGTGCCTTCATCCGGTATTAACTCTATAGAGCTACATCTCTCTACTTCCAAAGATTCATGGGTATTAGATACCAGGACTGAATCTCACACATGCACTAATATATGGTGGCTGAAAGTAGGAGAGGTTTGGAAAGCACGAAGTGGACCTCAGAGTTGTGGCAACTGTTGTAGGATCCATGAGTCTTGCTTTGCCAAGTGGCCTTTTCTTAGTATTGTATAAAGTATATTGCATACCTAGTTTTAGTAGGAATATTATATATGTAGCCGTGTTTGACAAGGAAGGATATAATGTTAATATTGGAAATGGAGTTTTCAATGTTCTATGCAATGATATGTTTTATACCAATACTAACTTGGTTGGAGGATTGTACATATTAGATATGGGTAACAATGCCTCAAGTTCTATATATTACGTTAATACCAAGAGGTCTAAATCCAACGATTTAAACCTAACTCTGTTATGGCACTGTCATTTGGGCCTCATAAACAAGAAGCGCCTATCAGCACTTCAGAAATGCGGGCTTTCAGGTTCATTCGAATTCCATTCGATCGATAGGTGCAAGGTTTGTTTGATGGGCAAAATGACTAAAGTGCCCTTTATCGATCGCGATGAAAGGGCGGGTGAATTATTGGGGCTGATACACTCGAATGTGTGTAGACCAATAACTTCCCTTGCTAGGAGGGGTTTTAGCTACTTTATCACATTTACTGATGATTACAGTAAATATGGTTATGTCTATTCGGTGAGACATAAGTCTGAAGCTTTTGATAAATTCAAAGAGTTTAAGACTAAAGTAGAAAACCAGCTCGACAAAGGTATTAAGGCACTTTGATTGGATCGAGGTGGAAAATACTTGACCACAGAGTTATTAGATCATCTAAAAGAGAATGGGATCCTTTTGGAATGGACTCCTCCTGGGACACTGTAGTTGAAAGGTGTAGCCAAACGGAGAAATCGGACATTGTTAGACAATGGTCCGTTCCATGATTAGTTGGACTGATCTCCCAATCTCTTTCAGGGGTTATGCTCTAGAGACGACCGCATTCATAGTGAATCGGGCTTCGACGAAGGGTGTGGAAGGGACACCATTTTAAAAATTGTATGGGATGATGCCCGCTTTGTCCTTCCTAAAGATTTGTGGTTGCGAGGCTTATGTGAAACATTTGGTTTCGACTAAGCTAGAACCAAGATCTGAAATATGCACCTTCGTGTGGTATCCCAAAGCATCAAGGGGATACTATTTCTACAATACCAGTGAGAACATGGTGTTTGTCGCTTGGGGTGGGGTCTTTATGGAAAAGGAGTTTTGTTTCCAATGACGTCATTGGGAGGACTGTGCATCTTGAAGAAATTCAGGATGGTACAGATCTGTCTATACCAATTGACAGAGATTGTCGTAGAGTAAGAACCAATTCCTGTTACAATTCCGGAAGGTCCAAGGCGATTTGAAAGGATCAATCTTCCACCTCCAAGATATGGTATACGGAGTTGACAATGAAGTCATGGTGGATCACGATGATCCAGCAACCTTTCAGGAAGTCGTGGATGGGCCCGACTCCGAGTTATGGCTGGGAGCCATGAGGGAGGAAATGCAATCCATGTCGGACGATCGGGTCTGGGAACCGGTTGATCCCATCAATGGTGTGAGGACCATCGGATGCAAATGGATCTTCAAGGTGAAGATGGACATGGACGGCAACCCTCTGACCTACAAAGCTCAACTGGTGGCGAAAGGTTATAGGCAGATCCAATAGATTGACTATGAGGAAACCTTCTCCCTAGTGGCTATGGTCAAAATCGATCCAAATTCTTCTTGACATAACTGTGTATCATAATTACAAGATATGGAAAGTGGATGTCCAAACCGCTTTCCTAAATGGAAATTTGACTGAGTACGTTTGTATGTATCGGCCCAAAGGTTTTGACGATCCGAAGAATAAGGGAAAGATTTATAAGTAGTTGAAATCCATTTATGGATTGAAGCGAACTTCTCGGAGTTGGATCCTTCGTTTTGATGAAGCTGTAACTAGATTTGGCTTAATCAAGAACGAGGATGAATCTTGCGTTTATAAGAAGGCTAGTGGGAGCAAGGTTACCTTTCTGGTTCTCATTGAAAACGACATCCCAACCTTGCACGAGACTAAAGCTTGGTTGAGGAAGTGTTTTTCAATAAAGGACTTAGGCGATGCTTCTTATATCTTAAGGATTAAGATATGTAGAGATCGCACCAAGAGGGTCTTGGATTTAAGTCAGAGAACCTATGTGAACAAGACATTGAGTAGGTTCTTAATGCTCGAGTCAAAGAAAGGACTCTTACCCACTAGTCATGGCATTCATCTCAGCAAGACTCAATGTCCTAAGACACCTGATGAGCTGAAAAGGATGATGAGAATCCTATGCGCCTGGGGGTAGGATCGATCATATATGCCATGACATGTATGAGACCGGACGTCTCGTAAACCTTATGTTGTACCAGTAGACATCAGTCTAACCCGAGAGAAAGATGATGCTGAACTAGTCGTCGAAGGATGAGTGGACGCTAGTTTTCAAAGATAAATCCAGATAACTTTAGAAGTCAGTCAGGATATGTGTTTACGCTGAATGGCAGACCTTTAGCTGGGAGAGCGTAAAGCAAGTTACCATTGCCGAATCTACGATAGAGGCCAAGTACATGGATGCTGTAGAGGTAGCTAAGGAGGCTATGTGGATTTGGAAATTCACGGCAGGGCTGGGTGTAATTAAAAACCCATCCAGCCCGGTGAATCCATTTTGCGACAACACAAGGGCCATTGCGCAAGCTAAAAGCCCAGATCGCATAACAAATCCAATCATGTACTGCGACGTATCCACCTCATCAGAGAAATACTGAACTGAGGTGAAGTGAAGATAACATATATTGCAACAGATGATAACATAGCCAGCCCTTTGACTAAGGCAGTGTCGTTGCCTGAACATGTTAGACATGTAAAGTCGATGGGGACATATTGGAGTTTAGATTGGAACTAGGGCAAGTGGGAGATTGTTAGTCTTAGTGCCCGTAGTTCAATCATAAATGTCCAAACGTATATATCATCGTTAGCAATAAAATTAAAACAGCTTTATATTACTTATGTGTTGGAGTAATATATCGATGTGTGCTCTGATCTATGCCCACCATGCGAATAGAACCATAGATCGAGATAGATCACACTCGATGGGTCCCTAGTCAACAAAGCTTCACTAGAAGCGACTAGTATGAAAGATGGCTCTTTATGGCTTACGTTCTGTTAGTCATAGGAATGAGATTCCGGAGTCTGATCATAGATATCATGTGGGACATGATATTGGACGACCTGCCCCGAATATGTGCCATAAATTGAGTCATGAACATATTCAGTGTCGTAGCTTGTCATGTATCCTTAGACCAAGGAGTCTTTGTGAGCGCTATGCAGTCAACAACTAAGTTTGACCTGAGCCTAACGTTGTCCGTAACAGGGCTTCCATAACGGCCAGGATTGGCTTGGGGACGGGCTGCATGAGTGACACGAAAGACGGCTAAGGGATTTATCCCTCATACTGAGGTATGGGAAAGATATCGGTTCTCGGCCGCTTGATCGAGAGTGACTGAAAGAATAGCATGGCCATGCACATGATACTGGGTATCATATATTCAGTCATCTCACATATCAAGGAACAGTGATTGAGAATAATAAGGATGACGGCTCTGTGCCTTATCTCAATCAGGATATCGGAGATAAAAGGATAATGACAGGGACGACGGAAAGGTTAGAATCGATTGGTTCGATTCGCTATGTGGTGTCAGGCAATACTAAAGTCTCGTTAGTTGCCACTTATATAGGATCAAGTAAAATGGGATTTTACGTTGATCTATCGACATGCATAAACCTAAGGGTCACACCGAAGGATGAAACTCATTGACACATTTATGGAGAATTGCCAAAAGAGAGTTGTCTCGGGACATGACAAAAACTGGGTTTTGGGTCATGTGCCCGTAAGTGAATAGGACATTACGGATCAAGACAAGGCTTGGAGTCTTGGGATTGATCGCGTCGGATAATGTTGGACATTTCCGGTATGGAAGGCTTGGAGGCGATGAGCACGTCACGGGACCTCGTTGGGAATGGCAATGGGCCATGTTCCAAGAGGCCCATGAAAGGCCCATGCAACCAAGGCCCATGCAACTAATTAATCAAGTCTTGATTAATTAGTACTAAGTAAGCAAGACAAGGATTAAGTTGTTAGTGATTCACCACCTAACTCATCTTGTCTTGCCATACTTAGCACCATACTTGTCTTACTTCACACCATGCTTTACACCTAACTTGTCCTTGATGGTTGTTGATGGTTTAAGTCATCTTTTTCCTACAACAAATCACAAGACAAGAAGAAAAACACAACTTCTCTCCCTCTCACCCTACAATTTCGGGTTTGGCATTTTCCTCCCTCTTATTATGTTCTTGAGTCATCTAAAGAAGAACTACGTGGCTTTGATTCCAATCGGATACGTAGGCGTCTTGGAGACTCAAGCCGATCATCGTTTCTTTGGTGTTCTTGAACGGATTGGTAAGTAGACATCTATATTGTTTATTCTCTTGTGTATCTAATGTTTGGTAGTGTTCTATGGCATGGTCTCGAGTTATTTCCGCTGCAAGTATGAGTTCATACCCTCCATCGAGACCCAACATTATCAACATTGAATTTGACTTTTGGGGGGTTCTGGGGAGGGTTGTAAGGGTGGGTTGGGGAGTGTTGTGAGATCATGGTAAGGTAATATTGTTTTTTTGTCTGCTGGTTTAGTTGTGTACAGGTGTGTGGGTGTCTCCCTTTTTCTTCTTTTTCTTGACTCTGTGAGTAAGGGTAGTTTTAAATATAGGTTAAGTGTTGAGTCTGTTGGCTACTTTTTTCTTGGAGTTCTTGATTATATTCTTAGGACAGGGTTTTGAGGCTCCTCTTATTTTGGGTGGAGTCAGTGAGAATCTATGTTGTTTTTAGGCTCTATCTGGCATGGACAAGTTACTGATGGTTTTTGATGCAGAACAAAGTTTTTTTTGGGACTTGGTGGTTTCTGCTGAAATTTGGCACTGTAATGTTGTTGGCTGGGAGCTATTTTTAAGAGTACTAGTTTGTTGTGGGTGAGGTACTTGACTGGAAGGGGTTTGATCACTTCCTACTTCTTCTTGCAGGTTTGTTCTGCCACAAGATGAGCTTTTGTTTTACGGTTGAAGTTGAGCTTTGGGGGTATTAAAAGTTTCTTGATTGTATTGGGAGTTCTGTTAGGCTGGCAGAGATTTTATTAAATTAGATCCTTGTTAGCCTTGTGTGTTGGAACATTAGGCACCTGTTTAGGGTAATTTGTGTACTGATAGGTTGCTGAACTATGATGGGTTTGGGTGTATTTGATGTATTAGACTCGGTTTGGGGGTGCCTTGCAGCTCAAACCTAGCTGTTGGGTAGTTTGATATAGAGTGACTTGCGGGTCAAGTAACTTTGTTGGGTGGGGTTTGTTAGATTTAGAGGTTTGTATTACACTTCGAGGGTTCGCCCTTGGCCGTCTCTTCACTTTCGAAGACTCGGTTTATAAAATTTCAAAAAATTGCTGATAAAAAAAAGAGCATCAGGACTGCATGGTCAAACATAAACACTAACTAACACACCCCACAAAGGTACGAAACCAAGACTAGTGGACCTAACACTTACTTGGCCCAATTAAACAACAAAATCACACACTACAATACACGAGAGCTTTTGGGAGCATAAACATATCTAAACTTCTAGAACCATCGTGAGACAATAAGGAAGTTGCAAGAGTTCACACTATCGTCGTATGGGGATGAATCTCAAGCCGCAACCCATCAGCAATGAGAGAGACACCAACAACAACCCAACCCCAAACCCCAATCTTGCAAAAGAGAAATGCAAGAACCTGGACCCGAACTCTAATATTCCTGAGGACAAAACAAATCGTGAATCTTATACCGACAATAAAATAGAGAGGGAAACTACATCATCAAACCACCTTTGGAGGGGAAAAACATTTTCGGACAACATATCCAAAAACGCAACCCAAAATTACAAATTTGGCTCAACTCTAAGGAGGAAATGAGGGGGAAAGGAATAGACAAAGCCGAGAAGAACTGGGAAGCCATATTCAAACCATAATCTTAATCAATAACTAGGTCGTAATGATATGACGGAATAGTGAAAATAGATGAATATAGAACCCCAAAGGGAAAACAGGGGAAGGAAGGGAGAGGACATATAGGGAACGAAGAAGAAAAGGGTGGGGGAAGGGGTGGTTATTCCCATGGGCAGAACGACGAGAGGTTTGGGTAAAGAGAGAAAATGAAAGAGACCATCACTAGTAATCCTCAGAAGTCTTTTAGTCCCTTATAGGTTTAGGGCATGAGACTCAATATGCATGTGAATCTCCGCACCTCATGCCCTTTATCCCAAACAAGGCCTTTGCCCTTGACCTATACTCAAATCCATGTGCACAATGTGTATGATTTTGAAAAATTGGTACCACAAACGCACAATAGTACCATACCATATACACTCGACTAATAATTTCATGCCATTTTCACGGTAGTTATCCTCGGAAGGAAATGCACCCTTAAGGTTTTAAGAACAACACTAAATAATTTTAAATTATGCTACAAAACTAAAGGGATCACACTCCCTATTTGCACAAACTAGTCAACCTAGGGTATCAGGATGCCGAAAATGATTGAAACCTTGCCATCACATAATTAAAAGACTATGTGTGACCACTTTTTTTCAATAAAAAAATTCATTAATAAAAAGGCACCTAATTAATCACAACCCATTTAATCTACCATTCTTGGCAATGTAATAAGAGTACTCATTATATTGTAGCTCACATAACAAAGCATTTCAACCAAACATTCAGCCAAAAATGATCATTATTGATAAAAAAAATCCATTCCCGGCGACTTTTATGCTATTTATCACAAAATACGATATGAGCACAAAAATAAAGACTTGTAATGAAAAATTGCTTTTAGTTTAATGTATGACTCAACTAACCTTGTCCAATTTATATAGAAAAATATAGACTTTACATTCTCATTATTTTCTTCTAAATCTCCCCTCCCACACTTAGGGGTTACTAAGGCGGACATATAGATGATAAGGTGAAAAAAATAATTCTACTAACTATAAGTTCATCATTAGAGAATCCCAATGCACATATGCAAATAATATCAATAATGTGAAAATAATAATATGAATAGAGTTCTCGTCAGTCATCTATTCTTTCATGTAAGTATAAACGATAAATAATTTGAGCAATATAACGAGTATACCCCTTTGCTGAAGATTACTCAATGACATTGATCTTTGTCGAATGATAGATAAGATATTGCTTCTTTACTAGTGTAATTCTGGTTACGTGTGATGATAAAATGTCACTAAAGATGTTACGACATGTTTACTGACATCTTGCATTGCTAATGGAAAGATAAGAACTAATCAACACAGATTCATGCATGAAGAACACATAGGTTTTGTTACCCAGTTCGGTACATCATACCTACGCCTGGGGGCATTTTTGCAGTGGAGTTATTTTCTGTATAATGTAATCAGTACGCATAAAAGTTCTCATATCAATGAGATCAACCCTATGCTATTACTACAAAATGAAAAACCTAATTCAGGGGCTCCCCTGAACCTGAGAACCCATCCCAATTCCACTCTTCGAGCTCCTATAGTCTCGGATTGCTCTTGTTCTTCAGCGTTTTTTTTTACTCTTCAATAGCCACCATTTAACTCTATTACTTGATCAATCATCGATCCAAGTATGCGCATATAACGTTCTCCTTTAGTTTACTTCATCTCGAGTTCCTGCAATATGCTTAGGAATCTCAATTCATAAACCGAGGATCACGAACTCTCATCCACAGACTTGCACTTACGAATCTTGCTCACGATGTAGGTGTTGAGTTCTACAAAAGATTCGAACCGAGCTTGAATGAATACACTTGTATTTATAGCTCCTAGGGTTTCTCCACCTCTAGAGTAACGATCAGGGTAAATCTTTTAGCTTCCTTATCTTGTAGAGTTTCTATAATAGAGGAGATATCCATTAAGGACGTATCTTCATACTAGGAAACAAATCTTTCAACCGGATAGACATGGATACGATTCTAGATACACTAAATAGATTCCATGCACGCGTGTTGTCGTTCCCTACCATGTCACTGACATTCTGTGCTGACATCTTTAATCAGCTTCGCACCGGTTACACATAACTGATGTCAACTGACATCCTTCTCAACATCCGGCTTGACACATAAATGGCAAATACTGATGTAGCAACAATCTCCCCATTTGGCCATATTGTAGGCAAGCACATTTTCTTCAGCAGATGGAGATGTCAGCTTCATAAACGACAATATTTAGATCCAATTCATTGATGCTTAACAATTATACTCGTTTACAAACTTGTACCCACGTATATACTCAACAAGTGATTCATGGTGTTGCGGTACTTCTTACTTCTTATCCCCCTGATTACCTCAACAAACGGTCAAAGGCAAGTTACTTCAACAAAAATGCTCCACAAACATGTGTCTAAGAAAGATTCTATCAAATCATAAGTCTAACACCAACAATGAAGATACATATCACATATCAATATCAACATGTCCATCCATGCACAATCTTTGGGAGGAAAGAAGTAGACAGTTAATACATCATAGTCTCAACTCGGACATATCTGAGGCAATAATAGTCACAATCAAGGTATTGCGGAAAAAAACTACTAGTAAAAACTACTTAGCTTCTCTAGAGATGAGATCTTGAGGTAGGTAATTCGAGCTCAGTATTTTCGGAGCATCCATCATCATCATCTTTATTCAGGTCTAGAATAATATCTTGGAGAATGGAAATCGCAGCTTGAACCAGAGTAGCAATTGACTCAGAATGATGTGAGCTCTTATTTCCAGATTTGAAGGTATTACTTTTGACATCTGAACCTCCAAGACGCTTCCAGTTGAACGATAAAGGAGTGGGCTTTTTCCCTAGGACATCAGTGTCCTTCAGAATGGATGGGTATTGTTGGAGAATTAACCAGATATCAGCGAGGCAAAACCTATTGGCATCTTGGTTGCACTGGAGCAAGCATGTCGAAAAAAATGATTAGTAATAATGGAACCAAAATTCAAAGGTGAAGAAGTACCTATGGCATAGATGAGTTGTGCAAGTTCATAAGTAATGTTGGAGCAGTGGGAGGAAAATAACCATTTTTCCATACCAATCTTGAAGAGAATAAAGTATAGTGGAGTGATCTCTAAGGACAAGAGTTTTTCTTTTGACACCCACTTATCTCTGGAGTTCTCGGTAATTTCTTTAGCCACTTTGTAGAGCTCATGCATTACGGAATCTGTCTTTGATGGCTTTCTTTCCATATAGATATTAAGGGCCTCTTCACTGACATCTATGACTTGTTCCCTCACAATGATCTTACGAAACATCTTATCTTTTGGTTCATCAAAACCTGTAGTGAGTTGTATAACAAATTCCCTTATAAGATGGGCATAGTAGGGACCAATCTTTACAACAGTTCTTATCAACTGAGCATCTTCAAGGACCTTGAAGACTTTCTCCAAACCTTTGGCATTCTCAACAACTTCCCTTTCTAGACATACAGATCTATAGGTGACACATTCCCACCTTTTATACATTTTTATATGATCCTTCTTCGAGGTAATCTCTTTAATTGCTTCTTTCTCTGATATGGGTTCCTCAATTACAACTTTCTTTCCCTTGTTCAGTGGATTCGAAAGATATTTCTAAGTCAACTCTTCTTCATATGAAGATTCATCAATCTAATGAATGACCTCCTTATTATTCTTCCTCAGAGCACATGTGAAAAGGGGTTTTCTTCCTAGACTCTTTCCCTTTTGACCCACTGATAGGAGAACTCAGTATAGTTTCTTCGCCAATTCCTTGAGATCTAACTCTCTTGGACTTTATTTTGGGAATAGAAGCAAGTCTCTTATCCCTTTTTCTCTAGTCATTTCATGCTTTCCCAGACTTGGTTATCACTAGATTAACTTCATTGCTGACTTCATGACCAGATTCTTTGGCAGTATTCAAAGATAGATTTTCACCAAAGTCACTCACAACTTTAATTTTTCAGTATGAACCTTAAGATCATCTTTAGGATCTAGAGTAAACCCTTCTTTCACCATAATTCCTTCCTTTGATACATCTAATTTTCCTTTATTTTCAAGATATATTTTCCTTTTAGCCTTAATTTTCTTCTTCCCTTTAACATGAGTAGGAAGGCAGGTAATATCAGCATATGTTTCTTCAGGGATCTTTGACCCCACCAAGGGTTCTTTGCTAGCACATTGTTTGAACGATTCAGTAGGAAGGATTTTAGAGGTACCTTTCTCAGATGTTAGAGTGAGAGTATTGACATGTGCTTTTGAAATCATGAAGGAGAGGTTCTTTGTCTTGGTTGACAGTCAAGTCTTGGAAGAAGGTTTCACTGAGTTGATATCCAAAGAATAATAGATTGCAATTGTAGGTGAAGACGCCGATTCGAGCTTTCATGGATAATCTTAGTTCCTTGTAGTTCTGAGCCATCTTCACCATTGTTTCCTTCTTAAGTACCATAATGAGAGTAGTGAGAAGTACAGACTTGCTCGATTTTCTAGGATTAAAGAGGGAATAGGCTTTAGAGATCGGGTATTTTGTAAACCCTAGCTGGTCAGGGAAAAGGAAATAAATCAATTCCGATTTTTATTTCTTTTAAGCTTGTACACGTTTCCTATTCCTTCTTTACTTCATAAAGATACACATTGCCTCACGTGTCTTGAGTATTTTTAGTCTTCCTATTCACACGTGGATTAATACACATTTGGAGAGAAACTTGTAGCTTTCAAAGTGCGCATGTTCATCACTGATGATATAGGGAGATGTCATAACATCTGGAATAGAAGTATATTCGGAGTAGTACTTGTTCTCATGAACATCTTTGGCCTTTCAATTTTCAGACGGAGTTTTAAGACCAGTAAAATGATGTACTACACGTTCTTGTGTGCAAAATCAGTATAACACTAAGTTCTTTCATGAGCTACAACATTTTTCATATACTGATTTACCAAATGTCAATTATGATGTGAGAACTTCTTGAAAAACATCAATTGGAGAGATTTCATTATTATCCTCTAAGCAAAGGATTCCATTTGAGTACCAGAAATAACAATTCTCTTTAGAGTGAGTACCATTCAACATAATGGACATATTCTTGTCTACTACAAGACACTTAGTCTTGGTGAATTTCACAGTCAGATCCAGGTCGCATAGTTGGCTTATACTGAATAGATTGGCAATGAGTCCTTCTACTAGCAACGTTTTTGTTAGGCAATTTGCTCCAGGAATATTTAGTTTCCCCTTTCCAATAACCTTTTTCTTAAGTCCATCTCCAAATATTACATGTCCAACATGACGTAACTGAACATTTGTCAAGAGTTTGCTATCACCAATCATGTGTCGAGATGCTCTACTATCGAAGAACTAGAAGTCTTTATTCAAATCGATTAGAGAAGTATGTGCAACATTAACCTTGTATGTTTCATCTTTGACTTTCCATACTTGCTTCTGATCTTTAAGAGCATATTTTTCCTTATAATACCCTTTTTGCTTAGTATTTTTCTAAGGTTGGTTGAGCTTCTTTGTTGAATTTTAGGAGCTTTATGAAGTTGATAACATTAAGGTCTTATGTGACCTTTCTTTCCACAATGATGACACTTTCTAGAAGCCTTTTTAATGTTTCCTATTGACAAGGATTCATCAAGTACATTGAGTAAGCCATGATATGAGTACTTAATAGGATGTTTCATGGGATGTCTGATGGACCTTTTGATACTAGATCGACATTGTCGGGGTTGCATTTGGGCGTTTAATTCTTTAAATTCGGTTTCGCATGCTTACTTAAAAAGTATGTTAATTGTAATGATTGTAGACCGTGTCGCCTACCGTGGAAATAGGAGGCTAAGCGGGAATTATGGAGCTTTGCCGGAGTAATAGTATCGGGTTTGACACGCTTCAAGAGGTAGGGAAAAGTAGCCGGATCTCGTCCCTGACTAGGGAAAGTTAACAGTAGAAATGCATGTGACACTTGGGTGTCGTGGGTTTAGTAAGTTTATCGAATATTAGAAAGGCAGGCGACACCGGGTGGTGTCGTATGATACGGGAACGTATCGAACAATAGAAATGCATGTGGCACTTAGTAGTGTCGTAGGAACAGTGAACTGTTGATATTAGAACTACTGGAGGCATTTGGTTATGCCCGGAGGTTGATTGTTGAGCCCGTGTTTTACCGTTGGAGTCTTGGGTGGCCATGAGTGCCCGTGGGGTTGTTGAGCCCGTGTTTTACCGTTGGTGTCTTGGGTGGCCATGAGTGCCCGTGGGGTTGTTGAGCCTGTGTCCTTACTATTGGTGTGTCTTGGGTGGCCATGAGTGCCCGTGGGGTTTTTGAGCCCGTGTTTTACCGTTGGTGTCTTGGGTGGCCGTGAGTGCCCGTGGGGTTGTTGAGCCCGTGTTTTACCATTGGTGTCTTGGGTGGCCGTGAGTGCCCGTGGGGTTGTTGAGCCCGTGTTTTACCGTTGGTGTCTTGGGTGGCCATGAGTGCCTATGGAGTGTTAAACCGGTGTTGTTGCTGTTTTTTGAGCTTTGTTTGTGATTCTGATTGTGGTTACCTGAGGTTGGGGCCCGCTTCATGAAACCGGGGTCCTGTGATCGCACGCGTCTGCATGTTCAGACGGGGTAGGGGGCCCGCCCGTGAGGAAAGGGGTCCTGGTTGGCGTGCGTGGTTAGGGGTGACAGGTCGACAGCCTGATCCGACTTTGTGTCGGGAAAAGTGCGACAGATCGACCGCCTGGCCTGACAGGGATCGGTAAAGGGCGTGAGGGGATTACTGAGCAGCTGGAGTGTGATCCTTTGTGATCTTGTTTGGTGTGCGATCCTTTGTGATCTTGAGTGTTGTGTGGTTGTCTTTCGTGTCTTTGGAGGAAGTCGTCAATCGTTGTTTCGGGTCTACATTACGTGTCCGAGTGTTGAGTCGGTTAAGGAAGGGTTTCATCGTATGTCAGTCGGGTTACTTGAGTTTGGGGAATAATAGTCCCCGGTGTTTGTTTGTTGTGGGTGTTACCGGCATTGTCTGCTAAGTATGCCGTAGTCAGTCTGTTATCCGTGGTGGTGAGTGAACGCTCACCCCTAGCTGCTTTTCCTACAGGTATTGGTCGCGGGACGGACTAGGTGAGCTTCCGAAGCTTGAAGAGCTAGGAGCGGGAGTCCGGGTTTACTTTTGAGTCTAGCGACGTATACCTTGTATTTTGTCCGCTTGTTGGGACGTACTTTTGAGTTGTAAATAATTAATTTGGTTAAGTAAATGGTGGTTTTAAAGTGTTTTGTTTAAAAGGTTTGAAAAGGTTTCATTGAATTAAACGTTCGCCTTCCGAGTTCGGTTTTACTAAAATTGGGGCGTGACAGCTTGGTATCAGAGCTCAAGGTTTCACACCTCGGACTGTACGTCAATTAGGTGGGGAGAGTCGAGTCAGTAAAGTCCCGTCGTGCATTGGGTACGCAAGTCGGAAATCGTGTCTAGACCCGTAGTGTTTTGAGTCCTGTTTGTGTTTGTATGTATGTGCAGTACGATTATTACTGGCATACTGATTGTGTGTTGCGGCGTGAAACGTTTTTAAGCTGTCGCGACTCGACTCAGGAGCACTCCTGTAGTCGAACGTGACAGTGTTGACATCAATGGGTACAATGTAGTTCGGGGACGCCTGGACCGGGTTATAACTACGTGATGTCAAGAAATGAGGTTTTATAATGAAAAGGAAAAGTTTTGGAAATTGTTTGGCCCTGTGGGCGTGTTTTGATTTTGATTAGCCCTGTGGGCGTGTTTTGACTTTGGTTGGCCCGGTGGGCGTGGTTCGACTTTGATTGGCCTGGTGGGCGTGTGTTGTTGTCGTTTTGGTGTCGGCTTGTGATTGAGGTTGGGTGACTTGAATTGTCTGCGAGTCGTTGTTCGTGTGTTTATTAGATTGGTGGTCGAGCGTGTGTGTCGCTTAAGGCTATTTTTAGGGTCCGTGATTCCTGTCTTGTTCCACCGTCTTGTTTATGCAATTTGAGTGTTGGTTTTGCGTGGCTGTGTTCACGGTTGTGTTGGTTGTAGAGGCCGTAAGTTCGGTGTTAAAGGGCGAGGTCTTGGGTTCGAGACTCATCAATAACCTACGGTAGTGATACATCGCCTCGGTGTGAGAGTCTCACCATACGGAGAGGGATTAAGGTTGATGCGCTGCGGCGCCATACGAACTAGGTTTCCCTCGCGTGAACAGGTGGTTTGAGGTTTCCTTCACGTGAGTTGCTTATTCGAGGTTTCCCTCGCGTGAACGGGTGGTTTGAGGTTTCCTTCACGTGAATGGGTTATTTGAGGTTTCCCTTATGTGATCGGGTAATTGGGGTATTGATATTGCGAGCAATAGTGTTTGCTTAGTTGAGAATGTGATCCCCGTTTGAGGTTTCCCTACGTGATCGGGTAATTGGGGTATTGAGGTTGTGAGCAATAGTGATTTGCTGAATTGAGGACATAATCCCCGTTTCGAGGTTTCCCTTACTTGAGAGAGTATTTAAGGTATTGATAGCTTGAGCAGTGTGACGTTTTGGTATCAGGTTTTGAGGTAGTGTTTTGCCCTGGTTAGGTTGGTAAGTCGTTAGTGCTTTACTAGTATGCCATAATCGAAAGGGTGTCCGTGGAGGTGAGTAGATGGCTCATCCCCTTTACTACTTTTCCCGCAAGGGACAAGTAACGAACACTGGTTTGGTTGCGGAAAGTTATAAGTGAATGCATAAAGGATCGTGTGAGGGTTGTGCTATACCTTATCGGTGTGACTAATGGAGTGGTTGCTCGGTCTCTGTTTTTAACGTCATTTCTGTTGGATACCGGGGCGTCACACTCGTTTGTTTCGTCGAGTTGTGCTGAGATGTTGGGGCTGAGTTTAGAGCCGTTGAGTCCACCCCTGCGTCTGGACACGCCGGTTGGTTGTGGTGTGGTGTTGACTAGGGTCTGTCGTGCCGACGGAGTTAGAGAAGCGAACCGATACAGGAGGTTCGAGAGAGTGCTTAAGATCCCTGACGCTGGGTCGAGTCCTCGCCCCGAAGGTTCGGGTATGTTCGGAGTTGGTAGGCACGATGATGGTAGAGGAGCGAGGTCTTAGAGAGACCACGAGGTTCCGTGAGGTTCGGCAGCGACTGAGCTTTTGCGTGTATCCGTGGGAAGGATACTTACGAAATGACAGCCTTGCCGTGATCCTGAGAAAGGATTGGTCGGCGAAGTGCGGAGCCAATATCGACTGTTACTGGCGACGAGTGATGGTGTCAACATGCAACAAGAACGGTTCGTGTATTCTGGGCAGTGGGAGCGGAGTTCTCCTGTCGGCCTATCCGCAGTAAAGGAAGTATCGGCCGTGCAGAGTCGAGAGTCAGCGCGAGTGGTGTGTGAGTTCCCCGAGGTCTTTCTTGAGGAGTTGAGCGGGTTACCACCAGTTCGTGAGGTGGAGTTCGGGATTGACCTGGTGCCGGGAACGACAGCGATATCGAGGGCGCCTTACAGGTTCGCGCCAGCCGAGTTGACCGAGCTGAAGAGTCAGCTCGAGGAACTTCGGGAGAAGGGGTTTATCTAGCCGAGCACATCGCCGTGGGGAGCGCCAACACTCTTCGTGAAGAAGAAGAGTGGAGAGCTTTAGATGTGCATCGACTACCGGAAGCTGAACCGGGTTTGCGGTGAAGAACCGATACCCCATACCGAGGTTAGACGACTTGCTCGACCAGTTGAGAGGGTCGATATGCTTCTCGAAGATCGATCTGCGATCCGAATATTACCAGTTGCGATTCCGAGAGGGGGACGTCGCAAAGACTGCATTCCGAACATGCTATGGGCATTACGAGTTCTTGGTGATGTCTTTTGGACGGACGAACGCACCTGCAGCGTTCATGGATCTGATGAACAGTATATTCCGACCGTTCTTAGATCAGTTTGTTGTGGTGTTCGTGGACGACATCGTGATCTACTCGCAGAACGAGGCGGCGCATGAGGAACATCTGAGGGGTGTCCTGACCCTGTTGCGCACACATCAACTATACGCCAACCTGGAGAAGTGCGAGTTTTGGCTCGTTGAGGTGAGAGTCCTTGGTCACGTTGTGTCCCGTGACAGTGTGTTGGTCGATCCGGTGGAGATCGACGTGGTTTTGAAGTGGGCACGGCCCACGAGCGTTTTCGAGATCCGCAGCTTCATGGGGCTGGCAGGATATTATCGGCGGTTGGTCCCGGACTTTGCGCGTCTAGCCCCACATATGACTCTTTTGACGCGCAAAGGAGTCAGGTTTGTGTGGACAGAGGATTGTGAACGTGCGGTCATGGAGCTGAAGGCTCGCCTGACTACCGCCCCAGTGTGGATAGTGCCAGAGCGCGGGGTCGGGTATGAGGTCTATTGTGACGCATCCTGGGAAGGACTGGGCTGTGTACTGATGATGTTGGGTAGAGTTGTTGCCTGTGGCTCCAGGCGGTGGAAGACGCATGAGCGTAACTATCCTACCCATGGCCCGGAATTAGCAGCAGTAATGCTCGCGCTGAAAGGCTTGAGGTATTATTCGTATGGCGAGCGATTTCAGGTGCTCTAGGATCATAAGAGCCTTAAGTACATCTTCTCCCAACGAGACCGGAATATGCGCCAGCGACGATGGATGGAACTACTTGAGGAGTTTCACTTTGAGCTACACTACCATCCGGGTAAGGCGAATGTGATTGCCGATGCCCTGAGTAGGAAGCCGATGTCGTGTCCTGCTAGCATCTCAGTCCGGGAGTGGGACATGATAGGAGAGCTGGGCACGCTAGGGTTGGAGCTAGAAGAGGTTACTGGCGGCGTGGCCATTTGCTTCTTGATGGCTCAGCCCACCCCGTTTGGCCGGGGGATAGAGGCACAGTGAGTGGATCTCGAGACGACAGAGATCCGCGAGGGAGTTGCCGGCGGTGGTGACGCCAAGGGCTGGGATCGTCGTGCTAATTGGGAGTTACGGTATCGCGGAGGTCTGTTCGTACCACGTAACGGTGAAGGCGACGAGCTGCGAGAGTAGAAGCATTCGCGTCTGACAGTGCACGTGGGTAGCACTAAGAGGAGCGCGACATCAGGTGGCATATCTAGTGGAGCGAGATGCGGAGAGCGGTCGCGAAGTTAGTATCGCGGTGCCTTATTCGTCGGCAGGTGAGAGCCGAACAATAGCGTCCCGCTGGATTATTGCAACCACTGCGGGTTACACAGTGGAAATGAGGGCACGTCACGATGGATTTCGTGAGCGGTTAGGCGAGTTCTCCTACAACAACAACTTTCAGGCCAGTATCAGGATGGCACCGTTCGGAGCGCTGTATGGTAGGCCGTGTCGGTCGCCCGTGTGCGGGGCGGAAGTGAGGAATGATGGTTTACTGGGTCTAAAACTGGACCGAGAGACAGCTGAGTCGGTCGTGCCGAAGCATGAGCGGTTGAACACCGCGCAGAGTCAGCAGGAGTTATGCTGACAGACGGCGCCGACCTCTCGAGTCAGCAATCGGTGATCATGTATCCCTGGAGGTGAGTCCGAAAGGTGGACTTGTGCGTTTCAACCGCGGCGGTGGCAGGTTAGCCCCGCGGTGTATCGAGCCTTACGAGGTCTTGAGTAGAGGGGGAGTAGTTGCATACCGACTTGCACTGCCACCGCAGCGTGGGAATATCCACGTTTCCCAGTTGCAGAAGTATATGCGGACCCCTCGCCCGTCATTGAGTGGGCAGATATCGAGGTAACGAGTGATGTCTCGGATAAAGAGAAACCGGTTTGGGAAATGGATCCACGAGAGCAGGTCCTGCGCGGAAAGGTTATCCGCTTAGAACTGGTGTTGTGGCGACACCACGAGGCCGAGTCGACTTGGGAGCGCGAGGACAAGGTTCGCGCGAAGTACCCCGATCTGTTCGACTCCTGAGGTACGTATGTCTTAAATTTTGCAGACGAAATTCCTTTAAGGGGGGTAGATTGTAAGAACCGCTCCCGGTCAACGCCAGTCAAATCTGCGAAAAACAGGAAAATTTAAAAAAATTTAGACAGACACTTAAATGAACCTAAATATGACCCCGAGGGTCATACCGGACTTAAGTTGACCCCGATATCGACCAAAGTGAGTTCTGGGGGACTCAGGGCAACTTTCTGACCAATTTGGGAAATGTTGACTTTCCGCTGGAAAAGTCAACCGAGCGACGTTTTGGTCCATTCGAGGACCGTTTTGGATCCAAAAAGCTTATCCGTTGTCGCAACGGTCTTAGTTGAGCCGTTTCCTTGTAGCCCGTAAAGTTTCGTAATTTCTTGGAAAAAGTGCCCGTTCGGGGCCCGAAACGGCCGAATTTCGCGAATTTGATTGGGAAATATCTAGAAGATATTTTCCCAAAAAGATGTGGGACCCACTTGCCACATGTCACCAATTTGGTGGTGTTAGGTTTATTGGACAAGACAAGAGAAGACTACATAGTGTTAGTTTTGTAATTAAGTATTAGATTTGATTTTTTTAAAACAAAACAAAAGGATGAAGACTTGTGATGTTCGGCCATATTGAAAAAAAGTGGAGTTTTGGAGAGAGAAAGGGGAGTTAGAAGAAGAAGAGAAAAGAGAAGGAGGTGGTGGAAGTTTAGTGATTTCCCGTCGATCAAACCGTTGGATCGTCTCAAAGATAGAAGAATCAAGCTCACACCGTCATTCTCTACGATGAGCATCTAACCGATTGTCGTTTTGTTATGTTTGAATGTTAGGGTTTGGGGTAAAACTATTATTTTTTGGTTGTGTTGAGGTGTGGGGTTCGTTGGAGACGTTTTGGAGCGAAGTTGGAACGTTTTCCGGTGACCAGAGGCTCGGGGGAGCTCCGGCCACCGTGTAAGGTGGCTGGCCGGACTTGTAGGGTGGCTGGCCGGAGCTAGGACTAGCCATCACCATGGTGGGCCGGCCCAAATTGCGAAAAGGGCAACTTTTTGACCAATTTGGGAAATGTTGACTTTTTGTTGGAAAAGTCAACCGAGCGACGTTTTGGTCCGTTCGAGGTCCGTTTTGGATCCAAAAAGCTTAGCCGTCGTCACAGCGGTCTTAGTTGAGCCGTTTCCTTGTAGCCCGTGAAGTTTTGTAATTTCTTGGAAAAAATGCCCGTTCGGGGCACGAGACGGCCGAATTTCGCGAATCTGACTGAAAAATAGCTAGAAGATATTCTCCAAAAGGTGTGGGACCCACTTGCCACATGTCAATTATGTGGTGGTGTTAGGTTTCTTGAACAAAACAAAAGATGAGACATGGATGGTAGTTTTGTAGTTAAAAGATAGTTTTGATTTTTTAAAACAAAATAAAGATGAATGGTTGGAGAAGTGTTCAGCCATTCTTAAAAAAAGGAAAGAACTGGAGAGAGAAAGTGGAGAGAGGAAAGACGAGAGAAGAAAGTCAGAAAAAGAGAAGAAGGGTTGTGGTTTTGTGACTTTTCCCGTCGGTCAAACCGGTGGATCGTCTCAACGATCAAGGAATCGAGTCCACACCGTCATTCTCTACGGTGAGCACCTAACTGATTTTCATTTTGGAACGTTTGAATTTTAGGGTTTGAGTTTAAATGGTTTGATTCAGGTTGGGTTGAGGTTTGGGGTTCGTTAGGAACGTTTTGGGGCGAACAGAAATGTTTTCCGTTGTGGCCGTGTGGGGCCCACGTTTTCGGGCCTCGGGTTTTTCGTGTTCGGGGTGGTTTAGGACGATCCCCAAGTCATTAATCCACACCCGAAACGAATTTGGAATTAAATTGTGAAAGTTGTAATTGACGGGTTTAGAAACTTTAAACGCGAATTAAATTACTCGAAAGTCGGAAATTAATTACGTCGAGTGAATAGGAACCCTTGAATTATTCTAAGACCGTAGAAACGAAAACGGGAATTTTCGGAGCCCCGGAAGGGCGTTGTCAAAACCCGGGCAGATTCGACATGTCGGGCGAATCGGGCTTTTCCGAGTCCGTTAGTGACAATGTCGAGTAATTGGGAAGTTTGGGAGTGATTGACATTGTCGGGGTTGCATTTGGGCGTTTAATTCTTTAAATTCAGGTTTCGCATGCTTACTTAAAAAGTGTGTTAATTGTAATGCTTGTAGACCGTGTCGCCTACCGTGGAAATAGGAGGCTAAACGGGAATTATGGAGCTTTTCCGGAGTAAGAGTATCGGGTTTGACACGCTTCAAGAGGTAGGGAAAAGTAGCCGGATATCGGCCATGACTAGGGAAAGTTAACAGTAGAAATGCATGTGACACTTGGGTGTCATGGGTTTAGTAAGTTTATCGAATATTAGAAAGGCAGGCGACACCGGGTGGTTTCGTATGATACGGGAACGTATCGAACAATAGAAATGCATGTGGCACTTAGTAGTGTCGTAGGAACAGTGAACTGTTGATATTAGAACTACTGGAGGCATTTGGTTATGCCCGGAGGTTGATTGTTGAGCCTGTGTTTTACCGTTGGAGTCTTGGGTGGCCATGAGTGCCCGTGGGGTTGTTGAGCCCGTGTTTTACCGTTGGTGTCTTGGGTGGCCATGAGTGCCCGTGGGGTTGTTGAGCCCGTGTCCTTACTGTTGGTTTGTCTTGGGTGGCCATGAGTGCCCGTGGGGTTGTTGAGCCCGTGTTTTACCGTTGGAGTCTTGGGTGGCCATGAGTGCCCGTGGGGTTGTTGAGCCCGTGTTTTACCGTTGGTGTCTTGGGTGGCCGTGAGTGCCCGTGGGGTTGTTGAGCCCGTGTTTTACCGTTGGTGTCTTGGGTGGCCGTGAGTGCCCGTGGGGTTGTTGAGCCCGTGTTTTACCGTTGGTGTCTTGGGTAGCCATGAGTGCTTGTGGAGTGTTAAACCGGTGTTGTTGCTGTTTGTTGAGCTTTGTTTGTGATTGTGATTGTGGTTACCTGAGCTTGGAGGACCGCTTCATGAAACGGGGGTCCTGTGATCGCACGCGTCTGCATGTTCAGACGGGGTAGGGGGCCCGCCCGTGAGGAAAGGGGTCCTGGCCGCGCGTGCGTGGTTAGGGGTGACAGGTCGACAGCCTGATCCGACTTTGTGTCGGGAAAAGTGCGACAGGTCGACTGCCTGGCCTGACAGGGATCGGTAAAGGGCGTGAGGGGATTACTGAGCAGTTGGAGTGTGATCCTTTGTGATCTTGTTTGGTGTGAGATCCTTTGTGATCTTGAGTGTTGTGTGGTTGTCTTTCGTGTCTTTGGAGGAAGTCGTCAATCGTTGTTTCGGGTCTACATTACGTGTCCAAGTGTTGAGTCGGTTGAGGAAGGGTTTCGTCGTATGTCAGTCGGGTTACTTGAGTTTTGGGAATAGTAGTCCCCGGTGTTCGTTTGTTGTGGGTGTTACCGGCATTGTCTTCTAAGTATACCGTAGTCAGTCTGTTATCCGTGGTGGTGAGCGAACGCTCACCCCTAGCTGCTTTTCCTACAGGTACTGGTCGCGGGACGGACTAGGTGAACTTCCGAAGCTTGAAGAGCTAGGAGCGGGAGTCCGGGTTTACTTTTGAGTCTAGCGACGTATACCTTGTATTTTGTCCGCTTGTTGGGACGTACTTTTGGGTTGTAAATAATTATTTTTGTTAAGTAAATGGTGGTTTTAAAGTGTTTTGTTTAAAAGGTTTGAAAAGGTTTCATTGAATTAAACGTTCGCGTTCCGAGTTCGGTTTTACTGAAATTGGGACGTGACAAACACTTTAATCCACGTCTTCCATACTTAGTGCTAATTAATCAAGACTTTAATTAATTATTTCCATGGGCCTTGGTTGACATGGGCCTCTTGGAACATGGCCCGTGGCAATTCCTAACGAGGTCTCATGACGCGCTTATCGCCTCCAAGCCTTCCATACTAGAAATTTCCAACATCCCAAGACTCTAAGCCTTGTCTAAATCCATGAAGTCCTATTCACTTACGGGAACATTACCCAAAACCCTGGTTTGGTCATGTCCAGAGACAACTTCCTTTTGGCCATCCTCCATAAATGTGTCAATGAGTTTCACCTTCCGGTGTGACCCTTAGGTTTATGCATGTCAATAGATCAATGTAAAATCTAATTTTACTTGATCCTATTTAAGTGGAAACTAACGAGACTTTAGTATTGCCTGACACTGCATAACGAATCGACCCTGTCGATTCTAACCTCTTCGTCGTCCCTGTCATTATCCTTTTATCTCTGATATCCTGATTGAGATAAGGCATAGAGCCATCATCCTTATTATTCTCAATAACTGTTCTTTGATATGTGAGATGACTGAATATATGATACCCAATATCATGTCCATGGCCATGCTATTCTTTCAGTCACTCTTTCGTTCCCTTAGCCCTCTTTCGTGTCACTCATGCAGTCTGTCTCCAAGACAGTCTTGGCTGTTATGGAAGCCCTGTTACGGACAACGTTAGGCTCAGGTCAAACTCAGTTGTTTACCGCATAGCGATCACAAAGACTCCTTGGTCTAAGAATACATGACAAGCTATGACAATTAATATGTTCATGACTTCATCTATGACACATATTCATGTCGGTTCGTCCAATATCATGTCCCACATGATATCTATGCTCAAACTCCGAAATCACATTCCAATGACTAACAGAAAGTATGTCATAAAGAGCCATCGTTCATACTAGTCGCGTCTAGTGAAGCTTTGTTGACTAGGGACCCATCGAGTGTGATCTATCTTGATTTATGGTTCTGTTCACATGGTGGGTATAGATCAGAGCACATATCCTGACTGACTTCAAAAGTCATCTAGATTTGACTTGGAAAGCTACCGTCTACTCATCCTTCGACGACTAGTTCTGCATCATCTTTCCCCGAGATTAGACTGATGTCTACTGGTACAACATAAGGCTTACGAGATGTCCGGTCTCATACATCTCATGACATATATGATCGATCCTGCCCAAAGCGAATGGGATTCACATCATCCTTTTCAGCTCATCAGATGTCTTAGGACACTGAGTTTTGCTGAGATGAATGCCATGACTAGTGGGTAAGAGTACTTTCTTTGAATCGAGCATTGAGAACCTACTCAATGCCTTGCTCACATAGGTTCCCTAACTTAACTCCAAGACCCTCTTGGTGCGATCTCTACATATCTTAATCCCTAAGATATTAGCAGCATCGCCTAAGTCCTTTATTGAGAAACACTACCTCAACAAAGCTTTAGTCTTGTTCAAGGTTGGAATGTCGTTTCCAATGAGCACCAGAAAGGTAATCTTGCTCCCACTAGCCTTCTTATAAATGCAAGATTCATCCTCGTTCTTTATTAAGCCAAATCTAATTACAGCTTCATCAAAACGACGGATCCAACTCCAAGAACTTCGTTTCAATCCATAAATGGGTTTCAAAATATTAGCCTCAGTGCCCGTAGTCCGATCGTAAATATCCAATTGTAAATATCATCGTTGGCAAAATAAATAAAGCGGCTTTTATATTACTTAAGTATTGGAGTAATATGTCGTGTGTGTTTCCGATCTATGCCCACCATTCGAATAGAACCATAGATCAGGATGGATTACACTCGATGAGGTCCCTAGTCAAGAGTCTTCGCGGGAAGCGACTAGTATGAAATATGACTCTTGATGGCTTACGTTCTATTAGCCGTAGGAAAGGGTTCCGGATTCTGATCATAAACATCATGTGGGACATGATGTTGGACGACCCGACCTGAATATGTTCCATAGATTAAGTCATGAAAATGTTCAGAGTCGTAGCTTGTCAGGTATCCTTAGACCGAGGAGTCTATATGATTGCTATGCAGTAAACAACCAAGTTTGACCTGAGAGCCCAACGTTGCACCGTGACTGGGCTTCCATAACGGCCAGGATTGGCTTGGGGAATGACTGCATGAGTGACATGATAGACGGCTAAGGGATTTATCCCTCATACTACGGTATGGGAAAGATATCTGGTTCACGGCCGCTTGATCGAGAGTGACTGACAAGAAAGCATGGCCATGCACATGATACTGGGTATCATAAGGTCAGTCATCTCATATATCAAGGAACATGGATTGAGGATAATAAGGATGACGACTCTATGCCTTATCTCAATCAGGATATCGGTGATAAAGGGATAATGACAAGGACGACTGAAAGGTCAGAATCGACAGGGCGCGATTCGTTATGCAGGTTCGGGCAATGCTGAGTCTCGTCAGTCACCACTTTGGTAAGATCAAGTAAAATGGGATTTTACGTTGATCTTACCGACATGCATAGACCTAAGGGTCACACCGACAGTTTGATACTCGTTAAGAACATGGCGAACCTAAGTTGGAGGGAATTGTGGCGGGGATCGCCATAGTGGACCGGCTAGCATATTGGGCTCGGCATGGGCTCTCTTGGAGAGGCTCATGGCCGGCCTGTTAGTCTTAGTGCCCGTAGTTCAATCCTAAATGTCCAAATGTATATATCATCGTTAGCAATAAAATTAAAGCGGCTTTATATTACTTATGTGTTGGAGTAATATATCGATGTGTGCTCTGATCTATGCCCACCATGCGAATAGAACCATAGATCGAGATAGATCACACTCGATGGGTCCCTAGTCAACAAAGCTTCACTAGAAGCGACTAGTATGAAAGATGGCTCTTTATGGCTTACGTTCTGTTAGTCATTGGAATGGGATTCCGGAGTCTGATCATAGATATCATGTGGGACATGATATTGGACGACCCGCCCTGAATATGTGCCATAGATTAAGTCATGAACATATTCAGTGTTGTAGCTTGTCATGTATCCTTAGATCAAGGAGTCTTTGTGATCGATATGTAGTCAACAACTGAGTTTGACCTGAGCCTAACGTTGTCCGTAACAGGGCTTCCATAACGGCTAGGATTGGCTTGGGGACGGGCTACATGAGTGACACGAAAGACGGCTAAGGGATTTATCCCTCATACTAAGGTATGGGAAAGATATCGGTTCTCGGCCACTTGATCGAGAGTGACTGGAAGAATAACATGGCCATGCACATGATACTGGGTATCATATCTTCAGTCATCTCACATATCAAGGAACGGTGATTGAGAATAATAAGGATGACGGCTCTATGCCTTATCTCAATCAGGATATCAGAGATAAAAGGATAATGACAGGGACGACGGAAAGGTTAGAATCGACAGGGTCAATTCGTTATGTAGTGTCAGGCAATACTAAAGTCTCGTTAGTTGCCACTTAAATAGGATCAAGTAAAATGGGATTTTACGTTGATCTATTGACATGCATAAACCTAAGGGTCACACCGGAGGATGAAACTCATTGACACATTTATGGAGAATGGCCAAAAGGGAGTTGTCTCGGGACATGACCAAAACTGGGTTTTGGGTCATGTGCCCGTAAGTGAATAGGACTTTACGGATCGAGACAAGGCTTGGAGTCTTGGGATTGATCGCGTCGGATAATGTTGGACATTTCCGGTATGGAAGGCATGGAGGCGATGAACGAATCACGAGACCTCGTTGGAAATGGCCACGGGCCATGTTCCAAGAGGCCCATGAAAGGCCCATGCAACCAAGGCCCATGGAACTAATTAATCAAGTCTTGATTAATTCGTACTAAGTAAGCAAGACAAGGATTAAGGTGTTGGTGATTCACCACCTAACCCAATCTTGTCTTGCCATACTTTGTCCTATTTACACCTTACTTGACATCATACTTGTCCCATGCCTTTAGTTGGACAAGTATGCGTTTTGTTATGTTTAAGTCATCTTTTTTCAACATAACAAACTCAAGACAAGAATAGGAAACACATTTTCTCTCCCTCTTCCATGGCCATTTCGGGTTTGGCTAGTTTCCTCCTCCATTTTTGTGTTCTTGAGTCCTCCAAGAGAAGAACTACGTGGCTTTGATTCCCATGTGGATACGTAGGCGTCTTGGAGACTCAAGCCAATCATTCGTTAACCGGTGTTCTTGTTTTGGTAAGAGATAGTGATGAATTTTTCTCTTGTGAATCCATTCTTTGTTAGTTGTTTCATGGTTTTAATCGTCTCTTGGTTTTTATTGATTTTCCGCTGCGAGTTGGTTCATCTCCAACCCTACCTCGAGACCCAACAGTGGTATCAGAGCCGTGCTACCTTCGGGATTCACAAGATGGTGTTCAAAGTTTCGGTTTTGCTTGAAAGTTTCGTTTTTGGCATGTTGTTTTGCTAAATTGTTTGATAACATGTTTTAAATTATTGTTTATGGATTTAATACATGTAAAATGAATTTTTGAAAATTATTTCAAATCTGGAAATTTTGAAAAAGATTTGATTTTTCGGGTCTCGGGAGCGGGACTCTCGGGGAGCCGAAACCGGGACCGAACGGGGCTCCGTTGGACGGAGCTAGGCTAACCATGACCATTGGATGGTTGATATGCCAATGCTAAACCGTTTTGTTAGTTATGACGAGTTCGGAACCGTCATGACGAACTCGAAGATCAAATGTTCAAAAGTTTCATTTTTGAACGGTTTCGATAAACCGAGCATCAAAAATTTTCGAAACTTGGCTATTGATTAAAACCGGAAAATCACATGATGTTTGATAACATGCTTGTTTGATAACACGATGTGTGATGTGATGTTGGCATGGTGTCCATAATATCCCCGAGCTCGATTTAATTATGTATCGCTTTTCACGGCCTGCTAGCATATTGGGCTCGACATGGGCTCTCTTGGAGAGGCCCATAGCCGGCCCACATAGGCTAGGCCCAACAAAGACTTAAGTCATTGGATGACAATTAGTCTTGTTGACCAAAATTGGGTAGGACCCAATTTCCACTAAACTAATAAACTAGGTAGTTTATTATCTCCACCTTGCATCTAGACTTGGACACTTGTCTAAAGTTGAGAGTTAAGTGATTCCACTTAACTAAGCATGCAAGAGAGGTTGGAGAAGACAACATGCAAGTGTAGAGAACTAGAGAGAGGGTCTTTTTCTTCTTCCTCTACCTTGGTCAAACCCCCTCTAAGCTTCAAGGTGGTTTTTCATGTTCTTGAGTCGTCAAACTCAAGGACTACGTCGGATTTGATTCCTCTAAGGATACATAGGCGTCAAAGGGGCTCAAGCCATTCAAAGTTTGGTGTTATTGAACCAATTTCGGACAAGTAGAGGGTGCTGATTTTTAGCACAGTTTTGTCCGACCAGTCACTTTCAAGAGCTCCATCGGAGATTCATCCGATGTCCGATGAAGCTGATTTTTGGGGTGAACGTTCTACACATATGGATCTTGAATATTACCAAAGGGATTTGAGTTTCAACGGTTAGTTTTCGAGATACACGAGCTTCAAGATGAGCCACCTGCAAAGGTGATGTACATTAACCTTTGCTGATTTTTCAGACTTGTTTTTCATATTTGGTAGATTCATCTCGATTGATTCGTGGTTAATTTTACGCTGCAATTTTTGTGTTTAACATGTCCACGACATTGAGTCCCAACAGTGGTATTAGAGCATGGCTACCAACGGGAAAAGCAAGAGCTGAAATTTTCAGTTTTGGTGCTGGAAATTTTGAAGAGTTTGCTGGTTTTTTATTTAAAGTCCATAAAAATGCATGTTAGCTTCTTAATTTCATGTTTTTGCATATATGGGTGTATGCTTGATTGATAACATGATTTAATATCTTGCATGTGGGTTTTATGCATGAAATTGGTGATTTTTGAAATAAAATCTAATCTGATTTTTTCGGACAAAGTTTAATTTTCGGAGTCACGAGACCGGGACTCTCGGGGAGCCGATCCCGTGACCGGATGGGGCTCCGTTGGACGGAGCTAGGCCGAGTCGTGACTATTGGATAGTCAGAACGCCGGGGCTAAACCATTTGGGGAATTGCGACGAGTTTGGAACCGTCATGATGAGCCACAAAATTAAACGTTCGGAAAATTCATTTTTGAAACCGGTTTCGATAAACCGTGTAATAATTTTCGAAACTTGGAAGCTAACTAAAATCAGTCATATCTCGGTGTTTGATAACACGCTGTATGATGTGATGATTATGCATGGTGCACGTTATTATGCCCCGGGTAGTTTTATCGTTTTTCTCGGACTGCGTGCCGATAGTGTTAGCGTGTAACTATTCTTTTAATGGTATGGTCGTCGTACCACTTGTTTGTAATAATTATTATTTCCCGACCTGTGATTCGTGTATTTTATTGTAACCGTTATTGCCGGCTTGGAGACAAAGGAGCTCAAGAGGCGAGTGGGAGACCGCAGGAAACGGCTTGGAGTAGATGGACGTCAAGGATCGAGTGGGAGGCCCACGTCGTCAGCTTGAAGTCAAGATTGCTCAAGACCGGGTTGGGAATAGTTTAGGGGCTTTGACGTGCACGTCTTTATGCTTGATGCTTGGTTTAAATTATTCATGATTGTATGGTTAGAATGCATGCTTAGATTTAAACTTTCAAGCAAATCACCTCACATCAAAGATAAAATTGTTTTAATCGTTTGCTTGTGAACCCTTGAACCGCCTTTACATTGAATATAGTAGACGGATTCGAAGGAAGAATTACATTGGATGTAATTGGAGACGTCATTACATTTGGAATGTAGTTGACGTTCTCATCGCATCAATGATGTGCCAAACGTTCAAACACGACAAGACAAGTAAAAACGGGTCATGTCAGATACCTCCCAGTTTATCAACAACTTCCTACTTCCTCGACCTATGGGTGTCGTGCGCATTAGCGGAGCATCCAAAGGAAGGCGTTGTAGTAAGTTTGGTCAGCATATGTGTGTGTCGTGCGCATTAGCGGAGCACCTACATAGTGACAAGCCATTGTTGAAAACTGGTGGACCCGACTACGATTCTCAGCCAGAGGTTGAGCTAGGGTATCAGATAGGGTAAGCCGTGTACTTAAGTACATACCCTAGCCAAGAGTCACATTGGATGTGATTGGATGGAGTCTGGCCTACATAGCTCGATTGAGTGGTGAGCAGTAGTTCAGCTCAATCGAGTGAATCAAGGTTCTTGGTTCAAGATTCTATAGATTTAGAATCGCATGTCGGTGTTTTGAACTCGATCTTCATGATTTATTCATTTTACTGATTAAATTCACTTTGTCGTGTGGATCAAAATGGTAACACATCAGCGTACAACAATAGTTTTTCATTGAAAACCATTCTTGACGGGGTCAAGCTTAATGGGGCAAACTATCTGGACTGGTACAGAGTTTTGAGGATAGTCCACAAATTCTAAACGCAAAAGGACATATCCTTGATAAGGCTATCCCTTATGTCCAGAAAATTAAGGGTCATCTCGAACATCTTAATTGACTGGGTCTTAAGCTAGTGTCGGAGATAGCAACAGACATAGGTCTGCGCTCGCTTCCTCGTGTGTATGATGAGTTCATCGTGAGCTATCATATACACGATATGGACATGACCAAGTCAGAGTTACATGGAACATTTGTAACTACTGAGAAGAATATTAGGGATCTAGGATCCAAAGATATTCTGATGGTCAGAAAGGGATCCAGTTTCGGGAGGGAAACTGGTGGTGGCAAGGGCAAGGCCCCTGTGCACTTGGCGAGAAAGATAGACATACGATTGCTCCTAACCCTCCAAGGATCGGGGGTCCTCAAGGATGGATAAGGAGTATGAGATTGTCTGCTTCTACTGCCAGAAGCCTGATCATTGGATTCGGAGTTGCGGGAAAAACCAGGATGATCTAAAGAAGGGCAGTGGGACTGCGCCATCTTTAGGTATTAACCTAATGGAGCTATATCTCGCTACTTCCAAAGATTCACGGGTATTGGATACCAAGGGTGAATCTCACATACGCACTAACGTGTAGTGGTTGGAAGGTACGAGATGATTGGAGAAGAACAAATTGGACCTCAGAGTGGACAACAAGTAAGGGTTGTAGCGACTGTTGTAGGATCCATGGGTCTTCATCATCCAAATAGCCTTGTTGTGTTTTGAACAATATATTGCATAACTATTAGGATCATTATATCTGTATCCGTGTTAGACACCAAAGGATATAATATGGATATTGGAAATTGGATTTTCAATATTCTATGCAATGATATGTTTAAAACAAACATGGTCGGAGGATTGTACATATTGGATATGCTGACAATGCCTCAAGCTCTGTTTATAAGATTGATGCCAAAAGGTCTAAATCCGATAATTAAGACCATACTCTGTTAAGGCACTGTCATTTAGGTCTCATAATCAAGAAACGCATATCAGCACTTCACAAGTGCGGACATTGAGGTCCATTCGAATTTCATTCGAATAATAAATGCAAGGCTTGTTTTTTGAGCAAAATGACTAAAGCGCCCTTCATCGATCGCGGTGAAAGGGCGGGTGAATTATTGGGGTGATACACTCGGATGTGTGTAGACCAATAAGTTCGCTTGCCAAGAGGGGTTTTAGCTACTTTATCACATCAACTGATGGTTGCAGCAAATATATTATGTCTATTCGATCAGACATAAGTCTAAAACTTTTGATAAATTCAAAGAGTTCAAGACTGAAGTAGAAAACCAGCTCGGGAAAAATATTAAGGCTCTTCGATTGGATCGAGGAGGAGAATACTTAACTTCAGAGTTTTTTGATCATCTAAGAGAGAATGAGATCCTTCGGAATGGACTCCTCCCGGGACACCGTAGTTGAGAGGTGTAGCCGAACGAAGAAATCAGACATTGTTGGACAATGGTCTGGTCCATGGTCAGTTGGACTGATCTCCCTATCTCTTTCTGGGGTTAAGCGATTGAGACGGCCGCATTCATTTTGAATCGGGCTCCTACGAAGGCTGTGGAAGGGACACCATTTGAGAAATGGCACGGGGGGAGGACCGTTTTGTCCTTCCTAAATATTTAGGGTTGCGAGGCTTATGTGAAGCAGTTAGTTCACAGTAAGCTCAAACCAGGATCTGATAAATGCACCTTCGTGGGGTATCCCAAGGAAACAAGGGGATACTACTTCTACAAACCCAGTGAGAACATGGTGTTCGTCACTCGGGTGGGGTCTTTGTGCAAATGGAATTTGTTTTCAAAGACGTCAGTGGGAGGAATGTACATCTAGAGGGAGTTCAAGATGGTACAAATGCCTCTGAACCGCATGACAACCTAGTAGAGGAGCCTTAAGTGGTCGTATAGCAAGAACCAATTCCCATAACAATTCCTAAAGGTCCAAGGCAACCTGAAAGATTAGTCACCCACCTTAGAGATATGGTTGTTTTGTATCTGGAGGTGACAGTGAGCTAATGGTGGATCGTGAGGATCCAGCCACATTTTCAGAAGGCCGTGAATGGGCCCGACTCCGAGTTATGGCTGGGAGCCATGAGGGAGGAAATGCAATCCATGTCGGATAACCAAGTCTGGGAACTGGTTGATCCCATCGATGATGTGAGGACCATCGGATGCAAATAGATCTTCAAAGTGAAGATGGACATGGATGGCAAGCCTCTGACCTACAAAGCCTAACTGGTTGCAAAATGTTATAGGCAGATCCTATGGATTGACTATGAGGAAAACTTCTCACCAGTGGCTATGGTCAAATCTATCTAGGTTCTTCTTGACATGGTCTCGTATCTTGATTACGAGATATGGCAAGTGGATGTCAAAATCGCTTTTAAACGGGAATTTGACTGAGGACGTTTTATGTCCCAGCCCGAAGGTTTTGACGATCCGAAGAATAAGGGATAGATTTATAAGTTGTTGAAATCCATTTGTGGATTGAAACAAGCTTCTCGGTGTTGGAATCTTAATTTTGATGAAGCTGTAATTGGATTCAGTATTGTCAAGAACGAAGATGAGCCTTGCGTTTACAAGAAGGCTAGTGGGAGTAAGATTGCCTTTCTGGTGCTGTATGTCGATGACATACTACTTATCGGAAACGATGTCCCTGTTTTAAACGAGACCAAAAGCTTAGAGGGGACGTGTTTCGCGATGGACTTATGCGAGTCTGCTTATATCTTAGGGATTAAGATATATAGAGATCACACCAAGAGAGTCTTGGGATTAAGTCAGAGCACCTAAGTGAACAATGTATTGAGTAGGTTCTCAATGCTCGATTCAAAGAAAGGATTCTTACCCGCTCTTCATGGCATTAATGTTAGCAAGACTTAGTGTCTTAAAACACCTGATGAGCTGAAAAGGATGATGCGATTCCCATGCGCCTGAGAGGGGCAAGATCGATCATATATGCCATGACATATACGAGACTGGATGTCTTGTATGCCTTGTGTTGTACCAGCAGACATCAGTCTAACCCTTGGGAAAGATGAGTCTGAACAAGTCGTCAATGGGTTTGCTGACGCTAGTTTCCAAACAGATTAAGATGACTTTAGAAGTTAGTAAGGACATCTGTTTACGCTGATTGACGGTGCTTTCAGCTGGAAGAGCATGAAGCAAGATACCGTCGCTGACTCCACGACAGAGGCCGAGTACATAGCAGCTGTAGGGGCAGCCAAGGAGGCTATATGGATTTGGAAATTCACGGCAGGGTTAGGCGTAATTAAAAACCCGCCTAAGCCCGGTGAACCTATTTTGCGACAACATTGGGCCATTTCTCAAGCTAAAGAGCCCAGATCGCATAACAAATCGAAACATGTACTGCGGGGATATCACCTAATCAGAGAGATTCTGAACAAGAGGTGATGTGAAGATCACGTATATTGCAACGGATGATATCATAGCCGACCCGTTGGCCAAAGCGCTCTCGTCTCCCAAGTACGAGAGACATGTAAGGCAATGGGATTAGATTGAAATTTAGATTGGAGCTAGGGCAAGTGGGAGATTGTTAGCCTCAGGGCCCGTAGTCCGATCGTAAATGTCCAATTGTAAATATCATCGTTGGCAATATAAATAAAGCGGCTTTTATATTACTTAAGTGTTGGAGTAATATGTCGTGTGTGTTTCCGATCTATCCCCACCATGCGAATAGAACCATAGATCAGGATGGATTACACTCGATGAGGTCCCTAGTCAATAGTCTTCGCTGGAAGCGACTAGTATGAAATATGACTCTTGATGGCTTACGTTCTATTAACCATAGGAAAGGGTTCCGGAGTCTGATCATAAACATCATGTGGGACATGATGTTGGACGACCCGACCTGAATATGTTCCATAGATTAAGTCATGAACATGTTCGGAGTCGTAGCTTGTCAGGTATCCTTAGACCGAGGAGTCTATATGATTGTTATGCAGTAAACAACCAAGTTTGACCTGAAAGCCCAACGTTTCACTGTGATTGGGCTTCCATAACGGCCAGGATTGGCTTGGGGAATTACTTCATGAGTGACATGATAGACGGCTAAAGGATTTATCCCTCATACTGCGATATGGGAAAGATATCTGGTTCACGGCCTCTTGATCAAGAGTGACTGACAGGAAAGCATAGCCATGCACATGATATTGGGTATCATAAGGTCAGTCATCTCACATATCAAGGAACATGGATTGAGTATAATAAGGATGACGGCTTTATGCCTTATCTCAATCAGGATATCGGTGATAAAGGGATAATGACAAGGACGACTGAAAGGTCAGAATCGACAGGGCGTGATTCGTTATGCAGGGTCGGGCAATACTGAGTCTCGTCAATCGCCACTTTGGTAAGATCAAGTAAAATGGGATTTTACGTTGATCTTACCGACATGCATAGCCTTAAGGGTCACACCGACAGCTTGATACTCGTTAAGAACAGGACGAACCTAAGTTGGAGGGAATTGTGGCGGGGATCGCCATAGTGGACCGGCTAGCATATTGGGCTCGGCATGGGCTCTCTTGGAGAGGCCCATGGCCGGCCCACATAGGCTAGGCCCAACAAAGATTTAAGTCATTAGATGACAATTAGTCTTGTTGACCAAAATTGGGTAGGACCCAATTTCCACTAAACTAATAAACTAGGTAGTTTATTAGCTCCACCTTGCATCTAGACTTGGACACTTGTCTAAAGTTGGGAGTTAAGTGATTCCACTTAACTAAGCATGCAAGAGAGGTTGGAGAAGACAACATGCAAGTGTAGAGAACTAGAGAGAGGGTCTTCTTCTTCTTCCTCTACCTTGGTCAAACCCCCTCCAAGCTTCAAGGTGGTTTTTCATGTTCTTGAGTCGTCAAACTCAAGGACTACGTCGGATTTGATTCCTCTAAGGATACATAGGCGTCAAAGGGGCTCAAGCCATTCAAATTTTTGTGTTATTGAACCAATTTCGGACAAGTAGAGGGTGCTGATTTTCAGCACAGTTTTGTCCGACCAGTCACTTTTAAGAGCTCCATCGGAGGTTCATACGATGTCCGATGAAGCTGATTATGGGAGTGAACGTTCTCCACATATCGGTCTTGAATCTGACCAAAGGGATTTGAGTTTCAACGGTTCGTTTTCGAGATACACGAGCTGCAAGATGAGCCACCTGCAAAGGTGATGTACACAAATCTTTGCTGATTTTTCAGACTTGTTTTTCATATTTGGTAGATTCATCTCGATTGATTCGTGGTTAATTTTCCGCTGCAATTTTTGTATTTAACATGTCCACGACATCGAGTCCCAACACAAAAACTTACAAATCTTTCCCTTATTCTTCGGATTGTCAAAACCTTTGGGCCGAGACATACAAACGTCCTCAGTCAAATTTATATTTAAGAAAACGGTTTTGACATCCACTTTCCATATCTCGTAATCAAGACATGAGACTATGTCAACAAGAATCTGGATAGATTTGACCATAGCCACTGGGGAGAAGGTTTCCTTATTGTCAATCCCTTGGATATGTCTAGAACGTTTTGCCACCAGTCAGGCTTTATAGATCACAGGATTTCCATCCATGTCCATCTTCACCTTGAAAATCCTTTTGCATCCGATGGTACCCACACCACCGATGAGATCAACCAGTTCCCAGACTTGGTTGTCCGACATGGACTGCATTTCCTTCCTCATGGCTCTCAACCATAACTCGGAGTCGGGTCCATCCACGTCTTCCGGAAAGGAGGTTGGATCCTCGTGATGCACTATAAGCTCATCGTCACCTCCAAACACAAAGTAACCATGTCTCGGAGGTGGACGAATAATCCTTCCAGATTGCCTTGGACCTTCAGGAATTGTTACTGGAATTGGTTCTTGCTCTACGACCATCTCGCATAACCCCAGAAAGAGATCGGGAGATCATTCCAACTGATCATGGAACGGACCATTATCTAACAATGTCCGATTTCTCTATTCTACTACACCTTTCAACTACAGTGTCCCAGGAGGAGTCCATTCCAAAAGGATCCCATTCTCTTTTAGATGATCTTAAAACTCCGTGGTCAAGTATTTTCCACCTCGAACCAATCAAAGTGCCTTAATACCTTTCCCAAGCTGGTTTTCTACTTCAGTTTTTAACTCTTTGAATTTATCAAAAGCTTCCGACTTATGTCTCATCGAATAGACATAACCATATTTACTGTAATCATCAATGAATGTGATAAAGTAGATAAAAACCCCTCCTGGAAAGATAACTTATTGGTCTACACACATATGAGTTTATCAACCGCAATAATTCAGCCGCCATCAATAATTCCGACTACACCTTTCACCGCGACCGATGAAGGGCAGTTTAGTCATTTTTTCCATCAAACAAGCCTCGCATCTATCATTCGAATGAAATTTGAATGGACTTAGAAGTCCGCACTTGGGAAGTGCTGATATGCGTTTCTCGTTTATGTGGCCTAAATGATAGTGCCATAAGAGAGTCTGGTCTAAATTATCGAATTTAGACCTTTTGGTATTAACGTTATAAATAGCGCTTGAGGAATTTTTACCCATATCTAATATGTAAAATCCTCCGACCATGTTTGCACAAACATAAAACATATCATTGCTTATACTATTGAAAATCCAATTTCCGACATCAATATTATATCCTTTGGTGTCCGACACGGATACAGATATAATGTTCCTATTAAAATTAGGTATGCAATATACATTGTTTAATAAAGAACAAGGAAACTTTGAAAATGAAGACTCATGGATCCTACAGCAGTCGCCACAACCCTTATATTGTTGTCCACTCTGAGGTCCATTTCGTTCTTCTCCTACCTTCAATCCACTACACGTTAGAGCATGTGTCAGATTCAGCTTGGGTATCCAATACCCATGAATATTTGGAAATAGAGAGAGGTAACTCTATAAACTTAATACCTAATGAAGGCGTCATCCCATTATCCTTCTTCAAATCATCCTGGTTTTTCACGCAATCCCTTTTCATTTGTAAAACCCGCTTCGTTTCATTAGGGTATTAATTTAAAACCCGAAAACTGTAGGGTTGATGTTTGAAACAAGTGGTGAAGCAAAAAAAAAAAAAAAAAAAACTGGATAGGCCAGGCCTGTTTCGGCCAACCAGCCGTTTGGGCCTTAGGCCCGTTCTTCGACTGAGGCCCAAGAGGGCTCGGCCCAGCGTGTCTGATATAAGCTGAAACCCTAGGGTTTCAGCATCAGAACACGCCGCAGCCTCCCTCTCTCTACCCTTCGATTCTCTCGACCTCACTCCCTCTCCTCCTTCGTCTTCTCCGCCGAACCAGCACCGGCCACCGCCGTTTCCGGCCTCCATACCCCTCTCAACCCTCGTCCCATCCTTCCCCTTCATCTCCCGACCCATCTCACCGTCTCCGTCCAAAAACCCGGCTGTTCACCATCGGTTCCGTCCCGAAACCCTAACGTGCCACCGCCCCGTTTCCCGTCTCCGACCTCCCTGTCTCTCTTTCCTTCGTCTTCCTCACCAAACTCCGACCGAACATCGCCTCCCCTTCACCCGAACGCGAACCGAGCTCCCGCCGTCACCGGCGAGCTCGTCGGACCCGGAACGAGACGAGTCGTCCGGACCCGAGCCGTACACCGCCACTCTCCACCGTCTCCACCGTGTCGGTACGGTGAGTTCTCGGCCTGTGGAACTTCGGCCGATAACGGCATCGCCGGTGGTCGGCCGGACCAAAACCGAGCTCGTCCCTCTTCTCTTATTCTCCCTTTCCCGAGTCCATTCAGATCCGATCGGTGATAGAACGCTCTGTTCTGGATCTGGTTGGGACGGAATGGGACTTTGGAAATGGAAAGGAACAGAACCAGAAACGGGATCTCGGTTTGTTGAAGAATTGTTGGGTTATTGTAATTCTGAAGTGTAAAGATTTGTAACGAAGAACACAAATTTTTAAGTTATTATTATGTCATTTACGTTTGTTTTGATCTGTTAAGGGTGAAAAAGGAAGGATTAAAACTGTTTGTAAATTGAAAATCGACTTTAGAATAAATGTTAGATCCTTATCGTTCGGACATAAAGAAAATCGTTATCGTTAAAACTAGGTCGGGTTAAGTTTAACGGGTTTTAAAACGAAAGTCGTTTATTAAAGTTAGACGCGAGTTAAGTTAAATCAAAAAGGGGGGAAACGAAATCAAATCGACTTTATAAGGGTTCTGGACCAAAATATCGAGTTTGGAAACGAACGGGAGGAAACCGTTTTGTTTTAAAATCAAAGACGAAATTAATTAAAGCAAGGGTGTTCAACGACGGTTTTAAGTTAAAAAGGGGTTTAAACTGGGTTTAGATCAAACCTGGGTTCGGTGCGCGGGTGCTCGAACCCGATCCGTCGTAACCCGACTTTTATCCCGCTCGAGTGTAAACGACAACTGTCAAGTTTAAAATGGACAAATCGTAGCCGTTAACTTAACGGCGGAACCGTTATTAACTTGGGCGTTGAGTTATTTATTTTCGACCAGTTCGTACTAGTTTAAAGTGAGTTAAATCTGTGTTCTTTTAGATCGTGCTGCGGACCGAGGCAAAGGGAGGCTCGGCGAGTGACTGCGATTCATCTCGGGTTTAGTGGAGCGCTTCTGGAGTTGCTTTCGAGGTAGGGAAAAGTAGCCGGATCTCGGCCCTGACTAGGGAAAGTTAACTGTAGAATTGCATGTGACACCGGGGTGTCGTGGGTTATTTAGGTTATCGAATATTAGAAATGCATGATACGGGAATGTAGCGAATATTGGAAATGCATGTGACACTTAGTAGTGTCGTAGGAGCAGAAAACCTAGCGTTAACTGTGTTACTGGAGGCATACGACCATGCCCGGAGGTTGTTGTGCGTTAATTGTTGATTGAGTTTGGGTGGCCTTGAGAGCCCGTTTTATTCATTGTTGAGTTTGGGTGGCCTTGAGAGCCCGTTTTATTCATTGTTGAGTTTGGGTGGCCTTGAGAGCCCGTTTTATTCATTGTTGAGTTTGGGTGGCCTTGAGAGCCCGTTTTATTCATTGTTGAGTTTGGGTGGCCTTGAGAGCCCGTTTTATTCATTGTTGAGTTTGGGTGGCCTTGAGAGCCCGTGTTATTTGTTGTCGAGTTTGGGTGGCCATGAAAGCCCGTGTTGTCGCTTCGGTATTTTGAGTGGCCGTGAGTGCCCGTGGGGTTGTGAACCCGTACTTTATCGTTGGCGTCTTGGGTGACCATGAGGGCCCGTAGGGTGTTGAGCCTGTGTTTGGGTGTCGGTGTTTTGTTGGCCTTGAGCGCCTGTGTAGTTGTCACCGGTGTCGTTACTGTCTGTTTGAACTTGTTTGTGATTGTGATTGGTTACTGGTTACTGGTGGAGGTTGTGTGGTGTAGCTAGCCTCCCGACTGGGATCGGGAGAAGCGGAGGGGTTGTGGGCTAGCTCCCCGACTGGGATCGGGGGAAGGACGCGCGGGTGTGGCTAAGCACCCGACTGGGATCGGGTGAAGCGGAGAGGTTGTGGGTTAGCCTCCCGACTGGGATCGGGAGAAGTTGCGCGACAGGTCGACCGCCTGACCACGTCTATGATCGGTAAAGGGCGAGAGACAGAGATTGGTTACTGAGCAGCCGGTTTGCGATCCTTTGTGATCTTGTTTGGTATTGTATGGTCAGTCGTGTCTTGGAGGAGGTCGTCGATCGTAGTGTGGGGTCTACATAACGTATCCGAGTGTTGAGTCAGTTGAGGAAAAGACTGGTCGTGTGTGTGTCTTTGAGTCGTTGTTAGTGTCATCAGCTTTGTCTACTAATTATGCCGTAGTCAGTATGTTATCTGTGGTGGTGAGCGAACGCTCACCCCTAGCTGCTTTTCCTACAGGTACCGTTCGTAGTCTGGACTAGGTGAGCTTCTGAAGCTTGAAGAGCTAGAAGCGGGTTGCTGGGTGTTTGAGTCTAGAGACGTGTATCTCGTTTTGCCCAAGCGTGGGACTTTTATTTTGAGGTGTAAATATTATTCTTTTGTGGAACTAAACTTACTTTTTAGGGGATTTATCGAAAACAGGTTTCAGTCTTGTAACGTTTTAAACGTTCGCGTCCCTAGTTTCGGTACCACTGAAATTGGGGCGTGACAGCTTGGTATTAGAGCGCCAGGTTTCACACCTCGGACTACACGTCAATTAGGTGGGAGAGTCGAGTCGGTAGAGTCCCGTCCTGCGTGGGGTACGCAAGTCGGAACTCGGGTGTAGACCCGTTAGGATTTGAGTCCTGTTTGTTTGTGCTTGTGCAGTACGGGGCTACTGGCACAATGTTTGTGTGTTGCTGCGTGAAACGTTTTTAAACTGTCGCGACTCGACTCAGGAGCGCTCCTGTGGTCGAGCGTGACGGTGTTGGTATCAAGTGGCCACAACGTAGTTCGGGGACGCCTGGACGGGGTTGTAACCACCTGATGCCAAGAAATGAGGATTTTTAAGGAAGCGGAAAAAGGTTTAAGGTTGTTGGCCCTTTTGGCATGTCTTGAACTTGATTGGCCCTGTGGGCGTATGTTTAATTTTGGTTGGCCCGGGGGGGCAAGGTTCGACTCTGGTTGGTTTGTCGTCGCTTGTGTGGTATATGTCGGTGTGGTCTCGTATACTAATACCATATATAAGGTATGTTTAGCTTGAGCGGTGTGGCGCTTTAGTGACATACGCGATAGAGTAAACTTAGACCGTGTGAGCGTTGGCGTTTTTGAACTTGTCGCCTTTATTTGAGTTCGCAAACTGAACGTTTGCGTGTATCCGTGCAGAGGATACTGTTCATGGCTCGCGGAAGGCGCGGACGAGCATCAGGAACGCAGGGTCAGGCACCCACGCGAGGCCGGCGGGGGCGGTCAGCAGGGGCACTAGGGAGGGTGCCAGTCGTCGAGCCCGCCGACTACGCGGAGGCACAGGGCACTCCCGTCGGAGGAGACGGGAGAAGTGATGCGGGGCCATCTGTAGGTACCCCCAGTGTTCCGCCAGTCGCGGACCCTCCAGTGATGACTGCCCTGGATGAGCTTACCAGGACCGTTCAGAGTTTGGTGGCGGTCATCGCCAGCCGAGAGTCGGCTTCGCCAGCACTAGAGGCAGCCGCAGTTCCGATGAGGGCCGCTCAGACAGAGGATCTTACCTCCCGAGCGCTACTCGATTTCCTAAAGCTCGGGATACCTGTTTTTGTCGGGGAGCCAAATCCCGACCTAGCCGAGCGATGGATAGAGCAGGTCACACGAGACCTGGACACTTTGGGTGTCGAGGATGGCCGTCGGAGAGTGTCCTTCGCGGCCCATCAGCTGAGAGACAGCGCCTACCACTGGTGGGGGCGGGTGAAGGACACAGTCGGATACGACTACAGCGTATTCCAGGAGGTATTCATGGCACAATACTTTCCCGAGTCGGCTCGGCTGGAGCGACATCGGCAGTTCTTATACCTAGAGCAGGGAGAGATGACAGTGGCATAGTACGAGGCCAGCTTCACAGCCTTGGCCAGATTCGCGCCTGAGATGGTGTCTAGCGAGACGAACCGTTGCCTGCGGTTCCAGGACGGACTGAGGCTGGGCATCCGGAACCAGGTTCTCGGCTTGAGGATACGGAAGTATACCGATCTAGTGGACACCGCGGCTACAGTGGAGCAGGGCATCCGGGATGCAGCCAGGGGCCGTGAGGTCCGACCTCGGCCGATCAGTTGGACCGGGCCGTCAGACTCACGAGACTCGCGGAGGCAAAGGACCGCGGGATCCTTCCGACCACCGCCTCATCAGAGTGGATCGAGACAGCGGAGTTCAGTGGCAGCAGTTGGGCCAGTCGCACAAGAGAGGGCGCCGGCGTGCTTTACTTGCGGGCAGCAAGGCCACTTCCATCGCGAGTGCCCGATGGAAGGAGTACCTACGGCGCGGCCAGCGACCAGCCGGACCAGCCAGGGCACGGAGTCGAGAGCCAACGAGATCAGCTGTTTTCGATGCGGCCAGGTTGGGCACACCATTGCATGGTGCCGTGAGCCGTCGAGGGCAACATCTGCGCAGCGACCGCAACAGTCGCGGACCGTACAGTCGCCCAGGGGACGTCCTCGTCAGGGTCAGCAGTCTAGACCGTCACAGCCTTCTACGAGCGCACCGGTTCCGAGACAGCAGCAGAGTCACGGGTATTTAGCGGCCAGCGCGCCGGGTCAGAGGCAGCAGACCTCGCAGGGGAGAGTCTATGCAGTCACCGACTCCAGAGCCCCAGGACCTAACACGTACCGCGAGACCATCCAGGGTACGTGTCTATTGTATCACCTATGGGCTTTATTCTTGTTTGATACCGGGGCGTCGCACTCTTTTATTTCGTCGGGTTGTGCCGAGAGGTTGGGGCTGAGCTTAGAGCCGTTGAGCCCACCTCTATGCCTGGACACCCCAGTTGGGGGTGGTGCATCGTTGACTAGAGTATGTCGTGCCTGCGAGATTAGAGTCGCAGACTGCCCTTGCCCTGGGGATCTTCTCGTGTTAGGGATGACTACCTTTGATGTGATTTTGGGTATGGATTGGCTGTCGAGGTACCGAGCCAACATCGATTGCTATAGACGACGAGTGACAGTGACAGTGGGCGGTACGAAGGCGACGTGCGTGCTGGGAAGTAAGAGTGGGGTCCTCTTGTCGGCGTTGTCCGCAGAGGAGGAAGTATCGGCTGTGCAGAGCCGAGAGTTACCGAGAGTGGTATGCGAGTTCCCCGAGGTCTTTCCTGAGGAGTTGAGCGGGCTGCCCCCGGTTCGTGAGGTGGAGTTCGGGATTGACCTAGTGCCGGGAACGGCGGCGATATCGATGGCGCCTTACAGGTTTGCACCGGCCGAGTTGACTGAGCTGAAGCGTCAGCTGGAGGAGCTTCAGCAGAAGGGGTTTATCCGTCCGAGTGCATCGCCGTGGGGAGCACCAGCACTCTTCGTGAAGAAGAAGAGTGGAGAGCTACGGATGTGTATAGATTACCGGAAGCTAAACCGGGTTACGGTGAAGAACCGGTACCCGATGCCGAGGATCGACGACTTGTTCGACCAGTTGAGAGGAGCGACTCACTTCTCGAAGATCGATCTGCGATCCGGTTATTATCAGTTGCGAGTCCGTGAGGGGGACGTCGCAAAGACTGCATTCCGGACACGCTATGGGCACTACGAGTTCCTAGTGATGCCATTCGGACTGACGAACGCGCCAGCAGCGTTCATGGACCTGATGAACAGCATCTTCCGGCCGTACCTAGATCAGTTTGTGGTGGTATTTGTGGACGACATCCTGATATATTCGCAGAACGAGGCAGCGCATAAGGCCCATCTGAGGGCTGTCCTAACACTGCTGCGCAAGCATCAGCTATATGCCAACCGGGAGAAGTGCGAGTTCTGGCTCTCCGAGGTGAGGTTCCTCGGCCACATTGTATCCCGTGACGGTATCCTGGTCGATCCGTCGAAGGTCGACGCGGTCTCGAAGTGGGCACGGCCCACGAGTGTTTTCGAGATCCGCAGCTTTCTGGGATTGGCAGGCTACTATAGGCGATTTGTCCAAGATTTTGCACGACTAGCCGCACCGATGACTCTGTTGACGCGCAAGGGTGTCGGGTTCGTGTGGACAGACGACTGTGAGCGTGCGTTCGCGGAGCTGAAGACTCGGCTGACTACAGCTCCAGTGTTAGTGGTGCCCGAGCGAGGAGTTGGTTATGATGTTTACTGCGATGCGTCCGGAGAGGGACTGGGCTGCGTGCTGATGCAGTCGGGCAGAGTTGTGGCTTATGGCTCCAGGCAGTTGAAGATACACGAGCGCAACTATCCTACCCACGACTTGGAGCTAGCAGCAGTCGTGTTTGCACTGAAGAGCTGGCGATATTATCTGTACGGCGAGGGGTTTCAGGTGTTCTCGGATCACAAGAGCCTCAAGTACATATTTTCCCAGCGAGACCTAAACATGCGTCAGCGACGGTGGATGGAACTACTCGAGGAGTACGACTTCGAGCTACACTACCACCCAGGCAAGGCGAACGTTGTCGCCGACGCCTTGAGTAGGAAGTCGGCTCCGAGCCTCGCCAGCATTTCTGTCCGAGAGTGGGGCATGATGGGGGAGCTGAGCACATTCGGGCTTGAGCTAGAGGAGGTTACTGGCGGTGTTGCCATGTGCTCACTAGTGGCTCAGCCCTCACTGCTTGCCCAAGTGCTGGAGGCGCAGACAGAGGACGTCGAAGCATCAGAGATACGCGAGAGAGTCGTCAGGGGTGACGAGGTGGTGGGCTGGCAGGACAACACTGATTGGGGACTACGATACCGCGGGGGGCTATTCGTACCGGTTAACTGTAGAGACGCCGTGTTACGAGAGGCACACAATTCGCGTCTCACAGTGCATCCGGGGGCCACCAAGATGTACCGTGACCTCAGACGGCACTACTGGTGGCGCGGTATGAGGAGAGCAGTCGCAGAGTTTGTGTCGAGGTGCCTTGTCTGTCAGCAGGTGAAGGCCGAGCATCAGCGTCCAGCGGGATTGTTACAGCCACTACCGATTGCTCAGTGGAAGTGGGAACACATTACGATGGACTTCGTGTGTGGACTACCGAGATCGCCAAAGGGGAACGACGCAGTGTGGGTGGTAGTCGACCGATTGACCAAGTCGGCCCACTTCCTGGCTATGAGGATGACCGACCCAGTGGACAAGTTGAGCAGTTTGTACGTTCAGGAGATAGTGCGTCTCCACGGGGTCCCGGTGTCGAAAGTGTCTGACAGGGATCCCCGCTTCACGTCCAGGTTTTGGCCGAGTTTGCAGAAGGCATTGGGGACCGAGGTGCTACTCAGTACAGCGCATCATCCTCAGACAGACGGTCAGTCGGAGCGTACCATTCAGATCTTAGAGGACATGCTGCGAGCATGTGTACTGGATTTCAGGGGATCTTGGGAGACCCACCTGCCGTTGGCCGAGTTCGCCTACAACAACAGCTTCCAAGCCAGTATCGGGATGGCACCTTTCGAAGCGTTGTATGGGAGGCCGTGTCGGTCACCAGTGTGCTGGGCAGAGGTGGGGGACAAGAGTCTGCTGGGGCCAGATCTTGTCAGACAGACGACGGAGAAAGTCGCACTGATCCGCGATCGGCTGAGGACAGCACAGAGCCGACAGAAGAGTTATGCCGACAGGCGACGTCGACCCCTTGAGTTTGCAGTCGGGGATCACGTGTTCCTGAAGGTGAGCCCGAGGAAGGGGCTGGTGCGGTTCAGGCGAAGCGGGGGCAAGTTGGCTCCGAGGTACATTGGCCCGTTCCAGATTTTGGGCAGAGTGGGAACAGTGGCTTATCGTCTGGCGTTGCCACCGCAACTTGGGAGAGTCCATAACGTCTTCCACGTGTCTCAGTTGCGGCAGTACAATGCAGACCCCTCCCACGTCATTGAGTGGACAGATATCGAGATTGCTGATGATGTCTCCTATGAGGAGCAGCCGATTCGGATTATGGACACGCGGGAGCAGATTCTGCGGGGAGGCAAGATTATCCACTTGGTACGAGTATAGTGGAAGCACCACGGAGCTGAATCAACTTGGGAGCGCGAGGACGAGATTCGCGCGAAGTATCCCGCCCTGTTCGTTTCCCGAGGTACGCCTGTTTTAAATTTCGTGGGCGAAATTCCTTTAAGGGGGTAGATTGTAAAACCCGCTTCGTTTCATTAGGGTATTAATTTAAAACCCGAAAACTGTAGGGTTGATGTTTGAAACAAGTGGTGAAGCAAAAAAAAAAAAAAAAAAAAAAAAAACTGGACAGGCCAGGCCTGTTTCGGCCAACCAGCCGTTTGGGCCTTAGGCCCGTTCTTCGACTGAGGCCCAAGAGGGCTCGGCCCAGCGTGTCTGATATAAGCTGAAACCCTAGGGTTTCAGCATCAGAACACGCCGCAGCCTCCCTCTCTCTACCCTTCGATTCTCTCGACCTCACTCCCTCTCCTCCTTCGTCTTCTCCGCCGAACCAGCACCGGCCACCGCCGTTTCCGGCCTCCACACCCCTCTCAACCCTCGTCCCATCCTTCCCCTTCATCTCCCGACCCATCTCACCGTCTCCGTCCAAAAACCCGGCTGTTCACCATCGGTTCCGTCCCGAAACCCTAACGTGCCACCGCCCCGTTTCCCGTCTCCGACCTCCCTATCTCTCTTTCCTTCGTCTTCCTCACCAAACTCCGACCTTGTAGGGAAACCTCACTATAGCCCAATTACCCGATCACTATAGCTCGCAACCTTAATACCCCAATTACCCGATCATGTAGGGAAACCTCAAACGGGGATCATGTTATCAACTAAGCCAACACTGTTGCTCACGACATCGATACCCCAACTACCCGATCACCTAAGTGAAAACCTCGAATAACCCGTTCACATAGGGGAAACTAGTTCGTATGGCGCCGCAGCGCACCAACCCTAACCTCTACCCGTGGTGAGCCTCTCACACCGAGGTGTTGTATTACTACCGTAGGTCATCGATGAGTCTCGAACTCAAGACCTCATCCTTTAACACCGAGTTTACGGCCTCTACAACCCACAACTGTGAACACAACTACGCCAAACCAAGCACTCAAACTGCGCGAACGCGAACCGAGTCACGCAATCACAACACTAACCACACAACGAAACCAATTTTTTTTGAAAGCAGCTGACTGGACCAGGCCGGTAAGTAGGCCGGACCGTGCAGCATTCCGGGCCGGTGAGTGGCCCGGACCGTTCCCCCTTCCGGGCCGGCGAGTCACCCGGACCGGACTTCCATCCGGGCCAGCAAGTCAACCGGGCCGTGCCCCATTCCATGCCGGCACGCCAGTCGGGCCGTGCCCCATTCCGGGCCAAAACATAGGCCCCGACCACGTTTCCTATCGGGCCGGTCCATGGCCCGTCCCGTAGCTGCAACGACTTCGCACCTAACACACTGTCACGTCCATCCTAGGGCACTCGCATCCTACCCTGCTCCTAGCGACCCGCACACTTGTGGGTCGTAGACACTCGACGACCAAACTAACACCACACGTACAACGATTTAAAGACCAGACATAAGTCACCCGATCCTCAATCACAAGCCGACAAGGTCAACCAAACCGAAACACGCCCACCGGGCCAACCAAAATCAAAACGCACCCAACGGACCAACCAACCTACACACACGCCCACATGGCCAACCAAAGTCGAAACACGCCCAACGGGCAAACCAACAATCAAAACACGCCCACAAGGCCAATCGAATTTTAAAACTTTCTCCACTTCATTAAAACTTCATTTCTTGACATCAGGTAGTTACAACCCGGTCCAGGCATCCCCGAACTTCATTGTACCCACTTGATATCAACACAGTCACGCTCGACTACAGGGGCGCCCCTGAGTCGAGTCGCGACAGTTTAAAAATGTTTCACGCAGAAACACACAAACAGTATGCCAGTAACCCCGTACTGCACATACACACAAACACAAACAGGACTCAAAACACAACGGGTCTACACACGGTTCCGACCTACGTACCCAACGCACGACGGGACTTTACTGACTTGACTCTCCCCACCTAATTGACGTACAGTCCGAGGTGTGAAACCTCGAGCTCTGATACCAAGCTGTCACGCCCCAAATGTCAGTAAACCGAACTCAGGACGTGAATCTTTAAAACAATAAAACATTTTTGAACCTTTTACATTAAAACACTTTAAAAACACCACTGTTCAACAAAATAATATTTACAACTTAAAATACGTCCCAACAAGTGGACAAAAGTATGGTATCCGTCATTAGACTCAAAATAAACCCAGAATCCCGCTCCTAGCTCTTCAAGCTTCAGAAGCTCACTTAGTCCAACCTGCGACCGGTACCTGTAGGAAAAGAAGCTAGGGATGAGCGTTCGCTCACCACCACGGATAACAGACTGACTACGGCATAATTAGCAGACAATGCCGGTAACACGAACAACCAACTCAACACCGGGGATCACCATCCCCAAACTCAAGTAACCCGACCGACACCCACACACTGATACTTTCCTCAGCCGACTCAACACTCGGACACGTAAAGTAGACCCGACACAACGATTGAAGACCTCCTCCAAAGACACGACAGACCACCACGCAACACCCAAGATCACAAAGGATCGCACACCAAACAAGATCACAAAGGATCACACTCCTGTCAGCTGCTCAGTGTCGGTTGCTAACCGGCCGGGCTCGAGCCTGCCCCACGCGCTTTGCCGATCCTTGTCAGGCTCCAGGCGGTCGACTTGTTGGCGATATATATAGCGTTGCTTTTCCGTTAGCTAGTCGGAAGGGGAGCTGCCCTCTCATCGCCTAAAAACGCTCACAACCTCCCGAGACTCGAACTCGGTCAGGCTAGCCAAGAACGCTCGCAACTTCCCGAGACTTGAACTCGGTCAAGCCAGCCAAAGAACGCTCGCAACCTCCCGAGACTCGAACTCGGTCAGGCCAGCCAAAGAACGCTCGTAACTTACCGATCCCTGTCAGGTAAGCCAGCCAAATTCCACACCACTTCCCGACACGAAGTCGGGTCACTAACCTCGGGCAAACACAATCACAATCACAAGCAAGGTTCAACAAACGGCAACAAGACCGGTTCAACACTCCACATGCACTCATGGCCACCAAAGACACCAACGGTAAAACACGGACTCAACAACCCCACAGGCACTCACGACCTCCCAAGACACACCAACCATAACTCACGGGCTCAACAACCCCACGGCCACTCACGGCCTCCCAAGACACACCAACCATAACTCACGGGCTCAACAAACCCACGGGCACTCACGGCCTCCCAAGACACACCAACCATAACTCACGGGCTCAACCACCCCACGGGCACTCATGGCCACCCAAGATACATCGACAGTAACGACACGGGTTCAACAACCCCACGGGCACTCATGGCCTCCCAAGACACACCAACAATAAAGACACGGGTTCAACAACCCCACGGGCACTCATGGCCACCCAAGACACAACAGTAAAGTACGGGCTCTCATGGCCACCCCAGACACAACAGTAAAGTACGGGCTCTCATGGCCACCCAAGACACAATATACACAATCAACCTCCGGCATAACCAATGCCTCCAACAGTCCTAATATCAACAGTTTCACAATCAACCTCCGGGCATGGTCATATGCCTCCAGTACTCCTAATGACGCTAAGTTCTCTGCTCCTACGACACTACTAAGTATCACATGCATTTCTACTCAACCCACGACACCCCGGTGTCACATGCAATTCTACTGTTAACTTTCCCCAGTCAGGGCCGAGACCCGGCTACTTTTCCCTACCTCGTGCGTGTTCTCCAAAACCAACCAACGAGCTCCGGTGTGATCTCAGTTACTCACCTAGCTTTCCCTTGCCTCGGTCCGCAGCACGATCTAAAAGAACACAATTTTAAACGCTTTTAAGCTTGCAGGCATAATGCTGAATTTTAAAAAACCTGACGCCCAAAAGTAACCCCGACAATGTCGATCACTCCCAAACTCCCCAATTACTCGACATTGTCGATATTGGACCCGTAAAGGCCCGATTCGCCCGACATGGCGAATCTGCCCGGGTTTTGGAAATGCCCTTCCGTGGCTCCAAAAATTCAAGGGTCCCAATGCACTTGACGGAATCGAATTCCGACTTCCGTGTCAATTAATTGACGTTTAAAGTTTCTAAACCCGATAATTACAAATTTCGCAATTTAATTCCAAATTTCGATCCGGGTGTGGATTAACGACTTGGAGAACGTCCTAAACCACCCGAACACGAAAACCCGATACCCGGGCATGTGGGCCCCACACGGCCACAATGGAAAATTTTCCTTTTTGCCCCAAAACGTTCCTAACGAACCCCAAACCTCAACCATTCATCTTTAAACCAAACTTGAACAAAACCCAACCTTAATCAAACCGTTTAAACTCAAACCCTAAAATTCAAACGTTCCAAAATGAAAATCGGTTAGGTTCTCACCATAGGGAATGTCGATGTGAGCTTGATTCTTTTATCGTTGAGACGATCCACCGGTTTGATCGACGAGAAACGTCACAAATTCCCCCAACCTCTTCTCTTTTTCTCTCTTCCTTCTCTCTTCTTTCTAACACCACTTTCTCTCTCCAAGTCTTCTCTTTTTATTGAAATGAACGTGTACAACAACCACCCTTTCCTTTTATTTTGTTTTAAAAATCAAAACTAATGCTTAAATACAAACTACCTATCACATGTCTCATCTTTTGTTTTGTTCAATAAACCTAACACCACCACATATCTGACAGGTGTCAAGTGGGTCCCACACCTTTTTAGAAAAATATCTTCTAGATATTTTCCAATTAGATTCGCGAAATTCGGCCGTTTCGGGCCCCGAACGGGCACTTTTTCCAAGAAATTACGAAACTTCACGGGGTACAAGGAAACGGCTCAACTAAGACCGTTGTGACGACGGCTAAGCTTTTTGGATCAAAACGGTCCTCGAATGGACCAAAACGTCGCTCGGTTGACTTTTCCAACGAAAAGTCAACATTTCCCAAATTGATCAGAAAGTTGCCCTGAGTCCCCCGGAACTCACTTGGGTTGATAACGGGGTCAAATTACGTCCGGTATGACCCTCGGAGTCAATTTCACGTTTAATTAAGTGCCTGACCAATTTTTTTAAATTTTCCTGTTTTTCGCAGGTTTGACTGGCGTTGACCGGGAGTGGTTATTACAATAGTATTGGACACATATCATGAAGAAGACAGGCTAGGTCAAACTCAAGGTTCAACTCAAGATGACACACTAGTACAAAATAGTTCTGGTGGGGATCAGACTTAGGTTGTTGCAGTAACTAAAGAATGTTTGTCCTCCCTACCTAGTCCCTTGGGCTTAAATGTTACCAACCAAGTGGCAGAGTTAGTTACTCCCCATCCTTCCCCTCCTTTTGTTCAGTTACCTTTACAAACTAAAAGTACAGCCATGGCCCCTCAACGTTTATTATTAACCTGATCCCAAGAAGGCACAAAAGCTATAAAGGTAGGGTTAGGCACATGGGAAATTGATGTACCATTAAATGCTTCGACTTACTCCAAATCTCAAGTCGTTTCCAGCTCACCCTCTTAAGGGTTGGAAGGTCTCCAAAGTGGTTTACTCTCCTTCTCTCCTGCAGACCAGTCACCTCAAGGGTATTGCCCATCTCTGCACAATCAGACCATGGAGACAGTATGCAATATTGGGCTTGGAAATAAATCTCAGCAAATCTCAACCACTCCCAATTTCAAACTGAAAAAGAAGAAAAAGCTCAAACCTTCCCTTCCTCATGGATATGTAACTAGATCAAAATCAAATGATGGTACAAGAGCTACAAGTTCGAATAGCATCTCACTGTCAAATGAATTAAGTAAGGCAACGAAAGCTTTATTGTTTGGCAAAGCTATTGGTTTGAAACCTAAGTGTAGTGAAGACTTAATATTACATCATCTAAGCTCTCTAGATGAGGAAGCTAACAAGATAGTGAATCTGGAAGTTGACAGTGGGGATGAGTATGTTGATTTAGAAGAAGATGATTTACAGGTAGATAATTTATCTGCCTTTCCCCCTCTCTCTTGATCTGTTATAATGAAAGTCCTCTCTTGGAATCTGAGAGGACTTTCCTCCTCTCAAAAGAGGAGAACTCTAGCTGACGTGCTACGCAAAGCAATCACCTCAGCTGCTATTTATCCAAGAATCGAAGCTAGACAAAGTGCCCCTATCCTTTATGAGAAGTTGTGGTCTGGGCTAGGGTTGGGATCTGAAGTATGTGCCTGCAATTGGAAGTGCTAGTGGTATCATAACTTGTTGGAAATCTATTGACTTATTATTCCAAAATTCAAAACCTATTGATGGTGCTCTGATTTGGTGGGGATGGATAACTTCTATCAACATAATAGTTTGTCTTATATATGTCTATGCTCCTAACTATGTAGTTGAAAGAAGAACACTTTAGAGAGAACTACATACTGAATTATGAAGCTTGGATGATCAGACCCTGGTTTTGATGGGTGGAGATTTTAATTCTACTGTAACTGGTAATGAAAGGAAAATCAAAGACCAAATGAGGCTGGGAAAACATATTTTGTTAACTTCATTGAAATCGCAGACTCGATTGATCTCCCTTCATCTAGAGGCAAATACACCTGGTTTGGCCATGGTTCAATGGCCTATAGTTAGACAAATTTCTAATTTCTTCTGAATTCCTGGTTTGCTTTCCTGATTTAAACCAAACCTACCTTCCAAGATGTATCTCAGATCACAGAGATTTAATTCTGGCTAATCCTGTCATTGATTGGGGCCCTAGACCCTTCAAATTCTTAAATGTCTGGATAGAAGATCATAGATTTCTCAAAGAAGTAGAATCGTTCTGAATTCCTATGTAGTTGCAGGCCTTTCTTATTTTATCCTCTGGCAGAAATTGAAATTATGAAAAAAGAAGATCTCAGAACTTGGAATGTGGACCTTTTTGGTCATCTGGAGACATCTATAGCAAATCTAAGAAGCAGTATTTACAAGTTGGATTCTCTAATTGAAATCAGAGATTTATACCCTCAAGAATGTTCTCAAAGAGGGGCCTTTAGAACATAGTTGATCACCAAGACAAAACTACTCTCCAAACTTTGGAGCCAGAAAGGTAGAAAGAAATGGATGAATGAAGGGGATAAAGGCTCACAGTACTATCACAGGATTGAAAATTTTAAAGGATCTGAAAAGAAAATCACACAGATTTGGTTTCAAGAATCTCTCCTATATGATCCAATACAAATAAAAAATGGTGCAGCCCAACATTTCAACAATAGATTTCAAGGATCACTTCCATCAAGTATGGGTATTGACAATTTAAATTTCAACTCTTTAAGCCAAGAGGATACTCAATGGCTAGAAAGACCATTTCTGGAAGAAGATATTCTCAAGGCCATAATGGCTTGTGCGGGAGATAAGGCAACATGTAACGCCCCAATTTCAGTAAACCGGACTCGGGACGCGAACGTTTAAAATAAGAAAACACTTTGAAACCCTTTCCATTAAAACACTTTACAATACCAGTTTAGTTCAACAAAAAGATAATTACAACTCAACACCGGGGAACACTGTCCCCAACTCAAGTACTCCCACTAACACCCGTCCACAAACACCTTCCCTGACCAACTCAACACTCTGACACGTAAACTAGACCCGACACGACGATCACGACCTCTTCCAAGGACTCAAAGAAACTACGTAACACCAAACAAGATCACAAAGGATCGCACACCAAACAAGATCACAAAGGATCGCAAACCAGCTATTCAGTAATCTCCCTCACGCCCTTTACCGATCTCATCAGGTCAGGCGGTCGACCTGTTGCATTTCCTCGACACAAAGTCGGATCAGACTGTCAACCTATCACACTCACAACCCCGAACCACACACGCGTGGCCAGGACCCCTTTACTGACGGGCGGGCCCCCTACCCCGTCTGAACATGCAGACGCGTGTGATCGAGGACCCCCGTTTAATGAAGCGGGCCCACAACCTCAGGTAACCACAATCACAAACACAAACACAGTTCAACAATCAGTAACTACGCAGGTTCAACACTCACAGGCACTCATGGCCACCAAGACACCAACAGTAAAACTCGGACTCAACAACCCCACAGGCACTCACGGCCTCCCAGACACACCAACAGTAACTCACGGGCTCAACAGCCCCACGGGCACTCATGGCCTCTCAAGACACACCAACGATCATGACTCGGGTTCAACAACCCCACGGCACTCACGGCCACCCCAAAACATCAACAGTAAGACACGGGCACTCATGGCCACCCAAGACACCAATTTAACTACACGAGCTCTCATGGCCACCCAAGACACCAACAATTAAATATGAGCTCTCATGGCCACTCAAACTCAACAATAAATAACACACAACAACCTCCGGCATACTCGATGCCTCCAACAGTCCTAAGATCACTAGTTTCACAAACAACCTCCGGGCATGGTCATATGCCTCCAGTAATTCAATTATCGCTAAGTTCTCTGCTCCTACGACACTACTAAGTGTCACATGCTTTTCTCATAAACGCTACAATCCCGTATCATGCATTTCTAATATTCGCTAACCTATTCAACCCATGACACCCCGGTGTCACATGCAATTCTACTGTTAACTTTCCCTAGTCAGGGCCGAGATCCGGCTACTTTTTCCTACCTCAACCGAAAACACCCGCTACGTTTCCTAGCTGTTGACGTTCTGGCTCGCTACCTCCGGGCTTCACCTCGATCGAAGCCTGACGCTAAAGATACACGAAAGCCATAATTAGAGGTGGTTCCCAGGTTAATTTAAAGGTCACGATTAATCCAGTTTAAAACCGACAGTTGTCCTTCAAACTCGAGCGGGATAAAAGCGGGGTCACGGCGAATCGGGTTTGAGTACCCGAGCACCGAAACCGGTGCATGCGAGGCACGGTCCCAATGCACGAATCCCGAGGTCCGATTCAGCAGTCCGCTTTTGTTCCTTTTTAAACCCAAATAGCAGTCCATTTTAACCAGAGTTCCAGATTCGTTCCCAATTCCGATTAATAACCCTTTTTTCAAAACAGAACGGTTTTTGTCTCAAATCAAATTCCCTTTTATTTCAAATCTGTTTCCGTTCCGATCTTTTGAGCCCAAAAAGAATTAAGTTCGGTTTTTGAACAACCGTCCCTAAATCCCGTTTACAAATTAGATTCTCAAACTCCTCGATTTAAAACCGTTTTTAAAACCAAATCGATGTTAATTCCTTTTTTATTTTAAATCCCTTTTTCCTTAAATCTGATTTTTCGTTTTACAATCTTTTCTTTCCAAAAACCTTGATTTTGATTCCAACCAAAACAGATCCAAAACCCATCTTTTACTCCAATCTGATTTTGATTCAAATTATTTCCCTTTCTTAATAAATCTGATTTTATTCTAAAACTCAATTTAACCCATTTATCTCATTTAGTCAAATCTGGTTTTGTTTTTAAACAATTTCCCATTTTTTTACAGATGTAACACTAGACTGATTCGCAGTTCAGAACCAACAAAAACGCAGCGTGGAAACGAAAAAGGGACGGAGAGGAGGAAACTCGGTTGACCTCCGACCGGCCACCGGCGGTGCCGTTGCCGGTCGAGGTCCCTCGGATCGTGAACTCACCGTAGGAGAAAGGGACGGCGACGGCGAGGGTTTCGCCTGAACGGAGAGGAGAAGAGGTCGGGAACGAAGGGCGGTGGCTAGATGTGGACGGAGGCGAGCGTGAGGGGCGGAGAAGGGCGACGACGGCGGTCTGAGACGAGGAGAAGATGAAGGGGAGAACGGCGGTGGGAGCTCGGATCTGGTGAAGATCGACTCCCTCGCCGGCGAACCCGAAACGTTCACGGGGAGGGACGGCGAGCTCGGAGAAACCAGGTCGGCTGGGGGGGTCTGTGGTGGTCGGAAAAGACGTGAGGGAGGCTGGGGGCTCGGGACTGACTCGGAGAAGAAGGAGAAAAGGGTCGGTGGCGAGGTCTGACGGAGAAGGAAGAGAGGGGAACGGAGTCGAAGATGGGTGAACGAAGAAGATGATGGGGAACGTGGTTCGGGAGAAGGGCGGCCGAAGGGATCGGAGAGAGGGAGAAAGGGGCGGCGTGCCTGCGTGGGAAAAAGGGAGAGGGAGGCGTTCGGTTGTGAAGGAAGAAGACGAGTTTAGGGTTCTGAACCCTAAACTTCAACTTAAATAGGCGGGCCGGCAGCTAAATGGGCCGGTGACGGCTTGGGCTTCTGGTGCGAAAAATGGCCTCAAGGCCCAACAGGAAGAGGCTGGGTCGGCCTGACTCCGCCGGGTCTGCTGGTCGGGTCTGGCCTGGCCGGGTTGCTGGTCGGGTCCGGTCCGACCCGGTCCGACCCAAAAAGTTTTTTTTTTTTTGAAGCGGTCTTCACACAACATGCCCTGATGGTTTCACTTTGAGGTTTTTTCACGTTTATTTCAATTACTCAACACACATTGGCAAAGGCATCAATTCATCCTTCTTGACCCTAATTCCCAAGTGTGAAGCTCCATTTTCAATGGGGGGCCTTATAAAGTCCTATCCAAATTATGGGCCACAAGACTAAAAGTTGTAATGGGAAAGCTAGTAGGCTATGAGCAATCAGGTTTTGTGATGGGAAGACAAATCCTGGATGGGATTTTATTAGCTTCTGAGGTGGTTGATTGCATCAAAAAATCAAAAAAAAATGTTTGGGATAACACCAGAAAACAACTATCGTTTGACTTCCTAGTACAAATCACAACCATGAATTACCACAAACCATGAATTTTGTCCAAAAACACGGAATATTCCGGAATATTTTGTTCAAAACATGGAATATTCTATCCAAAAACACAGAATATTCTGTGTTTTTGGACGGAATTCATGGTTTGTGGTAGTTTAACTAACGGGACGGTGTACTATGGACGATAAGAAAGTCTATAGTTGTGATTTGTACTAGGAAGTCAAACGATAGTTGTTTTCTGGTGTTATCCCAAAATGTTTTGATTTTCAAAGCTAATTTTGAAAAGGCTCTTGACAAAGTCAGTTGGTCCTTTATAATGGAAATTTTGTCTAGAATGGATTTTGGTCATCCTTGGAGAATGTGGATCTCCTCTTGCCTCAGAGCCTCTGTATCAGTACTAATTAATGGCTCACCAAGCTATGATTTTCAAATGTTCAGAGGATTGAGACAAGGATGTGCACTTGAAGGCTGAGATCTTGGGAAGTTATTTTTATGGTCTACAAGTTGGCTCTTCAAGTCCTATTTTCTCTCATCTCCAATATGCAGATGATACGTTTTCTTCATTAAGGCCTCTCCCTAAGGTGCTGAAAATCTCAAATCTGCTTTGGCAGTGTTTTATCTAACTACTGGCCTAAATGTTAATTATTATAAATCTACTCAGATTTTTTTTTCAATCTATCTGAAGAAGAGACTAGTGCATTTACTGAAATACTTGGTTGCTCTACTGGATCACTCCCTCTTCCCTATCTGAGATTCTCTCTAGGGGCAATCCTAGAAGGATTAGTACTTGGAAGCCTATTATTGAAAATTTTAAAAATTCACTTGGTCTTTGGCAGACAAAGTTACTTTCCTTTGGAGGAAGAATTACCTTAATCAAATCAACTTTGAGTGCCCTGCCTTTATATTTCTTCTTAGTCCTAAAGACCCCAAAGGTAGTAATTGAGACATGTGAAAGCTGGCAGAGAAGATTTCTCTGGCATGGATCTTTAAATCAAGAGTATCTGTAAAGTCAATTGATTTATAGTCTGCAAATCAAGGGAAGAAGTTGGCATGGGAATCAAAAGGTTAGCTTATATGAATTTTTCCTTTCTAGCAAAATGGTGGTGGAGATTTGTCTTAAAAGAGAAGGCCTTATGGAAGCAAGTCATATGTTCTAAATATGGATGGGATCTAAAAGAGTGGAGCCTTTCAAGATTTTCTGAAATGGGAAGTTCCATTTTTTTCAATCAGATTCTACTCTTAGCCAAGGATCAAAGATTCACTAATATCTTTGGATCCAAAGGCTGCCTTTGGAGCTTAAGAGAGGCAATAAAGTCCATTTCTGGACAGACTTATGGTGGGGAGAAGTCACTTTTAAAGAATTATTCCTAAGGATTTACTTGATTTCAAACTCTATGTCAGACCTCATTCAGGATCTCTGGACTGGTATTGATTGGGAACTGAAACTCAGGAGATCCCCAAGAGGTTGAGAGGAAGAAGAATGGGGTCTTATATGCACTATTCTCTCTGGGTCACTCCATCTAAAGAAGATGTTAAATTGGCCTGGTTACATGATGATAAAGGCTATACTGTTAAGAGGATATACTCATTACTTGCACCTCAAGGTACTGTAATTCTTGTCTGGAGAAGAAATCTCTACACTCATGGTTAGCCTGCTTGAAGGCAATTCCTTCAAGATGTTTCCTTTAATCTAGAGGATTGGTACTCACAATGGAAAAAATGATTTTTCCTTCCTGTCTCTGGGATTTTGAAGATGCTGCTCACATAATTATACATTACAGGGAGGCTTGAGAAGTTTGGGGATCTATTCTATCTTGGTGGGGAGTCTCTTGGACATTTCCAAGCAACATAAAGCTTCTATTTTGCTCCTGTATCTATTTATTCAAAGGCCCTTGCAGAAGGGTTTGGGGGAATATTCTAAAACTTTCTTGCAGGCTAGTCTGGCTTGCAAGGAATGATAGAGTCTTTAACAATGTGGAACTTACCTCAGCTGAAATCTTTGCTAAAATTCAAAGAAAAATTTATTCTTGGGAATAGTCCTCTTTCTCCACCTCTTATCACTTTTCTTTTGAAGAATGGTTAATATTTCCTCTTAAGTGTTTGTCTCTTAGATAGATACACTGAGCATGTCCTTACTTGTTGATTTGGATGACTGGCAGTGGTACTTGGGCCTCAAATTGTTAACAGGTTTTGGAAGTTTCAATTACTGATCTTATCTCTTTGGTTGTTATGTTTTGGAGATGGTTTGATGATTTGATCTCTGTTCTTATTTATGTCTGGGGCTTGGGTTGGGTTGGGTTTTGGGTTTTGAGGGGTGAGGAGTGGTCTCTAGGTTCCTTTTGTGAGGTGGAGTCTCTTTGTTTCTCTTGGTTGTCTCCTTGTGTGTGGGTAGTTCTTTAGGTGTTTTTCCCCATTGTGTGTCGGTAGAAGTCTAGGTCTGTGGGTCTTAGTTGGTTCCTCTTCTGTGTGTTTGTAGCCTTAGTGTATGGGATGTCGGCCTTACCTATGTTGGTCTGGTTGGGTGGTTCTCTCACAACCATTTTTGTCTTATTATTCTCTTCCTCTCATTCCCTTGTTTTTTTCTCAATATCATATGCAAGTACTTACAAGGTTCTATTTTCTGGCTGAAAGTTTTGGAAGAACTAGATCCCACACAAGCTATGTGCTTGAAATCATCCACAGAACATACCTAAAGGCTGAGGAATGCAGAGCCACCACATCTGAAGTTGTATCTCTAGTCACTGCCTTTGTGTTCGAATTGGTTGCTGTAGAATGGAGCTGATTCTCACCTTGCTTGAGTCTCAAGTCATCATAACTAGTTGCTTCAGGATCAAGGCAGACATTTGGCCATCTCAACTAATGTTTGGCATGTGATCTTCAAGTATATAATCACCCCATCATCATCAATGTTTAATCAATTGAAGTAATAAGGTTTTTACATTTTATTACCCTCATGTTTGCCTGTGAATGTGTTGGTATCTATTTGTATTTGGTGGATCAAAAAACACTTGTATTTTCTCTGTAGCTAAAGATGTAAGAACCGCCCCTGGTCGATTCCGGTCGAACCAGAGGTTTTCGGCGAGAGTTGACTTTTTGCCGGAAAAGTCAATCGATGACTTAAGGAGTCATTCGGGACCTTTCTGGGGCCCAAAAATCTTAGTCGTCGTTACGGTTAGCTTAGTTGGGTCGTTTACTTTCTGATGACTGTAATATTGGGAAAAGTCAACCCGGACCTTTTATCGGTCAAACGCGGTTTGATTACCGACTAAAAGTAATTAACTAAGAGAGCTGGATTTATTTGAACTAGGAGTGGTCCCCACTTGGACATGTGTCCACTTTTTCTTGGAAGGGAAGAAAAAGGGGTAAAAGGACTCATATACCCCTAAACTATTGATCCTGAGAAGTGGGAAGCAAAGGGGTAGTTTGGAGTTTTCCCCTTTAGGGTATATGACCCATTAAGGGTGCATTTTCATCCATTATTATATTGGTGGCCGAAATTAGGAGAGAGAGGAAGAAGAAAAGTGGTTTTGGAGACTTGAAGAAGAAGAAAAGAGGAAAAATGGTAGCTTGAGCCCATTTTTTACCCAAAATCTCTTTATTTCTCTTGTTTCTTCATCTACTCTTCATCCTCAAGGTAAATCTCTCTTCCTTTTTCGTTTTGGATGATGTTGGTTCATGGGTTTTGAAGAATTTGATGAACAATGGTTGGGTTTTGGTGTTTGGATGATGAAATTTTGGAGAGAAAAGATGTTGGATGATGTATTTAACTTGGATTTGTGGAGTTTTGATGGAAACCCATAATGGGTGTTGAAGTAGGGACGTTTTAGGGTCTGTTTTGAAGCTTTGGGAGGTCATCAATGTCGTGATGCAATCCCTTCTAAATGCTTTCTAGAAAATAGAGGCATGACCTTCTCCCTCCAAGACCTAATTTGCCCTCATTGTTCCTGGGATCTTGAGGATGGAGCACACATCCTCCTTCACTGCTCAAAGGCCTGGAAAACTTGGAACCTGGTCCTCTCTTGGTGGGGCTTATCTTGGGTTGCCCCATCCTCTATCAGTGCCCTTTTAAGTTCTTGGCACTTCCTTGTCCCCTCTAATTTCAGAAGATGTTGGGGGGGGGGGGGGGTTATTTTACAAGTCTCAATTTGGCAACTTTGGTTGGCCAGAAATACCCTGGTTTTCAACCATATTGATGAAGCTCCTGAAACAATCTTCCTCAGAATTCTAAACAAGACATTCAGCTGGGAATGGGCCAATTTCAATGCAGCTTATCATTTCACTCTACAGGATTGGACTACCAAGCCTTGGCTTCTTATCAAAAAATGAGATCCTCCTTGCCTCTTTCCTCAACTGGTGTGGCTTTGATCTGTTTACTTTGGGGTTTGGGGTTTCTGGGATGGGTTTTGGGTGGTGGGGGTTTTAGTTTCTGGTGAGGTAGGCTTTTGATCGTGGGTTCTTCCTTTGGTGTGTGGGTTTTTCCTCTCTTCTCTTCTCTTCTCCTCTGGTGTGTGGGTAGATCCTTTTTAGGCTTGAGTGTTCCTTGCCTTCTTGGTTTGGTTGCAGGTTTTTTGCCTGCTCTGTTGCTTCGCCTCTCACACTTATCTCGGAGGTTTTTTTTTCATCTTAAACACTTGCAATCATGTGTATTCATCTCACCCTCTTTGCAGTTACATTCTTGGAAGTTTAGTCATCTACTCTAGGGCCATCTACAACCAACAATCAACATTTTCTCACTGCAGCAGCTCTCTTCGAAGCTCGATCCTTGTTAGCCTTGGATCTCATTCCTGATTCTGATTCTGCTCCTTCCTGATGTAGATCTTCGGCTTCAGCCATCTCCCTCCTTGCATTTGGACTAACTTCTTCTGCAAGAAACCCTCACATGTCCTATCCTTCATCAGCAATCTCTACACCAGCTCCATTTTCAGCTGCTACTACGCCGGCACCATCTTCAGCAGCTTCACCCTAATGCACACTCTCAACACTACACCATCAGCATTTCACTTACAGTTGCATCTTTTATTTATGGTTTCTTTTGGATTAAAGCTATTCTCAAAGCTTCCTTGTTTTTTGTTTGCTTTGACTTCCAATCTGTAGCTGGATTGGGTTTTCTTAGTTGTATCTTTTCGACCTCTGAAGGGATTAATTCAATTTGCTTTCGCTGATCAAAAACAAATGGAGGTTTTTGGGTTATTTTCGTGAAAATCGCGGTTGGAGGAAGAAGAAGGCAGAACACTGCTGAACCGTCACGGATCCGTGACGGGCACCGTGGCGGGAGACGTCACGGCTCCGTGAGGGAGACCGTGACGGCGTCAGTCACTGCTCCGTGAGGAGAACCGTGACGGCGCAGCCCACGGATCCGTGACCAGATCCGTGGCAGACATGAATTGGGCCTTTGGGCCCCATTTTTTTGAATTTCGAGTAATTGGGATGGTTATCTATAACCGAGTCCTTTTGGGGTTAATTGGGAATGTTTTCCTCTTTGAACCTTTGTGAATTACTCTTAACTCAGGTGTTGTTTTGTGATCCAAGACTTTGGACCTGAGCTTGGAGAAGGAGGAGACGTTTGGACTTCGTGACGAGACGGAGGGGAAGCTAGCCAGGTCGTCAGCAGCTAGGAGTTAAGAGTTGTTTACTTTGAGGTAGGGATTGTACGAATACCGGTTTAATTGCGGAAAGTTACTAGTATGCTTTTAGAATAATAATAATAACCGGAAAGGTCCTAGTTCGCATATAGGATGTGATTCACTAGAATAATCGCTTTCAATTACATTAATAACCGGACGAGTCCTAGTTGGGATATAGGATGTGATTCACTAGAATAATCGCTTTCAATTCTTGGGAAATTGTCGTGCGGGTAGAATGGCCATGTCGAGCCTTAGGGTTGCGTGTTGATTGTGATACCATGATTTATGATTGAGATGCATGATGTGTGACTTAGTGTCGATAAGATTGAGAATCATGTTATGATATACTCGGTGTAGCATGTTGTGGCTATGTTTGGGAAAGTGTGTCGTGATTGATGTGATGTGAATCTTTGGTTGTGATATATGATCGGGTGAGTGATAGACCGATTTGTGTGTTATGGTGATTTGGCTCAGTTAGTATACCGTGGTAGAATTATGGCATTGTGATGCGTGTTATCCTCTTGATGTGTGTTCCAAGAGGAGTTGTGTCCGCTATGATGCCTACACTGAGAGAGTATGCCGGTGTAGAGTAACGAGGACAAGGATGGTTTAACCATTACCCCGATGCTATGTGGTCCGGGAAGGCGTACGACCGAGGTATGTGCCGGTCCGTTATGCTTGAGGCCCCGAGTCTCCGTGACGGGAAGACATCCGACTGAATGTATTGCCGGTCGGGTATGTTACCCCGAGTCTAGGTGACGGGAAGATGTCAGGACCGATGCTCTGTGTTCTGGTACGATATAAATAGGACGGGTTGTGATAGCCGGTGATGTTGAGGATGATTGTACTAAGTTATGTGTTGTTCTGTTGTGTGTGCTGAGCGTGCTGATTGGCTATGTGCGTTGTACTATCTGTGAGTATGGTCTTATGAGAGTGATTGGTGGTTGGTACTTACCCCGTGGACGTTGTTGATAGTTATGCTTTGCTAGTATGCCCTAATTGAACGGTTACTAGTGGTATTGAATTGATGTTCATAACCTTAACTACTTTTCCTACTGGGCGAAAGCTCACCCCTTACCTTGTTGTGTTTCAATTCTTGAGCGGGATTCATACTAGCAGGATGCTCGATGCTTGGGAGCTAGCGAGGGTCCTAAGCTAGCTTGTCTAGAGACGTACTGTTTACCTTTTACTGAACTCTTTTACTGTGTGTTTTTACCGAGCTTTTGACTCGTGTTGTTACTTGGAGATTTAAATGGTTATTTGAGACTCGTTTGGTATTAAATCGTTTTATTTATTTAAGTTCACGTCTCGAGTCCGGTCAAAACCGGATTTGGGGCGTGACAAGATACTTTTGTCCTCTCTTTTCAACCTTTGAAAAGAGAGAGATTTATAATATTACTTTGCTGATAAAAAAAGAAGAAGATGGAGTTGTGTTCTGCTTCTTGTCTTGTGTTTTTTTATGTGAATAAGATGACTTAATCCAACAACAACACCAGGAACAAGAACAAGTAATGAGAAGAGAAGCATGGTGTAAATAGGACAAGTATGGTGCTAAGTATGGGTGGACATAATGTGGTTAGGTGATGAATAAGCAACACTTTAATCCACGTCTTCCATACTTAGTGCTAATTAATCAAGACAGTGATTAATTATTTCCATGGGCTTTGGTTGAAATGGGCCTATCATGGGCATCTTAGAACATGGCTCGTGGAAATTCCGAACGAGGTCCCGTGATGCGCTCATCGCCTCTAAGCCTTCCATACCGGAAATGTCCAACATTATCCGACGCGATCAATCCTAAGATTCCAAGCTATGTCTCGATCCGTAAAGTCCTATTCACTTACGGGAACATGACCCAAAACCCATTTTTGGTCATGTCCCGAGACAACTCCCTTTTAGCCATCCTCCATAAATGTGTCAATGAGTCGACCATATTGATAATAACCTTTCCGTCGTCCCTGTCATTATCATTTTATCTCTGATATCCTGATTGAGATAAGGCATAGAGCCGTCATCCTTATTATTCTCAATCAATGTTCCTTCATATGTGAGATGACTGAATATATGATACCCAGTATCATGTGCGTGGCCATGCTATTCTTTCAGTCACTCTCGATCAAGCGGCCGAGAACCGATATCGTCCCCATACCGCAGTATGAGGGATAAATCCCTTAGCCATACCTAAGCCAATCCTGACATGTAATAACCACTCCCGGTCAACGCCAGTCAAACCTACGAAAAACAGGAAAATTTAAAAAATTTAAGACTGACAGTTAAGTGAACCTAAAATGACCCCGAGTATCATACAGACTTAAGTTGACCCCGTTTTTGACCAAAGTGGGTTCCGGGGAACTCAGGGCAACTTTCTGGTCAATTTGGGAAAAGTTGACTTTTCGCTGGAAAAGTCAACCGAGCGACGTTTTGGTCCATTCGAGGACCGTTTTGGATCCAAAAAGCTTAGTCGTCATCGCAGCGGTCTTAGTTGAGCCGTTTCCTTGTAGCCCGCCAAGTTTCGTAATTTCTAGGGAAAAGTGCCCGTTCGGGGACCGAAACGTCCGTTTTTCGCGAATCTGATTGGAAAATATGGGACCCACCTTTCCACTTGTCCAATTAGTGGTGGCGTTAGTTTTTTGGGGGAAAATGAGTGGATGGGAGGTGTGGCCGAACATAAGGGGTTAAAGGAGACAAAAGTGGGTTTTGTTGTTAGTTTAATTAAATTAGAAAGAGAGAAGAGAGAGTTTAGAGAGAGAAGAAGAAGAAGAGAGAAGGAGAAAGGGTTAGGGTTTGGAGGAGAATCAAGCCCTTGGATCGTCTTAAAGCAAAGAGCAATCTCATTCCCCTCATCCTCCTCTACGGTAATACCCAAACCGATTCTCATTTCAATTATTTTGGAAAGCTAGGGTTTTGTTAAAACTAATGACTTAGGGTTGTGTGGAGGTTGGGGAGGTGTTGGAGACTTTTTAGAGGTGTTTGGGGGTTTAATGGCACGTTTTCCGGTGACCGGAGGCTCGGGAGGAGCTCTGGCCACCGTGGGTGGTGGCCGGCCGGCCATGAGGTGGCTGGCCGGAGCTGACACCAGCCACCACATGGTGGCCGAGCCCCTCCCCTTAAACCCTAGGGCTCGGCCAAGTAGTGTGGGTGGGGCCCACGTGCTCGGTTGCTCGGGTTTTATCGTTCGGGTGGTTTAAAACGTTCCCCGGACCATTTACCCTTAATCGAATCGAAATTTGGAATTAAATTGGAGAAGTTGTAATTTATCGGGTTTAGAAACTTTAAACGTCATTTAATTGACTCGGAAGTCGGAATTAAATTCGGTCAAGTACACTGGGACTCTTGAATTATTCTAAGACCGTAGAAACGAAAACGGGAACTTTTGGAGCCCCGGAAGGGCATTTACTAAACCCGGTCAGATTCGCCATGTCGGGCCAATCGGGCCTTGACGGGTCTCTTATCGACAATGTCGAGTAATTGGGAAGTTTTGGAGTGATCGACATTGTCGGGTTAAGTTTGGGCATCGAGTTTAATGATTTTCAGTTTATTCCTGCAAGTTGTTAAGTGCCTTTAAATTGCGTTCTTTTAGATCGTGCCACGGACCGAGGCAAGGGAAAGCTGGGTGAGTGACTGAAATCATCACCGGAGCTCGTTGTTTGGCTTTTGGGAGAACACGCACGAGGTAGGGAAAAGTAGCCGGATCTCGGCCCTGATTGGGGAAAGTTAACGGTAGAATTGCATGTGACACCGGGGTGTCGTGGGTTGAGTAGGTTTATTTAAATATTAGAAAAGCATGGTACGGGATCATAGAAATTATTAGAAAAGCATGATACGGGATTGTAGCGTTTATGAGAAAAGCATGTGACACTTAGTAGTGTCGTAGGATCAGAGAACTTAGCGTTATTAGAATTACTGGAGGCATATGACCATGCCCGGAGGTTGTTTGTGAACTTATCGATATTAGGAGTACTGCAGGCATATGACCATGCCCGGAGATTGATTGAGAAACTATTGATATTAGGACTGTTGGAGGCTTTGGTTAAGCCGTAGGTTGATTGATCTTTTGGTGTTTAGGTGGCCTTGAGAGCCCGTTTTATTATTGTTGAGTCTTGGGTGGCCTTGAGAGCCCGTGTTATTATTCGTGTTTGGGTGGCCATGAGAGCTTTCTTTAGCTGGCTTACGAGTTAGAGTCTCGGTAAGTTGCAAGCGTGTTTTATAGTTGGTGTCTTGGGAGGCCGTGAGTGCCTGTGGGGCTGTTGAGTCCGTGTCTTACTGTTGGTGTGTCTTGGGAGGCCGTGAGTGTCTATGGGACCGTTGAGTCCGAGTTTCACTGTTGGTGTCTTGGTGGCCATGAGTGCCTATGAGTGTTGAACCTGTGTTGTTATTGGTTGTTGAACTTGCTTGTGATTGTGATTGTGATTGTGATTGTGGTTACCTGAGGTTGGGGGCCCGCTTCATGAAACGGGGGTCCACGATCACACGCGTCTGCATGTTCAGACGGGGTAGGGGGCCCGCCCGCCAATAAAGGGGTCCTGGCCGCGCGTGTGTGGTTTGGGTTTGTGAGCATACTTTGGCTGGCTTACGGGTTAGAGTCCTGGTAAGTTGCACGCATTCTTTGGCTGGCTTACGAGTTAGAGTCTCGGTAAGTGCAAGCATTTTCCGGCTGGCTTACGAGTTAGAGTCTCGGTAAGTTGCAGCATTCTTTGGTTGGCCTGACCGGGTTAGAGTCCCGAGAGGGCGTGAGCATTCTTGGCAGCTGGTTTGCGATCCTTTGTGATCTTGTTTGGGGTGTGATCCCTTGTGATATTGTTTGGTGTTGCGTAACTTTCTTTTGAGTCCTTGGAAGAGGTCGTCAATGGTTGTGTCGGGTCTACTTTACGTGTCAGGGTGTCGAGTTGGTCAGGGAAGGCAACAGTGGGTGTATGTTCAGTTAGAGCACTTGGGTTGGGGATGGTGTTCCCCGGTGTTGAGTTGTTGTTGGTGTTACTTGCTTTGTCTGCTAATTATGACGTAGTCAGTCTGTTATCCGTGGTAGTGAGCGAACGCTCACCCCTAGCTGCTTTTCCTACAGGTACTGTTCCTGGGACGGACTAGGTGAGCTCTCGAAGCTTGTGGAGCTAGGAGCGGAGTCCGGGTTTTGTCTTTTGAGTCTAGTGACGGATACCTTGTACTTTTGTCCACTTGTTGGGACGTGTTTTAAACTGTAATTATTATTTTGTTGAACAAATGGTACTTTTAAAGTGTTTATTCAAATCTGGTTTCAAAAGTGTTTATTATTTTAAAACGTTCGCGTCCCGAGTTCGGTTTACTGAAATTGGTGCGTGACATCTTGGTATCAGAGCTCGAGGTTTCACACCTCGGACTGTACGTCAATTAGGTGGGGAGAGTCGAGTCGGTAGAGTCCCGTCGTACGTTGGGTACGTAGGTCGGGAACCGTGTGTAGACCCGTGGTGTTGTGAGTCCTGCTTGTGTCTGTTTGTACGTGCAGTGTTTTCTTGCTGGCTTGCTGATTGTTGTTGCTACGTGAAACGTTTTTAAGCTGTCGCAGGTCCACTCAGGAGCGCTCCTGTAGTCGAACGTGACGGTGCTGATATCAAGTCGGTACAACGTAGTTCGAGGACGCCTGGACCGGGTTGTAACTGCGTGATGTCAAGTTTGAGGTTTTAAAAATGAAGTGGAGAAAGCTTTACAAAATTTGATTGTTTTGATGTTGTTTGACGCCGTGGGCATTTATGTTTGACTTTGATTGGCCCGGTGGGCGTGGTTCGGTGTTGGTAGGCCTGGTGGGCGTGTCTTGATTTTGTGTGACGCCGTGGGCGTTTGTGTTTGACTTTGATTGGCCCTGTGGGCGTATTGTGATTGTTGTTGGTTGGCCCGGGGGGCGTGTTGTGGAGTTTTGGTTGGCCCGGTGGGCGCTGTTTGACTTTGGTTGGCCCGGTGGGCGGGTGTCGTCGCGTTGTTGTTTTGGGTGTTTGGCCGGTTTGGCTTGTTCGTGGTTTAGTCGGGTTGTGTGGTACGTGTTTGGTCGTTTTAGTGGTCACAGTTGTGGGTTGTAGAGGTCGTAGGCCCGGTGTACGGTTGGGTTGTTGTTGAGTTTTTCGCTTACGTATTATTATAATTGAGGCCTAAATAGCATGAGCAGTAGTGTTTTACTGGTTTGAGGACGTGTTTCCCGTGTCGAGGTTTATCTTACTCGAACGAGTACTTGAGGTGGTGGTTTTCCCTGACTAGAGTGGTAAGTCCTTGGTGCGTTACTAGTATGCCATAATCGAACGGGTGTCCGTGGAGGTGAGCATAACGCTCATCCCCTTTACTACTTTCCCGCAAGGGACGAGTAGCGAACACTGGTTTGGTTGCGAAAAGTTATAAGTAAGTGCATAGAGGACTGGATGAGGGCTTGGTTTACGTTGGTGTGGTTAAATTTGAGGTTCCGCTTACGTGATGTTATAATTAAAGTATGATTAGCGTGAATGGTGTGGCGTTTAGTAGCAAGCACGTTGGGGTGGACGTAGACCGTGTGAACGTTAGTGTATTCGAGCTTGTTGTCTTGTTTGAGTTCGCAAACTGAACTTTTGCGTGTATCCGTGCAGAGGATACCTGCTGATGGCTCGTGGCAGACAAGGAAGAGCAGCAGTGGCACGGGGACGAGCGCCCGCGCGAGGCAGGCGGGGACGGTCAGCCGGGACACCAGGATGGGTGCCCACCGTTAAGCCCGCCGAGTACGCCGAGGCACAGGGTACTCCTTTCGGTGAGGACAGGAGGAGCGATGCGGGACCTTCTACAGGCACGCCCAGCGTCCCGCTGGTCGCAGACCCACCCGTCATGACTGCCCTGGATGAGCTGACCAGGACAGTCCAGAGTTTAGTGGCGATCATCGCCAGTCGAGAGTCGGCTTCGCCAGCCCCGGAGGCAGCCGCGGTTCCAGTGAGGCCCGGTCAGACAGAGGATCACACATCCCGAGCACTACTAGACTTCCTGAAGCTCGGGATACCTACGTTTGTCGGGGAGCCGAACCCCGACCTAGCCGAGAGGTGGATAGAGCAGGTCACGAGGGACCTGGATACATCAGGTATCGAAGACGGTCGCCGCAGAGTGTCCTTCGCAGCTCACCAGCTGAGGGACAGCGCCTACCACTGGTGGGGGCGTGTGAAGGAAATGGTTGGATACGACTACAGCATCTTACAGGATGTGTTTATGGCGCAGTACTTTCCCGAGTCGGCTCGGCTGGAGCGACATCGGCAGTTCCTAGATCTGGAGTAGGGAGGATTGACGGTGGCGGAATACGAGGCCAGATTCACGGCCTTGACTAGATTCGCGCCGGAGATGGTGACTACTGAGCAGAACCGTTGTCTGCGGTTTCAGGGGGGACTGAGACCGGTGATTCGGGACAAGGTCCTCGCCCTGATATTGCGGAAGTATACGGATCTAGTGGACACCGCAGCGACGGTTGAGCAGGGTATCCGGGATGCGGAAAGGACCCGTGAGGTCCGACAACGGCCGACCAGCTTTGCAGGGCCGTCCGAGTCACGAGACCCGCAGAGGCAGAGGACCACGGGATCCTTTCGACCACAGACTCATCAGGATGGTTCGAGACAGCGGCGGTCGGTGGCGTCAATGGGGCCAGTCGCTTCAGAGAGACGGCTGGGATACTATAGCTGCGGGAAGCCAGACCACATGCAGGGAGAGTGCCCGATAAACACGGGGCCGAGGGCCGACGAGACCATGTGTCACCGGTGCGGCCGCGTTGGGCACACTATCGGCCAGTGTTATGAGCCATTGGGGGCAACGACAATGCGACAATCACAGCAGTCGCGCCCTCGTCAGAGCCAACGGTCGAGGTTTTCGCAGCCCTCGACGAGCGGGCCGGCTCCGAGACAACAGCGGAGCTATGGATATCCAGCAGTTAGTGCGCCGAGCCATAGGCAGCAGGCGCCAGCGGGGAGAATGTACGCGGTTACCGATTCCCTGGCCCCAGGATCCGCTACCTACCGCGAGACCTATCAGGGTACGTGTTTATTGTACCTTTTTTTAGCGTTATTCTAATTTCGCGGACGAAATTCCTTTAAGGGGGGTAGATTGTAATAACCACTCCCGGTCAACGCCATTCAAACCTGCGAAAAACAGGAAAATTTAAAAAATTTAAGACTGACAGTTAAGTGAACCTAAAATGACCCCGAGTGTCATACCAGACTTAAGTTGTCCCCGTTTTTGACCAAAGTGGGTTCCGGGGAACTCAGGGCAACTTTCTGGTCAATTTGGGAAAAGTTGACTTTTCGCTGGAAAAGTCAACCGACCGACGTTTTGGTCCATTCGAGGACCGTTTTGGATCCATAAAGCTTAGCCGTCGTCGCAGCGGTCTTAGTTGAGCCATTTCCTTGTAGCCCGCCAACTTTCGTAATTTCTTTGGAAAAGTGCCCGTTCGGGGCCCGAAACGTCCGTTTTTCGCGAATCTGATTGGAAAATATGGGACCCACCTTGCCACTTGTCCAATTAGTGGTGGTGTTAGTTTTGGGGGGAAAATGAGTGGATGGGAGGTGTGGCCGAACATAAGGGGTTAAAGGAGAGAAAAGTGGGTTTTGTTGTTAGTTTAATTAAATTAGAAAGAGAGAAGAGAGAGTTTAGAGAGAGAAGAAGAAGAAGAAGAAGAGAGAAGGAGAAAGGGTTAGGGTTTGGAGGAGAATCAAACCCTTGGATCGTCTTAAAGCAAAGAGAAATCCCATTCCCCTCATCCTCCTCTACGGTAATACCCAAACCGATTCTCGTTTCGATTATTTTGGAAAGCTAGGGTTTTGTTAAAACTAATGACTTAGGGTTGTGTGGAGGTTGGGGAGGTGTTGGAGACGTTTTAGAGGTGTTTGGGGGTTTAATGGCACGTTTTCCGGTGACCGGAGGCTCGGGAGGAGCTCCGGCCACCGTGGGTGGTGGCCGGCCGGCCATGAGGTGGCTGGCCGGAGCTGACACCAGCCACCACATGGTGGCCGAGCCCCTCCCCTTATACCTTAGGGCTCGGCCAAGTAGTGTGGGTGGGGCCCACGTGCTCGGTTGCTCGGGTTTTATCGATCGGGTGGTTTAAAACGTTCCCCGGACCATTTACCCTTAATCGAATCGAAATTTGAAATTAAATTGGAGAAGTTGTAATTTATCGGGTTTAGAAACTTTAAACGTCATTTAATTGACTCGGAAGTCGGAATTAAATTCGGTCAAGTGGGGAAAGTTGGGAGCTCGTTGTTTGGCTTTTGGGAGAACACGCACGAGGTAGGGAAAAGTAGCCGGATCTCGCCCCTGACTAGGGAAAGTTAACGGTAGAATTGCATGTCACATCGGGGTGTCATGGGTTGAGTAGGTTTATTTAAATATTAGAAAAGCATGGTACGGGATCGTAGCAATTATTATAAAAGCATGTGGCACTTAGTAGTGTCGTAGGAACAGAGAACTTAGCGTTATTAGAATTACCAGAGGCATATGACCATGCCCAGAGGTTGTTTGTGAACTTATCGATATTAGGAGTACTGGAGGCATATGACCATGCCCGGAGGTTGATTGAGAAACTGTTGATATTAGGACTGTTGGAGGCTTTGGTTAAGCCGGAGGTTGATTGATCTTTTGGTGTTTGGGTGGCCTTGAGAGCCCGTTTTATTATTGTTGAGTCTTGGGTGGCCTTGAGAGCCCGTGTTATTATTCATGTTTGGGTGGCCTTGAGAGCCCGTTATATTATTGTTGAGTCTTGGGTGGCCTTGAGAGCCCGTGTTATTATTCGTGTTTGGGTGGCCATGAGAGCCCGTGTTATTATTCTGTTTGGGTTGCCATGAGAGCCCGTACTTTACTGTTGGTGTTTTAGCTGGCTTACGAGTTAGAGTCTCGGTAAGTTGCATGCGTGTTTCTTTGTTGAGTTTTGGGTGGCCATGAGTGCCCGTGGGGTTGTTGAACCCGTGTCTTTACCTTTGGTGTTTTGGGCGGTCTGGAGAGCGTGTTTTATGGTTGGTGTCTTGGGAGGCCGTGAGTGCCTGTGGGGCTATTGAGTCCGTGTCTTACTGTTGGTGTGTCTTGGGAGGTCGTGAGTGCCTGTGGGACCGTTGAGTCCGAGTTTCACTGTTGGTGTCTTGGTGGCCATGAGTGCCTATGAGTGTTGAACCTGTGTTGTTACTGGTTGTTGAACTTGCTTGTGATTGTGATTGTGATTGTGATTGTGGTTACCTGAGGTTGGGGGCCCGCTTCATGAAACGGGGGTCCACGATCACACGCGTCTGCATGTTCAGACGGGTAGGGGGCCCGCCCGCCCGCCAATAAAGGGGTCTTGGCCGCGCGTGTGTGGTTTGGGTTTGTGAGCATACTTTGGCTGGCTTACGGGTTAGAGTCCCGGTAAGTTGCACGCATTCTTTGGCTGGCTTACGAGTTAGAGTCTCGGTAAGTGCAAGCATTTTCCGGCTGGCTTACGAGTTAGAGTCTCGGTAAGTTGCAGCATTCTTGGGTTGGCCTGACCGGGTTAGAGTCCCGGGAGGGCGTGAGCATTCTTGGCAGCTGGTTTGCGATCCTTTGTGATCTTGTTTGGTGTTTGATCCTTTGTGATCTTGTTTGGGGTGTGATCCCTTGTGATGCTGTTTGGTGTTGCGTAACTTTCTTTTGAGTCCTTGGAAGAGGTCGTCAATGGTTGTGTCGGGTCTACTTTACGTGTCAGGGTGTCGAGTTGGTCAGGGAAGGCAACAGTGGGTGTATGTTCAGTTAGAGCACTTGGGTTGGGGATGGTGTTCCCCGGTGTTGAGTTGTTGTTGGTGTTACTTGCTTTGTCTGCTAACTATGACGTAGTCAGTCTGTTATCCGTGGTGGTGAGCGAACGCTCACCCCTAGCTGCTTTTCCTACAGGTACTGTTCCTGGGACGGACTAGGTGAGCTCTCGAAGCTTGTGGAGCTAGGAGCGGAGTCCGGATTTTGTCTTTTGAGTCTAGTGACGGATACCTTGTACTTTTGTCCACTTGTTGGGACGTGTTTTAAACTGTAATTATTATTTTGTTGAACAAATGGTACTTTTAAAGTGTTTATTCAAATCTGGTTTCAAAAGTGTTTATTATTTTAAAACGTTCGCGTCCCGAGTTCGGTTTACTGAAATTGGTGCGTGACATGACCGTTATAGAAGCCCAGTTACGGACAACGTTAGGCCCAGGTCAAACTCACTTGTTTACCGCATAGCGATCACAAAGACTCCTTGGTCTAAAAATACATGACAACCTACGGACTTGATTTATGACACATATTCATGTCGGGTCATCAAATATCATGTCCCACATGATATCTATGATCAGAATCCGGAATCCCATTCCAATGACAAACAGAACATAAGTCATAAAGAGCCATCTTTCATACTAGTCGCTTCTAGTGAAGCTTTGTTGACTAGGGACCCATCGAGTGTGATCCATCTCGATCTATGGTTGTATTCGCATGGTGGGCATAGATCAGAACACACATCAATATATTACTCCAACACATAAGTAATATAAAGCCGCTTTAATTTTATTGCTAATGATGATATATACATTTGGACATTTATGATTGAACTACGGGCACTAAGACTAACATTCCTCATTATAACCTAGTCGAGTCTTATCTTTGATTGTTCATCTTGAGGACATAATTTTATCCAGTGTGTCAGTACTTGAATTTAACATCCTGAATGACATGTGGATTCAACCCATTTTACCATTCAGTCTGCTTACTTCTTCTTTCAAAGATGCAAAAGTTTTAAGAAGGTGTCGTTCTTTCAACGACAGTGTATGTATTTGTGCACTTAATTTCTCCATTGATTTTGAGTTCGCAGATTCTTGTTTGGAAGAGTGATCATTCTCAAGAGTCATATCAGAGAGTTGTTCAGATGAGTATCTTTCATAATTGATCTCTCCTATAACACCACAACAAAGGCTAGTTATAATAGTAAGCTGATTACTAACCTTTTCTTTGTCACTCTTTTCATTTTCATCAGACACATGTGCTGCTGTTTCTTTTCTCTGCTTCTTCAGATATGTTGGACTTCCCCATTTAATATGGCCAAAACCTTCACATTCATAGCTTCGAACCCCTTTTGCTTTGTCCAATTCATCAAACTCTCTCTTTGAGACTGATTGTCTCCTTTGATGAGAGATGTTGGGGACATCCTGATAATCATCTTGACGACGAGGATTTCCAAGAACATATAAGAGATGTTTCGTTAGTGTCATCACAATTATAGTCACAGCTTTCTACATATCTCTCTTATCGATTGACTCTGATTTGTCCTTGATATTCGTATAGATTTTTTTAGTGCCATCCCTTTGAGCTCTATGTCCATGCCTTGAAGAGACAATTCAAATGTCATGAGCGACCCCATTAGCTCATCAAATCTGAGAGAGCTTAAGTCATGCATCTCTTCTTTGAAATTTATCTTCATTTTGAATCTTGAATTGACAGCTCTCAGAGTTCTCCTGACTAGCATTTCATCTGACATTGTTTTTCCAAGAGAAAATGATTCATTGGCAATGTATCTAACATGAACATGAAATTGTGTGATTGTCTCATCATCTCTCATAGTTAAAGCCTCAAATTTTGTAGTGAGATATTGTAATCTCTTATCTCTTACTTTTGTGGTGCGTTCAAAAGTTATTCCCAATATCTCCTAGGCTTCCTTAGTACTCATACAAGTGTTGATTAATTTGAACACATTTAGATCAGAGTTTCCTATAGATGTCTCATCTTTAGTAGTGCTCCGATCATTCTCTAGTTTGGGAACAACAACCTTTCCTTCCTCAGCAGTGGTTTGAGGAGGTATCCATCCATGAACCATAGACTTCCATGATTTAGCATCCATAGATTTCAGGAAAGCACTCATCCTAGCTTTCCAGTAATTGTAATTAGTTCCATCAAGTATGGATGGACGATTAACAGAATTTCCATCTCTTGAGTTTTCCATTTTCCACGATCATAATTCTTCTCCCTTGAGAATCACACCACTTTATATTGGGTGACCTGCTCTGATATCGATTGTAATTCTGATTACGTGTGATGATAAGATGTCACTAAATATGTTATGACATTTTTACTGACATCTTGCATTGTTAATGGAAAGATAAGAACTAATCAACACAGATTCATGCGTGAAGAACACATAGGTTCAGTTACCCTGTTTGGTAAATCATACCTACATCTTGGGGAACTTTTTCAGTTGAAAGATTTTCGCTATTATGTAATCAATACGCATACAAGTTCTCAGATCAAACCTATGTTATTATTACAAAAAGAAAAACCTAATTCAAGGACTCCCCCTGAACCTAAGAAACCATCTCATTCCACTCTTTGAGCTCCTATAGTCTCGGATTGCTCTTGTTCTTCAGCGTTTGTTGTGACTCTTCAATAGCCACCATTTAACTCTACTACTTGATCAATCATCGATCCAAGCATGTGCATATAACGTTATCCTTTAGTTTACTTCATCTCAAATTCCTGCAATATGCTTAGAAATTTAAATTGATAAACCAAGGATCACGAATTGTCCTCCATGGACTTGCACTTACGAATCTTGCTCACCATGTAGGTGTTGAGTTCTGCAAAAGATTTGAACTGAGCTTGAATGAATACACTTGTGTTTATAGCTCTCATCACCCTTGTATCGAGTCTCCTTGGGTTTCTCCACCTCTAGAGTCACGATCAGGGTAAATATTTTAGTTTCCTTATCTTGTAGAGTTTCTATAATAGAGTTGATATCCACTAAGGAAGTATCTTCATACTAGAAAACAAATCTTTCAATCGGATAGACATGGATACGATTCTAGGTACACTTAATAGATTTCACACGTGTGTGCTGTCGTTTCATGCCATGTCATTGACATTCTATGCTGACATCTTTAATCAGCTTCGCACCGGTTACACATATCTGATGTCAACTAACATCCTTCTCAACATCTGGCTTGACACACAAATGGCCAATACCAATGTAGCAACAACTAGGATTGCATGGTAGGAATAGTTGGGCAAACTATGACAGCTAGTTTTCCTGACAATATATCTGGGGCTCGTATCCTACATGGACATGCAAATTTTAGACCCATCCATAAGCGAGTATCATACAGAAAAGCACAAATACGTTAAAGATCTATCACCGACCTAAAAACCTACAAAACAAACTAAAATAAAGTTTTTTAAAGAAAGGTAAAGAGAAGGAGAGAAATCATTGGTGCTTCTTAGTAGCACTTTTTTTAACGTCCTTAAGCTGGACAAGTTACGAAACTACGGTTGCTAAGCTCCGCTACAACTGAAAATGTACCCATCTAACTACTTCTTTGTCTTTATAACTAGATACACACTATGCACTACATATCTTTCTCTAGTTCCTTTAATCTCATGACGCTTCGTGAATTTCAATTGCCAGTAAATGTACCTAGCTTGAACTCAAGGAAAACCAATATATTAGAAACAATTGAGATAAGTAGATGAAAAACATCGTACAAAAACAATAATGAATCAATGAATGACGCAACTTGAAAACTAGAAAAACAAAAATGAAGGGAAAAAGAATAAGCTAAAAGATTTTTAGATTGGAACAATCATTGCTTCCCCGATAATGACGTAATCTTATTGGTCTTTAGACTATCGTTAGGTTCCAAGCGATAGGTTGTGCGTGTGAAGGCGACTCATTACAAGGGAACAACCAATGATCATTCTCCAAAAACGGCGCCATCTTGTTCATCTTTAGACTTTCGTTAGGATTTAAGCAGCAGATTATGTGTGTGAGGATGACTCATTTCACGGGAACAACCAATGATCTTTCTCTGGCAATGCCCATCTTGCTGATTAATTTTGTTGTTTGGGCGCATTCACAATAAGATAAGTCTATTTGTGCATTTGGGGTAAAACCCTAACGTTATACATGATATTCTTGTGGCAGACATGACACTCAGCAAGCGGTATAGTTTACGGTACAAGTACTGGTCGATCCTGTTGGGTTTTGTGCCCTAGGACAAATGACATCAGTATATTACATTGTCTTAATGATTAATAAAATTGCATGTGTTTTCATTGACATGTGATGTGATGTTAACAATATGAGGATTCTACTCTTTCTAAGGTATCGGGCGCGAGATGCTGACAGTAGAACTCTTAGGCACAAAGGAGTGAGTTTATTCATTCGTCCATGGTTGATTAGAGGGTCATGTTTTTCTAAGCATGCATATAGAGATATGAATCAACATCACAAATGCTAAATGGATGACCGGAATTGAGAATACTCCATAAAACACGGACATGAGTAATTCTCATCTTCCAAAGTTAATCATAGTCCTTTAACCATGAAATCACTATATATACTATATGTGTGAATTTATCTCTTGCTCAACTTAGCCCCACTCTTGATAAGGTGGTCGTAAAAGTTGTATTCAGTTATAGGTGCATGCATATGGGGAGTATGAGTGATTTTCATGAGGATCTTGTCACTTATGCCATCAACATAAGTTAGACATCATTAGGCCCCTTGATGAGTGAAAATTTGTAAAATGAAGCATTGTCATGTGAGTGAACAAAGATTTGTCACTTACAATTTGAACTCGGGATCAAGAAACCAAAAACATAACATAGAACAAGAATGATGCTTCTATAACTTGTGTTCAATCATGATATCACCAAACGACAAAAGATACGGATACTTATGGTAATAGGTTCTGACAAAGATAAAGGTCACAATTCATATGATTTGGGTGGTTATGGACCTTGCTAGGAGTTATCCATAACTTGTAAACGAAATGTAGATTTCAAACTCACTATCAACGTCATGTGAGAATCTAAAGGGTCACACACAATAGAGTAAAGCCCACAACGAAATGAAACTTAGAGGTGTGAGGTAAATAAATAAGAACAATTGTATATGATATAATTAGCCTATCTATTTAATTACATACACATAACAATGTTATTATTTGCATTCAATTGTATATCTTGCATGATATTATTTAAATGAAATAAAGCATTAAAAATATATAATATATGGGCTTGGTCGAAATTACTATTCACAACAAAGTAATTTCCGGCCAACCTAATATATTTGTATTTTTTGGTCTTCTATTTTAGCTAAAATAAAGAAATGATAAAGCCTAGATGGACTAGAAAAGAGAAACTCTAATTGGACAAGTATAAATGGAAATAAGACTGGTTTTGGGAGGCCGTGAGTGTCTGTGGGACCGTTGAGTCCGAGTTTCACTGTTGGTGTCTTGGTGGCCATGAGTGCCTATGAGTGTTGAACCTGTGTTGTTATTGGTTGTTGAACTTGCTTGTGATTGTGATTGTGATTGTGATTGTGGTTACCTGAGGTTGGGGGCCCGCTTCATGAAACGGGGGTCCACGATCACACGCGTCTGCATGTTCAGACGGGGTAGGGGGCCCGCCCGCCAATAAAGGGGTCCTGGCCGCGCGTGTGTGGTTTGGGTTTGTGAGCATACTTTGGCTGGCTTACGGGTTAGAGTCCTGGTAAGTTGCACGCATTCTTTGGCTGGCTTACGAGTTAGAGTCTCGGTAAGTGCAAGCATTTTCCGGCTGGCTTACGAGTTAGAGTCTCGGTAAGTTGCAGCATTCTTTGGTTGGCCTGACCGGGTTAGAGTCCCGAGAGGGCGTGAGCATTCTTGGCAGCTGGTTTGCGATCCTTTGTGATCTTGTTTGGGGTGTGATCCCTTGTGATATTGTTTGGTGTTGCGTAACTTTCTTTTGAGTCCTTGGAAGAGGTCGTCAATGGTTGTGTCGGGTCTACTTTACGTGTCAGGGTGTCGAGTTGGTCAGGGAAGGCAACAGTGGGTGTATGTTCAGTTAGAGCACTTGGGTTGGGGATGGTGTTCCCCGGTGTTGAGTTGTTGTTGGTGTTACTTGCTTTGTCTGCTAATTATGACGTAGTCAGTCTGTTATCCGTGGTAGTGAGCGAACGCTCACCCCTAGCTGCTTTTCCTACAGGTACTGTTCCTGGGACGGACTAGGTGAGCTCTCGAAGCTTGTGGAGCTAGGAGCGGAGTCCGGGTTTTGTCTTTTGAGTCTAGTGACGGATACCTTGTACTTTTGTCCACTTGTTGGGACGTGTTTTAAACTGTAATTATTATTTTGTTGAACAAATGGTACTTTTAAAGTGTTTATTCAAATCTGGTTTCAAAAGTGTTTATTATTTTAAAACGTTCGCGTCCCGAGTTCGGTTTACTGAAATTGGTGCGTGACATCTTGGTATCAGAGCTCGAGGTTTCACACCTCGGACTGTACGTCAATTAGGTGGGGAGAGTCGAGTCGGTAGAGTCCCGTCGTACGTTGGGTACGTAGGTCGGGAACCGTGTGTAGACCCGTGGTGTTGTGAGTCCTGCTTGTGTCTGTTTGTACGTGCAGTGTTTTCTTGCTGGCTTGCTGATTGTTGTTGCTACGTGAAACGTTTTTAAGCTGTCGCGGGTCCACTCAGGAGCGCTCCTGTAGTCGAACGTGACGGTGCTGATATCAAGTCGGTACAACGTAGTTCGAGGACGCCTGGACCGGGTTGTAACTGCGTGATGTCAAGTTTGAGGTTTTAAAAATGAAGTGGAGAAAGCTTTACAAAATTTGATTGTTTTGATGTTGTTTGACGCCGTGGGCATTTATGTTTGACTTTGATTGGCCCGGTGGGCGTGGTTCGGTGTTGGTAGGCCTGGTGGGCGTGTCTTGATTTTGTGTGACGCCGTGGGCGTTTGTGTTTGACTTTGATTGGCCCTGTGGGCGTATTGTGATTGTTGTTGGTTGGCCCGGGGGGCGTGTTGTGGAGTTTTGGTTGGCCCGGTGGGCGCTGTTTGACTTTGGTTGGCCCGGTGGGCGGGTGTCGTCGCGTTGTTGTTTTGGGTGTTTGGCCGGTTTGGCTTGTTCGTGGTTTAGTCGGGTTGTGTGGTACGTGTTTGGTCGTTTTAGTGGTCACAGTTGTGGGTTGTAGAGGTCGTAGGCCCGGTGTACGGTTGGGTTGTTGTTGAGTTTTTCGCTTACGTATTATTATAATTGAGGCCTAAATAGCATGAGCAGTAGTGTTTTACTGGTTTGAGGACGTGTTTCCCGTGTCGAGGTTTATCTTACTCGAACGAGTACTTGAGGTGGTGGTTTTCCCTGACTAGAGTGGTAAGTCCTTGGTGCGTTACTAGTATGCCATAATCGAACGGGTGTCCGTGGAGGTGAGCATAACGCTCATCCCCTTTACTACTTTCCCGCAAGGGACGAGTAGCGAACACTGGTTTGGTTGCGAAAAGTTATAAGTAAGTGCATAGAGGACTGGATGAGGGCTTGGTTTACGTTGGTGTGGTTAAATTTGAGGTTCCGCTTACGTGATGTTATAATTAAAGTATGATTAGCGTGAATGGTGTGGCGTTTAGTAGCAAGCACGTTGGGGTGGACGTAGACCGTGTGAACGTTAGTGTATTCGAGCTTGTTGTCTTGTTTGAGTTCGCAAACTGAACTTTTGCGTGTATCCGTGCAGAGGATACCTGCTGATGGCTCGTGGCAGACAAGGAAGAGCAGCAGTGGCACGGGGACGAGCGCCCGCGCGAGGAAGGCGGGGACGGTCAGCGGGGACACCAGGATGGGTGTGTTGGGTCTCGAGGTAGGGTTGGAGATGAACCAACTCGCAGCGGAAAATCAATACAAACCAAGAGACGATTAAAACCATGAAACAACTAACAAAGAATGGATTCATAAGAGAAAAATTCAGCACTATCTCTTACCAAAACAAGAACACCGGTTAACGAATGATTGGCTTGAGTCTCCAAGACGCCTACGTATCCACATGGGAATCAAAGCCACGTAGTTCTTCTCTTTGAGGACTCAAGAACACAAAAATGGAGGTGGAAACTAGCCAAACCCGAAATGGCCATGGAAGAGGGAGAGAAAATGTGTTTCCTATTCTTGTCTTGTGTTTGTTATGTTGAAAAAAGATGACTTAAACATAACAAAACCCATACTTGTCCAACTAAAGGCATGGGACAAGTATGGTGTCAAGTAAGGTGTAAATAGGACAAAGTATGGCAAGACAAGATTGGGTTAGGTGGTGAATCACCAACACCTTAATCCTTGTCTTGCTTACTTAGTACTAATTAATCAAGACTTGATTAATTAGTTCCATGGGCCTTTCATGGGCCTCTTGGAACATGGCCCGTGGCCATTTCCAACGAGGTCCCGTGATTCGCTCATCGCCTCCATGCCTTCCATACCGGAAATGTCCAACATTATCCGACGCAATCAATCCCAAGACTCCAAGCCTTGTCTCGATCCGTAAAGTCCTATTCACTTACGGGCACATGACCCAAAACCCAGTTTTGGTCATGTCCCGAGACAACTCCCTTTTGGCCATTCTCCATAAATGTGTCAATGAGTTTCATCCTCCGGTGTGACCCTTAGGTTTATGCATGTCAATAGATCAACGTAAAATCCCATTTTACTTGATCCTATTTAAGTGGCAACTAACGAGACTTTAGTATTGCCTGACACTACATAACGAATCGACCCTGTCAATTCTAACCTTTCCGTCGTCCCTGTCATTATCCTTTTATCTCCGATATCCTGATTGAGATAAGGCATAGAGTCGTCATCCTTATTATTCTCAATCACCGTTCCTTGATATGTGAGATGACTGAAGATATGATACCCAGTATCATGTGCATGGCCATGCTATTCTTCCAGTCACTCTCGATCAAGCGGCCGAGAACCGATATCTTTCCCATACCTTAGTATGAGGGATAAATCCCTTAGCCGTCTTTCGTGTCACTCATGTAGCCCGTCCTTAAGCCAATCCTGGCCGTTATGGAAGCCCTGTTACGGACAACGTTAGGCTCAGGTCAAACTCAGTTGTTGACTACATAGCGATCACAAAGACTCCTTGGTCTAAGGATACATGACAAGCTACAACACTGAATATGTTCATGACTTAATCTATGGCACATATTCAGGGCGGGTCGTCCAATATCATGTCCCACATGATATCTATGATCAGACTCTGGAATCCCATTCCAATGACTAACAGAACGTAAGCCATAAAGAGCCATCTTTCATACTAGTCGCTTCTAGTGAAGCTTTGTTGACTAGGGACCCATCGAGTGTGATCTATCTCGATCTATGGTTCTATTCGCATGGTGGGCATAGATCAGAGCACACGTCGATATATTACTCCAACACATAAGTAATATAAAGTCGCTTTAATTTTATTGCTAACGATGATATGTACATTTGGACATTTAGGATTGAACTACGGGCACTAAGACTAACAATCTCCCACTTGCCCTAGTTCCAATCTAAACTCCAATATGTCCCCATCGACTTTACATGTCTAACATGTTCAGGCAGTGACATTGCCTTAGTCAAAGGGTTGGCTATGTTATCATCTGTTGCAATATCGGTTATCTTCACTTCACCTTAGTTCAGTATTTATCTGATGAGGTGGATACGCCGCAGTACATGTTTGGATTTGTTATACGATCTAGGCTTTTAGCTTGCGCAATGGCCCTTGTGTTGTCGCAAGATGGATTCACCGGGCTGGATGGGTTTTTAATTACACCCAGCCCTGCCATGAATTTCCAAATCCACATAGCCTCCTTAGCTGCCTCTGCAGCATCCATGTACTTGGCCTCTGTCGTAGATTCGGCAATGGTATCTTGCTTTACGCTTTCCCAGCTAAAGCTCTGCCATTCAGCGTAAACACATATCCTGATTGACTTCTAAAGTCATCTGGATTTGTCTTGGAAAACTAGCGTCTACTCATCCTTCGACGACTAGTTCAACATCATCTTTCCCCCGGGTTAGAATGATGTCTACTGGTACAACATAAGGCTTACGAGACGTCTGGTCTCATACATGTCATGGCATATATGATCGATCCTGCCCCTAGGCGCATAGGATTCTCATCATCCTTTTCAGCTCATCAGGTGTCTTAGGACACTGAGTCTTGCTGAGATGAATGCCATGACTAGTGGGTAATAGTCCTTTCTTTGAATCGAGCATTAAGAACCTACTCAATGCCTTGTTCACATAGGTTCCCTGACTTAAATCCAAGACCCTCTTGGTGCGATCTCTACATATCTTAATCCTTAAGATATGAGAAGCATCGCCTAAGTCCTTTATTGAAAAACACTTCCTCAACCAAGCTTTAGTCTCGTGCAAGGTTGGGATGTCGTTTTCAATGAGAACCAGAAAGGTAATATTGCTCCCACTAGCCTTCTTATAAACGCAAGATTCATCCTCGTTCTTGATTAAGCCAAATCCAATTATAGCTTCATCAAAACTAAGGATCCAACTCCGAGAAGTTCGTTTCAATCCATAAATGGATTTCAACAACTTATAAATCTTTCCTTTATTCTTCGGATCGTCAAAACCTTTGGGCCGAGACATACAAACGTACTCAGTCAAATTTCCATTTAGGAAAGCGGTTTTGACATCCACTTGCCATATCTCGTAATTATGATGCGCAGTTATGTCAAGAAGAATTTGGATCGATTTTGACCATAGCCACTAAGGAGAAGGTTTCCTCATAGTCAATCCATTGGATCTGCCTATAACCTTTCGCCACCAGTTGAGCTTTGTAGGTCAGAGGGTTGTCGTCCATGTCCATCTTCACCTTGAAGATCCATTTGCATCCTATGGTCCTCACACCATTGATGGGATCAACCGGTTCCCAGACTCGGTTGTCCGACATGGATTGCATTTCCTCCCTCATGGCTCCCAGCCATAACTCGGAGTTGGGCCCATCCACGACTTCCTGAAAGGTGGCTGGATCATCGTGATCCACCATGAATTCATTGTCACCTCCGGATACCATATCTTGGAGGTGGAAGATTGATCCTTTCAAATCGCCTTGGACCTTCCGGAATTGTAACAGGAATTGGTTCTTACTCTACGACAATCTCTGGCTCCTTTCTACTGGGTTGCCAATTGGTTTAGACAGATCTGTACCATCCTGAATTTCTTCGAGATGCACAGTCCTCCCAATGACGTCTTTGGAAACAAAATTTCTTTTCCATAAAGACCCCACCCCAAGCGACGAACACCATGTTCTCACTGGGATTGTAGAAGTAGTATCCCCTTGTTGCTTTGGGATACCACACGAAGGTGCATATCTCAGATCTTGTTTCGAGCTTAGTCGAAACCAAATGTTTCACATAAGCCTCGCAACCACAAATCTTTAGGAAGGAAAAAGCGGGCATCATCCCGTACCATTTTTAAAATGGTGTCCCTTCCACACCATTCGTCGAAGCCCGATTCACTATGAATGCGGTCGTCTCTAGAGCAAAACCCCTAAAAGAGATTGGGAGATCAGTCCAACTAATCATGGAACAGACCATTGTCTAACAATGTCCGATTTCTCCGTTTGGCTACACCTTTCAACTACAGTGACCTAGGAGGAGTCCATTCCAAAAGGATCTCATTCTCTTTTAGATGATCAAATAACTCTGTGGTCAAGTATTTTCCACCTCGATCCAATCGAAGTGCCTTAATACCTTTGTCGAGCTGGTTTTCTACTATAGTCTTAAACTCTTTGAATTTATCAAAAGCTTCAGACTTATGTCTCACCGAATAGACATAACCATATTTACTGTAATCATCAGTAAATGTGATAAAGTAGCTAAAACCCCTCCTGGCAAATGAACTTATTGGTCTACACACATTCGAGTGTATCAGCCCCAATAATTCACCCGCCCTTTCATCGCGATCGATAAAGGGCACTTTAGTCATTTTGCCCATCAAACAAACCTTACACCTATCGATCGAATGGAATTCGAATGAACCTGAAAGCCCGCACTTCTGAAGTGCTGATAGGCGCTTCTTGTTTATGCGACCCAAATGACAGTACCATAACAGAGTTAGGTTTAAATCGTTGGATTTAGACCTTTTGGTATTAACGGAATATATAGAACTTGAGGCATTGTTACCCATATCTAATATGTACAATCCTCCAACCATGTCAGTACTGGTATAAAACATATCATTGCATAGAACATTGAAAACTCCATTTCCAATATTAACATTATATCCTTCCTTGTCAAACACGGATACAGATATAATATTCCTACTAAAAGTAGGTATGCAATATACATTATACAATACTAACACAAGGCCTCTTGGCAAAGCAAGACTCATGGATCCTACAGTAGTTGCCACAACTCTGAGGTCCATTTCCTGCTTTCCAAATCTCTCCTACTTTCAGCCATCATATATTAGTGCATGTGTGAGATTCAGTCATGGTATCTAATACCCATGAATCTTTGGAAGTAGAGAGATGTAGCTCTATAGAGTTAATACCGAATGAAGGCAGGTCCCACCGCCCTTCCTTAGATCATCCAGGTTTCCTGATGAAGGCGCAGTCCTACTGCCCTTCTTCAGATCATCCAGGCTATTTGATGAAGGCGCAATCCCACTGCCCTTCTTCAGATCAGCCGTGAACTTCCTGTAATCCCAGTTCCAATGACCAGGTTGTTGGCAGTAGAAGCAGACATTCTCAGGTATCTCATCTTTCCTGCCAAGTGCGCATGGGCCCAGCCCTTGCCACTTCCAATTCCCTTGTTGACCATCAGAATATCCTTGGATCCCAGATCCCTGAGATATTCTTCTCAGCAGTTAATGATACTTCATGTAACTCTGATATGGTCTTAGAGACAGCCTTGTCAAAGACATATTCTTTGCGTTCAGACTTGAGGACTATCCTCAAAATTCTGTACCAGTCCAAATAGTTTGTCCCATTTAGCTTGACCTTGTCAAGAATGGTTTTTAATGACAAACTATTAATGTTCGCTGAATTTGCCATTTGATCTACAACAGATAAAATTCAATTAGTAAACTGAATAAATTTTATGAAGATCAAGCTTAAACACCAACAATCAATTCTAAAGCTTTAGAATCTGAAACCAAGATCCTTGATTCACTCGATTAAGCTGAACTAATGCTCACCACTTAATCGAGCTATGTAGGTAGGACTCCATCCAATCACATCCAATGTGACCCCTGGCTAGGGTATGTACTTATGTACACGACTTACCCTATCTGTTACCCTAGCTCAACCTCAGGCTGAGAATCGTAGTCGGGTCCACCAATTTTCAACTATGGCTCGTCACTATGTAGGTGCTCCGCTAATGCGCACGACACCCACATATGTCGTCCAAACCTACTACCCCGCTTTCCCATGGATGCTCCGCTAATGCGCACGACACCCATAGGACGGGGAGGTAGTAAGGTGTTGATGATTGGGAGGTATCGGACATGACCCGCTTTTACTTGTCCAGTTGTGTTCAAAACTTTGGCACATCCTAGATGCGATGAGCACATCAACTACATTCCAAATGCAATGATGCCTCAAATTACATCCAATGTAATTCTTCCTTTGAACCCGTCAACTACATCCAATGCAATGACGGTTCTAAGGGTTCACACACAAGGATTAAAATTCCAATTTTATCTTTGCATGTGAGGTGATATGCTCGGTAAATAAAGTTAAGCATGCAATTCTAAAGCACATAGAATTAATCATGCATAAACTAAACCAAGCATAAAGCGATAAATGTGCACATAATAGCCCCCTAAACTAACTCCCACTAGCTTCTTGAGCTCCACCGACTCCAAGTCGATGCCAACACCCGAAAAGCCACCAAATGACCTTTTCGCCCTTTCTTCATCTTGAGTAAAAAATTACAATTTAATACACGACTCGCAGGTCGGGAACAAATAAATATTACAAACAAGTGGTTCGACGACCACACCTTGAAAGAATAATTACACGTTAACTCTAACGGCTCGCAGGCCGTGAAAAGCGATAAATAATTAAATTGAGCTCGGGGCTATTATGTACACCATGCCAACATCACATCACACATCTTGTTATCAAACAAGCATGTTATCAAACATCATGTGATTTTCCGGTTTTAATTAATAGCCAAGTTTCGAATTTTTTTTGATGCTCGGTTTATCGAAACCGTTCAAAAATGAAACTTTTGAACATTTGATCTTCGAGTTCATCATGACGGTTCCAAACTCGTCATAACTAACAAAACGGTTTAGCCTTGGCATATCAACCATCCAATGGTCATGCTTGGCCTAGCTCCGTCCAACGGAGCCCCGTTCGGTCCCGGTTTCGGCTCCCCGAGAGTCCCGCTCCCGAGACCCGAAAAATCAAATTTTTTTTTTCAAAATTTCCAGATTTGAAATAATTTTCCAAAATTCATTTTACATGCATTAAATCCATAAACAATAATTTAAAACATGTTATCAAACAATTTAGCAAAACAACATGCCAAAAACGAAACTTTCAAGCAAAACCGAAACTTTGAACACCGTCTTGTGAATCCCGAAGGTAGCACGGCTCTGATACCACTGTTGGGTCTCGAGGTAGGGTTGGAGATGAACCAACTCGCAGCGGAAAATCAATACAAACCAAGAGACGATTAAAACCATGAAACAACTAACAAAGAATGGATTCATAAGAGAAAAATTCAGCACTATCTCTTACCAAAACAAGAACACCGGTTAACGAATGATTGGCTTGAGTCTCCAAGACGCCTACGTATCCACATGGGAATCAAAGCCACGTAGTTCTTCTCTTTGAGGACTCAAGAACACAAAAATGGAGGTGGAAACTAGCCAAACCCGAAATGGCCATGGAAGAGGGAGAGAAAATGTGTTTCCTATTCTTGTCTTGTGTTTGTTATGTTGAAAAAAGATGACTTAAACATAACAAAACCCATACTTGTCCAACTAAAGGCATGGGACAAGTATGGTGTCAAGTAAGGTGTAAATAGGACAAAGTATGGCAAGACAAGATTGGGTTAGGTGGTGAATCACCAACACCTTAATCCTTGTCTTGCTTACTTAGTACTAATTAATCAAGACTTGATTAATTAGTTCCATGGGCCTTTCATGGGCCTCTTGGAACATGGCCCGTGGCCATTTCCAACGAGGTCCCGTGATTCGCTCATCGCCTCCATGCCTTCCATACCGGAAATGTCCAACATTATCCGACGCAATCAATCCCAAGACTCCAAGCCTTGTCTCGATCCGTAAAGTCCTATTCACTTACGGGCACATGACCCAAAACCCAGTTTTGGTCATGTCCCGAGACAACTCCCTTTTGGCCATTCTCCATAAATGTGTCAATGAGTTTCATCCTCCGGTGTGACCCTTAGGTTTATGCATGTCAATAGATCAACGTAAAATCCCATTTTACTTGATCCTATTTAAGTGGCAACTAACGAGACTTTAGTATTGCCTGACACTACATAACGAATCGACCCTGTCAATTCTAACCTTTCCGTCGTCCCTGTCATTATCCTTTTATCTCCGATATCCTGATTGAGATAAGGCATAGAGTCGTCATCCTTATTATTCTCAATCACCGTTCCTTGATATGTGAGATGACTGAAGATATGATACCCAGTATCATGTGCATGACCATGCTATTCTTCCAGTCACTCTCGATCAAGCGGCCGAGAACCGATATCTTTCCCATACCTTAGTATGAGGGATAAATCCCTTAGCCGTCTTTCGTGTCACTCATGTAGCCCGTCCCTAAGCCAATCCTGGCCGTTATGAAAGCCCTGTTACGGACAACGTTAGGCTCAGGTCAAACTCAGTTGTTGACTACATAGCGATCACAAAGACTCCTTGGTCTAAGGATACATGACAAGCTACAACACTGAATATGTTCATGACTTAATCTATGGCACATATTCAGGGCGGGTCGTCCAATATCATGTCCCACATGATATCTATGATCAGACTCTGGAATCCCATTCCAATGACTAACAGAACGTAAGCCATAAAGAGCCATCTTTCATACTAGTCGCTTCTAGTGAAGCTTTGTTGACTAGGGACCCATCGAGTGTGATCTATCTCGATCTATGGTTCTATTCGCATGGTGGGCATAGATCAGAGCACACGTCGATATATTACTCCAACACATAAGTAATATAAAGTCGCTTTAATTTTATTGCTAACGATGATATGTACATTTGGACATTTAGGATTGAACTACGGGCACTAAGACTAACAGGGTGCCCACCGTTAAGCCCGCCGAGTACGCCGAGGCACAGGGTACTCCTTTCGGTGAGGACAGGAGGAGCGATGCGGGACCTTCTACAGGCACGCCCAGCGTCCCGCTGGTCGCAGACCCACCCGTCATGACTGCCCTGGATGAGCTGACCAGGACAGTCCAGAGTTTAGTGGCGATCATCGCCAGTCGAGAGTCGGCTTTGCCAGCCCCGGAGGCAGCCGCGGTTCCAGTGAGGCCCGGTCAGACAGAGGATCACACATCCCGAGCACTACTAGACTTCCTGAAGCTCGGGATACCTACGTTTGTCGGGGAGCCGAACCCCGACCTAGCCGAGAGGTGGATAGAGCAGGTCACGAGGGACCTGGATACATCAGGTATCGAAGACGGTCGCCGCAGAGTGTCCTTCGCAGCTCACCAGCTGAGGGACAGCGCCTACCACTGGTGGGGGCGTGTGAAGGAAATGGTTGGATACGACTACAGCATCTTACAGGATGTGTTTATGGCGCAGTACTTTCCCGAGTCGGCTCGGCTGGAGCGACATCGGCAGTTCCTAGATCTGGAGTAGGGAGGATTGACGGTGGCGGAATACGAGGCCAGATTCACGGCCTTGACTAGATTCGCGCCGGAGATGGTGACTACTGAGCAGAACCGTTGTCTGCGGTTTCAGGGGGGACTGAGACCGGTGATTCGGGACAAGGTCCTCGCCCTGATATTGCGGAAGTATACGGATCTAGTGGACACCGCAGCGACGGTTGAGCAGGGTATCCGGGATGCGGAAAGGACCCGTGAGGTCCGACAACGGCCGACCAGCTTTGCAAGGCCGTCCGAGTCACGAGACCCGCAGAGGCAGAGGACCACGGGATCCTTTCGACCACAGACTCATCAGGATGGTTCGAGACAGCGGCGGTCGGTGGCGTCAATGGGGCCAGTCGCTTCAGAGAGACGGCTGGGATACTATAGCTGCGGGAAGCCAGACCACATGCAGGGAGAGTGCCCGATAAACACGGGGCCGAGGGCCGACGAGACCATGTGTCACCGGTGCGGCCGCGTTGGGCACACTATCGGCCAGTGTTATGAGCCATTGGGGGCAACGACAGTGCGACAATCACAGCAGTCGCGCCCTCGTCAGAGCCAACGGTCGAGGTTTTCGCAGCCCTCGACGAGCGGGCCGGCTCCGAGACAACAGCGGAGCTATGGATATCCAGCAGTTAGTGCGCCGAGCCATAGGCAGCAGGCGCCAGCGGGGAGAATGTACGCGGTTACCGATTCCCTGGCCCCAGGATCCGCTACCTACCGCGAGACCTATCAGGGTACGTGTTTATTGTACCTTTTTTTAGCGTTATTCTAATTTCGCGGACGAAATTCCTTTAAGGGGGGTAGATTGTAATAACCACTCCCGGTCAACGCCATTCAAACCTGCGAAAAACAGGAAAATTTAAAAAATTTAAGACTGACAGTTAAGTGAACCTAAAATGACCCCGAGTGTCATACCAGACTTAAGTTGTCCCCGTTTTTGACCAAAGTGGGTTCCGGGGAACTCAGGGCAACTTTCTGGTCAATTTGGGAAAAGTTGACTTTTCGCTGGAAAAGTCAACCGACCGACGTTTTGGTCCATTCGAGGACCGTTTTGGATCCATAAAGCTTAGCCGTCGTCGCAGCGGTCTTAGTTGAGCCATTTCCTTGTAGCCCGCCAACTTTCGTAATTTCTTTGGAAAAGTGCCCGTTCGGGGCCCGAAACGTCCGTTTTTCGCGAATCTGATTGGAAAATATGGGACCCACCTTGCCACTTGTCCAATTAGTGGTGGTGTTAGTTTTGGGGGGAAAATGAGTGGATGGGAGGTGTGGCCGAACATAAGGGGTTAAAGGAGAGAAAAGTGGGTTTTGTTGTTAGTTTAATTAAATTAGAAAGAGAGAAGAGAGAGTTTAGAGAGAGAAGAAGAAGAAGAAGAAGAGAGAAGGAGAAAGGGTTAGGGTTTGGAGGAGAATCAAACCCTTGGATCGTCTTAAAGCAAAGAGAAATCCCATTCCCCTCATCCTCCTCTACGGTAATACCCAAACCGATTCTCGTTTCGATTATTTTGGAAAGCTAGGGTTTTGTTAAAACTAATGACTTAGGGTTGTGTGGAGGTTGGGGAGGTGTTGGAGACGTTTTAGAGGTGTTTGGGGGTTTAATGGCACGTTTTCCGGTGACCGGAGGCTCGGGAGGAGCTCCGGCCACCGTGGGTGGTGGCCGGCCGGCCATGAGGTGGCTGGCCGGAGCTGACACCAGCCACCACATGGTGGCCGAGCCCCTCCCCTTATACCTTAGGGCTCGGCCAAGTAGTGTGGGTGGGGCCCACGTGCTCGGTTGCTCGGGTTTTATCGATCGGGTGGTTTAAAACGTTCCCCGGACCATTTACCCTTAATCGAATCGAAATTTGAAATTAAATTGGAGAAGTTGTAATTTATCGGGTTTAGAAACTTTAAACGTCATTTAATTGACTCGGAAGTCGGAATTAAATTCGGTCAAGTGGGGAAAGTTGGGAGCTCGTTGTTTGGCTTTTGGGAGAACACGCACGAGGTAGGGAAAAGTAGCCGGATCTCGCCCCTGACTAGGGAAAGTTAACGGTAGAATTGCATGTCACATCGGGGTGTCATGGGTTGAGTAGGTTTATTTAAATATTAGAAAAGCATGGTACGGGATCGTAGCAATTATTATAAAAGCATGTGGCACTTAGTAGTGTCGTAGGAACAGAGAACTTAGCGTTATTAGAATTACCAGAGGCATATGACCATGCCCAGAGGTTGTTTGTGAACTTATCGATATTAGGAGTACTGGAGGCATATGACCATGCCCGGAGGTTGATTGAGAAACTGTTGATATTAGGACTGTTGGAGGCTTTGGTTAAGCCGGAGGTTGATTGATCTTTTGGTGTTTGGGTGGCCTTGAGAGCCCGTTTTATTATTGTTGAGTCTTGGGTGGCCTTGAGAGCCCGTGTTATTATTCATGTTTGGGTGGCCTTGAGAGCCCGTTATATTATTGTTGAGTCTTGGGTGGCCTTGAGAGCCCGTGTTATTATTCGTGTTTGGGTGGCCATGAGAGCCCGTGTTATTATTCTGTTTGGGTTGCCATGAGAGCCCGTACTTTACTGTTGGTGTTTTAGCTGGCTTACGAGTTAGAGTCTCGGTAAGTTGCATGCGTGTTTCTTTGTTGAGTTTTGGGTGGCCATGAGTGCCCGTGGGGTTGTTGAACCCGTGTCTTTACCTTTGGTGTTTTGGGCGGTCTGGAGAGCGTGTTTTATGGTTGGTGTCTTGGGAGGCCGTGAGTGCCTGTGGGGCTATTGAGTCCGTGTCTTACTGTTGGTGTGTCTTGGGAGGTCGTGAGTGCCTGTGGGACCGTTGAGTCCGAGTTTCACTGTTGGTGTCTTGGTGGCCATGAGTGCCTATGAGTGTTGAACCTGTGTTGTTACTGGTTGTTGAACTTGCTTGTGATTGTGATTGTGATTGTGATTGTGGTTACCTGAGGTTGGGGGCCCGCTTCATGAAACGGGGGTCCACGATCACACGCGTCTGCATGTTCAGACGGGTAGGGGGCCCGCCCGCCAATAAAGGGGTCCTGGTCGCGCGTGTGTGGTTTGGGTTTGTGAGCATACTTTGGCTGGCTTACGGGTTAGAGTCCCGGTAAGTTGCACGCATTCTTTGGCTGGCTTACGAGTTAGAGTCTCGGTAAGTGCAAGCATTTTCCGGCTGGCTTACGAGTTAGAGTCTCGGTAAGTTGCAGCATTCTTGGGTTGGCCTGACCGGGTTAGAGTCCCGGGAGGGCGTGAGCATTCTTGGCAGCTGGTTTGCGATCCTTTGTGATCTTGTTTGGTGTGTGATCCTTTGTGATCTTGTTTGGGGTGTGATCCCTTGTGATGCTGTTTGGTGTTGCGTAACTTTCTTTTGAGTCCTTGGAAGAGGTCGTCAATGGTTGTGTCGGGTCTACTTTACGTGTCAGGGTGTCGAGTTGGTCAGGGAAGGCAACAGTGGGTGTATGTTCAGTTAGAGCACTTGGGTTGGGGATGGTGTTCCCCGGTGTTGAGTTGTTGTTGGTGTTACTTGCTTTGTCTGCTAACTATGACGTAGTCAGTCTGTTATCCGTGGTGGTGAGCGAACGCTCACCCCTAGCTGCTTTTCCTACAGGTACTGTTCCTGGGATGGACTAGGTGAGCTCTCGAAGCTTGTGGAGCTAGGAGCGGAGTCCGGATTTTGTCTTTTGAGTCTAGTGACGGATACCTTGTACTTTTGTCCACTTGTTGGGACGTGTTTTAAACTGTAATTATTATTTTGTTGAACAAATGGTACTTTTAAAGTGTTTATTCAAATCTGGTTTCAAAAGTGTTTATTATTTTAAAACGTTCGCGTCCCGAGTTCGGTTTACTGAAATTGGTGCGTGACATGACCGTTATAGAAGCCCAGTTACGGACAACGTTAGGCCCAGGTCAAACTCACTTGTTTACCGCATAACGATCACAAAGACTCCTTGGTCTAAAAATACATGACAACCTACGGACTTGATTTATGACACATATTCATGTCGGGTCATCAAATATCATGTCCCACATGATATCTATGATCAGAATCCGGAATCCCATTCCAATGACAAACAGAACATAAGTCATAAAGAGCCATCTTTCATACTAGTCGCTTCTAGTGAAGCTTTGTTGACTAGGGACCCATCGAGTGTGATCCATCTCGATCTATGGTTGTATTCGCATGGTGGGCATAGATCAGAACACACATCAATATATTACTCCAACACATAAGTAATATAAAGCCGCTTTAATTTTATTGCTAATGATGATATATACATTTGGACATTTATGATTGAACTATGGGCACTAAGACTAACATTCCTCATTATAACCTAGTCGAGTCTTATCTTTGATTGTTCATCTTGAGGACATAATTTTATCCAGTGTGTCAGTACTTGAATTTAACATCCTGAATGACATGTGGATTCAACCCATTTTACCATTCAGTCTGCTTACTTCTTCTTTCAAAGATGCAAAAGTTTTAAGAAGGTGTCGTTCTTTCAACGACAGTGTATGTATTTGTGCACTTAATTTCTCCATTGATTTTGAGTTCGCAGATTCTTGTTTGGAAGAGTGATCATTCTCAAGAGTCATATCAGAGAGTTGTTCAGATGAGTATCTTTCATAATTGATCTCTCCTATAACACCACAACAAAGGCTAGTTATAATAGTAAGCTGATTACTAACCTTTTCTTTGTCACTCTTTTCATTTTCATCAGACACATGTGCTGCTGTTTCTTTTCTCTGCTTCTTCAGATATGTTGGACTTCCCCATTTAATATGGCCAAAACCTTCACATTCATAGCTTCGAACCCCTTTTGCTTTGTCCAATTCATCAAACTCTCTATTTGAGACTGATTGTCTCCTTTGATGAGAGATGTTGGGGACATCCTGATAATCATCTTGACGACGAGGATTTCCAAGAACATATAAGAGATGTTTCGTTAGTGTCATCACAATTATAGTCACAGCTTTCTACATATCTCTCTTATCGATTGACTCTGATTTGTCCTTGATATTCGTATAGATTTTTTTAGTGCCATCCCTTTGAGCTCTATGTCCATGCCTTGAAGAGACAATTCAAATGTCATGAGCGACCCCATTAGCTCATCAAATCTGAGAGAGCTTAAGTCATGCATCTCTTCTTTGAAATTTATCTTCATTTTGAATCTTGAATTGACAGCTCTCAGAGTTCTCCTGACTAGCATTTCATCTGACATTGTTTTTCCAAGAGAAAATGATTCATTGGCAATGTATCTAACATGAACATGAAATTGTGTGATTGTCTCATCATCTCTCATAGTTAAAGCCTCAAATTTTGTAGTGAGATATTGTAATCTCTTATCTCTTACTTTTGTGGTGCGTTCAAAAGTTATTCCCAATATCTCCTAGGCTTCCTTAGTACTCATACAAGTGTTGATTAATTTGAACACATTTAGATCAGAGTTTCCTATAGATGTCTCATCTTTAGTAGTGCTCCGATCATTCTCTAGTTTGGGAACAACAACCTTTCCTTCCTCAGCAGTGGTTTGAGGAGGTATCCATCCATGAACCATAGACTTCCATGATTTAGCATCCATAGATTTCAGGAAAGCACTCATCCTAGCTTTCCAGTAATTGTAATTAGTTCCATCAAGTATGGATGGACGATTAACAGAATTTCCATCTCTTGAGTTTTCCATTTTCCACGATCATAATTCTTCTCCCTTGAGAATCACACCACTTTATATTGGGTGACCTGCTCTGATATCGATTGTAATTCTGATTACGTGTGATGATAAGATGTCACTAAATATGTTGTGACATTTTTACTGACATCTTGCATTGTTAATGGAAAGATAAGAACTAATCAACACAGATTCATGCGTGAAGAACACATAGGTTCAGTTACCCTGTTTGGTAAATCATACCTACATCTTGGGGAACTTTTTCAGTTGAAAGATTTTCGCTATTATGTAATCAATACGCATACAAGTTCTCAGATCAAACCTATGTTATTATTACAAAAAGAAAAACCTAATTCAAGGACTCCCCCTGAACCTAAGAAACCATCTCATTCCACTCTTTGAGCTCCTATAGTCTCGGATTGCTCTTGTTCTTCAGCGTTTGTTGTGACTCTTCAATAGCCACCATTTAACTCTACTACTTGATCAATCATCGATCCAAGCATGTGCATATAACGTTATCCTTTAGTTTACTTCATCTCAAATTCCTGCAATATGCTTAGAAATTTAAATTGATAAACCAAGGATCACGAATTGTCCTCCATGGACTTGCACTTACGAATCTTGCTCACCATGTAGGTGTTGAGTTCTGCAAAAGATTTGAACTGAGCTTGAATGAATACACTTGTGTTTATAGCTCTCATCACCCTTGTATCGAGTCTCCTTGGGTTTCTCCACCTCTAGAGTCACGATCAGGGTAAATATTTTAGTTTCCTTATCTTGTAGAGTTTCTATAATAGAGTTGATATCCACTAAGGAAGTATCTTCATACTAGAAAACAAATCTTTCAATCGGATAGACATGGATACGATTCTAGGTACACTTAATAGATTTCACACGTGTGTGCTGTCGTTTCATGCCATGTCATTGACATTCTATGCTGACATCTTTAATCAGCTTCGCACCGGTTACACATATCTGATGTCAACTAACATCCTTCTCAACATCTGGCTTGACACACAAATGGCCAATACCAATGTAGCAACAACTAGGATTGCATGGTAGGAATAGTTGGGCAAACTATGACAGCTAGTTTTCCTGACAATATATCTGGGGCTCGTATCCTACATGGACATGCAAATTTTAGACCCATCCATAAGCGAGTATCATACAGAAAAGCACAAATACGTTAAAGATCTATCACCGACCTAAAAACCTACAAAACAAACTAAAATAAAGTTTTTTAAAGAAAGGTAAAGAGAAGGAGAGAAATCATTGGTGCTTCTTAGTAGCACTTTGTTTAACGTCCTTAAGCTGGACAAGTTACGAAACTACGGTTGCTAAGCTCCGCTACAACTGAAAATGTACCCATCTAACTACTTCTTTGTCTTTATAACTAGATACACACTATGCACTACATATCTTTCTCTAGTTCCTTTAATCTCATGACGCTTCGTGAATTTCAATTGCCAGTAAATGTACCTAGCTTGAACTCAAGGAAAACCAATATATTAGAAACAATTGAGATAAGTAGATGAAAAACATCGTACAAAAACAATAATGAATCAATGAATGACGCAACTTGAAAACTAGAAAAACAAAAATGAAGGGAAAAAGAATAAGCTAAAAGATTTTTAGATTGGAACAATCATTGCTTCCCCGATAATGACGTAATCTTATTGGTCTTTAGACTATCGTTAGGTTCCAAGCGATAGGTTGTGCGTGTGAAGGCGACTCATTACAAGGGAACAACCAATGATCATTCTCCAAAAACGGCGCCATCTTGTTCATCTTTAGACTTTCGTTAGGATTTAAGCAGCAGATTATGTGTGTGAGGATGACTCATTTCACGGGAACAACCAATGATCTTTCTCTGGCAATGCCCATCTTGCTGATTAATTTTGTTGTTTGGGCGCATTCACAATAAGATAAGTCTATTTGTGCATTTGGGGTAAAACCCTAACGTTATACATGATATTCTTGTGGCAGACATGACACTCAGCAAGCGGTATAGTTTACGGTACAAGTACTGGTCGATCCTGTTGGGTTTTGTGCCCTAGGACAAATGACATCAGTATATTACATTGTCTTAATGATTAATAAAATTGCATGTGTTTTCATTGACATGTGATGTGATGTTAACAATATGAGGATTCTACTCTTTCTAAGGTATCGGGCGCGAGATGCTGACAGTAGAACTCTTAGGCACAAAGGAGTGAGTTTATTCATTCGTCCATGGTTGATTAGAGGGTCATGTTTTTCTAAGCATGCATATAGAGATATGAATCAACATCACAAATGCTAAATGGATGACCGGAATTGAGAATACTCCATAAAACACGGACATGAGTAATTCTCATCTTCCAAAGTTAATCATAGTCCTTTAACCATGAAATCACTATATATACTATATGTGTGAATTTATCTCTTGCTCAACTTAGCCCCACTCTTGATAAGGTGGTCGTAAAAGTTGTATTCAGTTATAGGTGCATGCATATGGGGAGTATGAGTGATTTTCATGAGGATCTTGTCACTTATGCCATCAACATAAGTTAGACATCATTAGGCCCCTTGATGAGTGAAAATTTGTAAAATGAAGCATTGTCATGTGAGTGAACAAAGATTTGTCACTTACAATTTGAACTCGGGATCAAGAAACCAAAAACATAACATAGAACAAGAATGATGCTTCTATAGCTTGTGTTCAATCATGATATCACCAAACGACAAAAGATACGGATACTTATGGTAATAGGTTCTGACAAAGATAAAGGTCACAATTCATATGATTTGGGTGGTTATGGACCTTGCTAGGAGTTATCCATAACTTGTAAACGAAATGTAGATTTCAAACTCACTATCAACGTCATGTGAGAATCTAAAGGGTCACACACAATAGAGTAAAGCCCACAACGAAATGAAACTTAGAGGTGTGAGGTAAATAAATAAGAACAATTGTATATGATATAATTAGCCTATCTATTTAATTACATACACATAACAATGTTATTATTTGCATTCAATTGTATATCTTGCATGATATTATTTAAATGAAATAAAGCATTAAAAATATATAATATATGGGCTTGGTCGAAATTACTATTCACAACAAAGTAATTTCCGGCCAACCTAATATATTTGTATTTTTTGGTCTTCTATTTTAGCTAAAATAAAGAAATGATAAAGCCTAGATGGACTAGAAAAGAGAAACTCTAATTGGACAAGTATAAATGGAAATAAGACTGGTTTTGGGAAATCAAAAGCCTAAAATAGAGACCCCATTAGCCTAATATTATAAGCATCATCATTGTGCTTTTTGGTAAACCATATATGATGAGGTTTTCCTAAAAAGATTTTACCGAGGTAGTTGCAATGTACGTCCAACTTATCAAAAGTTACACAATATTGGATAAAGCTTTACTGACATTCACTTTTTGAGTAGTTAATATTCAAGATCGGCATGTGTGGACTCAACCATCGATTGAAGTGACTTCATCGGTCATCAGGGAGAGCAACGATCAGGGAGAGTCAGAATCGTGCGCTACACTCTTTTTTCCTTGTTCAAGTTTTGTCCCACTGGGTTTTTCGGAAAAGATTTTTAACGAGGCCGTTTCAGAAGCATCAACTATTTACGAGTTTTAATTGTAAAATTAAAAATAATTATTTGTAAGTAGTGGTGTCCAAGGAACCCCCTCCACCTCCTTATCCTACAAGCCTTAGTGGCGGTGTGTAAAGTTGAATGCCTCATTTGTTAATTGGCAGCAATTATCATCCTTGGGCTTCCCTTGATTGTTTTTTTTATCACCAAATGCAAATTTAAATTAAATCTCTTCGGAGGAAGAAAAGGAGTACAAAAAACAAGTATAGCTACAGACTAGAGAGAGTCGAGCGCTGGCAAGTCAGCCCAGCCTAATAAAGATCCCAACCCAGAGAGTAAGCAGATACATGAAAGAGTGTTCCTCTACAAGGAACCTCAGCATCCCAACAAGGGAGGAAGCAGATACAAGTGATAGCTTTTCTAGTACACAAAACCTCAGCTTCCCAACAAGGGAGAAAGTCAAAGAAAAAATGCCTAAAAATCCAGATTCTACAACCAAGAAACGCAGAGCAAGTAGAAGAAAAGGTCTTAACACCCGAATTTGACAACCAATAAGCGCACAAAAAAGAGAGGTCTTTAACCCAGATTTTTCAACCATTAAGCACAAGCGAAACTGGCATACAACCAACCAACAGACTAAGAAGGATGAGCACCCAGTCTCATTAGAACCATCAATCTGTCACAAGGACTAGAAGACGAGAACTAACACGTCGGCGGCCAACACCGCGATCAACCAAGACAGATCATGTGAGTAATGCCCACCCGAACACAAAAACCCCTATAACGAATCTGAAAGAAAACAGCTGAAAGGCACAAGTCCTAAACACACTGGCGGCCAACACCTTAAACCGGCGAGTCCTAACCACTAAAGTGGAAGGCAACAGATATAAATCAAACAAATATCGATAAAAGGGCCATGCGGGGACACCAAGCTTAAGATGTGGAAAGAAGTATACCAGAATCAAGCCACGATGATCCGCTAGACCCACAACGATCCACACCCTGGAGGATGGAGAAACGCGTCCCACGACCAGATTTGAAGCAAAACATCGGGCAACCCAACGAACCACCAGAGACTGTAAGAGTAGCTCCGCAACGATCCACACTGGGGAGGATGAAGAAGTGTGTCCCACGACCTGAGCTGGAACTAGACATCTTTAGTGATCTGAAGGACGATCCACCTCAGCAACACTACAACGGAGCCAACGAAAGGGCCAAGCACCCCCAAAACGAACCTTCCAACTAGGCCGAACCAGATCCGCAACAATCATCACCCAAACGGCTTGAGAAAGCGTCCCACGATCGGATTTGAAACGAGCCACTGCTAAAAAGCCGCAAAAAGCACTACACCAATCCCCAAAGGAGAACAGCAGAGGAGAAGGAATGGCCAGAGCACACTGCTTAGACAGGAACGAGCCACGACAATCCTTGCAGGAAAGCCTCCCACGAATGGCAAGCATCCTTGTCTTCACCACGCACTCCAATGCCAGAAGCCAAGAGGCTGGAGCTTAAGCTCGGTCCTTGACGCCCTGAGAATTAACTCACAAAAAGGGCGCGGCAAGCACACCGTTCGTCATGTAGTATTTCGTTTCAAGTCCGGTTATCGTACCCAAAGGAGCAATAAAACAGTCACTCAATTTAAAATCCGTTAGTTAATCTGTTTCTTGAAAATTGTTGGTTTTGGTTTTGGAAATTTAAATAACAGTTGAAAAAGAAATTAAAGTCAAGTGAGAACAAATTTCAAGTGGTTGTGAAATTCAGGGGAAAAGGCGATCTTGGATTTTTAACGGGGTCACAATATGATAGGTAATTCGCAAGGATTAGTGTTTACATGTGCAAATAAGGTAAGTTTAGAGGCAACGGTAATTCTCTCAACTAGTTCTAAACATCTCTCGATCGAATTAGGACCCTATTATAATCTTACCGCCTAGTTATTTCTAATCTAGGTGTAGAGAGACATACAGCATTAAGATTCGTGAATTCCTCTAACTTTCGGGGTTGTAATCCTATAGTTGTTGCACTCGTGTTAACCTAACTTTATTAGAGACTAGATTTAAACCCGAGTTGCATAATCTGTAGTCCTTTTAGCAATTCTCATCTCTCGATTGTTGAATGCTAAAACCTAAGCATCTATCAAGTGATCAATTTGACAAAGCAATAAGCTTAAATCATGCAAACAATAACCTAAACACAAATTGCACAAAGTAAATACGAAAGCTTTGAATTATTTCATCATATTGTTTCCCCTAGCCGTAGATCAATGGAAATTTAGTTCATGGAGAAGAAGGAAGAACAAGAGATAAACATAATTGCAAAGTAAAGTTGATACAAATACCAATTCAATGATGAAACCTCAATAGTTTTGCTTCAATCCTTGTTCCTAAGGACTTCTCTCTCATAAAAACCCAAACCTTAACTCTCAATCTCTCTGAAGTTATGCTCAATACCAGATCTCCCTTTCTTAATGGATGCTCCTCTATATATAGGACTTCAAGACCTATTCCCCTCCTCCGAATCGGAATTGGAATAGGTAAATTTGGCTTCGGAATGAGGAAATTTCTTACTTTTATGCAGAAAACGGAGTTGGAGAAGGCCTGACGCGCGTGGCCCAGAATGGGCCCAAAAACGGGTCGGAATGGGGCTCGTAACGTACTAGAAAACGGCCCGGAATCAGGCCCGGAATGGACCCACAAACGGGCCGGAATCTGGCCCGGAACGGGCCTCATAACGTATCCAGACAGTGACGATCCCCTGACGAAAGCTGTAGATCTTTGAATTCTCTTCGATTTGATATGTTGTATGAAGCAATTCGAAGTTCGTATGAGAGAGTTATGCCCTTCGCAAGATCAGCCACCTTCCAAAACTCCTAAAACCGGGTTTTCCTCTGTTTTTTCCCTTTTTTCGATCAAAGCACCTACAAAACATAATGAGAGACAAAGTATGAGTATGGAGGGAAAAGTGCACTAAATTATACAATCTCGGGACTAAAAAGCTCAAGAATGTGGGCTAAAAGCATCTAGAATTGGTGTAATTTATGTCCACATCAACACCCCACACTTAACCTTTTCTCGCCCCGAGAAAACTAAACTAAGAAAGAAATTTAAAGATATGTCCCGGTTAAACCCCGAGGTTCACCTCGATAGGAGGAGTCTGGGCCTCCTTTATTCGAAACAATGAAAAGTAAAGATGCACGCGCAATGCATGAGCCTAAATCTAATGCATTCCTAAGACATACTATATGATGCATGCAAAAGGGCACAAAAGTAGGTGATTTACCAAGAACGAGTGCAATAATGATCAAAAGACTTTTCTCAGAGTTGTCACATGCTACAAATCCTTACACACATCAAAGAAACATATAGACCGATGAAGACAGTTTAAGCATGATGCTACTTGTTAGTCTTAGTGCCCGTAGTTCAATCATAAATGTCCAAATGTATATATCATCATTAGCAATAAGATTAAAGCGGCTTTCTATTACTTATGTGTTGGAGTAATATATCGATGTGATTTCTGATCTATGCCCACCATGCGAATAGAACCATAGATCGAGATGGATCACACTCGATGGGTCCCTAGTCAATAAAGCTTCACTAGAAGCGACTAGTATGAAAGATGGCTCTTCATGGCTTACGTTCTGTTAGTCATTGGAATGGGATTCCGGAGTCTGATCATAGATATCATGTGGGACATGATATTGGACGACCCGCCCTGAATATGTGCCATAGATTGAGTCATTAACATATTCAGTGTCGTAGCTTGTCATGTATCCTTAGACCAAGGAGTCTTTGTGATCACTATGCAGTCAACAACTAAGTTTGACCTGAGCCTAACGTTGTCCGTAACAGGGCTTCCATAACGGCCAGGATTGGCTTGGGGACGGGTTGCATGAGTGACACGAAAGACGGCTAAGGGATTTATCCCTCATACTGAGGTATGGGAAAGATATCGGTTCTCGGCCGCTTGATCGAGAGTGACTGAAAGAATAGCATGGCCATGCACATGATACTAGGTATCATATATTCAGTCATCTCACATATCAAGGAACAGTGATTGAGAATAATAAGGATGACGGCTCTATGCCTTATCTCAATCAGGATATCGGAGATAAAAGGATAATGACAGGGAGGACGGAAAGGTTAGAATCGATTGGTTCGATTCGCTATGTAGTGTCAGGCAATACTAAAGTCTCGTTAGTTGCCACTTATATAGGATCAAGTAAAATGGGATTTTACGTTGATCTATCGACATGCATAGACCTAAGGGTCACACCGAAGGATGAAACTCATTGACACATTTATGGAGAATGGCCAAAAGAGAGTTGTCTCGGGACATGACCAAAACTGGGTTTTGGGTCATGTGCCCGTAAGTGAATAGGACATTACGGATCAAGACAAGGCTTGAAGTCTTGGGATTGATCGCGTCGGATAATGTTGGACATTTCCGGTATGGAAGGCTTGGAGGCGATGAGCACGTCACGGGACCTCGTTGGGAATGGCCATGGGCCATGTTCCAAGAGGCCCATGAAAGGCCCATGCAACCAAGGCCCATGGAACTAATTAATCAAGTCTTGATTAATTAGTACTAAGTAAGCAAGACAAGGATTAAGGTGTTGGTGATTCACCACCTAACCCATCTTGTCTTGCCATACTTAGCACCATGCTTGTCTTACTTCACACCATGCTTCACACCTTACTTGTCCTTGATGGTTGTTGATGGTTTAAGTCATCTTTTTCCTACAACAAATCACAAGACAAGAATAGAAACACAACTTCTCTCCCTCTCACACTACAATTTCGAGTTTGGCACTTTTCCCCCCTCTTGTTGTGTTCTTGAGTCATCTAAAGAAGAACTACGTGGCTTTGATTCCATTTGGATACGTAGGCGTCTTGGAGACTCAAGCCGATCATCGTTTCTTTGGTGTTCTCTTCCTTTTCTTGAACTAGTTGGTAAGGAAACATCCATATTGTTTATTCTCTTGTGTATCTAATATTTGGTAGTGTTCTATGACATGGTCTCGAGTTATTTCCGCTGCAAGTATGTGTTCATACCCTCCATCGAGACCCAACAGTGGTATCAGAGCCGTGCTACCTTCGGGATTCACAAGAGAACTTTCGGTTTTGCTTGCTAGTTTCGGTTTTGCATGTTAATTTGCTAAATTGTTTGATAACATGTTTTAAATTCTTGTTTATGGGTTTAATGCATGAAAAATGAATTTTTGAAAAGTTTATCAAATCTGGAATTTTTGAAAAAAATTTGATTTTTCGGGTCTCGGGAGCGGGACTCTCGGGGAGCCGAAACCGGGACCGAACGGGGCTCCGTTGGACGGAGCTAGGCCAAGCATGACCATTGGATGGTCAATATGCCGAGCTAAACCGTTTTGTTAGTCATGACGAGTTTGGAACCGTCTTGATGAACTCAAAAATCAAATGTTCAAAAGTTTCAATTTTGAACGGTTTCGATAAACCGAGTATCAAAAATTTTCGAAACTTGGCAATTAATTAAAACCGGAAAATCACATGATGTTTGATAACATGCTTGTTTGATAACACGATGTGTGATGTGATGTTGGCATGGTGTACATAATAGCCCCGAGTTTGATTTAATTATTTATCGCTTTTCATGGCCTGCGAGCCGTTAGAGTTAGCGTGTAATTATTTTTTCGAGGTGTGGTCGTCGTACCACTTATTTGTAATATTTATTAATTCCCGACCTGCGAGTCGTGTATTAAATTGTAATATTTTACTCAAGACGAAGAAAGGGCGAAAAGGTCATTTGGTGGCTTCTCGGGTTTTGACATCGGCTTGGAGTCGGTGGAGCTCAAGAAGCTAGTGGGAGTTAGTTTAGTGGGCTATTATGTACATATTTAACGCTTTATGCTTGGTTTAGTTTTTGCATGATCTTTTCTATGTGTTTTAGAATTGCATGCTTAACTTAATTTACCGAGCATATCACCTCACATGCAAAGATAAAATTGGTTTTAATCATTGTCTGTGAGCCCTTAGAATCGTCATTACATTGGATGTAGTTGACGGGTTCGAAGGAAGAATTACATTGGATGTAATTGGAGGCATCATTACATTTGGAATGTAGTTGATGTGCTCATCGCATCTAGGATGTGCCAAAAGTTTAAAACACAACCGGACAAGTAAAAACGGGTCATGTCCGATACCTCCCAATTATCAACACCTTACTACCTCCCCGTCCTATGGGTGTCGTGCGCATTAGCGGAGCATCCATGGGAAAGCGGGGTAGTAGGTTTGGACGACATGTGTAGGTGTCGTGCGCATTAGCGGAGCACCCACATAGTGACGGGCCATAGTTGAAAATTGGTGGACCCGACTACGATTCTCAGCCTGAGGTTGAGCTAGGGTATTAGATAGGGTAAGCCGTGTACATGAGTACATACCCTAGCCAAGAGTCACATTGGATGTGATTGGATGGAGTCCTACCTACATAGCTCGATTAAGTAGTGAGCATTAGTTCAGCTTAATCGGGTGAATCAAGGATCTTGGTTTTAGGTTCTAAAGGTTTAGAATCAATTGGTTGGTGTTTGAACTTGATCTTCATAAAATTTATTCAGTTTACTGATTATATTTTGTTTGTCGTGTAGATCAAATGGCAAGTACTTCAGCGAACAATAGTAGTTTGTCACTAAAAACCATTCTTGATAGGATCAAGCTAAGTGGGACAAACTACTTGGACTGGGACAGAAACTTGAGGATAGTCCTCAAATTCGAGCGCAAAGAATATGTCCTAGACCAGGCTATCCCTGAGGAGCCAGCTAATAATGCCATTAGGGCCGTTAAGGATGCATACCAAAAGCACCTTAGCGATTCTATAGATGTGGCATGTATTATGCTGGGCTGCATGGAGTCTGATCTCCAAGACCAGTTCATGGAGTACTCTGATGACCCCTATACTATGATGGGGATCATAAAGGGTATGTTCAAGGAAAGGGCACGTATCGTGAGATACAATGTCCTTAATGAACTTCTCTCCTGCAAAATGTCAGCAGGAGTCTCCGTGGGTCCTCATGTCCTAAAGATGAAGGGGCATCTCGAACATCTTAATCGACTGGGTCTTAAGATAGAGAACGAGATGGCAGCGGATGTGGTTCTGCGTTCCCTTCCTCGTTCATATGCTACGTTCGTCATGAACTATCATATGCACGATATGGACAAGACCATTTCAGAGTTGCATGGAATGTTGGTAACTGCTGAAAAGAACGTCAAGGATCAGGGATCCAAGGATGTTCTGATGGTCAGACAGGGAAACAGTTTCAAGAATAAGGGAACTGTTAGTGGTAAGGGCAAGGCCCCTATGCACTTGGCAGGAAAGATGAGGCATCCGAAGCGTCCTAACCCTCCTAGGACCGGGGAGTCCTCAAGGAAGGGGAAGGATGTCGAGAATGTCTGCTTCTACTGTCAACAGCCTGGTCACTGGAAGAAAGATTGCAGGAAGTTTCTGGATGATCTGAAGAAGGGCGGTGGGACTGTGCCTTCATCAGGTATTTTCTTTATAGAGCTAAATCTCACTACTTCCAAAGATTCATGGGTATTGGATACCGGGGCTGAATCTCACATTTGTACTAATGTGCAGTGGCTGGAAGGTAGGAGAAGCTTGAAGAAGGACGAGGTGGACCTCAGAGTGGGCAACAAGACTAGAGTTGTGGCGACTGCTGTAGGATCCATAAGTCTTCTTTTGCCAAGTGGGCTAGTTTTTGTTTTGAACAATGTATATTGTGTACCTACTTTCAGTAGGAATATTGTATCTATTTCTTTGTTGGACAAGGAAGGATACAATTTTGATGTTGGAAATGGGATTTTCAATATTTTATGCAATGATATATTTTATGCTAGCGCCAAAATGGTTGGAGGATTGTACATATTGGATATGGATAACAATGCCTCAAGCTCTATATATAATGTAAATACCAAGAGGTCTAAGTCCAATGATTTAGACCAAACTCTTTTATGGCATTGTCGTTTAGGCCACATAAACGAGAAACGCATATCAACACTTCACAAGTGTGGACTTCTTAGTCCATTCGAATTTCATTCGATTGATAGATGCGAATCTTGTTTGATGGGAAAACTGACTAAAGCGCCCTTCATCGGTCGCGGTGAAAGGGCGGGTGACTTATTGGGGCTAATACACTCGGATGTGTGTGGACCAATGAGCACACTTGCCAGGAGGGGTTTTAGCTACTTTATCACATTTACTGACGACTTCAGTAGATATGGTTATGTCTATTTGATGAGACATAAGTCTGAAGCTTTTGATAAATTCAAAGAGTTTAAGACGGAAGTAGAAAACCAGCTCGGGAAAAGTATTAAAGCACTTCGATCAGATCGAGGTGGAGAATACTTGACCATAGAGTTTTTAGATCATCTAGCAGAAAGTGGGATCCTTTCGGAATGGACTCCTCCCGGAACACCACAATTGAATGGTGTGTCCGAACGGAGAAATCGGACTTTATTGGATATGGTCCGGTCCATGATTAGTGGGACTGATCTCCCAATCTCTTTCTGGGGTTATGCTCTGGAGACGGCCGCATTCATTTTGAATCGGGCTCCGACGAAGGCTGTGGAAGGGACACCATTTGAGAAATGGCGCGGGAGAAAGCCCGTTTTGTCCTTCCTAAAGATTTGGGGTTGCGAGGCTTATGTGAAACGTTTAGTTCCGACTAAGCTCGAACCAAGATCTGATAAATGCACCTTCGTTGGGTATCCCAAAGAAACAATGGGGTACTACTTCTACAATCCCAGCGAGAACACGGTGTTCGTCGCTCGGGGTGGGGTCTTTATGGAAAGGGAGTTTATTTCCAAAGACGTCAGTGGGAGGGTTGTACATCTAGAAGAAATTCAGGGTGGTACAGATCCAACTGATCCACTGGACAACCCTGTAGAAGAGCCTGAGATGGTCGTAGAGCAAGGACCAGTTCCTGCAACAATTCCAGAAGGTCCAAGGCGATCTGAAAGGGTTAGTCGTCCACCTCCGAGATATGGTTACTTTGTGTCTGGAGGTGACGGTGAGCTTGTGGTGGATCACGATGATCCAGCTACATTTCAGGAAGCTGTGGACGGACCCGACTCTGAGTTATGGCTGGGAGCCATGAGGGAGGAAATGCAATCCATGTCGGAAAACCAAGTCTGGGAACTGGTTGATCCCATCGGTGGTGTAAGAACCATCGGATGCAAATGGATCTTCAAGGTGAAGATGGACATGGAAGGCAACCCTCAGACCTACAAAGCCCGACTAGTGGCGAAAGGTTATAGGCAGATCCAAGGGATTGACTATGAGGAAACCTTTTCCCCAGTGGCTATGGTCAAATCTATCCGAATTCTTCTTGCCATAGCTGCATATCACGATTACGAGATATGGCAAATGGATGTCAAAACCGCTTTCCTAAACGGAAATTTGTCGGAGGACGTTTATATGTCTCAACCCGAAGGTTTTGTCGATCCGAAGAATAAGGGAAAGATTTGTAAGTTGTTGAAATCCATTTATGGATTGAAACAAGCTTCTCGGAGTTGGAACCTTCGTTTTGATGAAGCTGTAATTGGATTTGGCTTTATCAAGAATGAAGATGAACCTTGCGTTTACAAGAAGGCAAATGGGGGTATGATTACCTTTCTGGTGTTGTATGTCGATGACATACTACTCATTGGAAACGACATCCCAACCTTGCACGAGACTAAAGCTTGGTTAGGGAAGTGTTTCTCAATGAAGGACTTAGGCGATGCTGCTTATATCTTAGGGATTAAGATATATAGAGATCGCACCAAGAGGGTCTTGGGTTTAAGTCAAAGCACCTATGTGAACAAGGTATTGAGTAGGTTCTCAATGCTTGATTCCAAGAAAGGACTCTTACCCGCACGTCATGGCGTTCATCTCAGCAAGACTCAGTGTCCTAAGACACCTGATGAGCTGAAAAGAATGATGCGAATCCCATACGCTTCGGCGGTAGGATCGATCATGTATTCCATGATATGCACGAGACCGGATGTCTCATATGCCTTGAGTTGTACCAGCAGACATCAGTCTAACCCTGGTGAGGAACACTGGATAGCGGTCAAAGCGATTCTCAAATATTTGAGAAGAACTAAGGACGCGTTTCTAGTGTACGGGGGAAAAGATGATTCTGAACTAGTTGTTAATGGATATGTAGACGCTAGTTTCCAGACAGATCCAGATGACTTTAGAAGTCAGTCAGGATATGTGTTCACGCTGAATGGCGGAGCTTTCAGCTGGAAGAGCGTGAAGCAAGACACCGTCGCTGACTCCACGACAGAGGCCGAGTACATAGCGGCTGCAGAGGCGGCCAAGGAGGCTGTGTGGATTAGGAAGTTCACGGCAGGGTTGGGTGTAATCAAAAACCCATCCAGCCCGGTGAACCTATTTTGCGACAACACAGGGGCTATTGCGCAAGCTAAAGAGCCCAGATCGCATAACAAATCCAAACATGTACTGCGGCGATATCACCTCATCAGAGAGATACTGAACCGAGGCGATGTGAAGATCACCTATATTGCAACTGATGATAACATAGCCGACCCGTTGACTAAGGCACTATCGTTGCCTAAACATGAGAGGCATGTAAGGTCAATGGGAATAGATTGGAGTTTAGATTGGAACTAGGGCAAGTGGGAGATTGTTAGTCTTAGTGCCCGTAGTTCAATCATAAATGTCCAAATGTATATATCATCATTAGCAATAAGATTAAAGCGGCTTTCTATTACTTATGTGTTGGAGTAATATATCGATGTGATTTCTGATCTATGCCCACCATGCGAATAGAACCATAGATCGAGATGGATCACACTCGATGGGTCCCTAGTCAATAAAGCTTCACTAGAAGCGACTAGTATGAAAGATGGCTCTTCATGGCTTACGTTCTGTTAGTCATTGGAATGGGATTCCGGAGTCTGATCATAGATATCATGTGGGACATGATATTGGACGACCCGCCCTGAATGTGTGCCATAGATTGAGTCATTAACATATTCAGTGTCGTAGCTTGTCATGTATCCTTAGACCAAGGAGTCTTTGTGATCACTATGCAGTCAACAACTAAGTTTGACCTGAGCCTAACGTTGTCCGTAACAGGGCTTCCATAACGGCCAGGATTGGCTTGGGGACGGGTTGCATGAGTGACACGAAAGACGGCTAAGGGATTTATCCCTCATACTGAGGTATGGGAAAGATATCGGTTCTCGGCCGCTTGATCGAGAGTGACTGAAAGAATAGCATGGCCATGCACATGATACTAGGTATCATATATTCAGTCATCTCACATATCAAGGAACAGTGATTGAGAATAATAAGGATGACGGCTCTATGCCTTATCTCAATCAGGATATCGGAGATAAAAGGATAATGACAGGGAGGACGGAAAGGTTAGAATCGATTGGTTCGATTCGCTATGTAGTGTCAGGCAATACTAAAGTCTCGTTAGTTGCCACTTATATAGGATCAAGTAAAATGGGATTTTACGTTGATCTATCGACATGCATAGACCTAAGGGTCACACCGAAGGATGAAACTCATTGACACATTTATGGAGAATGGCCAAAAGAGAGTTGTCTCGGGACATGACCAAAACTGGGTTTTGGGTCATGTGCCCGTAAGTGAATAGGACATTACGGATCAAGACAAGGCTTGGAGTCTTGGGATTGATCGCGTCGGATAATGTTGGACATTTCCGGTATGGAAGGCTTGGAGGCGATGAGCACGTCACGGGACCTCGTTGGGAATGGGCATGGGCCATGTTCCAAGAGGCCCATGAAAGGCCCATGCAACCAAGGCCCATGGAACTAATTAATCAAGTCTTGATTAATTAGTACTAAGTAAGCAAGACAAGGATTAAGGTGTTGGTGATTCACCACCTAACCCATCTTGTCTTGCCATACTTAGCACCATGCTTGTCTTACTTCACACCATGCTTCACACCTTACTTGTCCTTGATGGTTGTTGATGGTTTAAGTCATCTTTTTCCTACAACAAATCACAAGACAAGAATAGAAACACAACTTCTCTCCCTCTCACACTACAATTTCGAGTTTGGCACTTTTCCCCCCTCTTGTTGTGTTCTTGAGTCATCTAAAGAAGAACTACGTGGCTTTGATTCCATTTGGATACGTAGGCGTCTTGGAGACTCAAGCCGATCATCGTTTCTTTGGTGTTCTCTTCCTTTTCTTGAACTAGTTGGTAAGGAAACATCCATATTGTTTATTCTCTTGTGTATCTAATATTTGGTAGTGTTCTATGACATGGTCTCGAGTTATTTCCGCTGCAAGTATGTGTTCATACCCTCCATCGAGACCCAACACTACTCACATTCAAGAATAACTCTTTCCATTTAAACTTGCATTTCCTCATTCACTCTAACCGTTTGTTTTCTCTTTTCCCTATACACGGAGTTTAGAAGTTCATATGCTATCATGTTAGAACCATCTCCACTAATTGTAAGGAATCATGCTCATTAAGAATCAAAAAAGTCTTCAAGTAGGCTTGTAATGTAAGGCTAGGCAAAAGGTAGGGAAAGAATATGAAAAGAAGCTCAAATAGATATCTCAAGACAAAAATGCTTCATTCTCACACCAACAAGTGTTTCACACATCCCAACCCTCGTTTATGCACCATTTTTGCAATCTCTAATACCCTTTTTTTTTCCTTTTTCTTTTATTGAATAGTTAAGTGTAGCATTAATTCGCTCATATTATTATTTTTTATTTTATTTCCTTAGCTATCCACACTTTTATCACATGTATTCAACCCATATCGTCTTACCCCACACTTATCTTTTTCACTAGGGATATAAAATCGTTATTGTTCCCTCTTTTCTATTTTTTTTCTTCTTATTTTTGGGGTAATGTTGTAATAATTTCTCTCAATACAATCCAATGGCGTATAAATACATTTTTTATTCTTTTTCTCTTTCGTTTACTCAACATCCCAAATAACAACCTCTCTCAATGAAGCACATAAGCCAAGAGATAGGGGTTCAAATAATAATAAGGATATAAAAAGAAACGAAAGGCACATAGGATCATAATGTTTGGGTTAGAAACGAAAGGTTAAAGCTCAAATGGGGTGACTAAGAGATATAATTATCCAAATGTAGGTAATTTTGGCTCAAACGGTCCATAGATGGCCTAAAATCATTTTCTCAAATAATCATGTTCCTTATTCTTATTTCGCCTCGAATGGGTCATACATGTAGTTCTAGACTCAATTTACCACGCATAGAAATCAAAGAAATTCAACACTAGTTCTAGCAAACACTCAAAACGCAAGTAGAAGAGCTATTCCTTATGCATGTGCTTTCACTACTCATTAGATTCATTCATATCCATATACAACTTTGATTTATGCAAGGAAATTGTTGGGTCTCGAGGTAGGGTTAGAGATGAACCAACTCGCAGCGGAAAATCAATGAAAACCAAGAGACGATTAAACCATGAAACAACTAACAAAGAATGGATTCACAAGAGAAAAATTCAGCACTATTTCTTACCAAAACAAGAACACCGGTTAACGAATGATTGGCTTGAGTCTCCAAGACGCCTACGTATCCACATGGGAATCAAAGCCACGTAGTTCTTCTCTTTGAGGACTCAAGAACACAAAAATGGAGGTGGAAACTAGCCAAACCCGAAATGGCCATGGAAGAGGGAGAGAAAATGTGTTTCCTATTCTTGTCTTGTGTTTGTTATGTTGAAAAAAGATGACTTAAACATAACAAAACCCATACTTGTCCAACTAAAGGCATGGGACAAGTATGGTGTCAAGTAAGGTGTAAATAGGACAAAGTATAGCAAGACAAGATTGGGTTAGGTGGTGAATCACCAACACCTTAATCCTTGTCTTGCTTACTTAGTACTAATTAATCAAGACTTGATTAATTAGTTCCATGGGCCTTGGTTGCATGGGCCTTTCATGGGCCTCTTGGAACATGGCCCGTGGCCATTTCCAACGAGGTCCCGTGATTCGCTCATCGCCTCCAAGCCTTCCATACCGGAAATGTCCAACATTATCCGACGCGATCAATCCCAAGACTCCAAGCCTTGTCTCGATCCGTAAAGTCCTATTCACTTACGGGCACATGACCCAAAACCCAGTTTTGGTCATATCCCGAGACAACTCCCTTTTGGCCATTCTCCATAAATGTGTCAATGAGTTTCATCCTCCGGTGTGACCCTTAGGTTTATGCATGTCAATAGATCAACGTAAAATCCCATTTTACTTGATCCTATTTAAGTGGCAACTAACGAGACTTTAGTATTGCCTGACACTGCATAGCGAATCGACCCTGTCGATTCTAACCTTTCCGTCGTCCCTGTCATTATCCTTTTATCTCCGATATCCTGATTGAGATAAGGCATAGAGCCGTCATCCTTATTATTCTCAATCACCGTTCCTTGATATGTGAGATGACTGAAGATATGATACCCAGTATCATGTGCATGGCCATGCTATTCTTCCAGTCATTCTCGATCAAGCGGCCGAGAACCGATATCTTTCCCATACCTTAGTATAAGGGATAAATCCCTTAGCCGTCTTTCGTGTCACTCATGTAGCCCGTCCCCAAGCCAATCCTGGCCGTTATGGAAGCCCTGTTACGGACAACGTTAGGCTCAGATCAAACTCAGTTGTTGACTACATAGCGATCACAAAGACTCCTTGGTCTAAGGATACATGACAAGCTACAACACTGAATATGTTCATGACTTAATCTATGGCACATATTCAGGGCGGGTCGTCCAATATCATGTCCCACATGATATCTATGATCAGACTCCGGAATCCCATTCCAATGACTAATAGAACGTAAGCCATAAAGAGCCATCTTTCATACTAGTCGCTTCTAGTGAAGCTTTGTTGACTAGGGACCCATCGAGTGTGATCTATCTCGATCTATGGTTCTATTCGCATGGTGGGCATAGATCAGAGCACACGTCGATATATTACTCCAACACATAAGTAATATAAAGCCGCTTTAATTTTAATGCTAACGATGATATGTACATTTGGACATTTAGGATTGAACTACGGGCACTAAGACTAACAGAAATAAGCATATGCAACAATTCAATCATTGAAACCTTAAGATCATACACACTAGACTCAACAAATCACCAGAAAATATTTTTTTGATTTTTATCTCAAAAGTTTCAATTTTTTTAGATTTTTCAAAAAATTTATAACGCGAAATGATGCATGAGCACACAAAAGAAAACACAAAATGCAAGACATACCACACCCCACACTTTAAAACTAAGCAATGTCCCCAATGCGACTCAATCCTACACATGCTCCTAGCCACATAACTAACAACCCCACACTTATAATCAACAAATACACAATTCACGAAATCCTATATGCATGTTCTATCAGCACGGCAATTCGGGCGCTCAGCGCCCACCAGATAGCATAAAGGAAATACAATAGCGATATACAATAAAAAATAGGAAGGGAAGAGATACTGCCCCTCGAAGAACCGCTATGCGAATTGCATTAATTATGGGAATCCTCGTGCATAGATGGATGGAGAGCCATTTCGCCCAAGTGAGTTCACAAGAACTCGGCGCCAACAAATACAACTATAATTCCCACGCTTCCATCTTGTATCACCAACTTGCACAAATAGTCAAAAAATAAGAGCAAGACATAACATATACAGAACAAAGAGGGGTAGAGATATTTGGTTGCCTCCCAACAAGCGCTTTTGTTTAATGTCGTTAGCTCAACGGGTAGGAGGCTCAATCAGGAGGCCTCCCAAAAGTCTCATACTTCCATTGTTTCCTTCTCTTCAGGTGTGGATGTGAATGTGGGAGAAGGAACACAATGTAGCACAAGATACTATTCCCTTTCCTTGAGTTTTGTAAGAACTCCAAACTCAAGGCCAACATCATCAACCTTGCCTTAACAGAATAATTATGATCACATTCATCTTGGCATAACTTGATAGGGATATGAATCCCATGAACTGGAAAATGCTCCTGCCAACAAGGGTCAATAACATCTACCAAAATAGAATAATAGTCCACAAATGGGGAATAAGGACTAGCAAATGTGTCACAAAATTCATGTTTAATATTAACAACTATATGCTCAATATTAAATTTAAAAACCAATGGGATAGGTTGACATATAGAATTGATTTGCTAGAATCCAAATATGAATCTCTCACACTAAAAGTGATTTCGTCATCATGCTCGATGTCTAGCAAAATAAAATCAATGGGAGACTCAATTATAACCCCTCTCGCGAGAGCATCTTCCATAGTACCCCTTGGATATCTAATAGATCTGTTAGCCAACTCTATGGATACTATGGAAAGATTTGGCTCAAGAAGAGTTTGTGAACTATTTTCTACAACTATACATTCATTATTTACATCTATAGAATTCAATGCATCAAAACTAAATGGAGATGGAATTGGCATAATACAAGAGGGATAAGAACTTAATACCTCACATTCCACACTTACCTCTAAACTCATGATTGAATCATGAGTTTCTTGCTTTGTTGTGTCACATAAGTGTTTGGAATGATCATCCTCAATGTGAGTTGCTTGATCGTGTAGAGCTCTCTCATTCATCAATATTTGCATCAACAACTCCTCCCTATCTTGCTTATCCAAAAGTGGGTTAAGCAAAACACGGGTAAGTTCCGACTCCTCGTCATTAGACAATTGTGGTTCAACTTGATATCCTTGATCAAAAGCGGAAACGTCCTCCCAACATTGACTATAGGAAATTGCTTTCACCAAATACTCACAATCATAGATAACATGACCGTTAGCTCCACACAAATCACAATACACATTATTATAATAATTCTCCATAAAATTTATATTCCAATGAATTAACTGAAAATATATATACGAAAAAATAAACCAGTCTCAACACAAATTAAAAATATAAGTGTTGTTTTAGTTGCTCCCCGGCAACGGCGCCATTAACTTTTCTTCTTTTTTTTATCGGCTATTTTTGAGTTTTATAAACCCAATCATCGAAAATGAAGATTGGGCCAAGGGGCAAGCCCTCCACAAAGTGTTACAAACTATGGAAGTTATCCTAACTATCCCAACAATCAAAGCTATCCATGTTAGTCTTAGTGCCCGTAGTTCAATCCTAAATGTCCAAATGTATATATCATCGTTAGCAATAAAATTAAAGCGGCTTTATATTACTTATGTGTTGGAGTAATATATCGATGTGTGCTCTGATCTATGCCCACCATGCGAATAGAACCATAGATAGAGATAGATCACAGTCGATGGGTCCCTAGTCAACAAAGCTTCACTAGAAGCGACTAGTATGAAAGATGGCCTCTTTATGGCTTACGTTCTGTTAGTCATTGGAATGGGATTCCGGAGTCTGATCATAGATATCATGTGGGACATGATATTGGACGACCCGACATGAATATGTGCCATAGATCAAGTCATGAACATATTCATCGTCGTAGCTTGTCATGTATCCTTAGACCAAGGAGTCTTTGTGATCGCTATGTAGTCAACAATTGAGTTTGACCTGAGCCTAACGTTGTCCGTAACAGGGCTTCCATAACGGCCAGGATTGGCTTGGGGACGGGCTACATGAGTGACACGAAAGAAGGTTAAGGGATTTATCCCTCATACTGAGGTATGATAAAGATATCGGTTCTCGGCCGCTTGATCGAGAGTGACTGGAAGAATAGCATGGCCATGCACATGATATTGGGTATCATATATTCAGTCATCTCACATATCAAGGAACAATGATTGAGAATAATAAGGATGACGGCTCTATGCCTTATCTCAATCAGTATATCGGAGATAAAAGGATAATGACAGGGACGACGGAAAGGTTAGAATCGACAGGGTCGATTCGCTATGCAGTGTCAGGCAATACTAAAGTCTCGTTAGTTGCCACTTAAATAGGATCAAGTAAAATGGGATTTTACGTTGATCTATTGACATGCATAAACCTAAGGGTCACACCGGAGGATGAAACTCATTGACACATTTATGGAGAATGGCCAAAAGGGAGTTGTCTCGGGACATGACCAAAACTGGGTTTTGGGTCATGTGCCCGTAAGTGAACAAGACTTTACGGATCGAGACAAGGCTTGGAGTCTTGGGATTGATCGCGTCGGATAATGTTGGACATTTCCGGTATGGAAGGCTTGGAGGCGATGAGCGAATCACGGGACCTCGTTGGAAATGGCCACGGGCCATTTTCCAAGAGGCCCATGAAAGGCCCATGCAACCAAGGCCCATGGAACTAATTAATCAAGTCTTGATTAATTAGTACTAAGTAAGCAGGACAAGGATTAAGGTGCTGGTGATTCACCACCTAACCCAATCTTGTCTTGCCATACTTTGTCCTATTTACACCTTACTTGTCACCAAGCTTGTCCCATGCCTTTAGTTGGACAAGTATGGGGTTTGTTATGTTTAAGTCATCTTTTTTCAACATAACAAATACAAGACAAGAATAGGAAACACATTTTGTCTCCCTCTTCAATGGCCATTTCGGGTTTGGCTAGTTTCCACCTCCATTTTTGTGTTCTTGAGTCCTCAAAGAGAAGAACTACGTGGCTTTGATTCCCATGTGGATACGTAGGTGTCTTGGAGACTCAAGTCAATCATTCGTTACCCGGTGTTCTTGTTTTGGTAATAACTAGTGCTGAATTTTTCTCTTGTGAATCCATTCTTTGTTAGTTGTTTCATGGTTTTAAGCATCTCTTGGTTTTCATTTATTTTCCGCTGCGAGTTGGTTCATCTCCAACCCTACCTCGAGACCCAACAATCCCAACTTTCAAAACCGCCCAAAATACTTGCCCCGCAAGCAATGAGCCCCTCTTACACAGAGAACCTAACTAGTTCTACCATTAAACAAAGTCTAAAGAAAAGAAAACAGTCAATTCTAAGACCAAAACCACAGCAACCTTAGAATTACAACCAAATAAAATCTCGGCCCTCTAGGATAGAGAACACCAAACCAAATTCTAAGAAAAGAAACCAGCTGATTCTGCAGAATTGAACACAGTCCTTGTTGAGGACAAACAAGACCAAAGTTCCACACCTCAGCTGAGCACCCAGGGGTAAAAACACCAAACTTCAGATTCCAAACCAAGATGAAAATACTTCAGCCACCTAACAGAGGAAAATTGATAAAGCCAACAAAAAACAAACTCTCAAACCAATATAATTACTACCCTCACACTCTAAGGTAGCAAAGCAAACCCCCACACAAAGAGCAAGATCCCAATCCCAAAACACACCTCACCACACTCACAAGATGAACACTCACCACCCACCCTCCTACCCATACCCCAAACCCCAACCCCAAATAAATCAGAAGAAACAGATCAAGGTGTTATCAGCAATGTCTGAGCCCAAATACTCAAACCTTGATTGAAAAGCAAGACCATGGCTCATTGATCCATGAAAGGAAGGAGAAGGATTGGCCATCCTTGAATTTTGCCCAAAGTAATTGGTAAGAGTCATTTTGAACTTGAAGGAAAATGGCATTGGCTATTTATGGCCTATTATGGAAGCAGAAATGATTTCTGCTAATCCAAAGCCTTCATATGATCAATGAGGATAACATAACCCACTGATTCTTAGCCTTCCTAGGACCCAACTATGCCCAAGCTAAAAACCAGCTCATAATGGATCCAGACAATGCAATTTTGATTCCCCACCAATGCAGACACAATGTAATAACCACTCCCGGTCAACACCAGTCAAATCTGCGAAAAACAGGAAAATTTAAAAATTTTGGACAGACACTTAAATGAACCCAAATTTGACCCCGAGGGTCATACCGGACTTATGTTGACTCTGATATCAACCAAAGTGAGTTCCGGGGGACTCAGGGAAACTTTCTGACCAATTTGGTAAATGTTGACTTTTCGCTAGAAAAGTCAACCGAGCGACGTTTTGGTCCATTCGAGGACCGTTTTGGATCCAAAAAGCTTAGCCGTTGTCGCAGCGGTCTTAGTTGAGCTGTTTCCTTGTAGCCCGTGAAGTTTCGTAATTTCTGGGGAAAAGTGCCCGTTCGGGGCCCGAGACGGCCGAATTTTGCGAATCTGATTGGAAAATATCTAGGAGATATTTTCCAAAAAGGTGTGGGACCCACTTGCCACATGTCACAAATGGGGTGGTATTAGGTTTATTGGACAAAACAAAGGATGAGACTTGATGTTAGTTTTGTAATTATAGTAAAGTTGTGTGTTTTTTTAAAATAAAACAAAAGGGACCAAATGGTGTGTTCGGCTAAGTGTGAAAGAAAGGGTTTTTTGGAGAGAGAAAATAGAGAGAGCAGGATAATGAGAATAAGAGAGAAAAGAGAAGGGGGTGTTTGGAGTTGTGACGTTTCTCGATCATCAAGCCGTTGGATCGTCTCAACGATAGAAGATTCAAGCTCACACCGTCATTCTCTACGGTGAGCACCTAACCGATTTTCGTTTTGGGACGTTTGAATTTTAGGGTTTGAGTTTAAACGATTCAAATATGGTTGGGTTTTGGTTAGAATTGGTTTAAAGATGAAGGGTTGAGGTTGGGGGTTCGTTAGGAGCGTTTTGGGGCGAAAAGGGAATTTTCGGAGCCCCGGAAGGGCGTTTTCAAAACCCGAGCAGATTCGCCATGTCGGGCGAATCGGGCTTTTCCGAGCCCATTATCGACAATGTCGAGTAATTTGGAAGTTTGGGAGTGATCGACATTGTCGGGGTTACATTTGGGCGTTTAATTCTATAAATTCGGGTTTCGCTTGCTTACTTAAAAAGTGTGTTAATTGTAATGATTGTAGATCGTGTCGCCTACCGTGGAAATAGGAGGCTAAGCGGGAATTATGGAGCTTTGCCAGAGTAAGAGTATCGGGTTTGACACGCTTCAAGAGGTAGGGAAAAGTAGCAGGATCTCGGCCCTGATTAGGGAAAGTTAACAGTAGAATTGCATGTGACACCGGGGCGTCGTGGGTTAATTATGTTTATCGAATATTAGGAAGGCAGGTGACACCGGGTAGTGTCGTATGATACGGGAACGTAATGAACATTAGAAATGCATGTGACATTTACTAGTGTCGTAGGAGCAGTGAACTTATCGATATTAGAATTACTGGAGGCATATGACCATGTGTTGGGTCTCGAGGTAGGGTTGGAGATGAACCAACTCGCAGCGGAAAATCAATGAAAACCAAGAGACAATTAGAACCATGAAACAACTAACAAAGAATGGATTAACAAGAGAAAAATTCAGCACTAGTTCTTACCAAAACAAGAACACCGGTTAACGAATGATTGGCTTGAGTCTCCAAGACGCCTACGTATCCACATGGGAATCAAAGCCACGTAGTTCTTCTCTTTGAGGACTCAAGAACACAAAAATGGAGGAGGAAACTAGCCAGACCCGAAATGGCCATGGAAGAGGGAGAGAAAATGTGTTTCCTATTCTTGTCTTGTGTTTGTTATGTTGAAAAAAGATGACTTAAACATAACAAAACTCATACTTGTCCAACTAAAGGCATGGGACAAGTATGGTGTCAAGTAAGGTGTAAATAGGACAAAGTATGGCAAGACAAGATTGGGTTAGGTGGTGAATCACCAACACCTTAATCCTTGTCTTGCTTACTTAGTACTAATTAATCAAGACTTGATTAATTAGTTCCATGGGCCTTGGTTGCATGGGCCTTTCATGGGCCTCTTGGAACATGGCCCGTGGCCATTTCCAACGAGGTCCCGTGATTCGCTCATCGCCTCCATGCCTTCCATACCGGAAATGTCCAACATTATCCGACGCGATCAATCCCAAGACTCCAAGCCTTGTCTCGATCCGTAAAGTCCTATTCACTTACGGGCACATGACCCAAAACCCAGTTTTGGTCATGTCCCGAGACAACTCCCTTTTGGCCATTCTCCATAAATGTGTCAATGAGTTTCCTCCTCCGGTGTGACCCTTAGGTTTATGCATGTCAATAGATCAATGTAAAATCCCATTTTACTTGATCCTATTTAAGTGGCAACTAACGAGACTTTAGTATTGCCTGACACTGCATAGCGAATCGACCCTGTCGATTCTAACCTTTCCGTCGTCCCTGTCATTATCCTTTTATCTCCGATATCCTGATTGAGATAAGGCATAGAGTGTCACGCCCAAAATCCGGTTATCGCCCGGACCCGAGGCATGACGGGTAAGAGAAGACAGTAAAGCAAAGAAACAATATTAAATCTCGAAAATCTCCAGTGAGTACTCCAATCCATAACCTCAAGTACAGTATAAGTAACCCTCAGGGGGTGTGGTAATAAGTTTTTACCAGGCTGTTTTTAAATAAAGGAAATAAACATGAAGTCTCTATGAACCCACACCGAGAAGCGCCCAAGCTTCTACTCTTCAGTCAAGCCTGTAGACACAACATCAAAACAAAGGGGTGAGCTCACGCTCAGTAGGGAAAACGCATGACAAGGTAGACCTTAACTCGAACAAGATCAACAATAAAGTTAACAGAAAATAACTTAACAAAACAAGGGTAATAAGTAAACAAATCAATGCCGTGGCACATGAAGTCACCACCCTCCGATCCACATGGTGTGTCCTCTCGGATTCTCCCTCAAATCCAGAGGAGACGCATAACATTGAGGCGACCGGAAACAACCCTTCGGGGCGCTTATCATCGGGATTCTCAGAAACGTCTCCAAAGGATTTTATGTCATTGGGAACCCAGGGCCATACTCCCGTAGGAGCGCACACGTGGGCAATTTAATAAATAACCAATATATCATCCCACACCGGACTCCCCAACGGTGTAGGTACCATACCATAACAACAATCAACTCTATCTCACCCTACACCGGACTCCTCAACGGTGTAGGTACCATATCGTATCAACCATAATTCCATAACATCTTAGCAACACGCTTACCGAAACTTAACACCAACCAATCCAACCACAGTCAAACCACTAACACACATAGTTCACCCATCACCAATTCCCATAGCACACAGTACACAAATCACTAGATCAATTCACACCAATCACACAATTCCAACTTACCGTTCACTTACCAGTTTCGAACCACCGGGGCATCGATCACCTGATTGCGCCGCGCGGTACAACCAGTCATACTCGATACCCCCAACAATCAATCAAGTAAATCAAGTAATCATTCGAATACAAACAACGAGCAGGTACGAGTCTGATCAACCAATTAATCATAAAGCCTTCGAAAGAGCATTCAAACATGCAATTTCACGAGTTTCATTAGACTCTTTAGCCTATCCACTAAGCAACCAACAACCAAGCATGTGATCCTAACACGCAACTAATCCGAGGGCTTTGCCAAGGCTCCTCTACCAGACAAACATATCCCAAGTATTGAAAGCGAATTATACTAGTGATTGGCCTCCTAATAGGTCACCACTAGACACTCTGGTTATTAGCAATTGAAAGATGATTAAGCTAGTTATTCGCATCCTATATGCATATCTAGGACCTTTTCCAATTTTATTAACCTAGCATGCATACTAGGCATTGTAAACGAGAGGTTAAGGCTTTCCCTACCTCAAGGTCCTCCTCGTCAACGCTTTGGTGAAGTCCGGTGATCACCACCTCGCTCTTCCCTCGGGCCTCGGTGTGATCCTTGCTCCTCTAGCTCGATCCCCAAGGTCTTGGACACAAAGAGGCACTAATTAGGTTCCACTTAAACAGTAAGAAAGACCCCCAAAACCCTTCCAAAGCTCATCTCAAAACCAAGGTGTAAACCCTTCGACAAATCCCCAAGAAACCCTCACTCTGGTGGGTCGCGGATCTGGTCACGGATCTGTGATGGCAACCCTCACGGTCGCCGTCACGGAGCCGTGACGAGTGCCGTCACGGACTCCCTCACGGAGCCGTGACGTCGCCCGTCACGGGATCCGTCACGGATCCGTGACGCACCAGGGCAGTTTCGCCCTTCTTCAACCTCCAGCTCCAAAACTCCGAAAATCTACCTTCAAACCCAGAAATTTACCCTTTCCAACCCCCAAAACAGTCCAAATCCTCCAATACTCCTCTACCCATGGTAGGAATCAACCCACAAACAAGTTTTCCAAGGATTCATCAAATCAAACCTACTTCAAAATCTCCAACAACTATTGATTTCTCACCAAAATCCAACAAGGTTCATCATCAACACCATCTCCTATCATTTCTACTCAACCCCCCATCATCTAGCCATTTTTCACCCAAAACCCAAGGAAATAGATGAAGAGGAAAGATGAGTAGAGAGTTCCATTACCTCTAGGATGTGGAGATGAAGAGGATGCTAGTGTTTTGGAGGGTGGGAGGCTAGAAGATGACTCCACAAGGCTCCTTCTTCTTTGATTCTCCTTCAAGCTTCCATGGGAGCTCTTCTCCCTTTCTTCCTCTCCAAATTTCGGCTACAACAAGCAAATAGGAAAATGATTTTGCTTCTCCAACACATATAATACCTAAATGTTGCAATGACTTAAAGGCCCTTGAGCTAGAAACCCATGTAGGAGCTTTTGGGAGGGTAAAAGGGACAATAACTATCCCTATTTCTCTCATTCAACCAAAATAGGACAAGTGTCCCTCTAGCTCATTTAATTTCCCAATTTAAATTCCAGCACTTTTAAAAATTGAAGCTTTAGTCGATATGAAGTCTCGTTTTGACCAAAATTGACTTTATGCAATATTATATTCAAATGAAAGGGTTTTCTTCCCTGAAGCCAACCGTGATAATGGCTACTTCGTTTGAGTTCCGGAGAAGTCCCGAGTGACTTCCGGAGTTACCGGTTCGACTGGAAGCGGGTCTTACAGCCGTCATCCTTATTATTCTCAATCACCGTTCCTTGATATGTGAGATGACTGAAGATATGATACCCAGTATCATGTGCATGGCCATGTTATTCTTCCAGTCACTCTCGATCAAGTGGCCGAGAACCGATATCTTTCCCATACCTTAGTATGAGGGATAAATCCCTTAGCCGTCTTTCGTGTCACTCATGTAGCCCGTCCCCAAGCCAATCCTGGCCGTTATGGAAGCCCTGTTACGGACAACGTTAGGCTCAGGTCAAACTCAGTTGTTGACTACATAGCGATCACAAAGACTCCTTGGTCTAAGGATACATGACAAGCTACAACACTGAATATGTTCATGACTTAATCTATGGCACATATTCAGGGCGGGTCGTCCAATATCATGTCCCACATGATATCTATGATCAGACTCCGGAATCCCATTCCAATGACTAAAAGAACGTAAGCCATAAAGAGCCATCTTTCATACTAGTCGCTTCTAGTGAAGCTTTGTTGACTAGGGACCCATCGAGTGTGATCTATCTCGATCTATGGTTCTATTCGCATGGTGGGCATAGATCAGAGCACACATCGATATATTACTCCAACACATAAGTAATATAAAGCCGCTTTAATTTTATTGCTAACGATGATATATACATTTGGACATTTAGGATTGAACTACGGGCACTAAGACTAACACCATGCCCGGAGGTTGATTGTGAAACTGTTGATATTAGAGTTACTGGAGGCATATGAGCATGCCCGGAGGTTGATTGTGAAACTATGATATTAGAGTTACTGGAGACATATGACCATGCCCGGAGGTTGATTGTGAAACTGTTGATATTAGAACTGCCGGAGGCATTGGTTATGCATGGAGGTTGATTGTGTAGTTGTGTCTTGGGTGGCCATGAGAGCCCGTGCTTTACTGTTGTGTCATGGGTGGCCATGAGAGCCCGTGCTTTACTGTTGTGTCTTGGGTGGCCATGAGAGCCCGTGTTTTACTGTTGGTATCTTGGGTGGCCATGAGAGCCCGTGTTTTACTGTTGGTGTCTTGGGTGGCCATGAGAGCCCGTGTTTTACTGTTGGTGTCTTGGGTGGCCATGAGTGCCCGTGGGGTTGTTGAGCCCGTGAGTTACTGTTGGTGTGTCTTGGGAGGCCATGAGTGCCCGTGGGGTTGTTGAGCCCGTGAGTTACTGTTGGTGTGTCTTGGGAGGTCGTGAGTGCCCGTGGGGTTGTTGAGCCCGTGAGGACCGTGTGAGGGTTGCACTGGACCTTACCGGAGTGACTAATGGAGTGGGTGTTCGGTCTCCGATTTGGGCGTCAGTTTTATTGGATACCGGGATGTCACACTCGTTTGTTCGTCGAGTTGTGCTGAGAGGTTGGGGCTGAGTTTAGAGCCGTTGAGTCCACCCCTGCGTTTGGACACGCCGGTTGGTGGTGGGGTGGTGTTGACTAGGGTATGTCGTGCCTGCGGAGTTGTAGAAGCGAACCGATACAGGAGGTTCGAGAGAGGGCTCAAGAGCCCTAATGCTGGATCGAGTCCTCACCCCGAGGATCGGGTATGCTAGGAGTTGGTAGGCCCGACGACGTTAGTGGAGCGAGGTCTTAGAGAGACTGCGAGGATCCGTGAGGATCGGCAGCGACTGAGCTTGTGCGTGTATCCGTGGGAAGGATACTTACGAAATGACAACCTTTAAACGTAATCTTGGGAATGGATTGGCTGGCGAAGTGCCGAGCCAATACCGACTGTTACTGGCGACGAGCTGCGAGAGTCGCAGCATTCGCGTCTGACAGTGCACGTGGGTAGCACTAAGAGGAGCGCGACATCAGGTGGCATGTCTAGTGGAGCGGATGCGGAGAGCGGTCGCAGAGTTAGTATCGCGATGCCTCACTCGTCGACAGGTGAGAGCCGAACAACAGCGTCCCGCTGGATTATTGCAGCCACTACGGGTTGCACAGTGGAAATGGGGGCACGTCACGATGGGTTTCGTGAGCGGTTAGCCGAGTTCGCCTACAACAACAGCTTTCAGGCCAGTATCATGATGGCACCGTTCGGAACGTTGTATGGTAGGCCGTGTCGGTCCCCTGTGTGCGGGGCAGAAGTGGGGAATAAGAGTTTACTGGGTCTAGAACTGGTCCGAGAGACAGCTGAGTGGGTCGTGCCGAAGAGTGAGCGGTGGAGGACCACGCAGAGTCAGCAGGAGCTATGCTGACTGACGACGCCGACCTCTCGAGTCTGCAGTCGGTGACCATGTATACCCAGAGGTGAGTCCAAAAGGTGGACTGGTGCGTTTCAACCGCGGCGGAGGCGGGTTAGACCCACGGTGTATCGAGCCTTTCGAGGTCTTGAGTATAGGGGGAGCAGTTGCATACCGACATGCACTACCGCGGCAGCATGGGAATAACCACGTTTCCCAGTTGCAGAAGTATATGCGGACCCCTCGCACGTCATGGAGTGGGTAGATATCGAGGTAACGGATGACGTCTCGAATAAGGAGAAACTGGTTTGGGAAATGGATCCGCGGGAGTAGGTCCTGCACGGGAGGGTTATCCGCTTAGAATGGGTGCAGTGGCGGCACCACGAGGCTGAGTCGACTTGGGAACGCGAGGACGAGGTTCGCGCGGAGTACCCCGATATGTTCGACTCCCGAGGTACGTCTGTTTTAAATTTCGCGGACGAAATTCCTTTAAGGTGGTAGATTGTAATAACCACTCCCGGTCAACGCCAGCAAATCTGCGAAAAACAGGAAAATTTAAAAATTTTGGACAGACACTTAAATGAACCCAAATTTGACCCCGAGGGTCATACCAGACTTAATTTGACTCCAATATCGACCAAAGTGAGTTCAATACCCCGAGGGGACCTAGGGAAACTTTCTGACCAATACCCCGAGGGGACCTAGGGAAACTTTCTGACCAATTTGGGAAATGTTGACTTTTTGCTGGAAAAGTCAACCGAGCAACGTTTTGGTCCATTCGAGGACCGTTTTGGATCCAAAAAGCTTAGTCGTTGTCGCAGTGGTCTTAGTTGATCCGTTTCCTTGCAGCCCGTGAAGTTTCGTAATTTCTGGGAAAAAGGGCCCGTTCGGAGCCCGAGACGGCCGAATTTTGCGAATCTGATTGGAAAATATCTACGAGATATTTGCCAAAAAGGTGTGGGGCCCACTTGCCAAATGTCACAAATGGGGTGGTGTTAGGTTTATTGGACAAAACAAAGGATGAGACTTGATGTTAGTTTTGTAATTATAGTAAAGTTGTGTGTTTTTTTTAAAATAAAACAAAAGGGAGCCAAATGGTGTGTTCGGCTAAGTGTGAAAGAAAGGGTTTTTGGGGAGAGAAAATAGAGAGAGAAGGAGAAGGAGAAGAAGAGAGAAAGGAGAAGGGGGTGTTTGGAGTTGTGACGTTTCTCGATCATCAAGCCGTTGGATCGTCTCAACGATAGAAGATTCAAGCTCACACCGTCATTCTCTACGGTGAGCACCTAACCGATTTTCGTTTTGGAACGTTTGAATTTTAGGGTTTGAGTTTAAACTATTCAAATATGGTTGGGTTTTGGTTAGAATTGGTTTAAAGATGAAGGGTTGAGGTTGGGGGTTCGTTAGGAGCGTTTTGGGGCGAAAAGGAAATTTTCCCATTATGGCCGTGTGGGGCCCACTTGCCCGGGCCTCGGGTTTTTCGTGTTCGGGTGGGTTTGGACGATCCCCGAATCGATAATTCACACCCGGAACGAATTATGGAATTAAATTGTGAAAGTTGGAATTTACGGGTTTAGAAACTTTAAACGCGAATTAAATCGCTCGGAAGTCGGAATTTGATTCCGTCGATTTCATTGGAACCCTTTATTTATTCTAAGACCGTAGAAACGAAAACGGGAATTTTCGGAGCCCCGGAAGGGCGTTTTCAAAACCCGGGCAGATGCGCCATGTCGGGCGAATCGGGCTTTTCCGAGCCCATTATCGACAATTTCGAGTAATTGGGAAGTTTGGGAGTGATCGACATTGTCGGGGTTACATTTGGGCATATAATTCTTTAAATTCGGGTTTCGCTTGCTTACTTAAAAACTGTGTTAATTGTAATGATTGTAGACCGTGTTGCCTACCGTGGAAATAGGAGGCTAAGCGGGAATTATGGAGTTTTGCCAGAGTAAGAGTATCGGGTTTGACACGCTTCAAGAGGTAGGGAAAAGTAGCCGGATCTCGGCCCTGATTAGGGAAAGTTAACAGTAGAATTGCATGTGACACCGGGGTGTCGTGGGTTAATTATGTTTATCGAATATTAGGAAGGCAGGTGACACCGGGTAGTGTCGTATGATACGGGAACGTAATGAACATTAGAAATGCATGTGACACTTACTAGTGTCGTAGGAGCAGTGAACTTATCGATATTAGAATTACTGGAGGCATATGACCATGCCCGGAGGTTGATTGTGAAACTGTTGATATTAGAGTTACTGGAGGCATATGACCATGCCCGGAGGTTGATTGTGAAACTGTGATATTAGAGTTACTGGAGGCATATGACCATGCCCGGAGGTTGATTGTGAAACTGTTGATATTAGAACTGCCGGAGGCATTGGTTATGCCTGGAGGTTGATTGTGTAGTTGTGTCTTGGGTGGCCATGAGAGCCCGTGCTTTACTATTGTGTCATGGGTAGCCATGAGAGCCCGTGCTTTACTGTTATGTCTTGGGTGGCCATGAGAGCCCGTGTTTTACTGTTGTTATCTTGGGTGGCCATGAGAGCCCGTGTTTTACTGTTGGTGTCTTGGGTGGCCATGAGAGCCGTGTTTTACTGTTGGTGTCTTGGGTGGCCATGAGTGCCCGTGGGGTTGTTGAGCCCGTGAGTTACTGTTGGTGTGTCTTGGGAGGCCATGAGTGCCCGTGGGGTTGTTGAGCCCGTGAGTTACTGTTGGTGTGTCTTGGGAGGTCGTGAGTGCCCGTGGGGTTGTTGAGCCCGTGAGTTACTGTTGGCGTGTCTTGGGAGGCCGTGAGTGCCCGTGGGGTTGTTGAGCCCGTGAATTACTGTTGGTGTGTCTTGGGAGGCCGTGAGTGCCCGTGGGGTTGTTGAGCCCGTGAGTTATTTTCGATGTGTCTTGGGTGGCCGTGAGTGCCCGTGGGGTTGTTGAGTCCGTGTTTTACTGTTTGTGTCTTGGGTGGCCATGAGTGCATGTGGAGTGTTGAACCTGTGTTGTTGCTGTTTGTTGAACTTTGCTTGTGATTGTGGTTACCTGAGGTTGGAAACCCGACTTTGTGTCGGGTAAGTTGTGTGGTGTGGCTAGCCTCCCGACTGGGATCGGGGGAAGCGGAGAGGATGTGGGTTAGCCTCCCGACTGGAATCGGGAGAAGGATTGCGAGGTTGGTTGTGTGGCTAGCCTCCCGACTGGGATAGGGGGAAGCGGAGAGGTTGTGGGCTAGCCTTCCGGCTGTGTGTCGGGAGAAGTTTCGTGGTTTGCGCGGGTGTGGCTAGTCACCCGACTGAGATCTGGGGTAGGGGAGAGGTTGTGGGCTAGCCTTCCGACTGAGATCCGGAGAAGTTGCACGGCAGGTCGACCGCCTGACCTGACAGGAATCGGTAAAGGGCGAGAGAGAGAGGGGGTTACTGAGCAGCTGGCATGCGATCCTTTGTGATCTTGTTTGGTGTACGATCCTTTGTGATCTTGGGTGTTGCGTGGTTGTCTGTCGTGTCTTTGGAGGAGGTCGTCAATCGTTGTGGCGGGTCTACATTACGTGACCGAGTGTTGAGTCGGTTGAGGAAAGTAACAGTGTGTGTGTGTCGGTCGGGTTACTTGAGTTGGGGATAGTTATCCGCGGTGTTTGGGTTTTTGTTGGTGTTACCGGCATTGTCTGCTAAGTATGTCGTAGTCAGTCTGTTATCCGTGGTGGTGAGCGAACGCTCACCCCTAGCTGTTTTTCCTACAGGTACTGTTCGCGGGACGGACTAGGTGAGCCCTCGAAGCTTGAAGGGCTAGGAGCGGGGGTCCGGGTTTACTTTTGAGTCTAGCGACGTAGACTTGTATTTTGTCCGCTTGTGGGGCATACTTTTGAGTTGTAAACAATTATTTTGTTTAAGTAATTGGTGGTTTTAAAGTGTTTTATTTAAAATGTCTGAAAGGTTTTATTGTTTTAAACGTTCGCGTTCCGAGTTCGGTTTTACTGAAATTGGGGCGTGACACACAAATACCAAACCTCAGATGACAGTCTACAACCTAAAAACAAGTGATCCTGCTCCTCAGGATCCTCATTACACATAGAACACCATATGTCTCCATTGTACAACCCTCTAGCAAGCAGAAAGCATTTAGTGGGAACACCTTGCATACATAATAACCAGGCAAATGCTTCCACTTTCGGGGGCAGAATAGGAGCCCAAAGTAGGGCAAGCCAATCAAGAGAGTTATCCCAAGCATCATCTAGCAACTCATACATCTTATGAACAAAGAATCCTCTATGGTCTGGCACCCAGGAAGCCAAGTCACTATCCCCAGACAAAGTGATGGGGTTAATAGCATCACATAATAGATGGAACTGATCACATTCCCAACCCCTCAAATCCCTTCTAAAGATCAGAATCCATTCACCATTGATCCAAAAAGTAGACACCAAAGCAGATTTTTGAGTACTCAGATGATATAGTCTACTGAATTGGTATTTAAGTGGATAGGAAAATAACCATTTGTCCTCCCATAAAAAGCACTCTATTACCAGAGTTAATCTTCCAATGGATCCTAACAGCCCCAACAGCATTAGAGAATTTAGGACATATCAAGAGAGATTCAATATGGCTAATGAAACTCTGACCATTCAGCAACAAGAAATTTGATAGGTTCCAAGCATTATAATCCCAACCAAATTTAGCACAAAGTAGCTTTTTCCACAGAGAATCATTCTCAAGAGCAAATCTCCACCACCATCTTGCTAAGAGAGCTTTGTTCATAATGTGTAAGTTCTTGATTCCCAATCCCCCAGCTGATTTAGGCCTACAGATATGATTCCAGCTGATCTTATGCAGAACCCTTTTGGAGATAGTTCCATTCCATAAAAATCTCCTATGCCATTTTTCCATTTCCTTGATGACTCCTTTTGGTGCCTTGTAAAGTGACATATAGTATAAAGGCAAAGAGCTCAAGGAAGATTTAATCAAAGTTATTCTACCACCAAATGATCTAGCTTTACCTTCCCTGAGAATTAACTCACAAAAAGGGCGCGGCAAGCGCACATGTCGTCAAGTAGTATTTCGATTCAAGTCCGGTTATCGTACCCAAGGGAGCAATAAAACAGTCACTCAATTTAAAATCTGTTAGTTAATCTGTTTCTTGAAAATGGTTGGTTTTGGTTTTGGAAATTTAAATAACAGTTGAAAAAGAAATTAAAGTCAAGTAAGAACAAATTTCAAGTGGTTGTGAAATTCAGGGGAAAAGGCGATCTAGTACTTTTAACGGGGTCACAATATGATAGTTAATTCGCAGGGATTCGTGTTTACATGTGCAAATAAGGTAAGTTTAGAGGCAACGGAAATTCTCTCAACTAGTCCTAGCCATCTCTCGATCGAATTAGGACCCTATTATAATCTAACCGCCTAGTTATTTCTAATCTAGGCGTAAAGAGACATAAAGCATTAAGATTCGTGAATTCCTCTAACTTTCGGGGTTGTAATCCTATAGTTGTTGCACTCGTGTTAACCTAACTTTATTAGAGAGTAGATTTAAACCCGAGTTGCATAATCCGTAGTCCTTTTAGCAATTCGCATCTCTCGATTGTTGAATGCTATAACCTAAGCATCTATCAAGTGATCAATTTGGCAAAGCAATAAGCGTAAATCATGCAAACAATAACCTAAACACAAATTGCACAGAGTAAATACGAAAGCTTTGAATTATGTCATCATATTGTTTCCCCTAGTCGTAGATCAATGGAAAATTAGTTCATGGAGAAGAAGGAAGAACACAAAGATGAAGAAGAACAAGAGATAATCATAATTACAAAGTAAAGTTGATACAAATACTATTTCAACGATGAAACCTCAATAGTTTTGCTTCAATCCTTGTTCCTAAGCACTTCTCTCTCATAAAAACTCAAACCCTAACTCTCAATCTCTCTGAAATTATGCTCAATGCCAGATCTCCCTTTCTTAATGGATGCTCCTCTATATATAGGACTTCAAGACCTATTTGCCTCCTCCAAATCGGAATTGGAATAGGTAAATTTGGCTTCGGAATGAAGAAATTTCTTATTTTTATGCAGAAAACGGTGTTGGAGAAGGCTTGACGCGCGTGGCCCGGAGCGAGGCCCGGAATGGGCCCAAAAATGGGCCGGAATGGGGCCAGAACGTACTGGAAAACGGGCCGGAATCAGGCCCGGAATGGATCCACAAACGACCGGAATTTGGCCCGGAACGGGCCTCATACCGTATCCAGACAGTGACGATCCCTTGACAAAAGTTGTAGATCTTTGAATTCTCTTTGATTTGATATATTATATGAAGAAATTAAGTGTTCGTATGAGAGAGTTATGCCCTTTGCAAGATCAGCCACCTTCCAAAACTCCCAAAACCGGGTTTTCCTCTGTTTTTTCCCTTTTTTCGATCAAAGCACCTACAAAACATAATGAGAGACAAAGTACGAGTATGGAGGGAAAAGTGCACTAAATTATACAATCCTGGGACTAAAAAGCTCAAGAATATGGGCTAAAAGCATCTAGAATTGGTGTAATTTATGTCCACATCAGTCCTCAACTCGTTTCCGGCCAACACCGAGAAACCCAAAAGAGGACCAGTATTTCTACCGAACTCAAGTCCGGCGAGATGGACTAATAGGAATGACCTCCAAAAGTACGAGCAAGCCGAAAACTAGAACCAACCTAGGCCCAAACTGACCAGGCCCCAAACTTGAACCGGATCAGAATATGACCCAATCCGGCCCAAAACCCGGTCACCAACCCGGCCCGACCCAAGTCCCAGAACCTGAACCAGTCCGACCCAAAAGAAGCCTTACCCGGTCCATGTCCCGGTCCACAGAATCAAACCAGCCGAGGCCTAAACCCGTAGAGGCCCAAACCCACCGAGGCCCAAACCGTAGAGGCCCAAACCCACCGAGGCCCAAACCGCCGAGGCCCAAACCGCTGAGGCCCAAAGCTGACCTAACGCGACCCACAGGGCGCCCTACCTGGTCAGAAGCGAGAAACCCCACCGCCACACGAACAGTGCACGACAACGACGAGCTCCGGCAGAAATATGAGCAGAACCCGAGCAGCAGATAGATCGGGGAGAAGGTCAGCGAAACTCCAGCCAGCTCCACAAGTCCATGTTGGGTCTCGAGGTAGGGTTGGAGATGAACCAACTCGCAGCGGAAAATCAATGAAAACCAAGAGACAATTAAAACCATGAAACAACTAACAAAGAATGGATTAACAAGAGAAAAATTCAGCACTAGTTCTTACCAAAACAAGAACACCGGTTAACGAATGATTGGCTTGAGTCTCCAAGACGCCTACGTATCCACATGGGAATCAAAGCCACGTAGTTCTTCTCTTTGAGGACTCAAGAACACAAACATGGAGGTGGAAACTAGCCAAACCCGAAATGGCCATGGAAGAGGGAGAGAAAATGTGTTTCCTATTCTTGTCTTGTCTTTGTTATGTTGAAAAAAGATGACTTAAACATAACAAAACCCATACTTGTCCAACTAAAGGCATGGGACAAGTATGGTGTCAAGTAAGGTGTAAATAGGACAAAGTATGGCAAGACAAGATTGGGTTAGGTGGTGAATCACCAACACCTTAATCCTTGTCTTGCTTACTTAGTACTAATTAATCAAGACTTGATTAATTAGTTCCATGGGCCTTGGTTGCATGGGCTTTTCATGGGCCTCTTGGAACATGGCCCGTGGCCATTTCCAACGAGGTCCCGTGATTCGCTCATCGCCTCCATGCCTTCCATACCGGAAATGTCCAACATTATCCGACGCGATCAATCCCAAGACTCCAAGCCTTGTCTCGATCCGTAAAGTCCTATTCACTTACGGGCACATGACCCAGAACCCAGTTTTGGTCATGTCCCGAGACAACTCCCTTTTGGCCATTCTCCATAAATGTGTCAATGAGTTTCATCCTCCGGTGTGACCCTTAGGTTTATGCATGTCAATAGATCAACGTAAAATCCCATTTTACTTGATCCTATTTAAGTGGCAACTAACGAGACTTTAGTATTGCCTGACACTACATAACGAATCGACCTTGTCGATTCTAACCTTTCCGTCGTCCCTGTCATTATCCTTTTATCTCCGATATCCTGATTGAGATAAGGCATAGAGCCGTCATCCTTATTATTCTCAATCACCGTTCCTTGATATGTGAGATGACTGAAGATATGATACCCAGTATCATGTGCATGGCCATGCTATTCTTCCAGTCACTCTCGATCAAGTGGCCGAGAACCGATATCTTTCCCATACCTTAGTATGAGGGATAAATCCCTTAGCCGTCTTTCGTGTCACTCATGTAGCCCGTCCCCAAGCCAATCCTGGCCGTTATGGAAGCCCTGTTACGGACAACGTTAGGCTCAGGTCAAACTCAGTTGTTGACTACATAGCGATCACAAAGACTCCTTGGTCTAAGGATACATGACAAGCTACAACACTGAATATGTTCATGACTTAATCTATGGCACATATTCAGGGCGGGTCGTCCAATATCATGTCCCACATGATATCTATGATCAGACTCCGGAATCCTATTCCAATGACTAACAGAACGTAAGCCATAAAGAGCCATCTTTCATACTAGTCGCTTCTAGTGAAGCTTTGTTGACTAGGGACCCATCGAGTGTGATCTATCTCGATCTATGGTTCTATTCGCATGGTGGGCATAGATCAGAGCACACATCGATATATTACTCCAACACATAAGTAATATAAAGCCGCTTTAATTTTATTGCTAACGATGATATATACATTTGGACATTTATGATTGAGCTACGGGCACTAAGACTAACAGTCCAAGCACCTCCCGGAGATCTGAGCGACGAAACTCTACGATCCCAGCCCGTGTAGCGAGAGGAAGAACGGGAGGAAGGAGACGAAGATGCAACCCAATCCGAGCTCGGCGAAACTCCGGCCGGCTCTACACCCTCGACCTCACGGTTCAGAACGAAGACAACCACGAAGAGAGAGGAATGAAAGGGGTAGAGGGGAAAGAGGAGAGGAAAGAGGGAAGGAGGGTAGGGAGACCTCCGACCACGACCTTGGGAATGCCGAGAGAATCAGGCCTATCGTCAGAGAACAGGCGACGCAAATGAGCACTGCTTAGTCTTCACAAGGAAAACCTAATCCGGGCCTACACCACGGATCGACTCGAAAGGAGTCGACTCTACCGACCCCTCAACAAACCATGGCAAATCAGAAAAGGGAGGGCTTTGTCGAGCTCGAGAACACCCACCTCAGCTCTGAATCAAGACCCGAACCTAAAATTTCTAGTACTTAAACGAGACTCACAAATCTCACACTGCTTAATTAACTCGATTAACGAATTAACCTGCCGACGGCCAACACACGCCGACGATCCAAAAGTAGAGTTAAGCTAATCGACAAGATATAGCCTGCAACACCTCCGTTTAACAAGGCCTGGTATAGTTTGAAGAGCTAATAGTTACCTCACCCAATTCCTTACTAGGTATTTATCTCAATGAATTTTTCTTCATTAACATTTCTTTTCTGGGGAAATGATGCCAAAGATATACGTGTATTTAATGAACACATATCGAAAACAAAAATAACATAACGTAGTGTGCACAAATAGTACAATAAATCCACACCTAAGATGCAATATATCACACCTATCCCTATGTCTATTTCAAGATCTCTCGTATGAACGTTAAGCTTTGACCCTTGTGGTGCCCCTTGGGGGAGTCATAAACTCAAATAGTCATGTGGAAGTTCAATTTTCCTGTAATAGACTAAAAATATACGCCCAAGCATAACTGAAGGATTGAAATACCAAATAGTATCAATATCCACGACATCTCGTAACCATTTCATATAACCAACATTTGTCAAAATATTGTTGCCAGAAGAAACAGTAACAGAACAATATTAAGTAACAACTACCCCCAACATTGTAACTAGTTCCTTATTTTGTCCCAAAATTGATATAACCCAGCTCATGAATCTAGAGTCTAGAAACAAGGGAACACTGATTGCCAACATATTTGGAAATCCACACCAACGAAGATGAGGATTCGATCAGAAAGGTCGGTAAGATTGAAGGAAACAGCCAATAAGCAGCAAATCAGGAGTAGTCAATGCAGCTTGGAGGGCACATTGCCGTTTATGCTTCACTGGCCATTTCTGCGTGAACTCTGCTCCTGGTCGTCCTGCTCTTTCCATGGTTGCTTCACATCACAAGGTTTATCTTCCATGGAGTTGTATTTCGATGATGAACACGACCGAGGAACAGAAAACGAATATGCACTTGTAGCCGGCTTATCTGCTGATGTCTCTGCTGTAGAGCACATTGCTTCATCTCTTTCAGAGGTCCCAGCATCGGTCTTGCCATTCATGTTATCTGCGGGAGACTTGTCCTTTTCAAGACATTTCAGTCTCTTTCTGTTAAGTAGGTCGTTCTTGGGACTTTGGAATGAGGGCACCTTCTGATCATTTGAAGAAACACTGGGACAGGGACTGCTTCTCTTTAAGCATACCTTTGGAAGGTCCGATGTCCCGACATTGTCCGAGGTGACTTCAGTGGTTCCATCTGAATTCGCAGACTTGGCAGCCGCATCCCTTTCCCACATGATGAATATCGCTTCGGTGAGACATTCTCTGGCCGAATCTACCTCGATTATAGGCTTTGGGTAGTTTGATCCCAACTCCACGCCAGCAGCTTTAAGCACTATCGGAGGAGCATCCCAAGGATGATGGATCCAGTCTGTCGGCAGTCTTGCTAGCTCAGGCAGCCACTGCCTCACGTATTCTCCTTCCGGGTCATACCTGCATCCTTGAATCTGGTTCCACAAGTAGACAGTGAATATTTGAAGATGACATATGTTAACGCAAGGAATGACACTAAAGTTCTAGTTCCATGAATTCTGAATGTTGCACTTAAACAAATGCATGACAAGAGATGTGTTTAGGCAAAATATATCTAACTGCATGAAAGGGCGAGGTATCAACTGTGAGCATGGTTAATTATGTATGATCTCTTGCAACACAGTGTATTTGGACTTCCATATACAATGATTATAAGCATACCTGTGGGCTTTCCATCCGTTCGAGCTCATGCCCATCCGGTAAGCTGCCTGAGATGTACTGCCAACCAAGGATGTCACATTCTAAGTCTGCATCCAAAAGGGTGTCCCAAAAATACTTCATTCCCCATCTCCATGGAAGAAGCAGAAATTTCACAGCAAAACTTGAAACAATCACTCTTATTCTGTTATGCATCCACCCAGTAGCCCAAAGCTCTCTCATTCCAGCATCAACCAGTGGATAACCAGTCCGGCCCTGCCTCCAGGCCTTGAAACGCTCTTGGTTGGCGTTCCAGGGAAAATATTTTAGGTTGTTCAGTAATGGCCGCTCAAGAGTAAATGGGAAGTTGAAGCAGAGGTACCGAGAGTATTCCCTAAGCCCAATGGCCCTAAGAAAAAGAGTCACGCTCTTATTCCCTACTGATTTCGCTTCTTTTGCCCAAAGAATCTGTTTCATTCTTACATATTGGAAAACCTTCTTCACACTTAGTTCTCCATAATGAAGATACGGGGACAGAACCGAAGTGGAGTTACCACCAACCTTTAGCCTTTTGTCTGCGTAATCAAGCAAATGATGTTCAAGAAATTCAGTTAAAGTCTTATCAGCATAACTCCATCCCGGAGACCATCCCCTTCCCAACAAGGTGTTGCTAGACTTTTCTGATTCATTTTCAAGACCCAATTCCTCGAGTGAACATTTTCCAACCCTGCCTGCCACAATGCAGTTGAAAACTCTCCAACCATTATTTATTTGCATATTTGTTGCTATTTTGAAAAGATATAACTTGATTAGAAGAATAAATCACCTCACATGCTAATAGAATATACCTGTGGCTGCCACCAAACGACATGGAGGGAGAACTGGCACGGGTTCTATTTGCATGTGTAAGCACTTATCCCAATATGCATCAAAATTTGTAAATGCATATCCATTTTCATCATAAACTTCCCATGGTTCATACAATAGATCCCCATTATAGCTTTGCACTGAAATGCCAAGGTCCACCAGCTTTTCTTTGATGTTGTGATCACGAACAAGTGAAACAGGGTCTAGTTGGCAGAGAGAAAGAGAGAGAACAATTAACCATCTTAAAACAAAACTGCAGAAAGATTATAATCCACAATGAAGACGAAATTCCCAGCCTCAACATGCATTCAGACTATTTAATGTTGAATTTGATAGACAATAATGCAGCAACTTTGAAGACCTTGCAATCCACATTTGCTGGAATCAGAAATCCCTGAAACAACAGCAAACTATTTGGTACCCTCAAACTTCTCCTGTGTATCTTATGTAGTACCATGTCCTTAGTTGACTTTTGTATTACGTGTCTTTCCTTAATACTTAGTCCCTCATTAAATTAGTGTAAGTCTAATCTTTTTACTTAGACCTATCCAAACCGCATACCTTTAGATGACTTCCTCTCATCTTACTTTCAGCTACAGCAATCTTAGCTGTTGTCTGAAAATTTTCATTACGAATCCTAGTATTACAACACATCTACAAAAGCATTCTTATCTCTGCTTACCCAAAATTATGGCTTTGCAGCCCAACCTTAACGCCATACAATATAGCTAGATCAAAATGTGATCAATACGATTCATAAGATCTTTCCCATCCATCCTGCCCATATACTATCTCTAATGTTCTCTTGAGCTTCTCCATCCTTTTGAAATATAGGTCCATTGTATATGAAATGATCACTTTTTCTACATTCTATACCTTCCACTCAGAACCTTCCCTCCCACCCCAATGTAATTGAGGCAACATATGCCAGAGAAAAAGGAATAATTAAAGTATTATATGAGTATGCATTTTAAGAACACCAAAACAGTAAACATTAGAGCCAAAACGCCGCAATATGCCTTGCAAACTATCACTTTTCCTTGGGAAATAAGTAAGAAACAAGTTTCAAAAGCCTTTGCTCCACTTAATGATCTTTTTTTACTGGGGATAGATTATAATGACATGAATTCCTCCGGTTAGAATATAGAACAATAATTGGATTTTCAACTATCAGCTTAAAACTTTTGAGGTGTTCTTTAATATGGTATTAGAGCTTGACTCCTCATGAATACGGGTTCAAACCCCACTCTCTACAAAAATATATAAATATTTCTCTATTTATCTCATATGTCCCTAAAGGCCTTTATTAAGTCTTATTTCTAAAGCCCTTATCTCTTTTCTCAATGGGCTCTTTGTCCTTCTAAATAATTCACATCCAAACTAGTGAACGGACTTGTCCATGAGGACGCGTATTAGAATATAAAAGTATAATTGGACCTTCAACTATCAACTTAAGTTTTAGTTGAGTTGGTTCTCTAATACTTACCTCTAGCTATCATACAATATAATGCAAGTACCATGACATACAATTTCACAAGACAACTGGCTACCACTGATTAACTTATAAAACATAAGTTCATAAAACCTCCACACTAGTTATCATTCTCATACAAGCACTGACAGTCAAACAAGATAAACATGTGTTGAAGAAAGGAGCTAGCATATACCATATAGATGGTTAAATACAACTTTTGTGGCTCCAACAGCTTTGACGCAATCCAAAAGAGCAGTAAGAGTACTCTCGGTCTTGATCATCACAAATTCAGCCCCGAGCGATTTCAAAGACTGATCCAAGTGGGCGAGAGACTGCTTAAGCCACCACCTAGAAACTCGTCCTGGATAAAACAGCCCCTCTTCCTTCGGGCACCAAATATAAACAGGAAGGATGCAACCATCCCTAGCAGCGGCGGCTAAAGCAGGATTGTCATCAATCCTCAGGTCCCTTCTAAACCATACAATGGTCTTGTTGCTTTCCATAGTGTACTGTTTTTAAACTTGCAAGTTGCAGCGGAGTTCAAAAGCTCAAAAACTGTGAATAATTCCTAATTCTTTGCTTCAATCCTCACTCACAACCCGGATCTTCCACATAGCCAAACAAAGACGGGATCCTAAATTAAGAACCTGTACAGCAAGAGAGAGATGAAATCAGAGCATGTATAGCCCGAACCCATAAATATAACTAAGATTGAGCCAGCACCTAAACTGCTTGAGCAGCTCTAGTAAGGGTCAAATTACTATTTTTCACCAATCATAGACAAAATTATTGAATCCCACCAAGACAAGAAGCAGACAAACAGCTATTCATGTCGGCCCTGGCTTCCAGTGGAAGCACACAAGAAGGTGAATACGAGTCCTCAGCTAAACCACACAAAAAAAATTCTAGAAGCACCTCTAAAGAATGGTCTACCAGTGCCCAATTGACAACAAAAAAGTGGCTACAGATAAAAGCAGAGAAAATTGAGGAGGTGACTTCCTCCAAACAATTATTGATGATGCACTTGAGGTTCATCCATGGCTGAGTTTCAATACTTGATATGCAAAGAAGAAGAAGATCAAATTTCATGTGACACAGCCCTAATCATACAAAATAAACAATACATCCCAAAGCAACTAGAAATTTAGAAAGACAGAACTATAAAGCAACCAGAAATGGTGAAATGAAAGGGTAACCAATTGCAAGTATGAGAAGGTCTTTTGGGAAGATACCAACTACCCATTAATATTCGGCCATGGACAGAGCAAACCCAGAAATAAGAAGAGGAAAAACACAAAATACAGATAGCTTACAGAGGAAGAAGAAGCTAGTGATGTGTAATTGATGACCTGCAGAAAATAAGTTGTACAGTGAGGAGTTCTTGCGCAAATGAAAACGGCAGAGGCAGTGTCGTGTAATGGACTAATGGGTGTTGAGTTTTGTTCCATTTCCATTTTGGACGTGAAGATCACGTGGGCTGGCTCTTAATATCACGTGGGCTGGTTCCCTTTCCCTCCTCCTCATACTGACGCTGATAGTGGTAGGACCATAGGTGAGAGAAAACTATAGTATCTTCTTGTCTCTTCTCTTAGACTTTTAGGTATTATGTGGGTCGATTCGGCGTCGAATTGGTTATTTCTTAAGAAAATGGTTAAAAATCGTGTATACGCGGGTTTAGATCGAAAAGCTCGTCTATAGATTTGTCGATCACACATTCAGATCTAATGTCATGATTCATGATTTTACTATAGAGAATCGCCACGTGCCATTCGAATCTTTTAAAAATATATTAAATAAGTTTAATAAATAAGTTTTCTTTACTAATAATCTATTTAATGATTGGTTAATTTTTTCTTTGATTAAAATGTGAAATTTCATTAGATAAATTTCAACCGACAAACAAGTGCATTAGGAAACCTCTGACCATAGTAGAAGAGTTATTACATGGTATCGAGCCCATAAGGTCTGTCTACACATAACTCTATGATAAAAGAACCAACACATGCGGTTTGTTGGGATGCCATAAAGGCGAACAAAAAAGAAATAACAATGAATCTGATGTTTGTTGCTCAAGGTCTTGCCCAACTGCTGCATATTTTGTAAAATACGACCGAACCTGCTGACATCGGCTTCCAAGGGAGACAAAGTTATTGTAAGAACCGCCCCGGTCGATCCTGGTCGAACCGGAGGTTTTTGGCGAAAGTTGACTTTTTGCCAGAAAAGTCAACCGATGACTCCGGAAGTCATTCGGGACCTCTCTGGGGCCCAAAAAGCTTAGTCGTCATCACAGTTAGCTTAGTTGGGCTGTTTCCTTTCCGTGGACTGTACTTTTGGGAAAAGTCAATCCGGAACTTTTATCGGTCAAACGTGGTCCGTTTCCGAACTAAATCCGATAAAAGTATTTGAGCTGAAATCATTTAATGTTTGGAGTGGTCCCCACATGGACAAGTGTCAAATGTGGCTTGGATGAGAGGAAACAAGCTAAGATTGACCATTATGCTCTAAACTTAAGACTAAAGGAAGTTTGAACAAAGAAGGGCATTTGGGTAACTGCAAGTTGGTATTTTAAGGGTTTAGGAGCATCAAATTCAGCACAAATCCCTAGGCAGCCGAATTTGGGAGAGAGAGGAAGAGGAAAGTTGAGTTTGGAGACTTGAAGAAGAAGAGAAGAGTAAAAATGGAAGCTTGAAGCCTTTTCCTACCCAAAATCTCTTAAAACCTCTTGAGTCTTAATCCATTCATCATCCTCAAGGTAAATCCCTCTCCTATTTTCGTTTCTATCAACTTTGGTTCATGGGTTTTGGAAGAGAATGGAAGAACTTTGTGGGTTTTGGAGTTTGGTGGTTGGAGGATGAAATTTTGGAGGTTTTTGATGTTAGATGATGGATTTAATTCGTTTTTGTGGAGTTTTGATGGTTACCCATGGTGGGTTTTGAAGTAGAGACATTTTAGGGTCTGTTTTGGAGCTTGTGGTGGTCTTCAATGGAGGTTTTGGGGGTTAAAATCGTGAAAACCGAAGCTAGAGGAAGAAGAAGGCGGACTGTTCCAGACCCGTCACGGATCCGTGATGGGCACCGTGATGGAGGACGTCACGGCTCCGTGAGGGAGACCGTGACGGCGTTGGTCATGGCTCCGTGAGGAGATCCGTGACGGACTGGGCCACGGATCCGTGGCGGAGCCCATCAAGGATCTGTGACCCGAACCGTGGCAGACCCAGTTTTGAACCTTTTAGCCTATGTTTGGACCTCGGGCTTATTTTGGTGTTTTCTCGTTATTTCAACTCGGGTTTAGTTCTGATTCGGGATTTGTTTGTGTGACCCAAGACTTTGGACCCGAGATCGACGGAGGAGGAGACTTGAGGACACCGTGAAATGAAGGAGGAAGCGAGTCAGGACGTCAGCAGCTAGGAGACGTAGCTGTTTGTTCTTCTTGAGGTAGGGATTGTAGCAAATACCGGTTTGATTGTGGAAAGTTACTAGTATGCATGCTTGTTAATAATAATAACCGGAAAGGTCCTAGTTGGCATATAGGATGTGATTCACTAGTATAACCGTTTTCAATTACTAAATAACCGGACGAGTCTTAGTAACATGTAGGATGTGATTCACTAGAATACCGGCTTTCAATACTTGGGAAATTGTCGTACTGGTAGAATGACCATGTCGAGCCTTAGGGTTGCGTGTTGATTGAGTTGCTTGTTGCGTGTTATAACCGCTGAGTGAGAGTCTAAATAAGATTATACTCGGTGAAGCATGTTGTGACTGTGTGTGGGCAAGTGTGCCATGTTTGATATGAAGTGATTCTTTGGTTGTGATGTGATCGAGTGAGTGATAGACCGATTTGTGTGTTATGGTGAGTTGGCCGGTTAGTATACCATGGTCAAGCCATGGCTGTGTGCTGCGTGCTATACTCTTGCTCTGTGTTCCAAGAGAATGTGTGTCTGGAATGATACCTACACTGAGAGAGTATGCCAGTGTAGAGTGTGGAGGACGAGGACAGTGTGGTCGTTATCCCGAGTCTTTGTGACGGGAAGACTTACGACCGAGGTATGTGCCGGTCCAATATGCGTGAGGCCCTGAGCCTACGTGACAGGAAGACATCCGACTGAGGGATTCCCGATCTGGGATGTTACCCCGAGTCTACGTGACGGGAATATGTCGGGACCGAGGCTTCGTGTTCCGGTACGACATAAATGGAACGGGTTGTGATAGCCGGAGACGTTGGAATGGTTGTACTACGTTTTGCGTGGGTCTGTTGTGTGTGTGTTGTGCGTGTTATTGGCTTTGTACGTCGTCTGTTGTGTGTATTGTGCCTGCTGTTTGGCTTTGTGCGTTGTTCTAAGTGTGATTATGGTCTTATGAGAGTGTTTGGTGACTCGAGGTGCTGTTATACCTGATTTCTGTGTTGCCATGCGAGTTCGCACGTGTGTTCAGTTGCGAGATAACCGTGGGCGTGATCCATTGAGAATTGTTAGGTGATGAGTGTTAAGAGCAAAGTTGAGAAGAGTGATTGTGTTCGTTTCAGTGCGAGTTTGATCTACGGGTTGTGCCTGAGTGAAGGTCAAGCGTTGTCTTGGATTAATTGTTTAATTTGACTTTTAATTGTTATGCTTACTAGTATGCCCTAATTGGACGGTTACTCGTGATAGTGAACTGATGTTCATAACCTTAACTACTTTTCCTACTAAGCGAAAGCTCATCCCCTTACTTTGTTGTGTTTCAGGTCTTGAGCGGGATTTGTACTAGCTGGGTGCTCGATGCTTGGGAGCTAACGAGGGTCCTAGGTTAGCTTGTCTAGAGACGTACTGTGATTTTGAATTAAACTTTAACTTTGGATTTATGAGCTGTTGAATGTTTTATCGGATTGTGGTGACAATTTATTATTACTTTAAATCTTATTTCATTTAAAGTTGTTTTAATTATTATCGTTTTAAGTTCGCGTCTCGAGTCTGGTCAAAACCGCATTTGGGGCGTGACAGTTATCCCTTCCATTCTTCCACGAGACCAATAATCGATTCTCAAGGTGTAGCCTTCATGCTCAATCATTGTATTAAACTGTACCTACGATCATTAATTTCAAGAGGAGACAAAAAAAACCATTCGATTAGCCAAATCTATAATCGATAGAGGGATCGAGGAAGGGCGAAGGTGTATGCCAGGGGAGAGGCGGTGGCCGGGGCGACGACGACGACTTCAGCGACAACGATGGCGGCTTTAGAGGGTGTGTTGTAAATTAATAGCCTATCTAATAATAAAAAATTAATAATTTTATTGATAAATTATAATATGTTATTTAATATTTCCATAATTTAATATTACCTAATTAATATTATATCAATTTGTGATTCATAATTTAATATTTCCTAATTAGTATAAGATTATTTTGTGTTTATTAATTTAAGAATAAAAATAATTAATTAATAATACAATTTATATGTTTAAATTAATTGATATTAAATCATCTAGAGTTTCGAATCGCTAGAGTCGACCTCCTAAATTCTTTGGGGATTACTACACTGTTCAAATCAAACCAACTCATTCCCGGAGTCGGGAGAGATCGGTTAATCCTGTGGACATTGGGAAGCAGGTGCAAGATGCTCGACTGGCTCATGCAGCTAAACTTACTCAAGCCGCTCAGCTAGCTCATCAAGCTAAGGCTTTTGATGATCCGACCTTGACTTTGGAAGGTGAAGAGTGGGTTACTGATGGTTGATTTTGTGTTCCCTTTTGGGTTTTGTTTCGGGAATTGTTCTCGTAGCTCCTTTAGAGAGCTCTTTTGTAATGGTTTCCTTTTGGGTTGATCCTCCTTGGATCTTACCTTTTTTCAAATAAATTTTTTCGAGCTTATCAAAAAAAATTAATTAATAATACAACCGATATGTTTAAGATTATTTGTTTAAATTTATATTATTTTATTTGTTAAAAAATCCTTCGTTTTTTGTTTTATTAATATTAGGCGCTTCAAAGTAATGTTCTTGTAGTGTTTGTCATGCAGTAGGCTTTGGTCGGTGGTGTGTTTTGTTGGTTCTCAGAAATAATAATATGTTTCCATCCTCTTTCGGTGTTTTTTCATTGTTTTTATATTAAAATTTTAGATTTTATTTATTTATTTTTCCTATATTAGACTCAGAATAGAAGAATCGAGTTTATTTTTACTATGAGGTGATTTAAATTAGACCCACGAATCAGGTCTATTCTTCACTAATTTTCTCAAAATTTGATCCAATTAAACCGAAAATAGACATATTCTATTTATTCTCATCGTGGAAGGTCTTAGTGCATATACAATTATAGAACCGGAGGATAGTGTAAGTGGACCTGGCCCTTTGATTTAAAAAAAGGCTAGGCTAGGGTATCTTAATTAATCATGGCCCTATGGCGCAGAATGAAACATAAATTATCGATTTTCTTGAAATTTTACTTTGGCATTGATACTTGGTCTGTGAAATAACCAAGATTTCAACGCGTACTTTTATATATATGTGAACAAATACTTGTCTCTAAGACCCTTTTTTGTGTAATTGTATATGAAAAATATTTTTAATTAGATATCATGTGCTCCAAATGAATACTATATATATAGGGAAACAATCAAGTACAAACCTTATTTCGGGTCAGAACGTAGAACTAATTTGAGCCATTGATTACTCAGATCGAATGGCCACCGAAATTCAGGGGGGTGGTGGTGATTGATTACGAAATCAATTAGAAGATATGCATTAATTAAAAAGATATTAAAAGATATGTATTAAATCTGGGCCATTAATTCTATGATCCAAGAGCCCACATTGATAGTTCTACGTTCTGACGAAAGATACAAGTTTGTACCTGATTGTTATCCTATATATATATAGGGTAGCTGTCCAGTAAAAACCACTCTTATTGTGCAAACTACGAACCAATCTAAGCCACAGGATGCGGTCCAAGTGACGTCAGCAGAGCGCGCGCGATGCTGACACGTGGCAGATGCGCGCGCGCCTCTGCCCGCGCGCGTGAGCGTGTTGACCACGCGCGCGCACGGTACTAATAGTTTGGCGCGCACAGTGCTAATAGGTCAACCTATTAGCACTGTGCGCCCAAACTATTAGCACCGTGCGCGCCACGTGTCAGCACTATGCGCGCGCATCAGCAGCGCGCGCGCCCACGTATCAACACCTGGTGAGTTCGTAGTTTGCACAATAAGAGGTGATTTTTACCTGATACCAATCCTATATATATATATATATATAGGAACACATTCAAGAGTTACCCTTTCTTAAAATGTTACCTGTTACTTAATTATAGATCGTTGGATCTTATTGATCCAAGGGTTGTTAGACTAAGGGTCATGCAATTGTAACTAAACCAAAATCTAATATATTTTTGTAATTTTACTATCTAAAAGGGTATAAGAGTATTTTTATCTATCTACTTAATTTAACCCTAATATGTAACTCTCGTAACCCTACCCCACACAATCACTTATCTCCCATTCAGATACTCAACACCCATGGCCGTTCCGCCCGCGACCTCTGTGAAGTTCGCGTTTCTACTGCCATTCTGTCCGGTCTCAGCTTCACCTTGCAGCTCTGAACATGGTGAGGATGGAGATATCGTCGATCTTCAGCCACGATGTCAGCCATGATTGGTCGTCCTCTACAGCTCGAAGATGTCGCTGCTCTTGTGCTCCCACCTGTCGTGCCAGCAGCGAAAAAGATCGACAGATCTGGAAGCTCCGCCGCGAAGACGAGCCTTCGTTTCTGGCGAATCGTGATCGTTATCCCACACCACACAACTGCAAGACACGAACAGCCGAGCCACCACCGCTATCGTGAACACGAAGAAGAAGCTCGTGGTAGAAGAAGCCCCATGATGTGGTGACTCACTTTTCCATGGAAGAATACCTCCGACCAGATCTTAAATCGCACCAGTGAGTCCCTCGTCACTATCTCCCCTCTATCTCTGTATCAACCTCGTTGTCGTTCATCTTCTGTTTGTCGGGTCCGTCTACCACCACAAATTGATGCTCCTACGCCGGCGTGGTTAACATCTGCGTTGTCACGCCCCAATTTCAGTAAACCGAACTCAGGACGTGAACCTTTAAAACAATAAAACATCTTGAAACCTTTTACATAAATCACTTTAAAATCGCCATTTGTTCATCAAAAATAATCATTTAAAACGTTTACAACTTAAAGGTACGTCCCAACAATTGGACAAAAAGCAAGGTACACGTCGCTAGACTCAAAGTAAACCCAGAATCCCGCTCCTAGCTCTTCAAGCTTCAGAAGCTCACCTAGTCCAACCTGCGACCGGTACCTGTAGGAAAAGCAGCTAGGGGTGAGCGTTCGCTCACCACCACGGATAACAGACTGACTACGGCATACTTAGCAGACAATGCCGGTAACACCCAAAACCAACCCAACACCGGGAATACAATCCCCAACCCAGTACTCAAATGACACACAACAGTTACCTTCCTCAACAGACTCAACACTCGGACTCGTGATGTAAACCCGACACAACGATTGACGACCTCCTCCAAAGACACGACAGACAACCACGCAACACCCAAGATCACAAAGGATCGCACACCAAACAAGATCACAAAGGATCGCATTCATGTCAGCTGCTCAGTACTAAAAATGCTCACAACCTACCGAGACTCAAACACGGATCTGGCTAGCCAAAGAATGCTCACAACCTGCCGAGACTCGAACACGGATCAGGCTAGCCAAAGAATGCTCACAACCTGCCGAGACTCAAACTTAGTCAGGCCAGCCAAAGAATGCTCGCAACCTATCGGGACTCGAACTTGGTCAGGCCAGCCAAAGAATGCTCGTAACCTACCGGGACTCGAACTTGGTCAGGCCAGCCAAAGAATGCTCGTAACCTACCGGTACTCGAACTTGGTCAGGCCAGCCAAAGAATGCTCGTAACCTACCGGGACTCGAAATTGGTCAGGCCAGCCAAAGAATGCTCGTAACCTACCGGGACTCGAACTTGGTCAGGCCAGCCAAAGAATGCTCGTAACCTACCGGGACTCGAACTTGGTCAGGCCAGCCAAAGAATGCTCGCAACCTACCGGGATTCACAATCACAATCACAAGCAAGGTTCAACACAGTGTCAAGATCAGTTCAACACTCCACAGGCACTCATGGCCACTCAACACCCCACGGGCATTCATGGCCTCTCAAGACACACCAACCGTAAAGACACGGGCTCTCATGGCCACCTAAGACACCAATAATAAAGCACGGCTCTCATGGCCACCCAAGACACCGATAATAAAGCACGGGCTCTCATGGTCACCCAAGACACCAACCGTAAAACACGGGCTTTCATGGCCACCCAAGACACAACAGTATAACACGGGCTCTCATGGCCACCCAAGACACAACTACACAAAATCAACCTCCGGCATAAACAATGCCTCTAACAGTTCTAATATCAACAGTTTCACAAACAACCTCCGGGCATGGTCATATGCCTCCAGTACTCCTAATCTCGATAAGTTCGCAATCAACCTCCGGGCATGGTCATATGCCTCCAGTAATTCTAATAACGCTAAGTTCTCTGCTCATACGACACTACTAGTGTCACATGCATTTCCAATATTCGCTACGTTCCCGTATCATGCCTTTCTAATATTCGAGAACTTACTTAACCCACGACACCCCGGTGTCACATGCAATTCTACTATTAACTTTCCCTAGTCAGGGCCGAGATCTGGCTACTTTTCCCTACCTTGTATATGTTCTCCAAAAGCTAACCAACAAACTCCGGCGTGATCTCAGTCACTTGCCTAGCTTTCCTTTCCCTCAGTCTGCAGCACGATCTAAAAGAACACAATTTTAAGGCACTTTTAAACTCGCAGGAATAAACTGAAATTCAATAAACTTAACGCCCAAACGTAACCCCGACAATGTCGATCACTCCCAAACTTCCCAATTACTCGACATTGTCAATAAAGGACTCGGAAAAGCCCGATTCGCCCGACATGGCGAATCTGCCCGGGTTTTGGAAACGCCCTTCCGGGGCTCCGAAAATTCCCGTTTTCGTTTATACTGTCTTAGAATAATTCAAGGGTTCCTATGCACTCGACGGAATCGAATTCCGACTTCCGAGTCATTTAATTAGCGTTTAAAGTTTCTAACCCGTCAATTACAACTTTCACAATTTAATTCCAAATTTCGATCCGGTTGTAGATTAATTACTTGGGGAACGTTCTAAACCACCCGAACACGAAAACCAGATACCCGAGCATGTGGGCCCCACACGGCCACAATAGGAAAATTTTCTTTTCGCCCCAAAACGTTCCTAACGAACGCCAAACCTCAACCATTCATCTTTAAACCAATCTTAAACAAAACCCAACCTTAATCAAACCGTTTAAAATCAAACCCTAAAATTCAAACGTATCAAAACGAAAATCGGCTAGGTGCTCACCGTAGGGAATGACGACGGGATGACGAATCTTCAATCGTTGAGTCGATCGGTCGGTCGGATCGTCGGGAAATCACCAAAATCTCCCATTTTCTTTCCTTTTCTCTCCTTCCCTTTCTCTCTCTTCTTTCTCTCTCCATTTCCTATTTTTTTTCTGAATTGCCGTGTATAACATCCACCATTCCCTTTTAATTTGATTCAAACACTAACACATAGCAAAAAGACCAAAATACCCTTCCTTTTCCTTTTGTCTTTTCTTTAAAGTCAAGGGTAAAGTTGTTCTCCCTTTTTCCTTCCACCACATTCATGACATGTGTCATGTGGGTCCCACGCCTTTTTGGAAAATATCTTCTAGATATTTTTCAATCAGATTCGCGAAATTCGGCTCTTTCGGGCCCCGAACGGGCACTTTTTCCAAGAAATTACGAAACTTCACGGGCTACAACGAAACGGCTCAACTAAGACCGTTGCGACGACGGCTAAGCTTTTTGGATCCAAAACGGACCTCGAATGGACCAAAATGTCGCTCGGTTGACTTTTCCCGCGAAAAGTCAACATTTCCCATATTGGTCAGAAAGTTGCCTTGAGTCCCCCGGAACTCACTTTGGTCGATATCGGGGTCAACTTAAGTCCGGTATGACCCTCTGGGTCAATTTTAGGTTCAGTTAAGTGTCTGTCTTAAAAATTTTAATTTTTCCTGTTTTTCGCAGATTTGACTGGCGTTGACCGGAAGTGGTTATTACAGTCTACCCTCCCTTAAGGGACTTTTGTCCGCGAAATTTAAAACAGACGTACCTCGGGAATCGAACAAGTCGGCATACTTCGCGCAGACCTCGTCCTTGCGTTCCCAGGTCGACTCAGCCTCGTGGTGTCGCCACAACCCCAGTTCCAAGCGGATAACCTTTCCGCGCAGTACCTGCTCTTTTGGATCCCTTTCCCACATCGGTTTCTCCTTATACGGGACATCACCCGTTACCTCGATATTCGCCCTCTCAATGACGTACTCAAGACCTCGAAAGGCCCGATACGCCGCGGTTGACGCGTACCAGTCCACCCTTTGACTCACCTCCAGGGATACATGGTCACCAAATGCTGACTCGAGAGGTCGGCGCCGTCTGTCAGCATAGCTTATGCTGGCTCTGCGCGGTCTTCAACCGCTCATACCTCGGCACGACCGACTCAGTTGTCTCTCGGTCCAATTCTAGACCCAGTAAACTCTCATTTCTCACTTCTGCCCGGCACACGGGCGACCGACATGACCTACCATACAACGTTCCGAACGGTGCCATCATGATACTGGCATGAAAGTTGTTGTTGTAGGCGAACTCGGCTAACCGCTCACAAAACCCATCGTGACGTGCCCCCCCATTTCCACTTTGCAAACCGCAGTGGCTGCAATAATCCAGCGGGACGCTGTTGTTCGGCTCTCACCTGCCGACAAGTGAGGCATCGTGACACTAACAACGCGACCGCTCTCCGCATACCGCTCCACTAGACATGCCACCTGATGTCGCACTCCTCTTAGTGCTACCCATGTGCACTGTCAGACGCGAATGCTGCGACTCTCGCAGCTCGTTGCCAGTAACAGTCGGTATTGGCTCGGCACTTCGCCATCCAATCCATTCCCAAGATTACGTTTAAAGGTTGTCATTTGTAAGTATCCTTCCCACGGATGCACGCACAAGCTCAGTCGCTGCCGATCCTCCCGGATCCTCGCAGTCTCTCTAAGACCACGCTCCACTACCGTCGTCGTGCCTACCAACTCCAAACATACCCGATCCTCGGGGTGAGGACTCGACCCAACATCAGGGCTCTTGAGCCCTCTCTCGAACCTCCTGTATCGGTTCGCTTCTCCAACTCTGCAGGCATGACAGACCCTAGTCAACACCACCCCACCACCAACCGGCGTGTCCAGACCCAGGGGTGGACTCAACGGCTCTAAACTCAGCCCCAACCTCTCAGCACAACTCGACGAACAAACGAGTGTGACATCCCGGTATTCAACAGAAATGATGCTCAAAGCAGAGACCGAAAAACCACTCCATTAGTTACTCTGGTAAAGTCTAGCACAAACCCTCACCCGGTCCTCTATGCATTTACTTATAACTTTCCGCAACCAAACCAGTGTTTGCTACTCGTCCCTTGCGGGAAAAGTAGTAAAGGGGATGAGCGTTATGCTCACCTCCACGGACACCCATTCGATTATGGCAAACTTGTAAAGCACCAAGACCTTCCAGTCTAGCCAGGGCAAACCACCATCCCAGACCTTCTACCAACACGTCACACTGCTCAAGTCATTAACACCTCAAACACTCTCTTATGTAAGGGAAACCTCGAAACGGGGATTATGTTCTCAATTCAGCAACTACTATTGCTTACAACCTCAATACCCCAATTACCCGATCATGTAGGGAACCTCAAACAACCCACTCACGTGAAGGAAACCTCAAACCACCCGTTCACGCGAGGGAAACCTCGAACACCCATTCACCTAGGGGAAACCTAGTTCGTATGGCGCCACAGCGCACCAACCCTAACCCCTCTCTGCGGTGAGACTCTCACACCGAGGCGCTGTAACACTACCGCAGGTTATTGATGAGTCTCGAACCCAAGACCTCATCCTTTAACACCGAACTTATGACCTCTACACCCAACACAACCGTGAACACCGCCACACAAAGCGTGCCCAACCGTGAACACCCTTGGACATTCTACGATTCCAAAGTTGGGATTAATTCGTATTTCGTATCTAAAGATTGGTGTGTACCTGAAAGCTCCCATACATATATATATATATACTATCTTAATCCTAAGTTTATATTTTGGTACTAGTTAAACATAATTTCATTTGATGAAACTCCGCTGATCTTCTGGTCATCGAAAAACTTAATTTGACATAGAGGGTCTGCGTATTAGACGGAATGGAGGAAATCTAACAATATATGATGGCCCTGATGTACGTTGGGGAAACCCATAACATTTGGGTACCCAAAGCTTCATTTTTTTATCACTCATCACCCGCGTTGGGATCTACCCCTCATGTAACATGCACACTTGACCATACCCATATTCCACGGCCACAAATTCCATTATCGACCATCGAAACATACTCTTGTTCACAGATCACCTACCTCATGTCTCTTCTCGTCATATTGTTCTTAACATTTCACTTGAAACACCATTCAAATCATCCATGTCCTCACTGGTTGTTTTATGCCCTAGGTCAATTTTTACGATTGTGTGCCCCTCAACCATGCTACCCGGGGAAAACGAACCAAAACACACTGATTCATTTAAGTATTTTGTTTTCGCAAATAAATCTGGAGCTGGCGCATGTTGATCTATGATTGGTCGCAAAGGATATCGTGTTGTCTACGTCTTTCTTCGTCGAGCTCCTTAAATTCTCTACAGAACCGCACAGAGAGAAGGATTGTCATTGATCCTTACCTAGATGCCCATCATTACAGTATATAAGCTTAACGCTTTCAGGGTTAGAGGTATTGAGATATTTGGGAATTGGAAGTGGTAGGTTGGAGTAGGAAAAGGGTTCCTTCGAGCTGTCTCCTCCGTGATTGCTTCACCAATATAGCAAAACTTCCATTTTTTTTCATTTTTTTTCTCAAGGATCAATCTAGAAGTTGTATTACATTTATCATTTATTCTTTTCATTTGATAATAGAACTCTTAGAAGTACGAAGAGAAGCAAGTATCAGAGACTCGAGTTCCGATCAAGACATCGAAGTTTTTGTATGTAATATTCATTTCGATGCGAATGGAACTTGGTTGCAGGAGGTTAGGGAAAATTGTGGCAAGGTCTGTAGAGTTTTCAGGTTACAGGGTCCTAATAGTAAGGGTCGCTTCTTCGATATCGTTCACTCTAGTTCAATGAGTGATGCTCTCAACATTATGTCCAACTTGAATGGAAAAAAGTTCAAAATTTTATCAACTCTTTGTGGATTTGGCATGGACGAGTGAAGCTTCTCCTTCACGACATCAGAAACCTCGACGACATCGTCAGGGAGGGAAGCTTGCGGGTCATGCTGATTTGTCAGCTCACTCGGTGATAACCGAGAATCAGTCTCCATTCTCAGGGAAAATGTCAAAGGAACATGAGGCTATTGCAAGACGAGGTGTGTTAGGGATCGTAAGGGATAATTGGGACACATCGAAGATTCGGGAACTGTTGGAACGATCAGGATTTCCCATTATGCAGTTCAAGTAAGACCGGGAGATTTAAAGGGAAAGCGAATAAGAACTCACCTCCAGAGCCATTCATGTATCCGCTCAAGTCTCGTCCTCATATGTACATTAGAGATGCGTTGCTTATTGGACGAGCAGAGAGCTTGTGTCCTAAGATTACTGTACAAATTTGGGATCAAACGATGCTGAAAGAGTGAGCTCCAACGCAGGTGAGGAGGAATTTGTAACTATGTGGGGTTGATTATCATTTTATGTGTTGATAAGTGAGTTATTGTTATGGTACAACCACTCTTGCGAGTGTGCTAGTCCCTTCGTTGTTTGCAATAGGGAGCTAGGACTACAAGTTGTACCCAGTGGAGGATTCAGTTTTTTCATTGGGGGCACCAATTTTTTTTTTATAATAAAATAACGTTGAAATATTATAAATTAACATAGAAGAAATCAAATAGAAACTCACCCTTAACCTAAAAACTATGAGAACCCATCCAAACCATTAATTTCATAAATGGATGGATGAGATGCAATTGAGTTGTTTACTTGTTGACTACAAAAACACGGCATTTTTTTATTGAGTGGTAGGGGATTTTTGGTATAAGGATCATATTGTGTAAGGGATTGATCCTTAAGTAGAGAACGATTGGGAAGAGATAAGAAGTGAAAAAACATTAAAGTAGTAAGCCAGAAAGTGTTGGTAGGAAATATTGAAGCTAAGGAACATATTGAGGCTCTAGATTTGGAGCTTGGGGACTCGGTAGACCCTGCTTTCAGGGAAGAGGATTCGGACGAGTATTATACAGAAAAGAAGAGGGTATCTCTCTCCCCTCTTCTCTACCTTTCTAGCCTCGTCGTGAAATTCATCTCCTGGAATGTCAGGGGGGATGAATGTCGTCCAGAAGCGACGGAGTATCAGGGTGGTGATGTCTAAGCGAAACCCAGACATGATTTTGTTCAAAGATACGAAGAGGGAGGACATGTCGTTATTTATTCTCAAGAGCTGTGGTTTTGCGTGGGGCTGGCTATCGGTCTTTATTCCATTGGATGGATCCTTTGGGGGGGTTTTTGTTAGCATGGAAGGAAGTTATTTTCTCTTTAAGATCCATAAATGCTATAGAAAATTTCCTTGTCTGGAAAGTTATGATGTTGTGCGATTCAATTCCCTTGACTGCTTTAAATGTGTATGGACCGTGTTTGTGTGGTGATCGTATTGCTCTATGGGAGAAAATTGTTGCTGCAAAGTCTGGTTTTGATGGTGGGGGAGACTTTAATACAGTTTGTGTTAGAGATGAAAGATGGAATTGTGATTATTCTGTAAGAGACAATGAAGCTTTCCTGGATTTTATTTTTGAGTTGGGCTTGTGTGATTTGCCATTACAAGATAGTAAGTTAACCTGGTACGGTCCGGCCTCTAAAGCATACCTGATTGACATAATTTTTCTCTCCTTCGAGCTCCTCTCGACCTTCCTAAGTTTGGTGCAGAGAACTTTTCCAAGGCAGCTTTCATATCATAAGCCAGTGGTACTAGAATCAGCGGGAATTAATTGGGTCCTATGCCCACAAGATTTCTTTATGTTTGGACTACACATCCTGAGCTCTTTGATTTTGTGGCTGAAAAATGGAGTCGTTTCACTTTTAATGGGGCACCGAGTTATATTCTCTGTAAGAAGCTGAATTGTTTGAGGTGGGAGCTGCAAAACTGGAATAATGAGGGGTTTGGGAGGGTGGATAAACAGATCCAAGACCTTAATGACAAGTTAGATAGTCTGGATAAGCTTCTAGAGACAAGACTCCTCACTGATGATGAATGTATTCAACTTTCACTCCTTAAGGTGTATTTTATTGAAGAACATAAGTTGATGCCATAATTTGGGGAAAAAAATGAGAGATTAAAATGGTTTCTCGAGGGAGATCAATGCTCGAAATTTTACCACAAAGTGGCGAATTTCATAGCAGTGTCAAATAGAATTTCGCAAATCCGGGTAGGGGATGAGGTGGTTACAGATCCAACACTTCTAAAGGAACAAGTAGTTATTCATTTTCGTGACTGGTTTTCCAAGCCTCGGGAAGCTCCTTTCCAAATTCTTATTTTTCAGTTTAAAAGGCTCTCGGTTATACAAGCTATTGATGTAGAGGCTCTCTTTTCACCTGAGAAAATTTTCAAGGCGGTGACAGACTGTGGGAGTGATAAGGCATCGAGACCCGATGGCTTTTCGATGCTTTTTCTTTAAAGCTTGTGAGGAAGTGATTAAACTTGATGAGATCAGGTTCGCAGAAGAGTTTCATAACTCTGGGATTTTTGGCAAGGGTTTAAGTTAATCTTTTATGGTGCTAATTCCCAAAGTCTTAAACCAAGGATTTTTTTGATGAATTCGGGACGATTAGTTCGATTTCAGGACCGTACAAAATTGTTGTTAAATTATTAGCGAACAGGCTAAAACATGTTATACCTGATTTAATTAGTGATACACAAAGTGGGTTTATTGCAGGGAGACAGTTAGTTAATGGGTGCTTATAGCATCTGAGGTGATTCATGATGTTAAATAGAGGAATCAGTAATTTTAAAGCTAGATTTAGAAAATCATATGACAAAGTGAGGTGCTCATATCTTATGGACGTGATGAGAATCATGGGTTTTAATGCTCAGTGGAGATTGTGGATAGTTAGTTGTTTCAAATCCAATTTATCTGTTTTGATTAATGTAGCTCTGAGTTTAGATTTTACAACTAAATATGGGATCCGACAGGGATGCCCGTTATCCCCGTTCTTATTTTTATGGGATAACGCCGATTCCTAACTCTGTTTGAAAGGTGGTTTTTACGTCCTAACTGTGGCCACCTTTTTGTGACATGTCCTATACCAAAGGTCACTTTTTGTCATATGTCCTATACAAAAGGTGGGTTTTTTTTGACAAAACATGAAAAATGACACCAAAAATAAGTGTTTTTTTTTTGTAAATTTATACCACCTACCTCTTTTAGTGCACTGATAAATGCAAATTAAACAAAAATTAAGAGGAAAAATCATCGAATGCGAATGATATACCACTTTTTGGTGTCGTTTTTCATGTTTTGTAAAAAAAACCACCTTTGGTATAGGACATGTCACAAAAATGTGGCCACAGTTAGGACGTGAAAACCACCTTTCCAACACAGTTACGATTCAGTGTTATCCCTATTTTTATTAGCAGCAGAGGGCATGTATCAGATGTTAGTTGATGGTATTCGGGGAGATGATTTTCGTGGAGTCAAGGTGAGTAGAAAGGGGATGGAAATTTCCCATCTACAGTTTGCAGACGACATCATTCTTTTTATTTGGGGATCGGAGTTGGCTTTGAGAAACTTGAAATATATCTTGGGGTTGTTTCAAGAGATTTCGGGACTTCAAATTAATTTTGCAAAGTCAAAAGCAGTATTCCTGAATAGTGTAGATTTGTCAGAGGAAATTATTTCTTCGATATTGGGATGTGAGGTATGTAATCTCCCGATTCTCTACTTGAGTTTTCAGTTGGGTCTTAGTCCTCGGAGGATCTCTTCTTGGGAGCTGATATTTTTGAGAGTTCGTTGTTACCTCAATGGTTGGAAAGCGAAGAATCTTAACTTGGTTGGTTATGTTTCCTTACTATAGGACATCTATAACTTCTGGACGAAATGAGAATTTCTGACCCACTACCAGTGTCATATCAACCTTTAGGGTCACACATAAGAACAAGAACAAAATGACTTGGACTTTAGAAGAGAGATTAAATAAATGCATTTAATTATAGGGTAAACTACAAATGCACACCCTAAAGTTTACACGTTTAACTAATGATTACTCTGGAGTTTAAAGTTAACTTATGCATACCCTGAAGTTACGAGTTGTAACTCAAAACCCGTTTTGTCAGCTAACATGACGAAAATACCCTCAGTGATTTTTTTAAATAATTTTTTTCAAATATAAATGAAGTGATTTTTTAAATAAAAATGAAGTCATTTAATAAGTAAATATATATATATATAGCAAAAGTAATTTTTAAATAATTTTTTTTAACATAATTATTGAAGTGTAGTTGAGGGTATTTTCGTCATTTTAGCTGACGGAGGGGTTTTGAGTCACAACTCGCAACTTCAGGGTATGCATCAGTTAACTTTAAACTTCAGGGCAATCATCGGTTAAACGTGACAACTTCAGGGTATGCATTTGTAGTTTATCCTTAATTATATTTGGATATAAAAATCACTTATTCAGTTATCTTGTATGTCTTGATTCTTGAATGAAAGGAGAATTAAGTTATAAATTTTTGTGACAAGTGTGAACTTGATCTTGTAGTTTCAACGAAACAAATTGAAAAGTCTAAGAGACTCTAGGGTTTTCTCTCTCTCCCTCTTCCTTTCCGCAGTCACCATGGCCAATCATTCCCATTCCTCCACCGCCCACACGGTTGCGTCTACAGGAGTTCCTTCCATTCCTCCTCCCATTGCAACTATCGGAGCCATGTTTTTATTAGTTTCCCCTGCTCGGGTTGCTCGAGTTTTGGTGGATCCAGATGTCGGACCGCGCCAAGGAACTCCGAGCCTTCCCTGATCACTATATATGGGATTATGCTCTACCCTGATGACAACTCAAGACCTACAACAACCTCACGATTGGAGATCAGCCTGGCCACAACTCCGAGTGCCCCTTGGCTCTTGGGTTTCTTCTCTGTAGCTCCAGTCATCCCCAACAATGTGACCTCCAAGGTTTCCTACACCAATTTTGAGTCCCTAGGATTGGGGCAGCGAATAAATTTCACATGGGGAGATACCACTCGAGGATGAACTACACGATGAAGACGAAGTGGTGGAAAAGGAGGACAACGATGATAAACAGGTGAGGGTTTCCACACAGCCTCATAGGACCCATGATCCGACCTTGTGATGGGTGTGTGGTCAAGACCTGGAGGCCTACCCCCATGACCCGTGACCAATTTTTCTTGGCCGTCCTTGGTGGAGAAAGGAAGCATTTCGTTTTTCCTATTATAGTTTGGTGCATTTTGATTCAGTTTTAGTTTAAGTTTTGAATTGTTTTAGTTGGATATTGTTCTGCTGTTTTGTTTTTGATTATTTACTTTCCCAACACAAGGTAGGACGTATTAATATATTTTGTTGTGTAGGATGAATACTAGGCTATTTCTACGGGTTCATGAGCGTTTTGTGTCCCACGGGAGATTCGGACAATATTATCTTCCCAGGAATTTTAGCTCTACTTGTAATGTTTGGCTTGCACTAGTAATACAATTCCTTATAGAAGAACTTATTGCTTTGGGTCTTCCCACATCTAGATTTGAGAGAACTAGGTGGTTAGATTCCATTAGGGTCCTAAGCTATCGAGCGAAGTTAGGACTAGATTAGAGATAGTTCATTGCCCTTAAAATTAGACAACTTCACAATATTTATCGGTGTTCAATAATTTGAAATGGTCTCTATGAACCCATACCTTAGATTACATTTTTCTCTGATTCGAACACTTATTTATTCTCCTTATTACTTGATTTACAATTCAATTACTGTTTATTATTGCATGATAGTTAAACAAAAACTATATTTTGAACGAAGCGGCTTAATAACGACTACAAATAAAAATTGTTTGTCTTGATGATCGGTAAAATCCGGAACTAAAAACACCAAAATACTACTTGATGATCGGTAAAATTTTCGTACCCCTTTTTCGTGCTAAAACTGTTAGTCTTAGTGTCCGTAGTTCAATCATAAATGTCCAAATGTATGTATCATCATTAGCAACAAAATTAAAGCGGCTTTATACTACTTATGTGTCGGAGTAATATATATTCAGTGTCGTACCTTGTCATGTATCCTTAGACCAAGGAGTCTTTGTGATTATTATGCAGTAAACAACTGAGTTTGACCTGACCTCAACGTTGACTATGACAGGGTTTCCATAACGGCCTAGATAGGCTTGGGGACGGACTGCATGAGTGTAACGAAAGACGGCTAAGGGATTTATCCATCATACTACGGAATGGGAAAGATATCAGTTCACGGTCGCTTGATCGAGAGTGACTGAAAGAAAAACATGGCCATTCACACGATACTAGGTATCATATATTCAGTCATCTCACATATCAAGGGATAGCAATTGAGAATAATAAGGATGACGGCTCTATGACTTATCTCAATCAAGATATCGGTGATAAAAGGATAATGACAGGGATGACGGAAAGGTTAGAATCGATTGGGTCGATTTGCTATGCAGTGTCAAGCAATACTAAAGTCTCATTAGTTTCCACTTATATAGGATCAAGTAAAATGGGGTTTTACGTTGATCTATCGACATGCATAAACCTAAGGGTCACACCGAAGAATTTTAACTCATTGACACATTTATGGAGAATGGCCAAAAGAGGGTTGTCTCGGGACATGACCAAAACTGGGTTTAGGGTCATGTGCCTGTAAGTGAATAGGACTTTGCGGAAGGAGAAAAGTCTTGGAGTCCTTGATTGATCACGTCGGATAATGTTGGACATTTTCGGTATGGAAGGCTTGGAGGCAATGAGCACGTCACGGGACCTCGTTGGGAATGGCCACGGGCCATGTTCCAAGATGCCCATGAGAGGCCTATGCAACCAAGGCCCATGGAACTAATTAATCAAGTCTTGATTAATTAGTACTAAGTAAGAAAGACAAGGATTAAGGTGTTGGTGATTCACCATCTGACCTCATCTTGTCTAGCCATACTTTGTCTTATTTACATCTTACTTGTCACCATGCTTGTCTCATGCCTTTAGTTGGACAAGTATGGGGTTTGTTATGTTTAAGTCATCTTTTTTCAACATAACAAACATAAGACAAGAATAGGAAACACAATTTTCTTTCCCTCTTCCCCACAATTTCGGCCAAGGGTTGGTTCTTCCTACATTTTGTGTTCATGAGTCCTCAAAGAGAAGAACTACGTGGCTTTGATTCCCATGTGGATACGTAGGCATCTTGGAGACTCAAGACAAAGCATTCGTTACTTGGTGTTCTTGTTTTGGTAAGAAATAGGGATGATTTTTTCTCTTGTGAATCCATTCTTTGTTAGTTATTTCATAGTTTTAATCGTCTCTTGGTTTTCATTGATTTCCCGCTGCGAGTTGGTTCATCTCCAACCCTACCTCGAGACCCAACAGTGGTATCAGAGTCGTGCTACCTTCGGGATTCACAAGACGGTGTTGAAAGTCTCAGTTTGGACATGTTAATTTGCCAAATTATTTGATAACATGTTTTAAATTTTTTTTTATGGATTTAATGCATGTAAAATGAATTTTGAACATTATTTCAAATCTGGAAATTTTGAAAAAAATTGATTTTCTGGGTCTTGGGAGCGAGACTCTCTGGGAGCCAAAACCGGGACCGAATGAAGCTCCTTTGGACAGAGCTAGGCCAAGCATGACCATTGGATGGTCGATATGCCGGGCCAAACCGTTTTTTTTAGTCATGAAGAGTTTAGAACCGTCTTGACAAACTCGAAATCAAATGTTTAAAACGGTTTCGATAAACCGAGCATCAAAATTTTCAAAACTTGGCTATTAAATAAAACCAGAAAATCGCATGATGTTTGATAACATGATTGTTTGATAACACGATGTGTGATGTGATGTTGGCATGGTGTACGTAATAGCCCCGAGCTCGTTTTAATTATTTACCGCTTTTCAAAGCCTGCGAGCCATTAGAGTTAACGTATAATTATTCTTTCAAGGTGTGGTCGTCGAACCACTTATTTGTAATAATTATTTATTCCCGACCTGCGAGTCATGTATTAAATTGTAATCTTTTGCTCAAGACGAAGAAAGGGAGAAAATGTCTTTTGCTGGCTTTTCGGGTGTTGACATCGGCTTAGAATCGGTGGAGCTCAAGAAGTTAATGGGAGTTAGTTTTGTTGGGTCTCGAGGTAGGGTTGGAGATGAACCAACTCGCAGCGGAAAATCAATGAAAACCAAGAGACGATTAAACCATGAAACAACTAACAAAGAATGGATTCATAAGAGAAAAATTCAGCGCTATTTCTTACCAAAACAAGAACACCGGGTAACGAATGATTGGCTTGAGTCTCCAAGACGCCCACGTATCCACATGGGAATCAAAGCCACTTAGTTCTTCTCTTTGAGGACTCAAGAACACAAAAACGGAGGTGGGAACTAGCCAAACCCGAAATTGCCATGGAGAGGAGGGAGAAGTTGTGTTTCCTATTCTTGTCTTGTGTTTGTTATGTTGAAAAAAGATGACTTAAACATAACAAACCACATACTTGTCCAACTAAAGGCATGAGACAAGTATGGTGACAAGTAAGGTGTAAATAGGACAAAGTATGGCTAGACAAGATTGGGTTAAGTGATGAATCACCAACACCTTAATCATTTTCTTGCTTACTTAGTACTAATTAATCAAGACTTTATTAATTAGTTTCATGGGCCTTGGTTGCATGGGCCTTTCATGGGCCTCTTAGAACATGGCCCGTGGCCATTTCCAAAGAGGTCCCGTGATCCCCTCATCGCCTCCAAGCATTCTATACCGGAAATGTCCAACATTATCCGACGCTATCAATCCCAACACTCCAAGCCTTGCCTTGATCCGTAAAGTCCTATTCACTTACGGACATATGACCCAAAACCCAGTTTTGGTCATGTCCCGAGACAACCCTCTTTTGGCCATTCTCCATAAATGTGTCAATGGGTTTCACCCTCCGGTGTGACCCTTAGGTTTATGCATGCCAGTAGATCAACGTAAAATCTCATTTTACTTGATCCTATTTAAGTGGAAACTAACGAGACTTTAGTATTGCCTGACACTGCATAACGAATCGACCCTGTCGATTCTAACCTTTCCATCGTCTATGTCATTATCCTTTTAGCTCCGATATCTTGATTGAGATAAGGCATGGAGTCGTCATCCTTATAATTCTCAATCACTGTTCCTTGATATGTGAGATGACTGAATATATTGTTAGTCTTAGTGCCCGTAGCTCAATCATAAATGTCCAAATGTATATATCATCGTTAGCAATAAAATTAAAGCGGCTTTATATTACTTATGTGTTGGAGTAATATATCGATGTGTGCTCTGATCTATGCCCACCATGCGAATAGAACCATAGATCGAGATAGATCACACTCGATGGGTCCCTAGTCAACAAAGCTTCACTAGAAGCGACTAGTATGAAAGATGGCTCTTTATGGCTTACGTTCTGTTAGTCATTGGAATGGGATTCCGGAGTCTGATCATAGATATCATGTGGGACATGATATTGGACGACCCGCCCTGAATATGTGCCATAGATTAAGTCATGAACATATTCAGTGTTGTAGCTTGTCATGTATCCTTAGACCAAGGAGTCTTTGTGATCGCTATGTAGTCAACAACTGAGTTTGACCTGAGCCTAACGTTGTCCGTAACAGGGCTTCCATAACGGCCAGGATTGGCTTGGGGACGGGCTACATGAGTGACACGAAAGACGGCTAAGGGATTTATCCCTCATACTAAGGTATGGGAAAGATATCGGTTCTCGGCCACTTGATCGAGAGTGACTGGAAGAATAGCATGGCCATGCACATGATACTGGGTATCATATCTTCAGTCATCTCACATATCAAGGAACGGTGATTGAGAATAATAAGGATGACGGCTCTATGCCTTATCTCAATCAGGATATCGGAGATAAAAGGATAATGACAGGGACGACGGAAAGGTTAGAATCGACAGGGTCGATTCGTTATGTAGTGTCAGGCAATACTAAAGTCTCGTTAGTTGCCACTTAAATAGGATCAAGTAAAATGGGATTTTACGTTGATCTATTGACAAGCATAAACCTAAGGGTCACACCGGAGGATGAAACTCATTGACACATTTATGGAGAATGGCCAAAAGGGAGTTGTCTCGGGACATGACCAAAACTGGGTTTTGGGTCATGTGCCCGTAAGTGAATAGGACTTTACGGATCGAGACAAGGCTTGGAGTCTTGGGATTGATCGCGTCGGATAATGTTGGACATTTCCGGTATGGAAGGCATGGAGGCGATGAGCGAATCACGGGACCTCGTTGGAAATGGCCACGGGCCATGTTCCAAGAAGCCCATGAAAGGCCCATGCAACCAAGGCCCATGGAACTAATTAATCAAGTCTTGATTAATTAGTACTAAGTAAGCAAGACAAGGATTAAGGTGTTGGTGATTCACCACCTAACCCAATCTTGTCTTGCCATACTTTGTCCTATTTACACCTTACTTGTCACCATGCTTGTCCCATGCCTTTAGTTGGACAAGTATGGGTTTTGTTATGTTTAAGTCATCTTTTTTCAACATAACAAACACAAGACAAGAATAGGAAACACATTTTCTCTCCCTCTTCCATGGCCATTTCGGGTTTGGCTAGTTTCCTCCTCCATTTTTGTGTTCTTGAGTCCTCAAAGAGAAGAACTACGTGGCTTTGATTCCCATGTGGATACGTAGGCGTCTTGGAGACTCAAGCCAATCATTCGTTAACCGGTGTTCTTGTTTTGGTAAGAACTAGTGCTGAATTTTTCTCTTGTTAATCCATTCTTTGTTAGTTGTTTCATGGTTTTAATTGTCTCTTGGTTTTCATTGATTTTCCGCTGCGAGTTGGTTCATCTCCAACCCTACCTCGAGACCCAACAGTGGTATCAGAGCCGTGCTACCTTCGGGATTCACAAGACGGTGTTCAAAGTTTCGGTTTTGCTTGAAAGTTTCGTTTTTGGCATGTTGTTTTGCTAAATTGTTTGATAACATGTTTTAAATTATTGTTTATGGATTTAATGCATGTAAAATGAATTTTTGAAAATTATTTCAAATCTGGAAATTTTGAAAAAAATTTGATTTTTCGGGTCTCGGGAGCGGGACTCTCGGGGAGCCGAAACCGGGACCGAACGGGGCTCCGTTGGACGGAGCTAGGCCAAGCATGACCATTGGATGGTTGATATGCCAAGGCTAAACCGTTTTGTTAGTTATGACGAGTTTGGAACCGTCATGACGAACTCGAAGATCAAATGTTCAAAAGTTTCATTTTTGAACGGTTTCGATAAACCGAGCATCAAAAATTTTCGAAACTTGGCTATTAATTAAAACCGGAAAATCACATGATGTTTGATAACATTCTTGTTTGATAACACGATGTGTGATGTGATGTTGGCATGGTGCACATAATAGCCCCGAGCTCAATTTAATTATTTATCGCTTTTCACGGCCTGCGAGCCGTTAGAGTTAGCGTGTAATTATTCTTTCAATGTGTGGTCGTCGAACCACTTGTTTGTAATATTTATTTATTCCCGACCTGCGAGTCGTGTATTAAATTGTAATATTTTACTCAAGACGAAGAAAGGGTGAAAAGGTCATTTGGTGGCTTTTCGGGTGTTGGCATCGGCTTGGAGTCGATGGAGCTCAAGAAGCTAGTGGGAGTTAGTTTAGGGGGCTATTATGTGCATATTTATCGCTTTATGCTTGGTTTAGTTTATGCATGATTAATTCTATGTGTTTTAGAATTGCATGCTTAACTTTATTTACCGAGCATATCACCTCACATGCAAAGATAAAATTGGAATTTTAATCCTTGTGTGTGAACCCTTAGAACCGTCATTGCATTGGATGTAGTTGACGGGTTCAAAGGAAGAATTACATTGGATGTAATTTGAGGCATCATTGCATTTGGAATGTAGTTGATGTGCTCATCGCATCTAGGATGTGCCAAAGTTTTGAACACAACTGGACAAGTAAAAGCGGGTCATGTCCGATACCTCCCAATCATCAACACCTTACTACCTCCCCGTCCTATGGGTGTCGTGCGCATTAGCGGAGCATCCATGGGGAAGCGGGGTAGTAGGTTTGGACGACATATGTGGGTGTCGTGCGCATTAGCGGAGCACCTACTTAGTGACGAGCCATAGTTGAAAATTGGTGGACCCGACTACGATTCTCAGCCTGAGGTTGAGCTAGGGTAACAGATAGGGTAAGTCGTGTACATAAGTACATACCCTAGCCAGGAGTCACATTGGATGTGATTGGATGGAGTCCTACCTACATAGCTCGATTAAGTGGTGAGCATTAGTTCAGCTTAATCGAGTGAATCAAGGATCTTGGTTTCAGATTCTAAAGGTTTAGAATCGATTGTTGGTGTTTAAGCTTGATCTTCATAAAATTTATTCAGTTTACTGATTGAATTTTATCTGTTGTAGATCAAATGGAAAATTCAGCGAACATTAATAGTTTGTCATTAAAAACCATTCTTGACAGGGTCAAGCTAAATGGGACAAACTATTTGGACTGGTACAGAATTTTGAGGATAGTCCTCAAGTCTGAACGCAAAGAATATGTCCTTGACAAGGCTGTCTCTAAGACCATATCAGAGTTACATGAAGTGTCATCAGCTGCTGAGAAGAATATCTCAGGGATCTGGGATCCAAGGATATTCTGATGGTCAACAAGGGAATTGGAAGTGGCAAGGGCTGGGCCCATGCGCACTTGGCAGGAAAGATGAGACACCTGAGAATGTCTGCTTCTACTGCCAACAGCCTGGTCATTGGAACCGGGATTACAGGAAGTTCACGGCTGATCTGAAGAAGGGCAGTGGGACTGCGCCTTCATCAAATAGCCTGGATGGTCTGAAGAAGGGCAGTAGGACTGCGCCTTCATCAGGAAACCTGGATGATCTAAGGAAGGGCGGTGGGACCGTGCCTTCATCCGGTATTAACTCTATAGAGCTACATCTCTCTACTTCCAAAGATTCACGGGTATTAGATACCAGGACTGAATCTCACACATGCACTAACATATAGTGGTTGAAAGTAGGAGAGGTTTGGAAAGCACGAAGTGGACCTCAGAGTTGTGGCAACTGCTGTAGGATCCATGAGTCTTGCTTTGCCAAGTGGCCTTGTCTTAGTATTGTATAATGTATATTGCATACCTACTTTTAGTAGGAATATTATATTTGTATCCGTGTTTGACAAGGAAGGATATAATGTTAATATTGGAAATGGAGTTTTCAATGTTCTATGCAATGATATGTTTTATACCAGTACTGACTTGGTTGGAGGATTGTACATATTAGATATGGGTAACAATGCCTCAAGTTCTATATATTACGTTAATACCAAGAGGTCTAAATCCAACGATTTAAACCTAACTCTGGTATGGCACTGTCATTTGGGCCGCATAAACAAGAAGCGCCTATCAGCACTTCAGAAGTGCGGGCTTTCATGTTCATTCGAATTCCATTCGATCGATAGGTGCAAGGTTTGTTTGATGGACAAAATGACTAAAGTGCCCTTTATCGATCGCGATGAAAGGGCGGGTGAATTATTGGGGCTGATACACTCAAATGTGTGTAGACCAATAAGTTCACTTGCCAGGAGGGGTTTTAGCTACTTTATCACATTTACTGATGATTACAGTAAATATGGTTATGTCTATTCGGTGAGACATAAGTCTGAAGCTTTTGATAAATTCAAAGAGTTTAAGACTATAGTAGAAAACCAGCTCGACAAAGGTATTAAGGCACTTCGATTGGATCGAGGTGGAAAATACTTGACCACAGAGTTATTAGATCATCTAAAAGAGAATGGGATCCTTTTGGAATGGACTCCTCCTAGGTCACTGTAGTTGAAAGGTGTAGCCAAACGGAGAAATCGGACATTGTTAGACAATGGTCTGTTCCATGATTAGTTGGACTGATCTCCCAATCTCTTTTAGGGGTTTTGCTCTAGAGACGACCGCATTCATAGTGAATCGGGCTTCGACGAATGGTGTGGAAGGGACACCATTTTAAAAATGGTACGGGATGATGCCCGCTTTGTCCTTCCTAAAGATTTGTGGTTGCGAGGCTTATGTGAAACATTTGGTTTCGACTAAGCTCGAACCAAGATCTGAGATATGCACCTTCGTGTGGTATCCCAAAGCAACAAGGGGATACTATTTCTACAATCCCAGTGAGAACATGGTGTTCGTCGCTTGGGGTGGGGTCTTTATGGAAAAGAAGTTTTGTTTCCAAAGACGTCATTGGGAGGACTGTGCATCTCGAAGAAATTCAGGATGGTACAAATCTGTCTAAACCAATTGGCAACCCAGTAGAAAGGAGCCAGAGATTGTCGTAGAGTAAGAACCAATTCCTGTTACAATTCCGGAAGGTCCAAGGCGATTTGAAAGGATCAATCTTCCACCTCCAAGATATGGTATCCGGAGGTGACAATGAAGTCATGGTGGATCACGATGATCCAGCCACCTTTCAGGAAGTCGTGGATGGGCCCAACTCCGAGTTATGGCTGGGAGCCATGAGGGAGGAAATGCAATCCATGTCGGACAACCGATTCTGGGAACCGGTTGATCCCATCAATGGTGTGAGGACCATAGGATGCAAATGGATCTTCAAGGTGAAGATGGACATGGACGGCAACCCTCTGACCTACAAAGCTCAACTGGTGGCGAAAGGTTATAGGCATGGATTGACTATGAGGAAACCTTCTCCCTAGTGGCTATGGTCAAAATCGATCCAAATTCTTCTTGACATAACTGCGTATCATAATTACGAGATATGGAAAGTGGATGTCAAAACCGCTTTCCTAAATGGAAATTTGACTGAGTACATTTGTATGTCTCGGCCCAAAGGTTTTGACGATCCGAAGAATAAAGGAAAGATTTATAAGTTGTTGAAATCCATATATGGATTGAAACGAACTTCTCGGAGTTGGATCCTTCGTTTTGATGAAGCTGTAATTGGATTTGGCTTAATCAAGAACGAGGATGAATCTTGCGTTTATAAGAAGGCTAGTGGGAGCAAGATTACCTTTCTGGTTCTCATTGAAAACGACATCCCAACCTTGCACGAGACTAAAGCTTGGTTGAGGAAGTGTTTTTCAATAAAGGACTTAGGCGATGCTTCTTATATCTTAAGGATTAAGATATGTAGAGATCGCACCAAGAGGGTCTTGGATTTAAGTCAGGGAACCTATGTGAAAAAGGCATTGAGTAGGTTCTTAATGCTCGATTCAAAGAAAGGACTCTTACCCACTAGTCATGGCATTCATCTCAGCAAGACTCAGTGTCCTAAGACACCTGATGAGCTGAAAAGGATGATGAGAATCCTATGCGCCTGGGGGCAGGATCGATCATATATGCCATGACATGTATGAGACCAGACGTCTCGTAAGCCTTATGTTGTACCAGTAGACATCATTCTAACCCGGGGGAAAGATGATGTTGAACTAGTCGTCGAAGGATGAGTAGACGCTAGTTTTCCAAGACAAATCCAGATGACTTTAGAAGTCAATCAGGATATGTGTTTACGCTGAATGGTAGAGCTTTAGCTGGGAAAGCGTAAAGCAAGATACCATTGCCGAATCTACGACAGAGGCCAAGTACATGGATGCTGCAGAGGCAGCTAAGGAGGCTATGTGGATTTGGAAATTCATGGCAGGGCTGGGTGTAATTAAAAACCCATCCAGTCCGGTGAATCCATTTTGCGACAACACAAGGGCCATTGCGCAAGCTAAAAGCCTAGATCGCATAACAAATCCAAACATGTACTGCGGCGTATCCACCTCATCAGATAAATACTGAACTGAGGTGAAGTGAAGATAACCGATATTGCAACAGATGATAACATAGCCAACCCTTTGACTAAGGCAGTGTCACTGCCTGAACATGTTAGACATGTAAAGTCGATGGGGACATATTGGAGTTTAGATTGGAACTAGGGCAAGTGGGAGATTGTTAGTCTTAGTGCCCTTAGCTCAATCATAAATGTCCAAATGTATATATCATCGTTAGCAATAAAATTAAAGCGGCTTTATATTACTTATGTGTTGGAGTAATATATCGATGTGTGCTCTGATCTATGCCCACCATGCGAATAGAACCATAGATCGAGATAGATCACACTCGATGGGTCCCTAGTCAACAAAGCTTCACTAGAAGCGACTAGTATGAAAGATGGCTCTTTATGGCTTACGTTCTGTTAGTCATTGGAATGGGATTCCGGAGTCTGATCATAGATATCATGTGGGACATGATATTGGACGACCCACCCTGAATATGTGCCATAGATTAAGTCATGAACATATTCAGTGTTGTAGCTTGTCATGTATCCTTAGACCAAGGAGTCTTTGTGATCGCTATGTAGTCAACAACTGAGTTTGACCTGAGCCTAACGTTGTCCGTAACAGGGCTTCCATAACGGCCAGGATTGGCTTGGGGACGGGCTACATGAGTGACACGAAAGACGGCTAAGGGATTTATCCCTCATACTAAGGTATGGGAAAGATATCGGTTCTCGGCCACTTGATCGAGAGTGACTGGAAGAATAGCATGGCCATGCACATGATACTGGGTATCATATCTTCAGTCATCTCACATATCAAGGAACGGTGATTGAGAATAATAAGGATGACGGCTCTATGCCTTATCTCAATCAGGATATCGGAGATAAAAGGATAATGACAGGGACGACGGAAAGGTTAGAATCGACAGGGTCGATTCGTTATGTAGTGTCAGGCAATACTAAAGTCTCGTTAGTTGCCACTTAAATAGGATCAAGTAAAATGGGATTTTACGTTGATCTATTGACAAGCATAAACCTAAGGGTCACACCGGAGGATGAAACTCATTGACACATTTATGGAGAATGGCCAAAAGGGAGTTGTCTCGGGACATGACCAAAACTGGGTTTTGGGTCATGTGCCCGTAAGTGAATAGGACTTTACGGATCGAGACAAGGCTTGGAGTCTTGGGATTGATCGCGTCGGATAATGTTGGACATTTCCGGTATGGAAGGCATGGAGGCGATGAGCGAATCACGGGACCTCGTTGGAAATGGCCACGGGCCATGTTCCAAGAAGCCCATGAAAGGCCCATGCAACCAAGGCCCATGGAACTAATTAATCAAGTCTTGATTAATTAGTACTAAGTAAGCAAGACAAGGATTAAGGTGTTGGTGATTCACCACCTAACCCAATCTTGTCTTGCCATACTTTGTCCTATTTACACCTTACTTGTCACCATGCTTGTCCCATGCCTTTAGTTGGACAAGTATGGGTTTTGTTATGTTTAAGTCATCTTTTTTCAACATAACAAACACAAGACAAGAATAGGAAACACATTTTCTCTCCCTCTTCCATGGCCATTTCGGGTTTGGCTAGTTTCCTCCTCCATTTTTGTGTTCTTGAGTCCTCAAAGAGAAGAACTACGTGGCTTTGATTCCCATGTGGATACGTAGGCGTCTTGGAGACTCAAGCCAATCATTCGTTAACCGGTGTTCTTGTTTTGGTAAGAACTAGTGCTGAATTTTTCTCTTGTTAATCCATTCTTTGTTAGTTGTTTCATGGTTTTAATTGTCTCTTGGTTTTCATTGATTTTCCGCTGCGAGTTGGTTCATCTCCAACCCTACCTCGAGACCCAACATATATGAGTCCCAGTATCATGTGCATGGTCATGCTATTCTTTCAGTCACTCTCGATCAAGCGGCCGAGAACCGATATCTTTTCCATACCTCAGTATGAGGAATAAATCCCTTAGCCGTCTTTCGTGTCACTCATGTAGCCCGTCCCCAAGCCAATCCTGGCCGTTATGGAAGCCATGTTACGGACAACGTTAGGCTCAGGTCAAACTCAGTTGTTGACTACATAGCGATCACAAAGACTCCTTGGTCTAAGAATACATGACAAGCTACGACACTGAATATGTTCATGATTTAATCTATGGCACATATTCAGGGTGGGTCGTCCAATATCATGTCCCACATGATATCTATGATCAGACTCCGGAATCTCATTCCAATGATTAACAGAACGTAAGCCATAAAGAGCCATCTTTCATACTATTCGTTTTTAGTGAAGCTTTGTTGACTAGGGACCCATCGAGTGTGATCTATCTCGATCTATGGTTCTATTCGCATTGTGGGCATAGATCATATCACACATCGATATATTACTCCAACACATAAGTAATATAAAGCCGCTTTAATTTTATTGCTAACGATGATATATACATTTGGACATTTTGGATTGAACTACGGGCACTAAGACTAACAAGTTTAGGGGGCTATTTTGTGCACATTTATCGCTTTATGGTAGGTTTAATTTATGCATGATTTATTTTATGCGTTTTAGAATTGCATGCTTAACTTTATTTACCGAGCATATCACCTCACATGCAAAGATAAAATTGGAATTTTAATCCGTATTTGTGAGCCCTTAGAACCTTCATTACATTGGATGTAGTTGACGGGTTCGAAGGAAGAATTACATTGGATGTAATTTGAGGCATCATTACATTTGGAATGTAGTTGATGTGCTCATCGCATCTAGGATGTGCCAAAAGTTTTGAACACAGCCGGACAAGTAAAAACGGGTCATGTTCGATACCTCCCAATTATCAACACCTTACTACCTCCCCGTCCTATGGGTGTCGTGCGCCTTAGCAGAGCATCCATGGGAAAGCGGGATAGTAGGTTTGGACGACATATGTGGGTGTCGTGCGCCTTAGCGGAGCACCTACATAGTGGCGGGTCATAGTTGAAAATTGGTGGACCCGACTACGATTCTCAGCTAGGGTTGAGCTAGGGTATCAGATAGGGTAAGCCGTGTACTTAAGTACATACCCCAGCCAAGAGTCACATTGGATGTGATTGGACAGGGTCCTACCTACATAGCTCGATTGAGTGGTGAGCCTTCGTTCAGCTTGATCCAGCGAATCAAGGATCTTGGTTTTAGATTCTTAAGGTATAGAATCGATTGTTGGTGTTTAAGCTTGATCTTCATAAAGTTTATTCAGTTTACTAATTGAATTTTATCTGGTGTAGATCAAATGGCATATTCATCGAACATTAATAGTTTGTCACTAAAAACCATTCTTGACAAGGTCAAGCTAAATGGGACAAACTATTTGGACTGGTACAGAATTTTGAGGGTAGTCCTCAAGTTTGAACGCAAACAATATGTCCTTGACAAGGCTGTCTCTAAGACCATATCAAAGTTACATGAAGTGTCATTAACTGCTGAGAAGAATATCATGGATCAAGGATATTTTGATGGTCAACAAGGGAATTGGAAGTGGCAAGGTAGGGGCCCATGCGCACTTGGCGGGAAAGATGAGACACCTGAGAATGTCTACTTCTACTGCCAACAGCCTGGTCATTAGAACCGGGAGTATAGGAAGTTCACAGCTAATTTGAAGAAGGGCAATGGGACTGCGCCTTCATCAGATAGCCTGGATCATCAGAAGAAGGGCAGTAGGATTGTGCCTTCATCAGGAAACCTGGATGATCTTAGGAAGGGCGGTGTGTCTGTGCCTTCATCCGGTATTAACTCTATAGAGCTACATCTCTCTACTTCCAAAGATTCATGGGTATTAGATACCAGGAATGAATCTCACACATGCACTAACGTATAGTGGCTGAAAGTAGGAGAGGTGTGGAAAGCACGAAGTGGACCTCAGAGTTGTGGCTACTGCTGTAGGATCCATGAGTCTTACTTTTCCAAGTGGCCTTGTCTTAGTATTGTGTAATGTATATTGCATACCTACTTTTAGTAGGAATATTATATCTATATCCGTGTTTGACAAGAAGGATATAATGTTAATATTGGAAATGTAGTTTCCAAAGTTCTATGCAATGATATGTTTTATGCTAGTACTAACTTGGTTGGAGGATTGTCCATATTAGATATGGGTAACAATGCCTCAAGTTCTATATATATTGTTAATACCAAGAGGTCTAAATCCAATGATTTAAACCTAACTCTATTATGGCACTGTCATTTGGGCCGCATAAACAAGAAGCTCCTATCAGTACTTCAGAAGTGTGGGCTTTCAAGTCCGTTCCAATTCCATTCGATCGATAGGTACAAGACTTGTTTGATGGGCAAAATGACTAAAGCGTCTTTTATCGGTCGCGGTGAAAGGGAGGGTGATTTTTTGGGGCTGATACACTCGGATGTGTGTGGACCAATAGGTTCGCTGGCCAAGAGGAGTTTTAGCTACTTCATCACATTTCCTAACGATTATAGTAGATATGGTTATGTCTGTTCACTAAGACATAAGTTTGAAGCTTTTGATAAATTCAAAGAGTTCAAGACTGAAGTAGAAAACCGTCTCTTGAAAAGTATTAAGACACTTTGATTGGATCGAGGTGGAAAATACTTAACCATAGAGTTTTTAGATCATCTGGTGGAGAGCGGGATCTTTTCATAATGGACTCCTCCCTGAACATCGTAGTTGAATGTTGTCTCCGAGCGGAGAAATTAGACTTTATTGGATATGGTCTGATCCATGACCAGTTGGACTGATCACCCAATCTCTTTCTGGGGTTATGCTCTAGAGACGACCGCGTTCATAGTGAATCGGGCTCCGACGAAGGTTGTGGAAGGGACACCATTTTAGAAACGGCATGGGAAGATGCCCGTTTTGTCCTTCCTAAAGATTTTTGGTTGCGAGGCTTATGTGAAACATTTGATTTCGACTAAGCTCGAACCAAGATCTGAGATATGCACCTACGTGTGGTATCCCAAAGCAACAAGGAGATACTACTTCTACAAACCTAGTGAGAACATGGTGTTCGTCGCTTGGGGTGTGGTCTTTATGGAAAAGGAGTTTTGTTTCCAAAGACGTCATTGGGAGGACTGTGCATCTCGAAGAAATTCAAGATGGTAGAGATCCGTCTAAACCAATTGACAACCCAGTAGAAAGGGAACCAACGATGGCCGTAAAGTAAGAACCAATTTTTGTTACAATTCTGGAAGGTCCAAGGTGATCTGAAAGGATCAGTCTTCCACCTCCAAGATATGGTATCCGGAGGGGAAATGAAGTCATAGTGGATCACGATGATCCAGCCACCTTTCAGGAAGTCGTGGATGGGTCTGACTCCGAGTTATGGGTGGGAGCCATGTGGGAGGAAATGCAATCCATGTCGGACAACCAAGTATGGGAACTGGTTGATCCCATCAATGGTGTGAGGACCATCTGATGCAATTGGATCTTCAAGGTGAAGATGGACATGGACGACAACCCTCTGACCTACAAAGCTCGACTTGTGGCGAAAGGTTATAGGCAGATCCAATGGATTGACTATGAGGAAACCTTCTCCCTAGTGGCTATGGTCAAAATCAATCCAAATTCTTCTTGACATAATTGTGTATCATAATTAAGAGATATAACAAGTGGATGTCAAAACCGTTTTCCTAAATGGAAATTTGACTGAGTACGTTTTTATGTCTCGGCCCAAAGGTTTTGACGATCCGAAGAATAAGGAAAATATTTATAAGTTGTTGAAATCCATTTATGGATTGAAACGAATTTCTCGGAGTTGGATCCTTCGTTTTGATGAAGGTATAATTGGATTTGGCTTAATCAAGAACGAGGATGAATCTTGCGTTTATAAGAAGGCTAGTGGGAGAAAGATTACCTTTCTGGTGCTCATTGAAAATGATATCCCAATCTTGTACTAGACTAAAGCTTGGTTGAGGAAGTGTTTTTCAATAAAGGACTTAGGAGATGCTTCGTATATCTTAGGGATTAAGATATGTAGAGATCGCACCAAGAGGGTCTTGGATTTAAGTCAGGGAACCTATGTGAACAAGGAATTGAGTAGGTTCTCAATGCTTGATTCAAAGAAAGGACTCTTACCCACTAGTCATGACATTCATCTCAGCAAGACTCATTGTCCTAAGACACATGATGAGATGAAAAGGATGATGTGAATCCCATGCGCTTGGGGGCATGATCGGTCATATATCCCATGACATGTACAAGACCGGATGTCTCTTAAGGCTTATGTTGTACCAGTAGACATCAGTCTAACCCGATGGAAAGATAATGTTGAACTAACCATCGAAGGATGAGTAGCTAGTTTTCCAAGACAAATCCAGATGACTTTAGAAGTCAGTCAAGATATGTGTTTACGCTGAATGGCGGAGCTTTAGCTGGGAGAGCATAAAGCAAGATACCGTCGCCGAATCTACGATAGAGACCAAGTACATGGATTCTGCAGAGGCAGCTAAGGAGGTTATGTGGATTTGGAAATTCACGGCATGGTTGGGTGTAATTAAAAACCCATCCAGCCCGGTGAATCTATTTTGCGACAACACAAGGGCCATTACGCAAGCTAAAATCCCAGATCGCATAACAAATCCAAACATGTATTACGGCGTATCCACCTCATCAGGGAAATATTGAACCACAGTGAAGTGAAGATAACCTATATTGCAACAGATAGTAACATAGCCAACCCTTTGACTAAGGCAGTGTCGCTGCCTAAACATGTTAGACATGTAAAGTTGATGGGGACATATTGGAGTTTAGATTGGAACTAGGGAAAATGGGAGATTGTTAGTCTTAGTGCTCGTAGTTCAATCCTAAATGTCCAAATGTATATATCATCGTTAGCAATAAAATTAAAGCGGCTTTATATTACTTATGTGTTGGAGTAATATATCGATGTGTGCTTTGATCTATGCCCACAATGCAAATAGAACCATAGATCGAGATAGATCACACTCGATAGGTCCCTAGTCAACAAAGCTTCACTAGAAGCGACTAGTATGAAAGATGGCTTACGTTTGGTTAGTCATTGGAATGGGATTCCGGAGTCTGATCATAAATATCATGTGGGACATGATATTGGACGACCCAACATGAATATGTGTCATAAATCAAGTCATGAACATATTCATTGTCGTAGCTTGTCATGTATCCGTAGACCAAGGAGTCTTTGTGATTACTATGCAGTAAACAACTGAGTTTGACTTGACCCCAACATTGCTTGTGACAGGGTTTCCATAACGTCCAGGATTGGCTTGGGGACGGACTGCATGAGTGTCACGAAAGGCGGCTAAGGGATTTATCCAACATACTGCAATATGGGAAATATATCAGTTCACGGCCACTTGATCGAAAGTGACTGAATGAAAAGCATGGCCATGCACACGATACTAGGTATCATATATTCAGTCACCTCACATATCAAGGAATAGTGATTGAGAATAATAAGGATGACGGCTCTATGCCTTATCTCAATCAAGATATCGGTGATAAAAGGATAATGACAGGGATGACGAAAAGGTTAGAATCGATTGGGTCGATTCGTTATGCAGTGTCAGGCAATACTAAAGTCTCGTTAGTTTCCACTTATATAAGATCAAGTAAAATTGGATTTTACGTTGATCTATCGACATGCATAAACCTAAGGGTCACACCGAAGGATGAAACACATTGACACATTTATGGAGAATGGCTAAAAGCGAGTTGTCTCGGGACATGACCTAAACTGGGTTTTGGGTCATGTGCCTGTAAGTGAATAGGACTTTTTGGATCCAGAAAAGGCTTGGAGTCTTGGATTGATCACGTCGGATAATGTTGGACATTTCCGGTATGGAAGGCTTGGAGGCGATGAGCACGTCACGGGACCTCATTGGGAATGGCCATGGTCCATGTTCCAAGAGGCCCATGAAAGGCTCATGCAACCAAGGTCCATGGTGTAAGAACCGCCCCCGGTCGATCCCGGTCGAACATGTGACTTTTAAGACAAGTTTGACTTTATACGGGAAAAGTCAACCGGTGACTTAGAAGGTCATTCTGGACTTTTCCGAGACCCAAAATGCTTAGCCGTCATCACGGTTGGCTTAATTGGGCCGTTTCCTTTCATTTGAGTATAATAGTGAAGGAAGTCAAAGTTGGTCAAAATCGGACTTTTTATCGACTAAAACAATATTAATTATTGTGCTGGAAATAAATTTGGAAAGCTAGAGGACCTACTTGGACACTTGTCATTATTTGGTTAGAAGAGAGAAAAGGGAGTGGTCTTGGACCACTTTACCCTCCTAAAAGCTCCTACAAAGGAAAAGTATCTAAAGGGTTTTTAGTCATTAACCACCTCTAGGTATTATATGGAATTGGAAGACCAATTTTGATTCATTTGTGGGTGTAGCCGAAAATTGAGAGGAGAGGAAGAGAGAGGAGCTCTCATGGAGTCTTGAAGAAGAAGCAAAGGAAAAAGGACCAACTTGGTGTCATTTCCTACCCCTTTCTTCTCCATTTCATCATCATCATCTCCATCTCACTCTTCTAAAGGTAATGGAACTAGCTACATCTCTTTTCCCTTCATCTCATTTCATGGGTTTTGGGTTGGGTTTGCTAGAAGTTGTTGGTTTTGATTGAAATGAGGTTAGATGATGTTGATAAGAAGCTTTGTTGGGTCTTTGATGGAAGAACTTGAGTTTAATGGAGTTTTTGATTTGATTTTGATTTGGAGAATCCTTGCAAACTTGTTTATTTGTTGATTCCTACCATGGGTAGAGGAGTATTGGAGGTATTTGACTGTTTTGAGGGTTGGAGATGGTTAAAAATGGAGTTTGGTAGTGGATTTTCGGAGAAAATGAGCTGGAGGTTGAAGAAGGGCGAATCTGTCCTGGAGCGTCACGGATCCGTGACGGATTCTGTGACAGACGGAGTCACGGCTCTGTGAGGGAGTCCGTGACGGCACACGTCACGGCTCCGTGACGGCACACGTCACGGCTTCGTGACGGCACACGTCACGGCTCCGTGACGTCATCCGTGAGGGTTGGGGTCACGGCTCCGTGACCGTGTCCGTGACAGACCTGTTCTAGTGTATTTTGAGGGTTTTGCACCGTTTTCGATCCTTGTTTGGAGCTGAAATTTTGGGAAGGTTTTTGGGGCTTTACTTACTTTTAAGTGGAGTCTAATTAGAGTTTGTTTGGTGTTTATAGACCTTGGGACCGAACTTTAAGAACGAAGACCACGCCGGGACCCGTGTGAAGAACAGAGTTGCGACTTTTGAGCTTGACAACAGAGTTTAAAGGAAGACCACAAGGTAGGAAAAGTCTTATCTTCTTATTTAAACGCTTAGTATGCATGATTAGGATAATAAAATCGGAAAGGTCCTAGAATTGCCTATAGGATGCGAATAACTAGAATAATCGTATTTCAATTACTAATAAATGGATGAGTCTAGTATGCATGCTTAGGTTGATGATGCCTTGTGAAGCTTGCTTTCAATACTTGGGAATTGATTTACTGATAGAGAGGCTGTGAAGAGCTCTCTGATTAGTTGTGTGCTAGGTTCACATGCTTGGTTGCTAGTTATTAGGATAATTTAAGAGTCTAATGAAACTAGTTAGCTTGTATGATTGAATGCTTATTGGATCGTTCACATGATCGTTGATTAGTTGAATGATGGCTTGATTGATTAAGTGGCTGTGTTAATATAATTGTTGATTGAACGGATGATCGAGTATGACTGGTTGTGCCACGGGGTACAATCAGGTGATCGATGTACCGCTGGTTCGTGACAGGTAAGTATACGGTAAGTGTGAAATGTTATTGGGTGTTTTTGCTGTGATGAAAGTGTGATTTGGGAAGTGTTCATTGTTGGACAAATCTTGTGTTTGTTGATTTATTCTTATTCTTAAATTGTTGCTTGTTTGTTTGGTTCGGTACTACACCGGGGAGGGGGGGTAATCCGGTGTCGTTGTGGTGTTTGGAGTTGGACAGATACAGCGTGATTTTTGAGTGATGTGAGGAGCCTATGGCTCGGCAGATCCTACGGGATATTGAGTGATGTGAGGAGCCTATGGCTCGGCAGATCCTACGGGATATTGATTGATTATTGGAGCCTGAGAGCTCGGTAGATCCTACGGGATATTGAGTGATGTGAGGAGCCTATGGCTCGGCAGATCCTACGGGATATTGATAGATTTAGGAGCCTATGACTCGGCAGATCCTACGGGATATTGATGGGATTACTTCATGAGAGATGGTTTCTGAGGTTTCACCCAAGGGTGTGCGTCCTATGGGAGTACTACCTTGGTTCCCTATGACTATGGTCCTTTGGAGTCATTTTCGAGAATGCCGAAGAGGAGCATCCCTATGGGATGGTTTCCGGTGCTCCAATATATGTGCCTCCTCCGGACTGAGGGAAAATCTGATGTGATATGAATACTCTAGTTGATCGGAATATGGGAACCGAGGTGACACTAGAATCTATTCATAGATCGGAGGCTTGAGAAAGCAGGTGGTTGGCGTGATATCAATTACTCCTATTTAATCGTTATGATACCTTATATTGATTTTGTTATGGAACCCTTCTAGTTAATGTTATATTGTTCATATATTATTTCGTTGTACTTATTTTATTCTATCTTGTCACATTACCTCATTGTTAATCGTATTTTGTCATATTTGAGTTATCTGCTTACCCAGTACAGTATTGATCTAAGGGTTGAATTGTTAAGGTTTTTCCTACTGAGCGTAAGCTCATCCCCTTTAGTTTTCTTACGGTTTTACAGGTGTAGCTGATGTCAAGTGAGTTCGAGGCTCGGGAGCTTCTGGACATCTTGGGATTTTTCTTAGAGTCGTGTTGGTCATGTGTTTTGAATCTTATTTATTTGATTATTTACGTTGAGCTGTGACTCATTTGAAGTTTTGGAACTATTGATAACCGTTGATATTGAGAGAGTTTATCTTTTATTATAAAGGTTTTAGTATTTAATTATTGCATTTCTACTTTCTTTTCCGGTCACGTCTCGAATCTGGTCAAAACCGGATTTGGGGCGAGACAATTTGGTATCAGAGCCTGGTTTCTTTTGAAACAGGTTGTAAATTTTGAACTTGTTTTCAAAACCTCGGACCAACGTCAGTTAGGTGGGTAGAGTTAGGAGGTCTAAGTCGTGTACTCAGTGATGCAGGTTAAAGACACTAATGCATAGGGTGAGAACGACTCGAGTCTTACTGATTTTTTTAAATTTAAATCTTTTGCTTGCAAGGGTTACATCGCTTGAGTGGTATCCTTACCCTATGGACTGTGATGTACAGTGATCAGGGAAACCAAATGGTTGAGATCGGTATGAGGTTAACGAGCAATGATGGAACCGTATTGTATATTGTTGAATAAATTATCTGTTGAGTGTATACCACCGTATTGGTCGTTTCATGTTGTTAAGTCGAAGGATTGAGTGATTGAGGTATTGATGAGGTGGGAGTTTGGATTCATTGGAATGGTACTTGTGGGAGTGGGGGTGATCGAATGGTGGACTTGAGGAAGGACTGGAGTGTTAAGTTGTTGAAATTGTTTGAGTGTTGATTTGGTTGTGATGTTGATAACTGTTTAAAGAATCAAAGTTGAAAGAATGATCCAATTGGGATGACTTTTAGAACTCGAGTATGCTTACACCCTATTGATTGTGTGTGTACTTTACGAAGCATGAGAAATCTATGTATGGATTGTGTTGTGTGCCTTGCAGAGCATGAGAACTCTTTGTATTGATTAAATTGTGAAAATTGATTGGTAAATGATCCGTTTAAACGGAGGGTTAGTGGAAAATACGAATAGGTCATGCCGAATTTTCTGTAAAACTGAATTGGTTGTTCTATCACGAGTTGACTCATAGGCGCCACTGTAGTCAAATGTGATGGTTTGATGTCAAGTGGTTACAATGAGGTTCGGGGACGCCTGAATCGAGTTGTAACGATGCGAGATCGACTCGATTATTTTGATTAAAGATAAGTAACTGGGGACCGAGAAAGGTTATGTTAAGAGGATTAAGGACTTATTTCCAAACTGTTGCTTCGTGCTTTGAAACCCCGTGATGGGTGTGTTTGGGTGTGAACTTTGCCTCCTGTTGGAGTTGGTTGCATTACTTGCTTGCTGTGTGAGACGAACGATATGCGGACTTCTTTGTCTATATAAGTACTATATACGACTTATCTACTTAACCCTTGATCCAAGTAGGATCCGTCGTGACGAACGAGAACGTCCCTTTTTGTTTAAATCGTTTCATTAGTTGTAAACTGAGTTTGAACTGTACGTACTACTGCAGCGACCTTTCGTAATGTCTCATGTTTACGTCCCGAGAGGTACCAGAAGTCGCCCAGCTTTGGGGCAGAGCTAGTCACCAGCTGTTGGACTGGCAGGGCCAGCTAGCGCCCAGGGTGCTGCTCCCACAGAGCACCAGAGCTTCGAGGATGGACCATCAGGGTCACCAGTGAGAGATACTCCAGTCGCAGAGCCGACTCAGGCTACTCCTATTGAGGAGGTGGTGCGCGCAGTGCTAGCAGCACTCAGCGCTCAACAGGAGGCCACAACACCGGCAACAGAGCTCGTGCCCACCACTGAGACAGTCTCGGTCGAGAGGCCAGGTCAGATGGATAGCTACACAGCCCAGGCGCTTCGTGATTTCCGTCGTTTGGGTACACCGACTTTTTCTGGGAGTGCTGACTCCGAGGCAGCAGTTTTATGGTTGGAGCGGATCACTCGCAACCTTGATACGTCCGGTATTTCTGAGGGGCGTCTGAGAGTTTCCTTCTCCACCTTCCAGCTTGAGGGTGAGGCTTTTTACTGGTGGCAGTCTACGCAGACCAGAGTTGGTGAGGATTTTGAGCTTTTCAGTCGACTGATCCTGGAGCAGTACTTTCCGCGGTCAGTTCGGGATGATCGACGCCAACAGTTCATGGATCTACGGCAGAGGGGGATGACAGTAGTTGAGTATGCGGCGAGGTTCTTATCCTTGTCCCGCTTCGCACCCGAGATGGTCTAAGGACAGCAGTTGCAGGCGGTTCGAGCGTGGGCTCCTTCCTGCTATTGCGGATCGGATCATTGTTTTGAGGACAGAGGTGTACTCTACTTTGGTTGACCAGGCCTTAGCAGTGGAGAGGCACTTTCGCGAGACTAGCAGAGAGCGAGACGTCAAGCCGAGACCGAGTGGTTTCCTCAGGCCAGCAGAGAGGCGTGATGCTAGACGACAGAGGACTTCTGGGTACTTCCAGTCACAGTTTCAGCAGAGTGGTATGCGCAGAGGAGCAGCAGTGACATCAGTTGGACCTGCTCCATTGACACAGTTCTGCCCGAGGGGTAGAGGACCAGCAGAGCGACAGATGGATCGTCCATAGGGGTTTGTGAGAGGCAGCACGTTGATGATCGGACTTGTTACCAGTGCGGCTGTCAGGGGCACATTGCTTTCACTTGTCACGATCGGGTTGGAGCTGTACATCCACCGAGGCCCCAGCAGGCACAGCCTCGTCAGGCACCTCTCGGCCGACCACGACAGGCACTGCAGCAGAGAGCTCCGCGTCAGGCGGCGGGAGCGGCAGCCCCGAGACACCAGGCTAGGCCTCAGCAGCATGTGGAATTACCACCACCACCGAGAGGAGGACCACCGGAACGACAGGGCCGAGTGTATGCAGTTGCAGATGCTAGAGCTGAGGGACAGTACGCCGGCCATGAGACTACGCAGGGTACGTGTTTACTTTTTCATTCGTGGGCGTCTTTTTTGTTCGACACTGGTGCATCCCATTCGTTTATTTCTGCTTCTGTTGCTCGTTCTTTGTGTTTGAGGGTGGAGTTCCTTAGTAGCCCTTTGTGTCTTGAGACCCCAGTTACGGGGGAGGTAGTGTTGGATACTTTCTGTGGAGATTGTGAGGTTCGAGTGGCAGATTGCCCCTTCGTTGGTGACTTACTCGTTCTGGAGATGACTGCTTTCGACGTGATCTTAGGGATGGATTGGCTTACGAGGTACCGAGCGACGATCGATTGCTTTCGACGTCAGGTGACGGTGAGGTCAGGTGGCAGAGTTATTACTTGTGTATTGGTAGCAAGAGCGGAGTCCTTCTATCCGCCTTGACTACGGGAGTGGAGTCCGAGGTGGTGTGGTGTGGTAGAGATCTACCGAGAGTAGTATGTGAGTTTCCGGACGTGTTTCCGGAGGAGCTTTCAGGTTTACTGCCGGCGCGCGAGTTAGAGTTCCGGATCAACTTGATCCCCGGCACCGCGCCGATCTCGATGACACCTTATCGGTTCGCGCCAGCTGAGCTAGTCGAGTTAAAGCGACAACTCGAAGAGTTACGGGAAAAGGGCTTCATCCGCCGTAGTGTTTCACCGTGGGGAGCACCCGCCCTCTTCGTGAAGAAGAAGGGTGGTGCCTTAAGGATGTGCATCGATTATCGGAAGTTGAACCGGGTAACGGTGAAGAACCGCTACCCGATGCCGAGGATCGATGACATGTTCGATCAACTGAGAGGAGCAGCCTGCTTCTCCAAGATTGATCTAAGATCAGGCTACTATCAGTTGAGGGTCCAAAAGGACGATGTGGAGAAGACCGCGTTCCGGACGCGCTACGGACACTTTGAGTTTCTAGTGATGTCGTTCGGGTTGACGAACGCGCCAGCAGCCTTCATGGATTTGATGAATGGCATATTCAGACCTTACCTGGATCAGTTTGTCGTAGTCTTAGTTGATGAAATCTTGATCTACTCGCCTAGAAAAGAGGCACACGAGGAGCACTTGAGGATAGTGTTGACCTTGTTACGCACTCACCAGCTGTATGGGAACCTGGAGAAGTGCGAATTCTGGCTTGGAGAGGTGAAATTCCTCGGACATGTAGTGTCCCGGGATGGTATATTGGTCGACCCAGTGAAGGTCGATGCAGTTTTGAAGTGGGCGAGGCCCAAGAATGTTTTTGAGATCCGTAGCTTCTTGGGATTGGCAGGATATTACCGCCGCTTTGTTCAGGATTTCTCACGTTTGGCTGCACCTATGACAGCTTTGACTCGTAAGGGAGCAGATTTCCTTTGGACTAGTGAGTGTGAGCACTCTTTCTCAGAGCTAAAAGCTCGTTTGACTACCGCTCCAGTGTTGATTGTTCCGGAGCGGGGAGTGGGCTATGACGTGTACTGTGACACCTCAGGCGAGGGACTTGGTTGTGTCTTGATGCAGTCCGGGAAGGTAGTTTCTTATGGCTCAAGACAATTGAAGGTGCATGAGCGCAACTACCCGACGCATGATCTAGAACTGGATTACCGAGATCGTCGAAGGGACATGATGATGTTTGGGTTGTGGTTGATCGACTAACCAAGTCGGCACACTTTCTGGCGATGCGGATGACTGACACTGTGGACATGTAGAGTCGATTATACATCAGGGAGATTATTCGTCTTCATGGAGTACCGGTATCAGTGGTATCTAATAGGGATCCGCGTTTCACATCCAGATTCTAGAAGAGCCTACAGAAGGCATTGGGGACAGAGGTGCTACTGAGTACAGCTTACCATCCTGAGACAGACGGACAGTCAGAGCGTACCATTCAGATTTTGGAGGACATGCTTCGAGCTTGTGTGCTAGACTTTCAGGGATCATGGGAGGATCACCTACCTCTCGCAGAGTTCGCTTACAACAACAGTTATCAGTCCAGCATTGGGATGGCACCATTTGAGGCTTTGTACAGCAGACCATGTAGGTCGCCAGTATGTTGGACAGAGGTAGGGGAACGGAGCATACTTGGCCCAGATATGGTCAGAGAGACGACCGAGAAGGTCACTTTGATTAGAGAGCGGTTGAAGACCGCACAGAGTCATCAGAAGAGCTATGCAGATAGACGTCGCAGGCCGCTTGAGTTCTCGGTCGGGGACCATGTATTCCTGAGAGTGAGCCCGAAGAAGGGTCTATTGCGGTTTAACCGCGGCGGAGGAAAGCTGTCTCCACGCTTCATTGGACCATTTGAGATCTTGGAGAGAGTTGGAGTTGTGGCTTATCGCTTAGCTTTGCCACCGCAGCTTGGGAACGTGCATAACGTTTTCCATGTGTCCCAACTACGGAAGTACACGGCAGATCCCTCTCATGTGATCGAGTGGGCAGACATCGAGGTGGCAGATGATGTCTCTTATGAGGAGTAGACCGTTAGGATTGTGGATACAGGAGAGAAGGTCTTATGGAGGACTACTATACCTTTGGTTCGAGTGCAATGGAGGCATCAGGGAGCCGACTCGACCTGGGAGCGAGAGGACGAGATCCGGGAGAAGTACCCCCAACTGTTCGACCCTTGAGGTACCTTTACTTTTAATTTCGAGGACGAAATTCTTTTAAGGGGGGTAGATTGTAAGAACCGCCCCTAGTCGATCCCGGGCGAACCGGTGACTATTAAGACAAGTTTGACTTTCTTCGGGAAAAGTCAACCGGTGACTTAGAAGGTCATTCGGGACTTTTACGAAACCCAAAATGCTTAGTCGTCATCATGGTTGGCTTAATTGGGCCGTTTCCTTTCATTTGAGTATAATAGTGAAGGAAGTCAAAGTTGGTCAAAATCGGACTTTTTATCGACTAAAACAATATTAATTATTGTGCTGGAAATAAATTTGGAACGCTAGAGGACCTACGTGACACTTGTCATTATTTGGTTAGAAGAGAGAAAAGAGAGTGGTCTTGGACCACTTTACCCTCCTAAAAGCTCCTACAAAGGAAAAGTATCTAAAGGGCTTTTAGTCATTAACCACCTCTAGGTATTATATGGAATTGGAAGACCAATTTTGGTTCATTTGTGGGTGTAGCCGAAAATTGAGAAGAGAGGAAGAAAGAGGAGCTCCCATGGAGTCTTGAAGAAGAAGCAAAGGAAAAAGGAGAAACTTGGTGCCATTTCCTACCCCTTTCTTCTCCATTTCATCATCATCATCTCCATCTCACTCTTCTAAAGGTAACAGAACTAGCTACATCTCATTTCCCTTCATCTCATTTCATGGGTTTTGGGTTGGGTTTTCTAGAAGTTGTTGGTTTGATTGAAATGAGGTTAGATGATGTTGATAATAAGCTTTGTTGGGTCTTTGATGAAAGAACTTGAGTTTAATGGAGTTTTTGATTTGATTTTGATTTGGAGAATCCTTGCAAACTTGTTTATTTGTTGATTCCTACCATGGGTAGAGGAGTATTGGAGGTATTAGACTGTTTTGAGGGTTGGAGATGGTTAAAAATGGAGTTTGGTAGTGGATTTTCAGAGAAAATGAGCTGGAGGTTGAAGAAGGGCGAATCTGTCCTGGAGCGACACGGATCCGTGACGGATTCCGTGACGGACGGAGTCACGGCTCCGTGAGGTAGTCCGTGACGGCACACGTCACGGCTCCGTGACGTCATCCGTGAGGGTTGGGGTCACGGCTCTGTGACCGTGTCCGTGACAGACCTGTTCTAGTGTATTTTGAGGGTTTTGCACCGTTTTCGATCCTTGTTTGGAGCTGAACTTTTGGGAAGGTTTTTGGGGCTTTACTTACTTTTAAGTGGAGTCTAATTAGAGTTTGTTTGGTGTTTATAGACCTTGGGACCGAACTTTAAGAACGAAGACCACGCCGGGACCCGTGTGAAGAACAGAGTTGCGACTTTTGAGCTTGACAACAGAGTTTAGAGGAAGACCACAAGGTAGGAAAAGTCTTATCTTCTTATTTAAACGCTTAGTATGCATGATTAGGATAATAAAATCGGAAAGGTCCTAGAATTGCCTATAGGATGCGAATAACTAGAATAATCGTATTTCAATTACTAATAAATGGATGAGTCTAGTATGCATGCTTAGGTTGATGATGCCTTGTGAAGCTTGCTTTCAATACTTGGGAATTGATTTACTGATAGAGAGGCTGTGAAGAGCTCTCTGATTAGTTGTGTGCTAGGTTCACATGCTTGGTTGCTAGTTATTAGGATAATTTAAGAGTCTAATGAAACTAGTTAGCTTGTATGATTGAATGCTTATTGGATCGTTCACATGATCGTTGATTGGTTGAATGCTGGCTTGATTGATTAAGTGACTGTGTTAATATAATTGTTGATTGAACGGATGATCGAGTATGACTGGTTGTGCCACGGGGTACAATCAGGTGATCGATGTACCGCTGGTTCGTGACAGGTAAGTATACGGTAAGTGTGAAATGTTATTGGGTGTTTTTGCTGTGATGAAAGTGTGATTTGGGAAGTGTTCATTGTTGGAAAAATCTTGTGTTTGTTGATTTATTCTTATTCTTAAATTTTTGCTTGTTTGTTTGGTTCGGTACTACACCGGGGAGGGGGGGTAATCCGGTGTCGTTGTGGTGTTTGGAGTTGGACAGATACAGCGTGATTTTTGAGTGATGTGAGGAGCCTATGGCTCGGCAGATCCTACGGGATATTGAGTGATGTGAGGAGCCTATGGCTCGGCAGATCCTACAGGATATTGATTGATTATTGGAGCCTGAGAGCTCGGCAGATCCTACGGGATATTGAGTGATGTGAGGAGCCTATGGCTCGGCAGATCCTACAGGATATTGATAGATTTAGGAGCCTATGGCTCGGCAGATCCTACGGGATATTGATGGGATTACTTCATGAGAGATGGTTTCTGAGGTTTCACCCAAGGGTGTGCGTCCTATGGGAGTACTACCTTGGTTCCCTATGACTATGGTCCTTTGGAGTCATTTTCGAGAATGTCGAAGAGGAGCATCCCTATGGGATGGTTTCCGGTGCTCTGATATATGTGCCTCCTCCGGACCGAGGGAAAATCTGATGTGATATGAATACTCTAGTTGATCGGAATATGGGAACCGAGGTGACACTAGAATCTATTCATAGATCGGAGGCTTGAGAAAACAGGTGGTTGGCGTGATATCAATTACTCCTATTTAATCGTTATGATACCTTATATTGATTTTGTTATGGAACCCTTCTAGTTAATGTTATATTTTTCATATATTATTTCATCGTACTTATTTTATTCTATCTTGTCACATTACCTCATTGTTAATCGTATTTTTTCAAATTTGAGTTATCTGCTTACCCAGTACAATATTGATCTAAGGGTTGAATTGTTAAGGCTTTTCCTACTGAGCGTAAGCTCATCCCCTTTAGTTTTCTTACTGTTTTACAGGTGTAGCTGATGTCTAGTGAGTTCGAGGCTCGGGAGCTTCTGGACATCTTGGGATTTTTCTTAGAGTCGTGTTGGTCATGTGTTTTGAACCTTATTTATTTGACTATTTACGTTGAGCTGTGACTCATTTGAAGTTTTGGAACTATTGATAATCGTTGATATTTAGAGAGTTTATCTTTTATTATAAAGGTTTTAGTATTTAATTATTGCATTTCTACTTTCTTTTCTGGTCACGTCTCGAATCCGGTCAAAATCGGATTTGGGGCGTGACACATGGAACTAACTTATTAAGTCTTGATTAATTAGTATTAAGTACGCAAGACAAGGATTAAGGTGTTGGTGATTCACCACTTAACCCCATCTTGTAGGGGTGGGCATGGGCGGATATCCGGCCCGGTCCGCTTAAATTTCGACCCGCCCGCATATATGTGGATTGGATGAACTTGATTCACAATCCGCCCACACATCCGCAAATTTGGAAAGTTATCCGCCCACTCGGATTTCGGGTGGGTCGGGTTCAGACCCGCATATCCGAAAAATAAATAAATAACTGGTTTAACATATAATCCCATAATCAAAACCTTAAATACATACACTTAATATCCCAGTAGTACTTTCATATCTAAACAGTTTTTCCTTATCCACTTCCTACATCATATTCATACCTATCCATGAATTTTACAATTCATCAAAAAATAGTCTTGTAATAGTGCAATACAAAATGTCATCATCTCGATGACTATCAAATTACATGAGTGCATCATTTGTAAACTACCTAACCCAACCATAACCCAAAAAATTCCTAACTACCCAACCAACTTAAATACAAAATGAATCATTTGTGGCTGCTTTCTTTGAAGTTGAGTGTTGTTGATAGTATAAAAAAAACCTTCATAATAGAGCACTCATGTAGGCAGATGCAGTAACTAAGTAGCTTCTAATTCTGCAAAAAGAAACATGAGTTGTTAATATTACAAAAAAAAACTATTTAGACTAAGTAAATTACATATCATTAAACAAAAAGTATACCAGCTTCGAAATCTTCAAGCTCTTTGTGATCTTGCATGAATGTGATCTTGCTAGTAGAGCTTCTAATCCAATCTTGAAGACAAACTAGTGCTTCAACAGTCCTTGGAGTTAATGAGCTCCTAAAATCATCCACAATCCTACTTGCTGCAGAAAAGGCAGATTCAGATGATACAGTAGTAATGGGGACTGCTAAAATATCCCTAGCCATAATAGAAAGTATCGGGAACCTAGGAGAATTGCACTTCCACCAATCTAACAGGTTGAACTTAGCCACATCTTCCTCCACATCTTCACTCAAATATTTGTCCAATTCAGTTTTAACAACACTATCTAAGGAATTCTTACACCTTTTAAAGGCAGCCCTCAAATGACTTCCTCTAGTGTTATTCTCAACTAAATTGGTATGGCTAGACTATGGATTAAGTTCACCTATACTATCAGATGTGGAATGCAATTTAACATACTCATCAAGCATGTCATATAATGTGTCCTTCACACTCAAAGAAAGCGCATATGCAGCGTGTTCATCATACATACACTCAATACCATACTTAACAACTTGCAGCTTATTCCTAGGATCAAAAACAAATGCTAAAAAGATGAGCACATTAATTTTGGACAAATCTGTCCAATACTTATCAAATTTCAGCTTCATCTTTTCAGCCACAGAAATCATATGATGATCATTTTCAACCATTAGACCCTTTTTAATGAACTGAAAAGTGTCATTCATTTCTTCAAAAAATATATTTGATGTAATATATGAAGAACCGGGCACTCTACAAGTTAAGTCATAAAAGTGTTTGAGAAATGGAAGAAAAGACTTGACAATGGCCCAATCATGATCACACAAAATGCCTAGAAGCTCTTTTGATTCTTTCTTAAGAACCTTTGACATTTCTTTCCTAAAAGTCTCATCCTCATGATCATATTTCTCAAAGGCAGCCTCTAACTTAACAGCAGAAAGTAGCATAAGGTATGTAGAATTCCATCTAGTACACACATCAAGAGTCAATAAAGCTTTGGTGTCTAGTCTACAATCTATCACACATGTTCTGAACCTAGACAACCTAGATGGGGAGCTTCTTACAAATTTCACAGCAGCCCTAATTCTATCAATAGAGGGTAAGAACTGATTAATTCCATCGCTCACAATAAGGTTAATGATATGGGTCATACACCTCATATGCATTAACCTTCCACTCAATATATTTGTTCCTAAAATGTTGAATTTTCTCACGAAGTGCTTAACAGCCGGTTCATTTGCACTTGCATTGTCAACAGTCACAGCTAGCACTTTATCAATACCCCTATCCCTAAGACAATACTCTATAGTCATCCCTATATCCTCCCCTTTATGACCATGAATTTGACAAAAATTAATGATATTTTTATGTAAGACCCAATCTTCATCAATAAAGTGAGCAGTCAAACACATATAATTTATTTGTTGGCCACTAGTCCAAGTGTTTGTGGTCAGTGATACTCTAGGGGACTTAGACCTAAAGAAAGTCAACATTTTTTGCCTCTCACTGTTGTAAAGGTCATTGGCATCCTTTTTCATAGTTGTCCTAACAGGGATACTAAATTGAGGGCAGCAAGCTTTCATAAAGTTCATAAACCCCTCACGGTGTACAAAGCTAAAAGGGAGTTCATCTACAACAAGCATCTTAGCCAATGCATCTCTAATGACAACTTGGTTAAATTTCCATGCATTCAAAGATAATTCCATACTCCCTAAAGGCACAGATGTGAATGGTATCGTGCCTTGTGATTTATCAACATTCCTAGCAGGGTTACGTGCACATTTAGTAACATGATGCTTTAAATTTGAAGTGCCACAAGTCCTAGGATCACATTTATATGATGTACCACAATGCTTGCAACTAGCATACAACTCACCAGCACCATTTCTTACTGGTTCATTAAAACGGTCCCAAGCTATGCTAGTTTTCCTAGTTTTTTTAAGACTTGTAGGAAGGGTTTGAGATATAATACCTAAGGCTGCTGCCTCTTGCTCAACAGCAAGGGCAGCAGCACCTTGAACTCCTCCAACAGCAGCCTCAACTACTCCAGCACCAACTTCAACTTCTCCAACATCATTGTCTCCCTATCCAAGACCTTGAGTCTGTTGGCCTCCTTCCATTATGCAACCTAACACACCAAATATGTATAAAAAAACACAACTCATCAAAACAGTTTAAAAATATAGTTAAATAAAGTTCATTAAAAACACACCGATATGAAATTGGTCACAACCAGAATATCAGTTCAATACAGTTAAATAAAGTTAATTAAAAACACATTTAGTTTTCAAACAAATCACAAAGTTCATCAAAAAAAACACATACTTAGCAAAATATAAAATTATGGGCTAAACATAACTTGTAGATGCACATGCTCACTCTTCCTTTTCTTTATACTACTTTTGTCACCATGTTGTTGTATAATTTTTTTGCTATCATCTAAACTACTTGATCATAACATGCCAACTAAAGCTTAAATAATTCTCATAACCCACTACCAACATGTATTTTTTTCATTAATTATGAACAAACATGGATCTGGTTTGCATTTAAAGAGAAGGAAAATACATACTTTACTAAAAAATCATTTTTAGTTTACTGAAAAAATCTTTAAAAAATCAGTACAGTTCATCAAAACATATACTTTGTTTACAAAAAAACACAAAGTTCATAACCTGATGAAACATTAAAAAAAATACATACTGAAATTGAAAAACAGGTTACAGTACCATAAACAAAAAAAAAGAGAACGAAGCAAAATATAAAATTACTTGATTATGCTCATGTTCATGTTCCAAATTCCAAAACACACATATATAGTTCATCAAATCAATATCATTTGATAATCAAAGTTCATCAACACACATACTTAGTTAAACTACACAAAAAATCATTTTTAGTTTACTGAAAGTCTTTAAAAAAAATCAGTACAGTTCAATAAGGCCAATAAGTTAAAAAATGAAACTTTTTTTGCAAAAAGTACATATCTTCATTGCAATAAGGCCAATCAGTTAAAAAATGAAACTTTTTTGCAAAAAGTACATACTGAAATTGAATAACATGTTACAGTATCATAAACAAAACAAAAGAGAACGGAAGCAAAATATAAAATCACTTGATTATGCTCATGTTCATGTTCCATATTCCAAAACACACATATAGTTCATCAAATCAATATCATTAGATAATCAAAGTTCATCAACACACATACTTAGTTAAACTAAACAAAAAATCATTTTTAGTTTACTGAAAATCTTTAAAAAAATTAGTACAGTTCATCAAAACACTAAACACACATCAGTACAGTTCATCAAAACACTAAACACACATACTTAGTTTACAAAAAAAAATCACAGTGCACAAATAAAAGTTAAACAAAGTTTCATCAAAACACACATACTTACTTAACAAAAAAATCTCATAATACACAATAATATCAGTTTAAACAGAATCAGTAATATAAAACATGAACTCAGAGCACTTGTGAGAAAGAAAAAAAAAAAAGCATACCCATACCCAGTTTTACTGTCTTGTGTTATGAACTGAAGCTCCAAACTGGCTAACTCCAACCGAATGATTTTCCTAACAAAAAAAAATCCAACACAATACAAGTTAGATTCAAGTAAAAAAAAAACTAAGAACCTAATATTCTGTAAATGAAGCAAAATACTTAGACCATTTCACAAAAACTCAAAATACACACAATATGATATCAGTTCAACAAACTAATATAAAACATGAACTCAAAAAAAACATATACTTAGTTTACAAAAAAAATCAGCAACTACGCAGTATTCATTTAAACAACTCTTACGAACAACTTTTTCAACAAGGTACAATTTCAGAGAAAAAACCCAATATTTTACACACCGGCTCAAAATGAGCACATTAAGTTCACAAAACAAAGTCAATTCATCAAAGTGTATCAAAAATATTAGAACATCGAAGTCCATCAAAAATGAAAAACAATATCAGTTCCTCAATATACACAACAGTAGTTTACAAAAAAAAGCACAAAATATGCAACATATTAGTTCTTCAAACTCAATAATATCAGTAATATAAAACATGAACTGAAAAAAAATACATATATTTAGTTTACGGAAAAAAAAAATCATCAAATACACTATATTTGTTAAGCAAAGTTTATCACAACAATTCTTACCAAAAAAAATTTAAGTGCAAAAGAATGTTAGTTAAACAAATCTCATCAAAATACACATATGTAGTTTACAAAAAAAAAAACTCTCATTATACATAAAATAAGATAAACATAGTTTACCAAATTCATACACATGCAACACTATAAATAATATATAGCATGAACTCATAACACTTGCGAGGAAAATTTATACATGTAGGTTGTACTAAGTTTAAATGCCTTTTGAAACAATCCACAACACCAGACGAGATGACCCTGCGAATCCAACAAGGGAGAAGTTAGATTTAAGTAAAAAAAAAACTATGATTATACAAATAAAGTAAAAAAAACAAAAACCCATAATATATTTAGGATTTCGGGTCAAACCTGAGATTAAGTTTCTTCTTCTACCGCCATGAGTAACAATGAAAACATGAGTGAAGGAACTCAGGAACACGAGGAGAAGGTCTCTGGTGGTGGGTGAGATTTCTGATAGAGAGAGAGTTGTGTGGAAGAGAGAGTTGAGAGAATTAAGGTTAGAGTATGAGATAGAGAGAAGATAAGGTGTAGAGAAATCATAAAAGAAGAGAGTCGTTGAAAAGGAGTGATTCTCCTTGAACCACGTAGCTTAATCTTGACCTTGTGTTCAAAAAATCTGATTCTGATCAACGGCTCACAACAAATATTGAAATATACATTATAATATTAACACATACTTCGGGTGGGTCGGTTAAACCGCGTAGAACTCATACTCGATCCGCAACCCACCCGCATTTATGTGGTTTTAACACTTTTCAGCCCATATCCGGCCCGCAATCCATCGGTTCTGTCTCACTCGGTTCTCTGGTCGGGCGGGCCCGGACCCGCGGGGTTTTTGCCCACCCCTACCATCTTGTCTTGCCATACTTAGCACCATACTTGTCTTACTTCACACCATGCTTCACACCTTACTTGTCCTTGGCAGTTGTTGATTATATTGATGTTTTAAGTCATCTTTTTCATATAACAAAACACAAGACAAGAATAGGAACACAAATCTCTTTTCCTCCTTTGTAAATTTCGGCCAACAAGGTAAAATTCTCTCCATTTGTGTTCTTGAGTCATCTAAAGAAGAATTATGTGGCTTTGATTCCAATTGGATACGTAGGCGTCTTGGAGACTCAAGCCGATCATCGTTTCTTTGGTGTTCTCTTCCTTTTCTTGAACTAATTGGTAAGGAAACATCCATATTGTTTATTCTCTTGTGTATCTAATATTTGGTAGTGCTCTATGGCATGACCTCGAGTTATTTCTGCTGCAAGTATGTGTTCATACCCTCCATCGAGACCCAACAAAAAGTGCAGGGGATCAAGGATGATAATAGGTTGCTGAGAAGGTCCCTAGGAAAAGGAAGAGATTGAGATTCAGATTTATTCCCATTCTAGAGGGACAGGTTGTGGCTCCTCTGAAACATCATGTATGTCTCTAGTACCATCAGTGAGAATACCGAGGTTGTTGAGAAGGCTTCGCCTCGCGGCCCTTGGGGTCGTTCTCCCTCGCCCATATACATGAGTGGATCCAAATTCTCCTACTGGGGGTCAGGTGTTGTCCCTCATTCTACAGTCCCAGTAGGAAGGCTCTCCGACTGTTCCGACATACGACATCCCCTTCCCGCCCAGGTCGGAAGAGGGGTCGGGGCCTTGGTGTAGGATTATAGGATGTGTTACGTTAACATGTAGGAAAAAAAATTCCTAAACTTTTGTCACTTATAATCCAAATAACCTAGATCACACATTCATATAATTCCTGATCTATGTGATAATTTAATAGAGATTACCTCAATGAAGAGCACTTTTGTCACGCCCCAATTTCAGTAAACCGAACTCAGGACGTGAAACTTTAAAACAATAAATTATTTTGAAACCTTTTACATTAAATCACTTTAAAACACCATTTGTTCAACAAAATAATATTTACAACTTAAAATACGTCCCAACAAGTGGACAAAAGTATGGTATCCGTCGCTAGACTCAAAATACACCTAGAATCCCGCTCCTAGCTCTTCAAGCTTCAGAAGCTCACCTAGTCCAACCTGCGACTGGTACCTATAGGAAAAGCAGCTAGGGGTGAGCGTTCGCTCACCACCATGGATAACAGACTGAGTACGACATACTTAGCAGACAATGCCGGTAACACCAACAACAAACTCAACACCGGGGATCACCATCCCCAACTCAAGTACTCCGACTGACACACACCCACTGACACTTTCCTCAACCGACTCAATACTCGGACACGTAAAGTAGACCCGACACAACGATCGATGACCTCCTCCAAAGACACGACAGACAACCACGCAACACCCAAGATCACAAAGGATCGCACACCAAACAAGATCACAGAGGATCGCACGCCAGCTGCTCAGTAACCCATCTCTGTCTCTCGCGCTTTTACCGATCCCAGTCAGGTCAGGCGGTCGACCTGCCGCGCAAACCACGAAACTTCTCCCGACACACAGCCGGGAAACTAGCCCACAACCTCTCCGCTTCTCCCGATCCCAGTCGGGAGGCTAGCTACACCACCAACCTCGCAATTCTTCCCCCAATCCCAGTCGGGGGGCTAGCCCACAACCTCTCCGCTTCCCCCGATCCCAATCGGGAGGCTAGCCGCACCACGCAACTTCCCCGACACAAAGTCAGGTTTCCAACCTCAGGTAACCACAATCACAATCACAAGCAAGGTTCAACACTCCACAGGCACTCATGGCCACCCAAGACACCAACAGTAAAACACGGACTCAACAACCCCACGGGCATTCACGGCCTCCCAAGACACACCAACCGTAACTCACGGGCTCAACAACCCCACGGCCACTCACGACCTCCCAAGACACACCAACAGTAACTCACGGGCTCAACAACCCCACGGGCACTCACGGCCACCCAAGACACACCAACAGTAACTCACGGGCTCAACAACCCCACAGGCACTCACGGCCTCCCAAAACACACCAACAGTAAAGACACGGGTTCAACAACCCCACAGGCACTCACGGCCTCCCAAGACACACCAACAGCAAAGACACGAGTTCAACAACCCCACAGGCACTCATGGCCACCTAAGACACCAACAGTAAAACACGGGCTCTCATGGCCACCCAAGACACAACAGTAAAATACGGGCTCTCATGGCCACCCAAGACACAACAGTAAAGTACGGGCTCTCATGGCCACCCAAGACACAACAGTAAAGTACAGGCTCTCATGGCCACCCAAGACACAACAGTAAAGTACGGGCTCTCATGGCCACCCAAGACACAACAGTAACGTACGGGCTCTCATGGCCACCCAAGACACAACAGTAAAGTACGGGCTCTCATGGCCACCCAAGACACAACAGTAAAGTACGGGCTCTCATGGCCACCCAAGACACAACAGTAAAGTATGGGCTCTCATGGCCACCCAAGACACAACAGTATAGTACGGGCTCTCATGGCCACCCAAGACACAACAGTAAAGTACAATCAACCTCCGGCATAACCAATGCCTCCAACAGTCCTAATATCAACAGTTTCACAATCAACCTCCGGGCATGGTCATATGCCTCCAGTACTTCTAATATCGATAAGTTCACAATCAACCTCCGGGCATGGTCATATGCCTCTAGTAATTCTAACGTCGATAAGTTCTCTGCTTCTACGACACTACTAAGTGTCACATGCATTTCCAAACTTCGATAACCTACTTAACCCACGACACCCCAAGTGTCACATGCATTTCTAATATTCGATAACCTACTTAACCCACGACACCCCAAGTGTCACATGCATTTCTACTGTTAACTTTCCCTAGTCAGGGCCGAGATCCGGCTACTTTTCCTTACCTTGTGCTTGTTCTCCGAAAGCTAACCAACGAGCTCCGGCGTGATCTCAGTCACTCGCCTAGCTTCCCTTTCCCTCGGTCTGCAGCACGATCTAAAAGAATACAATTTTAAGGTACTTTTAAACTCGCAGGAATAAGCTGAAATTCAATAAACTTAACGCCCAAACGTAACCCCGACAATGTCGATCACTCCCAAACTTCCCAATTACTCGACATTGTCGATAAAGGACTCGGAAAAGCCCGATTCGCCTGACATGGCGAATCTGCCCGGGTTTTGGAAATGCCCTTTCGGGGCTCCGAAAATTCCCGTTTTTGTTTCTACGGTCTTAGAATAATTCAAGGGTTCCTAGGCACTCGACGGAATCGAATTCCGACCTCCGAGTCAATTAATTAACGTTTAAAGTTTCTAAACCCGATAATTACAACTTTCGCATTTTAATTCCAAATTTCGATTCGGTTGTGGGTAAATGGTCCGGGGAACGTTCTAAACCACCCGAACACTAAACCCGAGCACCCGAGCACGTGGGACCCACCCGGCCCAACTTGGTTGTGGGTCCTAGGGTTTAAGTGGGCCCGGCCCACCATGGTGGTGGCAGGCCCTAGCTCCGGCCAGCCACCCCTCATGGTGGTCGGCCACCCCCTATGGTGGCCGGAGCTCCTCCCGAGCTCCCGGTTGTCGGAAAACGTTCTCCTTCACCTCCAAACGTATCCAAAACGTCTCCAACACTCCCCCAACATCAAAAAAACCTTAAACTAATAGTTTCAAACCAAAACCTAGATTTAGAAAATGACAAATCGAAGATCGGTTTGGTGTATACCGTAGAGGAAGACGGGGGGAGTGTGAATCTCCAAGCTTGAGACGATCCAAGGGTGGAAGACGTGAATAGTGGACACCCAAAACCCTAGCTCTCTTCTTCTTCTTCTCCTTCTCTCTCTAACTGTCTTCTTTTCTTTTTTTGATTTTTTGTTTCTCTTTCTACAAGGGTGGCCGAACCCCCCCCCCCCCCCCCCCCCCTTTGTCCTCCTCTCATCAGAAACGCGAAAAACGGACGTTTCGGGCCCCGAACGGGCACTTTTCCCAAGAAATTACGAAACTTGACGGGCTACAAGGAAACGGCTCAACTAAGACCGTTGCGATGACGGCTAAGCTTTTTGGACCCAAAAAGGTCCTCGAATGGACCAAAACGTCGCTCGGTTGACTTTTCCAGCGAAAAGTCAACATTTCCCAAATTGATCAGAAAGTTGCCCTGAGTCTCCCGGAACTAACTTTGGTCGATATCGGGGTCATCTTAAGTCCGGTATGACTCTCGGGGTCAATTTTAGGTTCAATTCAGTGTCTGTCTTAAAAATTTTAAATTTTCCTGTTTTTCGCAGGTTTGACTGGCGTTGACCGGGAGTGGTTATTACAAATTTCAATCAACTGGTTCGAAGCGGAGACCTTTAGAAGTGTCGGTACAGGCGCCCAAGTGTTCGCCCTCTAAAGGTATCCACATGAGAAAGATAGATCCACAACTGAGCACGCTAGTAGCCCTTGAACGAAGAACTCTCAACTCATTATGTGGAGGCCGAAAATCAGAACAGTGATGCTTGTTTTTTTTTTCGACCAAGGTAGCTCTTTATTTATAGGTGTTGGTATTACTTTTCAAAGCTAAATAGAATTAGGAAACTTTAACCTAGTTCAACTATCCTTCCTTATTCTAGACTTTCTAGAATTTAGGGTTTTCTTTAAATCCTTTTAACTAAATAAAATATATATCCAATTAATTGGTTTGGCCAAATACTCATATTGAGCTATAGGGGTGTTCGACCAATCCTTAATTATTTGATATATTTGGTCTTTTTATTTGTCTATTTAATTACTATACTCTATAATAATTAAATACAAATATCATTTCTTTTGTGAGTATTTGAATTAAATAAAATTGATGTGTTTATTATATCAAATATAATTGCACATCATTTTATTTAATCCAAACCATTTCGTCCATTTTGTTACAGTCTTTCTCTATTATGTGTGACCCTTTAGGATTCTATGAGTACTGCAACAAGATGTGTCACCCACGGGTCATGGGTAACTTCTAGCAAGGCCCACAATTTTCCAAGTCATAGAACTAATTGATATGTTCCTACTTGGCTTGTTTGTTTTGGTTTTTTATTTTTTGGGGGGGAATATTCTCCTTGGTTTTAAAGGTTTTGTCTTTAAGCTCTATTGTCAGAAGCTCCTCTATAATCGTTGTTTCTAGTCTTTTGACCTTAAGATGCTTTCCTGCTTGGAAAGTCTCTCCTTCTAGTAAAATTCTGAGCTGATAAAAAAATTACTTCGTCAAGTCCTGTTATTAAAGTAGTTTTATCCTCTTGTTATTTGGCAATTGTCACGACTGAACAAAGGCATAGAAGCATCATCCTTTCTAATTCAGTCTCAACATGTTCTCTTGATTCTGAGTGAGTAATGTAGGTGACTAATCAGACGCATATCCATTCTTCTTTTACAAACCTCCTACTCATCAAGAATGGCCATTATGATGACATCTAACTTGTGTTATACAAGTGACAAGTCTTTATGACCATCACCCATATGTCTCACATGTGTTTATTCATATTTGGTCATAACCTTTATAATTATATGTTAAGACAAGCATTTTGTTATGTCAAGTCATGAATGTAGATCACATGGTGATGTCATGTTCGTAGGACTAAAGACTACTTTGATAGTTGAGATATACTCATGTCTCTTTGTTTTATGGAGTATTCTCAAGGTGGGTCGTTCAAATGTCAAACTCTTTGGCATTTGTGACTTTGACTCATATCTCTATTGCATGGTCAGTAAAACATGATCATCTCGTCAAAATCACATTACCACTAACTATCGGCTCATGCTAGGGACTTGTGAATGAATCTACTCTTTTGTCTATTAATAGTTATACTATTTGGGAAATGTTCCCAATTATCTTATAAAGAGTAATGCATTCACTGTTCATTAACATTGCAACTTAATGATAATAAAACGTTTGCCAACTTATCATTAACTCAGAAACACGATGTAACATGTCAATGTGGATGTGTCCTAGAGCACAAACCCCAACACTTGGTTCTCTGTTAGGGGTCCCCTTCGACCTATAGGGGCCACTAGAATGACCCCTTCTTGGTACCTTGTCATGCCATTGAGATGATTCGGGGACCTCGAGACCCATTGAAATCGACCTAGACAAGGATCCGGAGAAGAAGATATCGCACTCAGATTTCCCGACGGTTCCCAAGCAGTAGTGGTTCAGTATTTATAGGGGCATCCACCATATACTCCTGCTAATGAATCGGGCCCCTTTGTCTTTGGTCGGGTTGAAGCTTCCGATAATCCCGATAGGCCTCCAAGTGTGGCATTGAAAGCATGGTCCTCTTGGTGGCCGATCCCTTTTGCCCCGGGGGTTCCATACCCCACGAACTACTGGGGTCAATGGTGCATCCAATCGGGGAGGGCAGGGTCCACAGTGTGAGTATTTCCAATTGGAGGCTAGAAATGCAAATTGGCCGTTTCGCAAACTCCAATTGAATCGACTGCGCCCAAATCAGCCAGGGTTTCCAAGGTCCTCTACGAGGCCTTACCGTCCTTGGCTCCGCAGGTAGAGCCACCTACGCAGTAGGTAAGAGATCTCGTGTTGATTGTGGCGTATGTGACCAACGGCCTGCGACATGGTGATGGATCGAAAGAGAAGCCCTACCGTCGTAAGGGAAGGGCCATGGCCTAGTCCCCATGGTCATATCAGGGTGACGGCACAGGTTACAAACATAGAGGAGAGGGGTGGCCCGTCATGGTCATGAAAAGAAACCCTACCAAACAGGTGAATGACATCAAACTTATCATTACATCAGAATTTAATCTCATAAACAAAATATGAGGTTACAAATATTGAAAACTATCCAATGTCTCCGGTAACGGCAAAGGAAGATGAATAGAATTAGAGAAGGGCGTGTTCGGTTGCTTTTTTTTATTTGGTTAAGTACTTCAGGCAAAAGGCATACATAATCAAATTTTCTGTGTAATACACAAGTCAATTCTCGTCCCCATACAAAAAGGACGGGAATTGTAAACAGTCATAGAACTTAACAATTCCTCCGAATGTCGTTTGTTGATTTATTCCAAACTGTAGTAGTATCCTTTCGGGCCAAAAACCAAGGACCCACTTACAAAGCAAAACCAAGCATTTATGAGATGCACGAGTATGCCAGAGCCTTCTCCTCGGTGAGCTCTTCAGCAGTCAAGTCCAACTTCTTCCTGGAGAATTCATCGATGCCAAGTCCTGCATAAATCGAACATACATAATTACAGCCCAAGTAAAAAGAGCAGAGTTGCAGCATCGATGGGCTTAATAAACTAAAAGCATCCCTAATGATAAAATCAACTTCTTAAAACAAATTGTGTGAATAGGTTGCAAACGTAAATGCAGGTAAGAAACGACTGCCGCAGAGGTAGCAGACTTGCAGTATCCAATAAACGACATCTAATCAATTAACCCATGGATTTTACTTCAAGGCTTGGACCATTATAGTGTAGAAGGGATTTCCTTTTCCCTTGTTCAGGGATCAGGGACAGGTTTTGGAGGTTACCAAGCAGCTCAGCAGACCAGCTGACCTCATACCTTTGGATAAAATGGCATCAAATCAACTATATGTATAGAAATACGTCAATTAGAAATTTACCTTGAACAATCGTCCATTCTCCATTCTTACAGGTTACAGGGAATGAGTAGATGAGCCCAGCCTGTACACTGTATGAGCCATCAGAGTACACCCCCATAGAAACAAAAGTGCCCTGTATAGCGAAGAAAAAAAGAAAGAAGTATAAGGCAAACTCCATGTAATGTATCACAACAAAATCCAGAGACAGACACCAACCTCCGGTGTTCCAAGGACCCAATCACGAATGTGGTCACAGGCAGCACTAGCCGCAGATAACGCGCTAGAGAGCTTTCGAGCTTTTATGATTGCAGCACCACGTTGTTGAACAGTGCTAATGAACTCTCCATTCAACCTAACACATAAGAACAGTTTTGATTTAGTATACTTCACTAAACTAATACAGCCAGAAGGCACTAATAGAAAAAAGGAAAACATGTTCTTACCAAGCATCATCCTTAATAAGCTCACGGACTGGCTTTCCACAAACAGTTGCATGGTTCACATCAGGATACTGAGTTGATGAATGGTTTCCCCAAATGATAACATTTTTAACATCAGATACTTGAACATTTAGCCTCTCCGAGATTTGACCCAAAGCCCTGTTATGATCAAGTCTAGTCAAACAGGTAATGTTCTTTTCTGGGAATGACGGTGCAAATTCCTTCAGAATCAATGCATTGGTATTTGCTGGGTTGGCAACAACTAAGACCTAAGAGAGATAAGAGGCACTAAAAGTCAGAACAAGATGAAAGAGTAAATAACAATCATAAAACAAATTAGTTAGTAGTTTTGTTGGATTTAATGTATGCAGCCTACACCGAGAATATGAAGCCATTTGGGTATAGCATTTTTATATAAAGCGTTCCCCAAGTACAGTACATGGAAAAAGACCTGTATACTTGACAGAGTAAGATGATTAGTTCATTTCCAGTATGTTTTGAACATGAAAAATTAGAGAAACCAGTATAAAAGGAAAAGCAAAATTATGAATAAGGGATAGTTACAAATGACTACTCTAACATCTGGCAAGATCTGAAGTGCGGTTGTCCGCCTCCTTCATCTCTTGCAACACTTCGCCGCTTCTGAACAATCCGAGCATACCCCAAAAAACGCCGCCGATTTGACTGCGGGCTCGATTGGGATGTCCTGAGCTTCGAGTTCTATGATTTGAACTCGAAAGCAGCGATCTAGGTTGGGAGGACGAATTGTATGGTTTTGGGATCTATTTGTACTGGTAGGAAGTTATTGTGCCGACGAAGAAGTCGTCAAACATGGAGGCGAAGCTTGAAGCTTGGGAACGGGGATGGGTGAAAATTCATCGGCGATGGGGAAGTCGACCCACTGATCTGATCTGTCTCCTAGTCCATGCCAGACCTCGCCGCTCCGGTGAACAACCAGATTTGTAACTCCAGTCACCGTATACACGATGAAGAATATCTTTTTTAGAAAATGAATTAATTTATTTAAGAAAATAATAAATAAGAAAAATATGTGAATGAAAATTAATAAGAATTATAGACAAATAAAAAATAAATATTAAAATAATAAAAAAAGAAAATTAATTTTCATACTTTATCAAAAAAAAATAGATTTATAAATTTATAACAGAATTTAAATAAACTTTTTCTTTTTGAAGATATGAATTTAAAATGTTGGTGAAATTTTAAGGACTTGTCAGGGTATTTTGGTCATTTTGCTAAAACCTTAGTAGAAAATGATGAAAAAACTAGCGTTGTTAAAAGTTGTATATGTTAGGGTAGAGTAATCTTTTGTAATTATCCCTATGAACAATGATTTCACTTACGAACATGTATTTCCAAACCTAACACTTCAAGAAATTTTCGATCATACGTTACACTAGACTAGTCATTTGTAATTATTTCTATGAACAATAATCTAATTTACGAACATGCATTTCCAAACCTAACACTTCACGAACTTTTAACTTCCAATTAACATTACTCTTGATATTTACCAATAATGATCTCAAGTGACTATTTTCTCTCATTTCTCCGGCATACTTTTCGGAACCCAAACACAAGGTTTGGTTCTAATACATTTGTAAAACAAATTTAGATTGAAGAGTACTTTTTCATATCCTCGAGATGCCACGTGATAATGTTCCAAAATTTAGAAATGAGAGTACTCTAGTAACCTAATTAATGTGATTTTCATGGGAACAAATGCTCAATTAATGTGATTCTACTGAAAAATCTCACTTTGAGGTTAGTAGTTGGGTGCACTTTTAATTAAGACCTATAACTCCTACATGGACTAGTTTTGTTATTTGAGATTTCTTTCCTTACAACTTGGAACCTCCCACTATGAACATTGAGCTAGTGTAGTGTTTCCTTCTTAATGGTTCCGAAAGCCATTGGGTTGGGATACATTTGGACTACAACTTTATATTTCAAAGCCTTCTAAATGTATTACGATTGTGTTCAAAACTTGAATGAAAGATGGTAAACTATTATCATTAACCTAAGAGAAGACAGAAATGCCACGAGTCAGTATCGTATGCACCCAAATAATCAATCAATTCAACTGCATTAAAATGTCAATCACCTTGCAGTTAGCAGCTGCATGCTTTTCTAGGGCGGAAGCCTGGGATTTGTAAATTGAGACGTTCTTGGACATCACATCTTTTCTTTCCATTCCTTCCTTTCTTGGGAACCCTCCAACCATGACCGCAACATTCACACCAGTGCATGCCTCGACAACATCAGTTGTAGCAACAACACCTGAAACACATTTCAAGTCACCTCAAGATAATACAGAATAATCTTCAGAAATATACATGTCTAAACAACAATTATGTTTGCAACTCATCATTTAAAAGCACGCAGAAGGGAACAAACCCTTAAGAAGAGGGAAAGCGGCATCAACGAGCTCCATTTTCACCCCATTCAATGCCTCTGCAGCTGGGGGAATATCAAGCATGTGGAGGATAACAGGCTGGTCTACTCCCAGCATCACCCCTCTAGCTATCATGGGGACAAGAGCATATCCAATTTGTCCTGAACACTCAACATAATAATCAACAATTCTCATGAACAAAGTCTCTTCATATATAATTAAATCAACCCGAGATTAACGGAAACTACAGTGGTCAAAAAAGGAAAACTAAGCCAGCAGTATATTATTATGATCAATACTTTGAAGGGAAAAGGGGATGCCTTGCTACTTGTGCATGTTAAGGTATGCTGATAAGTTATAAAAGTTCCTGTTGAAAACTAGATATATAATGTATCTTCACTGTAACTAATCTAATAAATGAGCTTTTTAAGCAAAACAGATAATTGTTTCCAATTAAAACTAGAGAAAATAAAAGAGTAACAAGATAAAAGGAGCTACAGCCACACTTATGTGAAGCACACTCAAGCCATTTGAAGATTTACTAAAAAAAAGATCTATAAGCACAGATCTGTTCCCATAGCACCACCGAATCAGATAGAAACTGGATACTATTCATACTCTACTCCATTCTACCATAAAACTGAGACTATACTACAGTGTGCAACTCCTTCGATCCTCAAACACACAAGTCAAAAGGAGCAACCACAAATCAGCAGATCGGATCACAAAATAATCAGCGTGTCTCCATCTACTTCACTAGAACAACACTAAAATTAACTCAAACCGTCCACTCAACGGCAGAAATGGCACTTGACCATTGTCTCTACCGACGATAAATCAGCATATGCAAGGATCTGATCTTGCATATAGCAAACAGAGATCCATCGAAGTCTTAAATTCAGAGAAGAAGGCAGATCGGACGAAGGAGAGAGAGGGAAAGTACCTGCAGCACCGGTGACGAGAACGCGAACTGGATCCTTGGCCATTGTCAGTTGATCGAGAGAAGAGAAGAATGAGAGGTCGATAAGAAGTAGGCGGTGTGCGTAAAGCTTACGTCCCAAGTAGGGATTGGATTTAACTACGGCACAAACCGATCTTGTCAGGTGTCAAGAATTCAAGATGTAACTACGGTACAAAGCGACGCCGTCTGATTGCCTGTACCAACCAAACCAAATAGATGTAATGTCATAAATATAGGATAAGCTCAGGCCCTGCCCGCCTATTTGGTCAAGGAGGCAAATTGTCTAATGTCATCAATCAGAGCATATCATATTTTATACAAGTAAATTTTTTACTTAAATCAGATAGGAAAGAAATCAAATAGATACCACCTCTTAATGTAAAAACCGTGTGAACCAATCCAAGTCATCTAATTTAAGAATGGATGGATGAGATGCAATTGAGTTGTTGACTGAAAAAAACAGCATTTTTTTTATTTTGAAACAGCTAACTGGAGATTTCATTAATGCCAATTGGCAATCAGAAAAAATGAGGCGTGACCGCCTCGGGTTCCAGATGTTTGTCCGGGCCGACCATAGCAAGTCCGGCGCTCATGGACCCATAATTTTAGCCTACTTGAACTCGTGGGCAACAACTCAAGACAACTCCCTACCGCCGTTTCAACATAACGGGGGAAAATAAAGCAAGTTCCAAAACCAACATAAAAAACATAGTCCCAACAAACATAAAAGTAATAGCAATAAAATAAAGTGGCTGGTGATGATAGTGCAGGCTGCCCGGGACCTCCCAGCATTGGTTGTCCCGGGTCTGTGGGTATAGTCTGATGTCGACTCCTCCCACCCCTGCTTGGGCAGATCATTCCTCCATCGGAGGCCTCTGGACCTCCGCTCCGTCTGCTCGCTCCTCCCCCTGAAATAACAGGTCCCAAGGCTGCTGGTGGGTAGTCAGGTCCCCCTTCTGGTTCTTAGTCTCCGGTGGACGGGCATACATCGAACCACTTCTGGTCTTCAGGGTGGTCATCTTGCCTTTGCCTCTGCTGGGTCCTCCTTTTCCAAGACTCCCCTGAAGATCCACCGGGTAGCCCCGTGGATCTGTCTCTTCTTCCTTCCTCATCATCGCATTGAATCCGGGGGGAGCTCGGGTCGCAAGACCATCGGCAAGGTGAATGTTAGCCAGGAAGTCAAGTTTTGTGGGCCTGGGTGGCGGGTTGGGTTCTCCATGGCCATCCCCCTGTAAAATAGTGGTCAACCCCTTGGGGTTAACCTTAGCCAGAAAGTCAGGCTTTGGACTGCCTGCATTGGACGACTCAGCTGCCATTATAATCTCCCTAGAACGGGCCATAGAGTTCAGGGTTAGATCGCTCAGCAGGTACGTGATCGTCGGGTGTGATGTTGGAGGAGGTGTCTCTCATACCCTTTGGATCAGCTGATCCACATCCAGATCCCGGGGGACCAGAATAGATCTATCATAACGGATCTCCTCCCGGCCGATCCCCTGTAGCAGAGTCTGACAGTTCGGTAACCTGTGTGTCAACATGCCGCACCTGCGACAAAAATCCACCACCCTCTCGTATTGCAGGTCTATCATAGTGGAAGAATCAGTACCTGAGAAGCGAAGTCTGGTTTTGCGCCGCAACGGCCGGGACAGCTCCATACGGACCCGCATCCAGAGATGCCTGTCCTCCCGGCGGACCGTTGGAATAGGGGCCGACAGGATTTGTGTGCCTATACTGCCCGCCAGAAGACCTCGAATGTAAGAGTTCCTCGCTCCTCCCGGGACATTCAGTGCCCTGACCCCAAGTTCCACATGGTTGAAGCTGATGTCTTCCCCCCGATCGAAGCGTCAGAGCGGTTCAAGCAGGAGAGGGAAGCCCTTAAAGCTCCAGGGGCCCCTATGGCGGAAATCTTCCATGGTCCGTGCAGATGGGAAGTGGTAACCTGTGACGTTGGGGGTCAGGAATTCTACTCGGATCCCGTAACCTTCCATTTCCGCAACATCATCCCGCAGACGATGTGCGGGTTGTGCGATCCGTCCCCTGCAACCCTTGCTGCCAGTGAAAACTCGTACGATCCCGAGGTAAACAGCGGGATCCCCTCGTCCGAGACCACCAGGTCCTCATCCTCATCTTCCCAATCCGGAATCGGGGAGATCCGAGTTGCCTGAACCTCCGAAGGCGTCCCTGATGGCCGGCCAACCCTCGGGTTGATGGGGTTAGCAGTCCGTCCCCGCTCGGTCGAAAGAGGGCGGTGGGTACTCGCCGGAGACTGGACTGGTCAGGGAAGGGTGATCAAATCCCGGTAGACCTCCCTCGGCGTTGATGACAACCTGGGGTAAGGCGGGCAGAGCTTCGATGGATCAGAAACAACGCCGACGACCAGGGACGGCGCGATGGGCGAGGTCAGGCCCGGCATGACCGTCAGATCTGTCGAGGACGAGCCCGGCTTGTCCTTCAGATCCGTCGTCGTGTGTGGCTGCTGCCGAGGGGGTGCAGGTGCCGGATCGAGCAGCGGCGGGAACTCGGCGGCGCTGCGAGCGAGCAAAGGTCACGAGCGACCTCTGCATGCGAGCGGATCTGGTCGGGGTTGACCATTTCCGACTCAGTGCGGCGAGGAGGAGACAGATCCGTCATCGGTGAAGCGGAAATGGACGCGGTGGAGGTGAGGGAGATACGGTGGCGGCGATGGCAATCCAGTCACAGCCGGTCGGAGACGAGCCACCAACACGACAGGCGAACTTGGCTGGGCACCGCTGGTTGGGGAGAAGCCTGCTGCGATTCAGAGGCAGGGGAGAGGCTGGCGGCAGAAGGTCGGAGAGGGTGGGTGAGGGCGGCGGCGGCTAGAACCCAGGTAGGTTTCGAAAGGAACCTCTGAGAGGTTTTTTTTTGGAGAGCTTTTTTTAAAACAACACTTTTTAATAAGTGGTAGGGTTTTTTTTTTAGTAAAACTATCATATTACTTTTTTTACCAATTCACTAATTTAATTTTTCCCTCTTTGATTGAACTCTGATTCGCTTCAAACTTGCGTCAATATTTTTTTTTCAAGAGCTTTCTATCAAGATCAGTCACGAGTATATTTTGAAGCACGAAAAAAAAATTATTTTGGGGCTGATTTAAAAAAAAAAAAGTTATACCTGGGCAATTTTTATCAACACTTTACACTGGTTTTATCAATACTTTACCCTGATTTTATCAATACTGGACACTAGGTTTATCACCTCATTTTAAAAAAAATAAACTTTATTTAATTTTTTCCGCTTCGTTTGAACTCTGATTGGTTTCAAACTTGCATCAATATCTTTGTTTTTTCAAGGGCTTTCTATCAAGATCAGTGGTGCATATGTTTTAAAGCAAGAAAAAAAAATTATTTCGGAGATGGTTTAAAAAGAAATTATATCTGGATAATTTTTATCAACACTTTACTCTGTTTTTATCAACACTGAACACTAGTTTTATCACCTCATTTTCCAAAACCGAAAATGATTTTTATCACCTCATCATATGTTTTTTTTATGAACATTAAGCACTAGTTTTATCAACACTAAACATTATGTTTATCACTAAATTACAAGTGTTTTATCACCCCATCACATGTTTTTTTTATCAACACTAAACTCTAGTTTATCACACTTATTATCAAATATGTACACGTTTTTATCACCTCATTAATTGTTTTTTATCACCCTAGTACATGTTTTTTTATCAACATTTAGCACTAGTTAGATACCCCGATATAAAACATTTATTAGTGAAAATTTATCAACATTAAACATTATTTTTATCACCCCGATATAAATTTTTATTTTCGTGCTTGAAAATATATTCATGACTGATCTTGATTTAAAGCTCTTGGAAAAATAAAAATATTGGTGCAACTTTAAAGCTAATCGGAGTTGAAACGAAGCGGGAATGATTAAATTAGCGAATTGTTGAAGAAAAAAATTGACACTTGTCCACATGGCATCATGTTATTACAATTATACCCTTGCTTGTGTGAGAAAGGAAGAAAGGGGCGTGAGTTTTGGGTGGAATTAGGGTAATGATGCGGCATTATGGTGAATGTTGGATCATAAGTGTGTGTGGCTAGGATTGGTTCACACAGATTTTAGGATAAGAGTGGTTTCTATTAGATTTCTCCTCAAATCAGATATACAAGTAAATTTTTTTATGTTTCAAAAAAAGATATACAAGTAAATTTTTTACTCAAATCAGAGCATATCATATTTTATACGAGTAATTTTTTTAGTTACGTCTTAGTTTTACTTTTCTTCTCCAGAGTCTAGATAGATCATAAAACTATAGATAAGCAAAGGCATCCTTAGAGCAACACCATCAGTCGTGTCAGTCGGGTCGTTGCAGGCACTGGCATGGCGCTGCCACGACTCGCTGGCATGACGAGTCGTGTCAAGGGGGCGTGTCAAGATGTCGTTGTAGAATCCCGCAACGACGTGTCGCGTCGGGTCAGCCTCAACGGCTAGTCGGCGACCCCGTGGGAAGCCGACACGTGTCGGCGTCGATTCAAAAAAAATCTAAACTTTTCTATAAATTCATATTTACCCCAAGCAAAAATTAACTCCCTCACTTGTTTCAAGCTCCCTTTCCTCTATTCTTCTCCAAATTCTCTCGTTTTTTTCCTCGATTCGCAATGGACGAGAATCGTTGCCTCCAATTCGTCTCCGAGTCATTGGACGATGACGACACCGACTCTCACCACACCGAAGAAGAAGTCATGACCACTTTCGCGTCATACACTCACCTCCTCAACTCGAGCCACTCATCGTCGCTTCTTCCATACACCCCGACCACCCACTACATCCAATGGAAAGAGTTGCAAATCCCCAACCTGCAACCTTCACAACCTTCCCAATCTGTTCCGGCCACACAACCTTCTCAATCCGTTCTGACGCAATCAAGGAGGAAGGGGAATAAGGTTGCATCTACATCGACGAAAGCACCTCCGCGGCTGAAGTGATCCATCGAGGAGGAGAAAAGATTGGCCCGTTCGTGGCTCAACATTTCATTGGACCCCATCACCGGGAAGAACCAAAGGAATGACATGTACTGGAAAAAATTACATGTCGAGTTCATGTCGACGAGAAAGGCAGACGACCCACCTCGGGAGTGGACTGCGTGCAAGGACCATTGGCATCATGTCAACAAAAAAGTCACCAAATTCCAGGAGAAGTATACCAACTTTGAGACCGATCTCACAAGCAGGAAGAGCGAGGTTGACGTCATTGCAGGCGTTGAAGAGGCGTACAGGACGGAGGAAAAGCACGAGTTCAACTACAAGCATGTTTGGCTCATCGTGAGGGAGCAACCGATGTGGAAGCATAAGAAGGATCCACAATGTGACATCAACATTGACCTCAACCTCGACGTAGAAAGTAAAGCAAGCAAGCGGACAGGGTTGGATGAGTCTCGCAACTACACTTCGGGCGACGGGTACGACCACGAGTTGAACTCGCTTGTAACGGAGGACCGACCGATCGGCCAGAAAATAGTCAAGGCTCAAGGCAAAGGCAAACAAGTGGACCCCCCACCCCAGCCGGTAGTGGTACCACCCGAGCAAAATCAGTTTCTGAACGAGTATGTTGAGCGGGAATCGATGATAGTTACGAAGAAACAGAATCTCGCCGATACCCGAATGAAGATGCAGGTGCAAGTCATGGAGATGTTAGACAAAGTGGTTAGCCAAGACACCACCAACATGTCCGATGAGGATAAGAAGACTCGTCGCGCACTCATTGAAAGCCTGGGGAGACGTTTGGAGTCGCTTTAGTTTGGTTTATATTCTATGTAATAAAAAAAATTAATCTAGTTGTTTTTGTTGTAGTTTGGGTTTTATTCTACTTAATAAAAAAAAGTGTTTTTTATCGGATTCTCGGTGCCTCGGACTTCGTGGACGGTTACTATTTTGGAATAGTAACCGTGTGGGTCGTGGTTGCCACGCCGACCCCCTCACCCTCCCTTCCTATAAATATCACTCAATCCTCCATCAAATTTTCACACCTTTCTCCATCTCTCTCTCTCTCAAACTCTCTGTCACGCCCCAAATCCGGTTTTGCCCAGACTCGAGACGTGACCAAAGATTTACAATAAAACAAAAATAATGAAATAAAATAAAGTTTCCAAATGATATAAATCCTTCAAAATGTAAAGAGTCACAGCTCAAACGGTAAAACACAATATCCAACATAAAAGAGTACACGTCTCTAAAACTAGCTAAACCCTCAAGCTCCCAAGCTCCGAGAGTCCGGCTAATACTACTCCCGCTCAACACCTGAAACACCACAAAGACAAGAGGGGTGAGCTTGCGCTCAGTAGGAAAAATCCATAATCAGGTCACCCTTTTAGTTTAATAAACATGAGTTCACAAGTTCATTCAAATCTTAATAAAACGAGAAACCAAACCGATGATGAAATACGGAGGCAAACCGAATGTTTAAAAATTTCAAAGAGTCAATAATGATTGTAGGAAAATAAGAGAATCAATGCATTTCTTAAGTACTCAATAGAAGATCGAACGTTCAAGTAATGTCGTGGGACATGAAGTCGCCACCCTCCGATCCACAATACTCGTTGTGTCATGTCGGATTTTCTCTCGGTCTATAGGAGACGCATAACGTTGCAAAGACGTATAACGTCGAGAATGCCGGAAACATCCCTACGAGGACGCATATCATCGGGATTCTCGGAAACGTATCCAAAGGACCATGTGTCATCGGGACAAGTAGAATAATGTCGTGGGACATGTAGTCGCCACCCTCCGATTCACATTATTCTCTGTGTCATATCGGATATTCCCTCGGTCCAGAGGAGACGCATAACGTTGCAAAGACGTATAACGTCGAGAATGCCGGAAACGTCCCTAGGAGGACGCATATCATCGGGATTCTCGGAAACGTATCCAAAGGACCATATGTCATAGGGAACCAAGGTAATGCTCCCGTAGGACGCATACACTTGGGTGAATCAACCAATAACTAATCCCCACAAGGTAAACCATCCAAAAGCTCCACCGAGTCCAGTAACCAATGCCCCAGAGGGTCCAACAATCAATGCCCCAGAGGGTCCAATCCACCGGCTATGATACTACCCCACACCGGCACTTCCTTCGGTGTAGGTACCATACCAGATATCGATTATGATACCACCCCACACCGGCACTTCCTTCGGTGTAGGTACTATATCAGATACCAAGTTATCATCTTAGGTACTACCCCACACAAACATTCCCCTTTGGTGTGGGTACCTTATAGGCACTACCCCACCCGCAGCGTGGGTGCCATACCGAATACCGATTATGATACTACCCCACACCGGCACTTCCTTCAATGTAGGTACCGTACCGGATACCAAGTTATCAGCTTAGGTACTACCCCACACCAACATTCCCCTTTGGTGTGGGTACCTTATAGGCACTACCCCACCCGCAGCGTGGGTGCCATACCGATATGGATCCACGCTCAAAGATTCACAAGAGAATAACATGCTCAACAATCATGGTGCAACCAAAGCTTATCGAATCACAATTTATCACGACACACCACAAGAATCAATGTAATCTTACACTTACCGTTATACTTACCTGTCACGAACCATCGGTACATCGATCACCTGATTGTACCGTTTGGCACAACCAGTCATACTCGATCATCCATTCAATCAATCAACCAATCATGTAAACATTCAAATTCAACATTCAAACATTCAAGCATGCATTCGATCTAGTTTCATTAGACTCTTACTCATCCTAATGACTAGCAAACAGGCATGTGAAGCTAGCACACAACTAATCCGAGGGCTCATCACGGCCTCTCTACCAGTAAATCAATTCCCAAGTATTGAAAGCGAGCTATACTAATGATTCACGTCCTACGCATGCTTGCTAGACACGTCCGGTTATTAGTAATTGAAAGACATTTATTCTAGTTATTCGCATCCTATATGCAATTCTAGGACCTTTCCATTTTTATTAACCTCATAGGCATACTAAGCGTTATTTAAACGAGAAGTTAAGATTTTCCCTACCTCGTGGTCTTCCTCTAATAACACTCTACTATAAGGTCGATCAGTCTCTCCTCCGTTCTTCACACGGGTTCCGGAGTGGTCTTCGTCTTCTCGGGCGAAGTCCAAGCTCCGAGCCTGGGTTTACAGATAAACGGTCCAAAATCAGATCGGGTCCAGATTGCCCAGTTCTTTAAATTAATTGCTCGTCCTTTTCTTTAATTAAACCAATTAGTCCAATAAACGTCTGATTAGTTTTAAATTAAATAATTTAATTATGTCCGACCCGGCCGACCCGAACCCGGAAACCGACCCGGATCCAAGTCCAGACCCGGACCGACCCGTGCCCGGCCCAGAACTGGGTCTAGACAAGAGTCCGGACCCGAGACCCAGAGTCAGACCGGGCCGAGGTCCGAACCAGATCCGGGCTCGAGGCCCAAATCCAGTCCAGGCTCGCGGCCCAACTCGACTCCAGGCCCGAGCCGAAGACTCGCTCTGGCCCAATCGGAGCAGGGAACGGCGACGATCGGAGCTAGGGTTCCGGCGACTCCGGCGGCGGCGGAGACGGCGATTCTCACGGCGGTTTGGGGCGTCGGGAGTCCGGGAAGCCAACGAGACGGGTGGTTGCGCGAGGTTCAGGCCCTTTTTGGCTAGATCTGACGGCCGAGAGCTCGCCGGCGTGCGAGTTCTAGATCTGGAACTCGAGCGCTCTGGCGACGCTTTCCGGCATCGTCTGACCCCCAAACGGGCTCGAACTCGCGATTACAGAAGAAGAAGAGGACGGGAGAGCGATTCAGGTGAGGGTTTTGGCTCACCGGCGTCGAATCTACACGGATTTTGCACGGCGGCACTGGTGTCGACGGCGGCTGTCGCATATCTAAACTGAGAGAGAGAAGGACGGGTTTCTGGTGCTCGGGTTTGAAGTATAAGGTGAAGAAGAGGTGGAGGAAGGGGGAGAACTCGATGAAGACGTCGGTGAGAGACGAGACGGCGAGCTCGCCGTGTCTGGTAAGCTAGGGAGAGAGATGGTCGAGGGTTGGGTCGCAGAGAAGGAAGGAGAGGCGGAGAAGAAGGGGAGTGAACAGTACCCCTATTAGGGTTTGGTCCCCTACTTATAGAGCTAGAGCCGAGTTGGGTCGGGCTCTCTCTCTTAACGGGCCGCGCTGCTTGCTAAGTGGGTCGTGCGCTGGCTTAAACCCAGGCTTGGCCCAAACGGTCTGTTCCCTTTTTTTTGAACTTTCTTTTTAAACCACTAGTTTTGCAAAAGCCTACCCTCAAGTTTCTGATTGCCACAAATTACCCTTTCAAAAAAACTAGGTGAGTTTTACAGTCTACCCCCCTTAAAAGAATTTCGTCCTCGAAATTTAAAACAGACGTACCTCAAGCGTCGAACAAGTGGGGATACTTCTCCCGGATCTCGTCCTCGCGCTCCTAGGTCGACTCAGCTCCCTGGTGTCTCCACTGCACTTGTACCAACGGAATAGTCGTCTTCCGCAAGACCTTCTCTCCCATATCCATAATCCTGATAGGCTGCTCCTCATAAGAGACATCGTTAGCTACCTCGATGTCCGTCCACTCGATAACATGAGAGGGATCTGCGGTGTACTTCTGCAGTTGGGAAACGTGGAAAACGTTATGCACGTTCCCAAGCTGCGGTGGCAATGCTAGGCGGTAAGCCACTGCTCCAACTCTGTCCAAGATCTCAAAGGGTCCGATGAATCTTGGAGACAACTTGCCTCCTCTGCGGTTGAACCGCAATAGGCCCTTCTTCGGGCTCACCCTCAGAAATACATGGTCTCCGACCGAGAACTCAAGCGGTCTGCGACGTCTGTCTGCATAGCTCTTATGGCGACTCTGTGCGGTCTTCAACCGCTCTCTAATCAACGCGACCTTCTCGGTCGTCTCTCTGACCATATCTGGCCCAAGTAAGCTCCGATCCCTTACCTCAGCCCAACACACAGGCGACCTACATGGTCTGCCGTACAAGGCCTCTAATGGTGCCATCCCAATGCTGGACTGATAACTATTGTTGTAAGCAAACTCTGCTAAAGGAAGGTGATCCTCTCATGATCCCCGAAAGTCCAGTACACAAGCTCGAAGCATATCCTCCAAAATCTGTATAGTGCGCTCTGACTATCCATCTGTCGGTGGGTGATAAGCTGTATTAAGCAGCACCTCAGTCCCTAATGCCTTCTGCAGGCTCTTCCAAAATCTGGACGTGAAGCGAGGATCCCTATCAGATACAACTGACACCGGTACTCCATGAAGGCGAATAATCTCTCTAACGTATAACCGGCTCAACACATCAATAGTGTCGGTCATCCGCATGGCCATAAAATGTGCCGACTTGGTCAGTCGGTCAACCACAACCCAAATAGCATCGTGCCCTTTCGGCGACCTCGGTAGTCCAGACACGAAGTCCATAGTAACATGCTCCGACTTCCACTCGGAGATCGGTAAGGGCTGTAGTAAGCCGGCGGGACGCTGATGCTCGGCCTTCACCTGTTGACAGGTGAGGCACCTCGAAACAAAATCTGCGACTGCTCTGCGCACCCTGCTCCACCAGAACTATCGTCGGATGTCTCTATACATCTTGGTGCCACCTGGGTGCACAGCAAGACGGGAGTGATGACACTCTCTCAACACAGTGTCCTACAACCCCGTGGTACAAACAACCGTCCTCTATAACGGACACCCTGGTCAGTACTCAACTCCCAACCCTCGATCTCAACATCGTCGGCCAGTCTCTGACGAATCCCTGCCGTCTCGGCATCCTCGGTATGTGCCTCCAACACTCGAGCAACTAAAGTGGGTCGGGCCACTAATGCACACAAGGCCATACCATCCGTGACCTCCTCTAACTCAAGTCTGAAAGAGCTCAACTCCTCCAGCATGTCCCACTCTCGGACAGCCATGCTGGCAACACAATGAGTCGACTTCCTGCTCAGGGCATCGGCGACGACATTCGCCTTGCCTGGATGATAGAGCAGCTCGAAGTCGTACTCCTAAAGTAACTCCATCCATCTCCTTTGGCGCATGTTCAGGTCGCGCTGTAAAAAAATATACTTGAGGCTCTTGTGATCCGAGAACACCCTGAAACGCTCACCGTACAGATAGTGTCTCCAGCTCTTTAGAGCAAACACCACTGCTGCCAGCTCTAGATCATGGGTCGGGTAATTGCGCTCATGTACCTTCAACTGCCTCGAGCCATAGGCAACTACCTTCCCGGACTGCATCAACAAACAACCCAGTCCCTCGCCTGGGGCGTCACAATACACATCATAACCTACTCCTCGCTCCGGGACAATCAACACTGGAACGGTAGTCAATCGAGCCTTTAGGTTGGTAAAGGAGTGCTCACACTCATCTGTCCATAGAAACTCTACCCCCTTGCGGGTCAGTGCTGTCATAGGCGCTGCTAGACGCGAGAAGTCCTGGACAAAGCGTCGATAATATCCTGCCAATCCCAGAAAGCTACGGATCTCAAACACATTCTTGGGCCTTGCCCACTTCGAAACTGCATTGACCTTCGCTGGGTCGACTAGAATACCATCTCGGGACACAACATGTCCGAGGAATTTCATCTCTGCGAGCCAGAACTCGCACTTCTCCAGGTTCCCGTACAGCTGGTGAGTACGTAACAAGGTCAACACTATCCTCAAGTGCTCCTCATGCGCCTCTTCACTAGGCGAGTAAATCAAGATGTCGTCAACAAAAACTACAACAAACTGGTCCAGGTACGGTCTGAAAATGCCATTCATCAAATCCATGAAGGCTGCTAGCGCGTTCGTCAATCCGAACGGCATCACTAGAAACTCGAAGTGTCTGTACCGTGTCTAGAAGGCGGTCTTCTCCACATCCTCCTTTCGGACTCTCAACTAGTAGTAGCCTGAACTCAGGTCAATATTGGAGAAACATGTCGCTCCCCTCAGTTGGTCGAACAGATCATCGATCCTCGGCATCGGATAGCGGTTCTTCACCGTAACCCGGTTTAGCTTCCGGTAATCGATGCACGTCCTCAATGCGCCACCCTTCTTATTCACGAAGAGGGCGGGTGCTCCCCACGGAGAAACACTAGGGCGGATGAGACCCTTCTCCTGCAGCTCTTCGAGTTGTCGCTTCAACTCGACTAACTCAGCTGGTGCAAACCGATATGGTGTCATCGAAATCGGCGTTGTGCCTGGGATCAAGTCGATTCGGAACTCTAACTCGCGCACTAGCGGTAAGCCTGATAGCTCCTCCGGAAACACGTCCGGGAACTCACACACTACTCTTGGTAGGACTCTGCTACCCTGCACCACCTCTGTCTCAACTCCCGTAGTCAAGGCGGACAGAAGGACTCCGCTCTTGCTACCCAACACACAAGTAATGACTCGGTCGCCTGACCTCACTGTCACCTGACGTCGATAGCAATCGATCGTCGCTCGATATCTCGCGAGCCAGTCCATGCCCAATATTACATCAAAGACACTCATTTCTAGAACGATTAGGTCACTAATAAAGGGGCAATCCGCAACCCTAATCGCGCAGTCCCGACAAACGGTCCTCAACACGACGTCTCCCGTAACAGGGGTATCCAAACAAAGGGGTCGACTCAACGTCTCCACCCGCAAACCCAAAGAAATAGCAAAGGAAGCAGAGATAAATGAATGGGAAGCTCCCGTGTCAAATAGAAAAGATGCCCACGAATTATACAATAAATGCGTACCCTGAGTGGCCTCATGGCCGGCGTACGGTCCATCAACTCTAGCATCAGTAACTGGATAGACTCGGCCCTACCGTGTCGGTGGTCCTCCTCTCGGTGGTGGTAGAAGTGCCACCCACTGTCTAGCCCTCGGCTGGCGTCTCTGAACTACTGCTCCCCCCGCCTGACGCGGAGCTCTCTGAGGCTGTGCCTGACGTGGTCGGCCATGAGGTGCCTGACGAGCCTGAGCCTACTGAGGCCTCGGCGCGGGCGCTCCTCCAGCTCGGTCAGGGCAAGCATAGACAAGGTGTCCCTGTCAACCACACTGGTAGCATGCCCTCTTGTCAACCTGCGGTCTATCTCCAACCCTCTGTGGATAATCAATCCGTCGCTCTGCAGGTCCACTGCCTCTCGGACAGTCTTGGGCTAGGTGGCCCTACTACCCACACAGAGAACATAACTGTGCCAACGGGGCGGGTCCAACTGAAGCTACAGATCCTGCCCGGCGCATGCCTCCAGACTGAAACTGGGGCTGAAAGGATCCAGAAACTCTCTATCTGCGCTGATCGTGCCTCTCAGACTATCGTAGGAAGCCACTCGGCCTCGGTCTGATCTCCCGCACTCCGGCGGTCTCTCTGAAGTGCCTCTCTATGGCCAAAGCCTGATCCAGGAGTGTAGAGTATACATCGGTCCTGAAAGCGATGACCCTGTCAGCAATCGACGGGATGAACCCGTTCTCGAATCGCCTGCAGCGACTCTCCTTTGTCTGCACCAGATCCGGTGCAAAGCGGGCCAAGGAAGTGAATCTCACTGCATACTCAGAGACGCTCAATCCTCTCTGACGCAGTTCCAGGAACTGCTGGCGTCTGTCATCTCGAATGGATCGAGGAAAGTGCTGCTCCAAGAACAGCCTGCTGAATAACTGATAGTCGTCCCCAACCCTGGTCTGCACTAACTGCCACCAATAGTAGGCCTCGCCCTCGAGATGAAATGTGGCGAATGATACTCTCAGATGTCCCTTAGATACTCCAGAGGTATCGAGGTTGTGGGTAACCCGCTCCAACCAGCCTGCGACTGCCTCGGGGTCTGCTCCCCCGGAGTAGACCGGTGTACCGAGTCTACGAAAGTCTCTGAGGTCCTGGGCCGTGGAACTGTCAAGCGGGCCTGGTCCCTCACTGGTGACTGCTGCGGCAATAGGCACGGGCTCTGGTGCCGGTGCTACAGTCCCCTGCTGCGCGCCCATGGCGGCCAACACTGCACGAACCACCTCCACTAGAGGGGTCGTCTGAGTCGGCTCAGTGACTGGAGATGTCCTGGGTGGTGCCTCTGATGGTCCACCCTCAAAACTCTGGTGCTCTGTGAAAGTAGCACCCTGGGCGTCAGCTGCCCTCGCCTGCTCAGAGGCAGGTGCCTGACTCGGGCCCCCAGCTGGGCGGCTCCTGGTACCTCTCAGAACATAACTACGCGCCATGTCGTCTATCCGCTTGGACGGAATACACACAAGTTTAGTTTCCAGTTTAGACAACGATTCGATCAATAACAAGGACGTTCATGCACGTCACACAAGGGGCGTACAAGACCAACATCACTTAGGCTCAGTAGATACATATATAATACTTTATATATAGTCATACAAGGCCGCATCTCAATGCGTCTCACACAGCAATCAGCGGTTCAATCAAATCAACAATCGATCGACTCCCACAGGAGGATTCAACCAACTCCCGTAGGAGGATTAATCTCAAGTAATTCACACAAGGCACAAGGCAACAGGCATACCCCTCAGTCGGGTATCTTCCAAAACGTGGGGTCTAGTATCGTAACCGACCAATTTCATTAAAACTTAAGATTTCTTTCCTTCCCAAAGGTTCTTAACACTTTAACTTTTACTCAACCTTCATGTCGATCTCGCGTCATTACAACCCGATTCAGGCGTCCCCGAATCTCATTGTAACAACTTGACATCCAACCATCACGCTCGACTATAGTGGCGCCCCTGAGTCAACCCGTGATAGTGCAAACATTTCAATTATACAGAAAATTCGGCATGACCTATTCGTATTTTCCACTACCCATTCGTTTAAGCGGGACCATTAATAATCACTTTCACAAGGTATTCGATACACCGAGTTCTCATGCTCATCAAAACACACAATTCAGTACACATGGTTCTCATGCCCTTCAAAATACACAATTCAGTACACAAGGTTCTCATGCCCTTCAAAATACACAATTCAAGAGTTCTCGTGCTCTGTAAAGTACACCTTATCAGTAAAGTACCGCAGTACCACTCGGGTTTCTACCCTTTTATTCACTAGTCATCAAATAGGATTATCATTCCAGCCTTAATTCTTAAGGGACAGTCAATGTCTTAATCGAGTCAAAACTCCAGTAATTTCACTCTTAAACAGTTTAACACATCAATAAGTCAGGAAGTCAACACCTCAACAAGTCAACCAATTGAACAAATCAGTACTTCGAATTGAAGAATCATGAAACTGTCCAAAACTGTGGCAACACAATTAAACAAAAGGTTTACTCAACAATCAATTCATGGCGGTTCGATCATCGCTCGTTAGACCAACCTTGATCTCAACCATAGGCATCCCAGATCACTGAGGCATAGCAATAGAGCTTACGACACGCGTAAAACAAATCACATACTATCAAAAGTTCCACCCTTTACAAAGGCGTTCGAGTCACAAGACTGTCATCTTTCCAACTCTACGTATCGAGTAATTCCGACTACGTCACTGAGTACCAAAACTTAGACTCCCTAACTCTACCGACCTAATTGACGTGCGGTCCGAGGTTTTGAAAAAAAGTTCAAAATAAAACCTGTTTCAAATGAAACCAGGCTCTGATACCAAATTGTCACGCCCCAAATCCCGTTTTGCCCAAACTCGAGACGTGACCAAAGATTTACAGTAAAACAAAAATAATGAAATAAAATAAAGTTTCCAAATGATATAAATCCTTCAAAATGTAAAGAGTCACAGCTCAAACGGTAAAACACAATATCCAACATAAAAGAGTACACGTCTATAAAACTAGCTAAACCCTCAAGCTCCCAAGCTCTGAGAGTCCGGCTAATACTGCTCCCGCTCAACACCTGAAACATCACAAAGACAGGAAGGGTGAGCTTGCGCTCAGTAGGTTAATTGAGATGCTCAAAGACGATGGGAAGTGGCGTTTGCACACTGGAGCCGTTAAGAATTAAGTCAATTATCTTTTTTTAATTATTGTGTTTTTAATTATCAAATATGAACTAGGTTAATTGATATGTAAGTTGTGTTTGTGGGTTTAAATAAAAGTGTTAATTATATTTGGGGTCCTTTTTTAATCATTGAAAGTGTGCTACTATGGCCCTTGACACTAGTCATGACAGACCATTGGAGAAGTCATGGCAGAGAGGAGAGAAAATGCCAAAAAGCACCTCCTACCATGGCTCCTTGACACTAATCATAGCAGACCGTTGGAGATGCTCTTACTAAGAAACACACTTCTCTAAGAATCATTTCTTTTTTAAGTTCAAAATCATTATCTTTTATAATTTGTTATTAAAGATAAACTTTAAAAGCTCCATACAAATATATACACAAATATAAAAATGCTTCATCTAATTTATTTAATTTTTAAAAAATAATCACCTCCATTTTTCTATCAATAACTCTATTAATTTCTTATGAAATGACAAAAATACCCTCACCTTATAACCTTAATATCGACCATGACTTTCAACAATTTACAAAAATACCATTATACATATAAATCTCATTGTTTATCCCTCATTTTTCTTTTAATAATTTTTCATTTTACCAGAATAAAAATACATGTTTTTTTTTATTTTATTAAAAATCATATTATATTATTAAAATGAATTTATTTTTCATATTTAATATTTTTTCAATAATTCTTAATATCACATTTTCTATGTTTCTTTTAAATATTTTTATAAAAAAATATCAATAGTTATTTCTCATTTTTCTATTGATGAATATTTTTTATTTCTTATTTTTCAGTTTAACAGAATAAAAAATATATTTTTTCAATAATGTGAAATCTAAAAATATTAATATTTCTAAAAATATATATAAAATATGATATTAAGAATTATTGACAACAAAAATGTATTAAATGTTAAAAATAATAATTAATAATATAATCTGATTTTTTAATAAAAATTAAAAGTATATATTTTTTCTTTTTCTATCCTTTTAAATTAAAAATAAAAAAATTAGCAAAAAATATTAAAAATATAGTTTTAAGAATTATTGAAAATAAAAAAAGTATTAAATATGAAAAATAAATTAATTTTATTAGTTTTAAATATTAAAATATAATTTTTTCTATTAAAAACTAAAATAAGAAATAAAAAATTACTAGAAGAAAAATGAGAAAAAAATAGATTTATATGTATAATGGCATTTTTGTAAATCTTTGAAGGTCATGGTTGATATTAAGGTTACAAGACGAGAGTATTTTCGACATTTCATAAAATTTTAACATGTTTTTTGTAGTAAAACGGACGATGATAATTTTTGGAATGTTGAGGGGCCGAATGAAGCGTTTTTATACTTGTGTCTGTTAGTTATAATCGTGGAAACTTATATGGGGCTTTTTGAAGTTTACCCTTTTAGTAATGCTAATCGAATTTGTCTTCCTAACACATCGTTCCTTCTTATTATATGATTTTTATGGTTTTTTTCTATCTTCCATACAAAGTATACATATGGGGTAGTTTTAGATTTGGATTCATCCTCAAGTCTTCTTATCTTTGTTGTACAAAACTTCTCTTTGTTTTCTTTTTATCAGCAAAACAAGATAGATAAATTAGTCTTCCCAGAGTTTAAAAAGACCAACAAAATACAAGAACAATTTCTTACGTGAATTACAAGAAAAAGATCTAACACAACCTTAAGAAATGAAACTAGACATTAAACCACAAAACTAGGGAGTAATAACCATGACCAGATAACCAAACCGAGTTGCAACCATCAGCAACCAACAACTCTTGTAGGTAAAACCATCAGCACAATGATACAAGATATGTATTCCACCAACAACAAAGGATGATGAAGCCAACTATGAAACCATGACAATTGAGATCTTTTTTTAACACATAGTCAGGGAGAACTAATCTAAGTTTCAAAATTGAAATGATAAGCATGATTGAGTAATGTTTGGTCTCGATGGAGAGAAGAGGAAGAAAATCACAACATAAGAAAATACTCGAGACCTCGTGCAAGCAATGGAACACTACCATGATTGGAAACACAAGACATAATCGAAATCATAATTTCCTTACCAATTGATAAACATCGGGTAAGAGATGATCGGGTTTGAGTCTCCAAGACGCTTACGTATCCTCCAAGAAATCAAAGTCATGTAGTTCTTGAGTTTAAGGACTCAAGAACACAACAAAGGGATGGAGGAGAGGGGGTTCGGCCTATGCAAGAAGAAGAAGAGAAAAAGAAGCTCCAAGCTCTCTTTTGCATGTGTGTTGAGTCAAATGTGTTGCATGTTAAGATAAGTAATGTCTCTCCCATCATATATCTCCATCAACTACTTAATTAGTAAATTAGGATAGTGGATGAAAAAAAGTATTATCAGTTAATTACTTAGTTAGTGGATGGTAGGTCCATCTAGCTACTAACTAAGTAAGTTAACTAATCTATATACAACCTTTTAGTTAACAATTGACCAATTGGTTTCTTGGGCCTTTGGTGACATGGTCTGTGATGCGCTCATCGTCTCCAAGCCTTCCATCTCGGAATTGTCCAACATAATCCGACGAGGTCATTCCCAAGACTCCAAGTCTTGTCTTGATCCGAAAGATCCTAATCACTTACGGGAACATGACCCAAAACCCCTTTTTAGTCATGTGTCGTGTCATCGTTCTTGCTTGGCCATTATCCATTAGTGTGTTATTGAGTTACATCCTCCGGTGTGACCCTTAGGGTTATGCATGTCGGTAGATCAACGTAAAATCTCATTTTACTTGATCCTACATAAGTGGCAACTAATAAGACTTTAATATTGCTTCACACTGCATAACGAATTAACTCATGTCGATTCTAACCTTTCTATCGTCTATGTCACTATCCTTTTATTTCTAGATTTCCTGATTGAGATAAGGCATAGAGTTGTCATCCTTATTATTCTCCATTAATGTTCCACGAAATGTGAGATGACTGAATATACAATACCTAGTATCAAGTGCATGACCATGTTATTCCTTCAGTCACTCTCGACTGAGAGGTTGGAACAGATTTCATTCTCACACCGTAGTATGAGGGATAAATCCCTTAGCCGTCTTTCGTGTCACTCTTGTAGTCCTTCCCCAAGCCAATCCTAGCCGTTATGGAAACCTTGTCATAGGCAACGTTGCGCTCAAGTCAAACTCAGTTGTTTACTGCATAGTAATCACAAAGACTCCTTGATCTAAGGATACATGACAAGCTACAACTATGAATATGCTCATGACTTGATCAATGACACATATTAAGGTCGGGTCGTCCAATATCATTTCCCACATGATATTTATGATCAGACTCCGAAATTCCATTCCAAGGATTAATAGAACATGAGTCATAAAGAGTCATCTTTCATATTATTCGCTTCTTGTAAAACTTTGTTGACTAGGGACCCATCGAGTGTGATCCATATCGATCTATGATTATACTTTTCATGGTGCACATAGATCATAACACACTTCGATATATTACTCCAACACATAAGTAATATTAAGCCACTTTACATTTATTGCCAGCGGTGACAAAGTACAAACTAGACATTTGGCTATTTACAATTGAGCTATGAGCATCATGTATAACAAGCTCCCACTTGCTATTAGTTCCAATCTAAATCCCAGTCTATACCAATTGACTTTACTTTTCCCACATGTTTAGGCAACGAAAGTTCCTTAGTCAATGGATCTGCTATGTTGTCATTAGTTATAATATATGTGATCTTCATACCATCCCTTCTTAGAAACTCTCTGATGAGGTGGTAACATTGCCAAGAAGGTTTGATTAAGATAGGGGAGGAGGGGCCTTGGGAATAGGGAATAATAGGGCTAGAGTCATGGTCAAGGTCATGATTAAGGGACTTCATCTTCTTGTAGGGTGATATCTCTTCTATTTGTAAATGTCATTATGTCTTTTTGGAGCTTTAGTTTTGTCTTTTTTATATGTTGGTATGATTTTATTGTAAAATCATTACATAGCATGTTATTAATTTTTACTAATAGAAGGTTCTATCTAATACATAAGATTCAATATTTAATATTGTTAAATCTTGGGTATCTTACTGTCATATTTTAGGGTAAGTTTCTATATTTAATCCGCTGAATTATTTTTTTGAACTATAGTCATACAATATATTAAATGAAAATAAGATCCAGATCCAAAGTGGGATAACCAAAGAATAATAAAGTAGATAATTGAACTGAACAACTGAACATCTTGAGACTAAAAGTGATAATAAAAGGAAAAAAAATACTCATGTACCGAAATGCTCCAGGTGGATGTTGGGAGAGGTATACTACGATAGCGGCCAAAGATACTAGTACAACTACTTCCAACGAAGAGCTAGAACAGAACAACCCCATTTATCGAAATTTAGCGCCAAGGCGGACTTAGGACTCCTTCCGTAGGGACATCCTGCTACCGACTGAGAACCATGTCCCTACGGTGTTTGTCCACCCCGCAACCAACCGAATGACATATACGGATCGATGCACCAAACGACTTCTCTCGCTGCCTCCATACCATCTTCCGCATCCTCCACCACCGTTGTCTTGTCCACCGTGACATGTGGATGCGCCTCTAACTCTATAAACTTGACCTCCCTCTACGTTGAGAGAGAGGCAAGGGAGCACCTTTCAATCCGAGAAGGTATATCTTCCACTTTTCCTTCGTCAGCCGCTTCAAGTATAGGGACCACCCTCTATTACGGTCGGCGACGCATCTGACTCCTCTACCTTTTCCATAATTGGTAGTAGCCCCGTCGTGGTCATTGATCGAGAATGCTCTCCCACCCTCGATCACACCTCCTCTGAAGGCCATGGATCGTAAACATCCCGTGATGAAGCCCCCCTTGTTGCCACTGGACACCACTCCCCAAGACCGAAAATCAAACCGCCTCCCACCTCGTGATCCTACTCTCCACCCGTCGTATCCACCAGTAGAGACACTAGGGGCAGTTCGTAGCCCACACTTCGACGACAAGCTAGGCCCTAAATCTATTCATGAACCGCTACGACCCGTACTCGTGATCGAGATTGGTCATAATGTATAAACACGACCCGTCTCCAACTCCCAAATAGGCATCAACTACTTGACCGAGCAACAAACAAAACAAGCGACAAAGAAAACAGAGGATCATAACGTTGATAAGAGACCACCTACTAAAGCCATATGAGCACTCCATAGTAATTAGGCGACGATAGACTAGGTCCCAACCTTAGTCGCCGCTAAATAAACTGTCGATCCTTTAAATTGAGGGACAATTATCCATGAATTATATAGTTAAATGAAACTACGTTACATCTTGGTATATATATATAGGCATAGTTTTGTGATATTTTCCCATGTTTCTTTGAGTAACTGATAGCTTAAGCTGTCAAGCTTACTTTGACTTTGAATGAGACTTATCAATTATCAATACTGTTCCTCTCGATTACCTTGTTCGTTAAGGAATCATCGACAAATACAGAAGATATTTTCCCCCAAATATTTCTCAGAAAGCAATTTTCTAAATTCTCGACAGTCTGATTTATCTAGGGCTCCTTAACTGAACCTTTTCTGCTGGAATTGGGATGGGGCAACAGCAATCCAAGGACGAGCTGCTGTATCAGCAGGTCAATTATGCCAACATCCAAGGCATCAAAGCCCTTCACAGAGAAGGTGCTGGCCTCGAGGTAACAGTTTCATGTTGGTTTTGTTCAATTGATGTTCGGTTTCTGCGTTTTGTGATATGGGTGCTGATTTATGTGCGATTGGATTTGGGGTGATGCAGTGGATTGATAGAAAAGAGGGGAAGACCCCATTGATCGCAGCTTGCTTGAATCCCAACCTTTACCAGGTTGCTAAAACTTTGATTGAACTCGGAGCCAATGTCAATGCTTACCGCCCAGGTCCGTTAAGCTACTCTTGTTTTCGATTCTAGTTTTCAATGTATTTGCATATTTATTATTGTTTTGAGTTGATGCAATAAGATCACTGTTTATTGCATTTTCAAGGAAAGGTGACTAGAGAAGCTGAAAATTTAATAAATTGATTTTCCCCAAAGAAACAATATTAAACAAGCTAGTCAATGGCATGTTTGCTATCATGAACTTTTTTGGTGGCTGCCATAGAAGATTGTTCAGTCTTAGCCTACAAAATGTATCTATATATATGTAGGCTTTAGTTTGAAGTTTTGGAGCTTAAATGATTAGACATTCTACCATACCTATGTATAGAGGGAGTAACAATCAGGTAAAAACCACTCCTTAGTGAGAAAACTGAAAACCATCCATGTTCACTGGATTACGATTTTTAACGACAATGGACACTCAAGTGTGGAAAAATCTCAACATCGTAATCCAATTAATATGGTTAGTTTCCAGTTTTTGTATTTGAGTTTCCAACCTTATGATTTTCACCTGTGTGAACCCCTATATAGATGTGGACGTGTACTATTATATGCGTATATAATTTCTAAACCTCAGGTTTTTGCAATCTAGGTAGCCATGCAGGGACTCCTTTACACCATGCAGTGAAAAGAGGCCTGGATCCCACTGTTAAGTTACTACTTATGCATGGAGGTAATGGTTGCTGGTTGTTATATTACTCAAAATATTTCATTTGTCTAACGAAGACTGAAATTTAAATTTATGTATATTCTGTACTGTAATAACAAAAATGACTTACTCCACTCAATGCAATTGTACAATTGATGATATGTTCTCTGAATTTTCAGCAAACCCATTAGTGATGAATGATGATTGCCAAACTCCACTAGATGTTGCTAGAGAAAAAGGGCATTGCAGTGTAGTCCGCACAATTGAGGTTGACGTCTGATTGCTGTGTATCATTAGTTCATTGATATACAAAAATTACATGATGTTGTTTGCAGCTTGCAACCTCTCCAAACCATTTTGGCTTGTTTATGTCAGCCATTTGTATGTACCAAGGTTGGATGGTATCTAAAAAGGTATGTTCATCTGGTATTTTGTAGAATCATATCTGCTTATTCTCTGGTTGGCTGCGGGAATTCTATGGTCCAGGCTTTCTTGAAGTATTATCCCGTCAACTGGTCTCAAGAAAAATGTGAGAATTCGGTTTCTTGATCTATTTAATTTTTGTTCACTTTCTATACTGCGTACTACTCGAGCATTATAATGAGATACAAACTGCAGTACTGATCCCAACTGGATACGATTAGCAAATTTTGAGTTTATTTCCATAAATTATTAAGTACTTGTCTCCATAAATGGGCAGTTATGCCAGTAACTATGACACATTTGCAGTTGGGCTGCTGTTTTACCTTGCGGTACCCGTAATTCTACACAGCCTTTCAAGTTGGAGCTTGCCATATATTCTAATTTTGAGGTATGTATATCTGTCACTTCATTAGATATTTGAGTCGCATGTGCATATATTAATGTTACATACTTTTTAATCTTTTGTCCTCTACTGTAGGCAATGTTACTTATAGCCATAGGCGTTAATGATAAGACATTAAGACTCATGTTTTTAATCTCTTTGATACCTAAAAACATACACATAACTATTGTTGTCACTAGTGATGGTAGTAAAGCTTGTCATTTTGTAAGTTTACTTTATTCGCAAGTTTTTACTTGTCATTTGGAGAGTTTTGTGATGCATTCCACTACTCTCTTGCAATATTCTTTCAACAACTTTCGTGCCTAGTGTAACTCCCATTATTCACTTGTTATTGTACTTTAATCTCCATATGTCTTGAATGGATATTAAATAAGAATACTTTTCATTATTCGAGATATTACTGTAACAAAACCTCCTTAAGTCACTCTCTCTAGTTTGTAAAGCCTCGATTAACCCCTTTATTCGTGCGGATGCCATGCCAAATACGTACTCCTACTCCTAGTAAAATGTAAATTGTGAACTTATTTCAGAGTATTGGGCTATTTTAGAGAGTAAACCTAGTTTTCTCCATGCATTGGCCAGTAATGATTTTGTGTTTGCAACTTAGTAAAGATCAATGTAACCTACATAAACTCCCCTTCACCCTATTCTAGCCCTATTCAGCAAGCAACCTGGTTCTTGCTATGCGCCGAGGGAAATAGGCTGACACTTAATCTAATAATTAAGTTGGGATAAATGTCGTTCCTAGCCCCCAACTATTCGTCAAAATCAAATCCTAACCGTCACTGACCTTTTGTTTCAATTCCCACCTATGACTTTCATTTTTTTTTTAAAAAAACTAACAATTACTGTTCATTTTGACCGAAGTGTTACATTGACATAGGAAATGTCAATATTGCCCTCAAGTCTAAACCTATTTTGAATGTTGAAGTTGTATGGCCCATTAGCTTTTACCGATTCACTCTTTCACAACCTCTCTGCGGCATCAGAGCCGCAAAACACCTCAGAGCTAGGAAACACATCAGAGCTGGATTGAGGCACACCGAGAGCCACAAGAGGAGGAAGTAGCGTTGCCGACCCTATCGGAGTGCTTGGAGATCAGGAAGAAAGTACAAGTCTGCAATGCCCCAATCGTGTCACTCTTTGGAGCATCTCCATACTCTAATGTTGAGAAATTGTGATTGTTAAACAATTCTATTCTAAGAGATTAGGGAAGACTGAGATTTTTTTCTCTTCATGATTCTAGAATAGATTGTTGGATTTGTCATGGTTTTGTGCACCTTCAAATCTCACAGAGAGGTTCGTAAAACTAGAAGAGTAATATGGTTGCCGATTTAAGGAAGATTACACAAGCAACAAGTTATTTGAGTTGCAGTTACCATCCTGCTTGGTTCCGATGTCTGCGGAGGTTGAGGATGAAATGTGTCTTCCTACAGACTTTTGTTTCCCAAATCTAAGAAGCTATGACATTGGTATCGGTAGTAGTTGCTACCTGTCAAGTACAAGAGAAGTTAGACATTTAAATCTGACTCGCATTGGTAAAAACGTAATGATGAATACTTGTAAGAAGTTGCTTCCTACCGTGCAAGTGTTTAGCTTGTACGGTTGTGATGAGTTGTATTCTCTACCGTCTTTCAGCTTACAAACGTTGGAAAGGTTGAAAGTTAGATTGCGAGAAAATGAAATGGGTGTTGAAAGCTGGAAATATTAAAAACAACTGTGCAAATATGGTAGTATTGGTATTAAGTTAAAAAAATGGAGTCATGTGCTGTGCATGTGAGGCTCAATGTAACACTTCCGTCAAAATAAAAAGTAATTGTTAGTTTTTAAATTTTTTTTGAAAGTTATAGGTGGGAATTGAAACGAAAGGTCAGCGACGGTTAGGATTTATTTTGTTTGACGAATAGTTGGGTGCTAGGAACGACATTTATACCAATTAAGTTTTACTTCAACTGCCACCTGAGTCCTGACTTTGAAGTTTTGGGGTAGCACTTGTTTTTTCATGCATTCTATTGTTTTCAACAAAAGCCCTATCAGTGTACAGATAGGCATGAAATTTGGGATATTGCATTGATCTTAAGGGATTTTGTTTCATAACAAGTTTTTGTGATGTGGAGTATCTATACATCCATCCTATCCATTTGAAACTAATATGCATCTCTAATTCAAGTTTTGCTCCATGTCAATATATTTTGCTGCTTAACCTACTTTGGCAAGTTCTTTAGTTTTCTTATCCAGTATGATTATCAATGGGCAGGATGCCAGACCTCGTACAGTTATTGCATTGTGGAAAGCCAATCTTGATGATCTAAAGATTCACCAGTCTGAGCCTACCGTGACAATTATTGATAACACGAGCAGTAATTCTTTAATGCTTTACTATACTCTATTGCGCATATTCTCGAAGTTGGGATGAATGTTGTCACCAATCTGCTTCTTTATTGATCGAGTCTTGTGTTCATGAATTGTCTCAAGAGGCGGGGGGACAAAATGTTTACCCCTACCAAGAGGGGAGGCGTAAAGCTCAACGTACACATAAATATAATTATGTTCGAGGCATTTAAATCTAATCTAAATTAATAAAAGAGTACATGAGGAAAAATCAAATAGAAACCACTCCTTAACGTAAAAACTGTGTGAACCAATCCAAGCCATTCATTTTAAGAATGGATGGATGAGATGCAATTGATTTGTTGACTGCAAAAAAACAGCACTTTTTAGTAAGGGGTAAGAGCTTTTTAGTAAAACCATCATATTTTTTTTACCAATTCACTAATTTAATTTTTCCCGCTTCGATTGAACTCCGATTGGCTTCAAACTTGCGCCATTAGTTTTGTTTTTTCAAGGGCTTTCTATCAAGATCAGTCATGAATATATTTTGAAGCACGAAAAAAAATATTATTTTCGGGGTTGATTTTTTTAAAAAAAGTTAAGTTTGTGTAATTTTTATCAACACTATACACTGGGTTTATCAACACTATACACTGGATTTATCAACACTATACACTGGATTTATCACCTCATTTTCCAAAATCGAACATGATTTTTATCACATCATCACATGTTTTTTTATGAACACTAAGCACTAGTTTATCAACACTAAACACTATGTTTATCATTCAATTACATGTGTTTTTATAATCCCATCACATGTTTTTTTATCAACACTAAACTCTAGGTTATCACCCTTATTTCGGGGCTGATTTTAAAAAAAGTGAAGTCTGGGTAATTTTTATCAACACTATACACTGGGTTTATCAACACTATACACTGGGTTTATCAACACTGAACACTAGTTTTATCACCTCATTTTCCAAAATCGAACATGATTTTTATCACATCATCACATGTTTTTTATAAACACTAAGCACTAGTTTTATCAACACTAAACACTATGTTTATCATTAAATTACATGTGTTTTATCATCTCTATCACATGTTTTTTTTACCAACACTAAACTCTAGGTTATTACCCTTATTTCGGGGCTGATTTTTAAAAAAGTTAAGTCTGGGTAATTTTTATCAACACTATACACTGGGTTTATCAACACTATACACTGAGTTTATCAACACTGAACACTAGTTTTATCACCTCATTTTCCAAAATCGAACATGATTTTTATCACATCATCACATATTTTTTATGAACATTAAGCACTAGTTTTATGAACACTAAACACTATTTAGCACTGGTTGATACCTCGATATAAAAAAATTATTAGTGAAGATTTATCAACACTAAACATTTTTTTTATCACCCCAATATAAATTTTTATTTTCGTGCTTCAAAATATATTCATGACTGATTTTGATTTAAAGCCCTTGGAAAAGAAAAAATATTGGCGCAAGTTTGAAGCTAATCGGAGTTGAAACGAAGCGGGAATGATTAAATTAATGAATTAGTTGAACAAAAATATGGACACTTGTCCACATGGCACCATGCTATTACAATTATGCCCTTGCTTGTGTGAGAAAGTAAGAAAGTTGCGTGAGTTTTGGTTGAATTGGGGTGATGATGTGGCATTATGGTTAATGTTGGATCTAAAGAGTGTGTGGCTAGAATTGGTTCACACAGTTTTTAGGATAAGAGGGGTTTCTATTAGATTTCTCCTCAAGAGTACATATTGTAAAACATATTGTAAAACACATCAAAACATAAGAAACCAAAGAACTGTAGGAGTCTTAATTGTATTAGAATTGGAGACTTCATTGCATTAGAATTGGATTAGTTTAGATTTGTTTATATGCCTCAGGGTTTGGTTGATTTAGGTTTTCCTATTATATTAGGATTGAGTAATTAGGTTTCCTACTTGTTTGGAAAAGTTGGGTCTACTTAAGACATTGTTTAGTGTTTGAGATTAATTTCAATGAAGAAAAATATTTAGCTTAGCTAAGAGATAGTGTTCTCTCTAACGAATGCTACACGAGATATTGTGTCATCTCTGACGAATGTTACAAGAGACCTTGTGTTCTCTCCGACGAATGCTACAACAAACCATCCCGTAACGAGATCCAAATCCGGGATCCTAACAAGAACCCATAGCAGAACATCTTCTATTTATTTCAATTGATCTAATCACTGACTTATATGTATCTATGCCATGACAGTGCCAAGATACTATATATTTTATTTTTATTTGATCTTTTGAGTTTCTGATTCTGTAAATTTCTCAGGCATCTTATCAAAAACTTAGGTATGTTGTTTCATGGTTATGTACTCTACCCAATGTGTTCTTCAAATTTGAATTGGAATGTTTGCATCTCAGGACACTTTTTTGTCTTCCTTTATGCAGTCATTTTCTTCATAACATTGGGGTTTAACTTTTTGGGTTAATTGTCCAAAATTATATTAAAGTTTTGTCCACAAACGGATGCATGCATAAAGTTTTGTCCACGCTTTATAGGTGCACTGAAGTTTTGTCCACCGATTTTTTTAGAAAAACGTAACAGGGATGTTCAGAATGAATGGTCTAGGCAGTTCTTCGCGAACTCTAAAGTTGTGTGGGCAATTTATAATGCATTCTATAGTTGTGTGGGCAATACGTTTTTCTAAAAAAGTCGGTGGACAAAATTTCAGTTCACCCACAAAGCGTGAACAAAACTTTATGCATGCATCCGTTTGTGGACAAAACTTAAATGTAGTTTTGGCCAATTAACCCAAACTTTTTACTTTTTTCACAAAATGAGATGATTGTAAAATCCAGCTTCTTATTTACAGTTTAGATTGGATATTAACTGGAAGCGTTACGTCACTATTATCTAGGTTTAGGATAATTGGCATGTTGTGTGTGTTCAGTATTGTTGAACTGCTACTTTTTCTTCAGAGGCACGCATCAAACTTGGACCTGCAAATGAAACTGAGAAACAGCAAATTCAGTGGTTTTCAGATGCCTGCAAAGGAATTCCACAGGTACCGTGCATATTATTTCCAACTTAAACTAGTGCTCAATATTGATATAAAAAATGGCTGCGCAACTGGGGGCAGCCCTCCCTAATTCACACACTGGTGGACTACACAACCAGGATAGCCCTACATAGACTACTTGAAGGGGGTAGTCATTGTCAAATTAGAAATAAGAAATATTTTTACTAACTTGATGATCATTACAAGATGGAGCTCCCTTTAGATAGGAAAACCATGGCGACTATATTTAACTCAAGGGTAATAGCGAAAAAGTACACTTATCTTCAAATCGTTGCGGGTTATGGCCTTTAACTTTTATCTTGTTGGGTTTTGTGTCAAGTTCGAAAATGATAATTTTGCCCTTGGAATTTAAATTCAAAAGTGCAAACGAATAGTTCAGAATTTGATTGAATCAGTTAGGTTGCTAAAACGAAAAATTTAACTATGATACTAGAATTCGAAAACAAAAAAAAAATATTTTCTTTTTTACTTTTAACTTAAAATTTCAACCTCAAAAGTTGTCATTTTGGAATGAATTGACACTAAGTTCAGCAAAATATAAGTTAAGGCTATAACTTTAGAGATTCAAAGATAGGGAACATTTATAGTAAAAGGTACTTTTTTGCCATTATCCCTTAACTCAGTACTATTGTGTTCAGCATAATTTACTCAATAGGCTATTGGTATTCCAATTCTTCACCTCCCGTTCAAAAAGATGCTTCAAACCAAATGTGCTGTCATCCTTATCAGTACTAAAAAGCAATTATGTACAATATGGGTTCTATTATAAATTTCAATCCCAGAACAATTGTAAGCCTTGTCAATCTATGAAGGTGCCTCCTCTTATGGGGTGACTGACTAATCCATTTTCATATGTATTTATTGCTTGCCCGAATTGATTATAGATGTGATTATGCTCCAAATTTGTTTATCCTACTGTGAACTCTGATGTGTATGGTTAAAACAGATATGTATCATCATTGAGCATCTCTCATTGCTTATAATGTTACTCTGACCAATCATTCTTGAGCATTGCTGTTATATGTAGACCCTCAATCTTTTTGCATTTTCTTTGGAAAAAAACATCTCGGTTCTTATGTATCTTGAATTTAAAAAATTTCAGGCAATGCATCCTGCATTTTTGCATAGTCCTCAGGCTCAGGTTGCTCCAGCAACGGCACCTCCAATGACAGAAGATTTAGAATTAGCATTTGCAATTGGTGCCTCCATTCAGTCTCCATCTGCCGAGGTGCTGCCTCAGGTTGATGCTCTGTCAATTACAGAAGTGGGTTCATCCAGTAACATATATGGTTTGGATGCTCCAATATCGTTGGTTCCTTCAAAAGCTAGTTGCAGTGATATGGCTGTGCTTGAGTCTCCAAATAATGGTAGATCATCTCAGCACCCGACAACTTTTGATGTTCCAAGTTCAATTCAATCATCACTGATTCTTACAAATGAGATTGTAGAAGATGGTCCAATCCACTATCCATCAATTGATTCCAGTCCAGCTGAGATTTCTTCCCCCACTGCTGAGAGCTTACCTGCTAGCTCCCGTACAAATGAAGAAGGTACATCATCCTGTGTGATATGCCTGGATGCTCCAGTTGAGGGGGCGTGTGTTCCCTGTGGCCATATGGCCGGGTGCATGTCTTGTCTGAATGAGATCAAGGCCAAGGAATGGGGTTGCCCTGTGTGTCGTACAAAGATCAACCAGATAATAAGACTGTACGCTGTTTAATCATCCAGGAGAACAGGTGGAGGCAGGAGCTGAAAATGGTTAGTTCCACTTTGGCTCCTCAAATAAGTCTATTTATGTCTTCTTTCTATTAATTAATGACATACTTTAATTCAGTCGAGAATAATCAAGGAATGGTTCATCTTTTAACTCTGGAACCATGAAATTATAGGAAATAAAGGGATTTGAAACATCGGGATTATATGAATTGAGATGAGGATTCAATTGAATTCCTTCTTCTCTTACTCTTTTATGTTATCATATACAAGTTCAATATTAGCGCTCATCCTACCCACCGAAGTCCCCTTATTCTTTTTGATAATGTGTGCCATTGCGCTTTGCTTGTCTTCTTATTGTTGCATCCTTGTCAGATTTGAGGTTGTATAATCTACAGAAATTTGACAAAAAAACATGTCATATGAGTCTGAGGCCTAATATCTTTTATCCGAAATCAGAGAAAGGTATGTAGCTGAAAACATACATAGCCAATGACGTTGAATGTCTACCATGCGTCTTGAAGAGAGAGACTATATCAATAACCTAATTCTTGTCTTTCCTCATCGTATGGTATTTGATTAAAATTTAAAACTCGTTTGACATTAGCATACATACATACATTCTGTGCAGGAGTTGTGCCGCTGGGAAAGGAAAGGCACAACAACAGGGTTTCTACTCGATGACTAGTTCAACTTGAATCCTGTAACCATAGCACTTTTCAATTTGCCCAGGTTTATCTGTGTAAAGCTTTTTTCTGTAATTGGTTTCAGAATGAAAAATCTTATATATGAACCATATGTGTTTGGTGTTCCTTTTTGAACACTTGAGTTCCAATGTTTTATAATTATTTAAGGAAACTACATGAAGTCAGTCAGTCTCATTGTGGCATCATGTCTGTTTGATTTGGGTATAAAAATGGCATAGAGATGAAGGGTAGGTCACCTTAGCTGTGGTTGTTGTAGGGTTCCTGTTGGGGGACTGTTTATTGCTTTAATTGCTCTTCTTTTGTAAATTGTAATGGCAGCTATATATGTCTTCGATGGAAGTGACGTGAAACTATATCTAGTTAGGTGCCGTTCGTATGATTTAAAGCCATCTACTTTTTGCCAGTCAAATATTGAGGAGGGCTTGCAATTGGACATGCTCATTGGTTTCTCCTCTACCTTTTTTGATGTTTTTGGATGCATCAATTTTATATATTAGTCAAAGTGATATGTACAATCTGATGAAAACGCACAATCGAACGATAAATATTACAGACTTCAAACTAGCTAGCCTATAATATTATCGACTCTTTACCAGAATGCAAAATAGGGCGCCCTAGAACGTGCAAACACGTGCACGTCAAAAGTGCAACAACGTGCACACCAAACCGTGCCACATAACGGGCACACCAAACTGTGCAACAAGTATACACCAAACGTGCAACTAGGGTACACAAACTGTGCAACTAGTGCACACCCAATCTGCAGTTATTAAAAAAACTAGTAAACAGTAACACAAAAGGAAAACTAAACCTAACCGAATCAGAGTCACCGCCGTCTGACCATGCGCCAAACCTAGCCACTAAAAGTACTGAATCGAACCTTGGTAGCAAGGAGAAGCTTCAGATCCATGCCAAGGAGACCGGGAAGGCCGAAACTCCAACGAGACGAGTCGCCGGAATTGACCACCGCCGGCCAACAACGAACCGAGAAGGTACCTTGACCCGAGGAATCCAGAAAGCCAACTCCAGATCCTCGATAAAGAGTAACCGTGCAGGCCGAATTTGCAATGAGACGAGCCGCCGGAGCTACCCACCACCGTCCAAACTCACCTTGCTCGACCGTAGACACAAAACTTTGAAGGCAAAAAACCACGAAGTCGCCGGACCATCGAGATCGGAGAGATCGAAAAACAATCCCCACCGGCGACGTCCATGGCCAAAGGCCATGACGCCGCCGACAAGAGAGGATCTAAACAAAAGGGAGTGACGACTATGTTACTTTTTGAGAGAAGCGACTAGGTTACTTTTTCTCTCTCCGAAATTGTTATTCAGTCTACCTTTTTTGCTTTAAGGCTTTAACATTTTCTTTTTCATCAGTGAAAATAACTGATTTAATTCCATCCAAAACCAGGTGGACTTTTTTTATTATAAGGAAAACAGATTTAAATTAAACCTCTTTTAAGGTAAAAGAGGAGTTACAAAAAAATCGATCAACAACATCCAATACCAGCTCTGAATGAGAATTACCCAAAGGAGGAGCACTAAATACCCTAAAACATTGCATAACAAGCAAAGAAAAACACAACAAAGAACCACCCAAGTTACAACACACACACAAGAAATTACAACACTAGCTAATAAGCAAAAGAAGGAACTTGCATACAATTGTAGCACCAAAATGCAGCACCAATTATCAATGAGAGAAGATTCATTCCGAAAGAAATGTAGCAGACCTTCAGTAATTGGAATTCACTTAAACTGAACCAAACTACAAGAGAAACTTTGCAGCACACAACCATTAACAAGATCGAATACAAACCAATCCTAACTGCAAATGGCTGAAGATGAGGAGGTCGGGACTTGAACTGAACCGGGCGTCCCTTGATACAGAACTCAACAGCAAGGATAGGGAAGCTCTACAGCACACAACCAGCAACGAGATCGAACACATACCAAAACCAACTGCAAGAAGAGAATCACAGATGTCTGAAGATGAAAAGGATGGGATTTGTGCTGAATCGGGAGTCCCTTGAGACAAAACTCAGCAGCAAAGGATGAGATGAATCTAATCAAATCTTGAACTTAAAATGAGTATTTCCGCCAACTTTGAAGCTCAACCTCACACTTGACAGCCCAGACTCTCCCATCACAAAGGTTAGTCCGGTTCTAGTGACAGCAGGACCTTTGGATAAAACCATTATCTCAGTTACTTCCTCTTCAGAAATGTTATTGACATTTCTAGTGAGGCTCAAGATGGTCCCTTACTATCAGCTGATACTCTCAAGATTTATACATTAATTGTTATTGACATTCTAGGGGATGTTTGTTCCTCTTCACCTAAAACCTATAACCCCTTAGGGTTGGATCTAATCAACAGCAAAAAAATCTTGTCTGCTCCCTCCTCAACCATACAACAAGAAAATTTGTTTGATCGAAACCTCTTACAAGCTCAAGTTTATGAGGTTTTAGATTTATTAGGCCTACCTGTAGAGAAGGCAAGTCCGAAGTTCAAAATCAAAGCAAAGAAAAAAAAGTACATCAAAGTCATCAAGAATAAGACTCATCATGCTTATATCACAAGATCAAAACTGAAAGAGCCTGTGTCCACTCTTTCCTCAATGCAAAACACCCTCCCTACAATTGATTTAGGTAAATCTTCTGATTTTCTACAACATACTACTTTAGCTAAGAAAGCTTGGGGTTTTGGGAAGACCATTGGTTTAAAATCCAAAGTAGTAGATCATATTATTCTTCAACAATTAGAAGCTCTGGAAGATTATAAAAATCAATCTGTGAACTTAGAGGGAGGCTCAGATGATGAGTTTCTACAATTGGATAGAGATTCAGACACTGATCAATTGGTGGGACCTCAAACCACCACTCATCATTCTCATTAACAGTCTCATGAAGATCTTTCATCAATCATACAATTGGGAATGGGAAAAGTTCAAAAAATATGGTTGCTTTTTCTCTTTCAACTCTTGGTTATCATCTCCCTAGTCTTGTTGTTCTTGGAGAGCCCCTTAGGTGATTCCCTTTTTGTAGTTGTAGTTGACGTGTGCTGCAAGTAATCCTTGTGATTGGATTTCTTCTCCTCCTTATGTATTGGGGTTGGGGTGGTGGTTGGGTTGGGTTGGGCTCATGTGTCGAGTGGTTGGTCTTAGTTGGTGAGCTTAGGATCTTTTTGTGAGGTGCATTTTGGTTTGTCCTCTTCGGGGGGTTTGGTTGCTAGCCATTTGTTTCCTAGGCTAGTTCTTTTCTTGTGTGTGGGATCTTAGTTTGGTGTATGGGTAATGCCCTTTTAGTGTTTGTCTGAGAGTGTTTTGGTCATTTTGTTGTACTTTCCTTGGCCTGCCTTGTGCATTTTCTTGTGCAAAGGTTCATCCTTCAGGTTTTTCTCATTATTATAGAGCAAGGCTTGTACATGTGTATTGATGTAGTTTGTTCATCTCTACAAATGAACAACTTGCAACTTGATTTCATATTGACCGTTGATGCAAAGAAAATCGACGATTCAGAACCGTTGTGTTATTATAAACTCTAATTCTCCTAGGTATATAGGCAAATGAAATATCCCCGATTTCTTTTCTTTCTCCTTCTCCCTTCAAATCTTCCATGTCACTAACACATTGATCTCCTTAGATTTATATCCTAATTTATGATCTTTTGTAGCTTTAAACATTATGATTTTCTAACTTATGAGGTTTCGAGCACTAGTACGAGAGAGAGGATTAGAGCCGGGGAAGAATTTTTCAAACAATCTTGAGCAGAGATTATATGTTTAAGTGAACATCATCATCAACTTTACTTCTCAGGCACCAACATGCATCTTGAAGGGTTTCCATAACTCAAATACGATGAGGAGGATTTAGAGGGGTTTAGGGTATGCCCCGAGAAAGTTATATATAGTTGTAGAGCTTTCAGATATCTTCGATTTGATATTTTACGGGCCTAAATCGGAGTTTGTATGAAGAAGTTATGGTCATTTGTAGATCTGCTGTGTATATAACCTAATTTTACTTGAAAATACCCTTTTTAAACTCCAAACGTCTATGAAACTTTCCAACAACCATATTCACGTTTTTTTTGTAAATTATATTTGAAAAAGTTAGATGTAAGACATAACAGTTCAATAGTATACATCTATAAGTATTTTTAGTTATTGACGATGAAGTAGTTTTGAGTTATTTAAAAAAAATGATGTCTCGTATTATATCATTTATTGCATTGTAATCAATTTAAATATATGGTTCAAATATAGTCATATGAATGATTAGGTATGCAAATATTTTATTCAAATTCGCACTAAATATTTTGTTTAATAAGAGATGTTGCCTCTGATATTAAGAATTTTGGATCCGTTTATACGTCATATGACCAATTGTATGTTTTGTTAGAGCTCTCTACCCACATCGTACCAAACAATCGTATGGTTGACCGTTTGATTTGTACGGCGTGTGTATGTGCTCATGTACTATTTTTTCTAGATACATTTTTTCATGAAAATTGTAGATATCTGAATTACATTCGATTTGATATCTTACGGGCCGAGACCGGAACTCATATGAGAAAGTTATATCATTTGAAATACCGATCAAACTCTAACCTTTCTTAAACCGACTTTCATTTTTTTTTACATTTAATCATTTACAGTGGCATACCGTAAAATAAAATTCTGGACCCGCCTCTGCAAATACCTCGATTAGATTTTAAAATCAATTTAAGCTTTAGAGTTTATGAGTTATTATGTTCGATAAGGATTTAATGTTAGCATCTCAGATTGCAGGTTGATTCTAGATTACAATGTTTCATTTTCATTAAATCCCAAGTGTTTGATCTTAAACTTGGTAGGTTTTGCTTAACATCTGTTTTTCGACCCTATATGAATATGAACTATGTAAAATGGTTAGTTCGAGATGTGATTTCCCCATCTCTTTTGTGAAGAAATCATTGGATCTAATGTATGTTGAATTTCTTAATTGTACGCCCAACCAGTTTGACTTGAACATCTTATAAACGGACAAAGTCTAGAAAATAGGATAACCATAAATTTGAAGCAGAAAGGTACCAAAATAAAAGGGAAGAAGATTATCATTTTTGTTTTGGTATTATGGATTTGTTGGAAAACATTCCCATAGATATCTCGTGATTTCAAGAGAGGCCAAAAAATCTTAGCCATTCTTATTCCACTGTATTTTTTGAGCTCGCTTTTAATAGGGTTTGTATACTTATAACTGATTTCAGGTCTAACCCTATCATAAAATTTTACAAAACCCATGCAGAGAGTTGACAGCTCTCGGCGATCCTAGGGTTTCTAAAAGGCCGGTGCCGGCTGGTGAGCTGACGGCGTCAAAGCATTGTAGTGTGAGTTTTCTGGATCGTATCGAGTGAGGTGAATATGCTTCTCAAGGAATCCCTACCGTGGATACACAATTCTTCTAAGATGAGAAGAAGCTCTATCTCAAAATCTATGGAGATCGAAAAGCCACCGGAAGCAGAGTACCAAGAGAGGCTGATTGAGGGGAAGCTTTTTCGAATTCCTAAACTATCGTCTATGATTTGTAGATTGGAGGGTTCGACTCAAATCCCAATCAAAACCAAGGGTTTGGTTGAACGTGAATGAAAACTACCTACAAGTTCCAATAATGAAATTCATCTTGGGATTGGGAGAGATGGGGGAAGTGATGATGGATCGGTCAGGGAGTATTGCAAATTGTTCCTTTGCAATCTGCCCCCCCCGGTTGAAATCGGTTGAGTATGTGATCATGGTTTGGAAAGGATTTCCTAGTCTTGAGAATTTATGTGAGCAAGAGACCTAATAAGGGGGGACGGATCTTTGGGTTTGTCTCAGTTTCATCAAAATAAAGGCACAAGCCTTATTTCAAATGTTCGGGGGAAATGGTTTGATAACTTTAAGTTGTTTGTTTCGATTGCTTGGCCAGAGAAGATGAATATGAGACTGGGAAGAAAAGTGTTTGAGCAAGTTTGGAGGCCAAAGGTTCATCAGCCTAGCTTGAAGAGGGAACAGAGTCTGAAGGAGCCTAAATATGCAACTGTATCAGGCTCCAAACCCAATTATGTCACACCCCAATTTCAGTAAACCGAACTCGGGACGCGAACATTTAAAATCATAAGAAAACATTTGAACCCTGTTTTGAATAAACACCTTGAAATTACCAATTAGTTAATCAAAATAATATTTACAACTCAAAAACGTCCCAACAAATGGACAAGGTACAAGGTATCCGTCACTAGACTCAAAAGATAAAACCCGGACCCCGCTCCCAGCTCCTCAAGCTTCGAGAGCTCACCTAGTCCGTCCTGTGATCAGTACCTGTAGGAAAAGCAGCTAGGGGTGAGCGTTCGCTCACCACCACGAATAACAGACTGACTACGACATAATTAGCAGACAAAGCTGGTAACACCAAAACGAAACCCAACACCGGGAATACCATCCCCAAACTCAAGTAACTCAACTGACACACAACCCGTTACTTTCCTCAATAGACTCAACACTCGGACTCGTAATGTAAACCCGACACAACGATTGATGACCTCCTCCAAAGACACGACAGAAACACCACGCAACACCAACCATGATCACAAAGGATCGCACACCAAACAAGATCGCAAAGGATCGCATTCCTGTCAGCTGGTCAATGCCGGTTGCTAACCGACTGGGATCGAGCCTGCCCCACGCGCTTTGCCTATCACTGTCAGGCTCCAGGCGGTCGACCTGTTGGCGATAAACCGAACTACTTTTCCGATAGCTAGTCGGAAGGGGAGCTGCCCTTGCATCGCCTAAAAATGCTCACAACCTGCCGAGACTCGAACTCGGTCAGACTAGCCAAAGAATGCTCGCAACCTCCCGAGACTCGAACTCGGTCAGGCCAGCCAAAGGACGCTCGCAACCTCCCGAGACTCGAACTCGGTCAGGCCAGCCAAACTCCACACCACTTCCCGACACGAAGTCGGGTCGCTAACCTCGGGCAAACGCAATCACAATCACAAGCAAGGTTCAACCAACGGTGTCAAGAACAGTTCAACACTCCACAGGCACTCATGGCCACTCAAGACTCCAACGATAAAAACACGGGTTCAGCAACCCCACGGGCCCTCATGGCCTCCCAAGACACACCAACAGTAGCTCACGGGCTCAACAACCCCATGGGCACTCACGGCCTCCCAAGACACCAACAATAATACACGGGCTCTCATGGCCACCCAAGACACCAACAATAATACCCGGGCTCTCATGGCCACCAAGACACCAACAATAACACACGGGCTCTCATGGCCACCCAAGACACCAACAATAATACCCGGGATCTCATGGCCACCCAAGACACCAACAATAACACACGGGCTCTCATGGCCACCCAAGACACCAACAATAATACACGGGCTCTCATGGCCACCCAAGACATAAATTAAACAGTCAACCTCCGGGCATGGTCATATGCCTCCAGTAATTATAATATCGCTAAGTTCTCTATCCCTACGACACTACTAAGTGTTACATGCTTTACTAATAATCGCTACGCTCCCGTATCATGCCTTTCTAATATTCAAATAAACCTACTTAACCCACGACACCCCAGTGTCACATGCAATTCTACTGTTAACTTTTCCTAGTCAGGGTCGAGATCCGGCTACTTTTCCCTATCTCGTGCGTGTTCTCCAAAAGCCAACCAACGAGCTCCGGTGTGATCTCAGTCACTCACTTAGCTTTCCCTTGCCTCGGTCCGCGGCACGATCTAAAAGAACACAATTTTAAGGCACTTAACAACTCGCAGGAATAAACTGAAATTCAATAAACTTAACGCCCAAACGTAACCTCGACAATGTCGATCACTCCGAAACTTCCCAATTACTCGACATTGTCGATAAAGGACACGTAAAGGCCCGATTCGCCCGACATGGCGAATCTGCACGGGTTTTGGAAATGCCCTTCCGGGGCTCCAAAAATTCCCGTTTTCGTTTCTACGGTCTTAGAATAATTCAAGGGTCCCAATGCACTTGATGGAATCAAATTCCGACTTCCGAGTCAATTAATTAACGTTTAAAGTTTCTAAACCCGATAATTACAACTCTCGCATTTTAATTCCAAATTTCGATTTGGTTATGGATAAATGGTCCGGGGAACGTTCTAAACCACCCGAACACAAAACCCGAGCACCCGAGCACGTGGGCCCCACCCGGACCACCTTGGCCGTGGGTCCTAGGGTTCAAGTGGGCCCGAACCACCATGGTGGTGGCCGGCTCTAGCTCCGGCCAACACCCCTCATGGTGGCCGGCCACCCCCTATGGTGGCCGGAGCTCCTCCCGAGCTCCCGGTCACCGGAAAACGTTCTCCTACACCTCCAAACGTCTCCAGCACTCCCCCAACATCAAAACAACCTTAAACTAATAGTTTCAAACCAAAACCTAAATTTAGAAAATGACAAATCGAAGATCGGTTTGGTGTATACCGTAGAGGAAGACGAGGGGAGTTCGATTCTTGCAACGTTGAGACGATCCAAGGGTGGGAAGCTCGTGATTAGTAGTCCAAACCCTAGCTTCTCTCTCTTTTCTCCCTTTTCTCTCTTCTCCTTCTCTCTCTAAAACTATCTCTCTTTTTCTCTTTTTTTTTCCTTTTTGATTTGATATGGCCGAACCCCCTTAAGGGGTGTCTTCTTTATTTTCCCCCCAAAACTAACACCACCACTTGTTTGACAAGTGGCAAGGTGGGTCCCACACCTTTTGGAGAAATATCTAGAAGATATTTTCCAATCAGATTCGCGAAATTCGGACGTTTCGGGCCCCGCACGGGCACTTTTCCCAAGAAATTACGAAACTTGACGGGCTACAAGGAAACGGCTCAACTAAGACCGCTGCGACAACGGATAAGATTTTTGGATCCAAAACGGTCCTCGAATGGACCAAAACGTCGCTCGGTTGACTTTTCCAGCGAAAAGTCAACTTTTCCCAAATTGATCATAAAGTTGCCCTGAGTCCCCCGGAACTCACTTTGGTCGATATCGGGGTCAAATTAAGTCTGGTATGACCCTCGGGGTCAATTTAGGTTAAATTAAGTGTCTGTCTTAAATTTTTTAAATTTTCCTGTTTTTCGCAGGTTTGACTGGCATTGACCGGGAGTGGTTATTACAAATTATCTATCTCCATGGACAACATCGAGCGTTTTTGGGGTGGTTAGTACTTATTTTACAGTTGAAGCATTGAAAATTTTGATCAACAAGGAAGATGTGCTGGACCTTCAAATCAGAAATATGGGTAATCGAATCTTCCTTTTCCTCTTAACTAATCAAGAGGTGTTATCTGAAATCTTAAACTCCAAATGGTTATGGTGTAAATTGAAGTTTATGATGTTTGATTGTGCTAACAATTGGTTAAATAAGAAAGGACGGGTTTCCTGGTTCAAGGTGACAAGGATACCCATTTATGGGTGGTGTATGAATTCTTTCAAGGGTATCGGTACATCTGTGGAAGCCTTTGTCTTAGCCTTCAGGGATGAAACTTCAGTGGATCAGGAGTCAGGACTGTAATTACTTGTTGATCTATCATACTACCCATGACTTACAATTATTTTGTTATTTGGAAGTGGAAGGGATGTTATTCCCGATTCTCATCCAGTCTATAGAAGCTAAAGAAATAGCTAAAAGTTTAGAAGGAGAGGGGATTTCGACACCATCTGAAAGGCTATGCCTGGGACACCAAATCGTGTTCCCATCTTGTCTAGAAAAGAGATTAAATAAAGGCAAAGTAGTTGTGCCAGTCGAGTCAGAAACACCTGTATGGAAGAGTATTTCTTATTCCTCTAAAGTCTAAAGCCTGAGCCCATCAGGCTCCTTGCTTCGGCCGCAAGTTTCAAGGGATGGAGATAAGCGAGGCACACGCCTCAATAACCCTAAGCATACACCGGTTTTCAGAACTTATGCAGCGAAGGATCGATCCTTAAGCAGCGAAAGAAAGGCAAGAGACCAATGTTGAAGCTATATTAAATCAATAAGCCAGAAAGCAGTGGCTGGTAATAACGGGGCTAAAGAAAAAATTGAAGCTTTGGAGTTTGAAATTGGTGATACTTTCAACCCTGCGTTTAGGGAGGAAGGATCGGAAGAGAGCTATTACTCTGAGGAGGAAGGGGATCATTCATCACTCCTCTCGTCTATGCCTTTCTATCCTGATCAGAGCAATGGTGAAATTCATCTCCAGGAATGTTAGGGGGATGAATGCCGTCCAGAAGAGACGGAGCATTAGGGTGACGCTTTCTAAGCAAAACCCAAATATGGTTTTATTCCAAGAAACGAAAATGAGTGAGGTGCCTGAATCTATTTTTCGTAGTTGTGGTTTTGCTTGGGGATGGAAGTCGGCGTGCATCCCTTCAATTGGGCCCCCTAAAGTAGTTATTCAAAAGTTGTAGCAACTTTATAGAAGATTTTTATGGTCTCACAGTGTTGCAAAGAGAGCCATTCACAAAGTGAAATGGGACACGGTGTGCCGACCCAAAGCTGCAGGTGGACTTGGTATGCAGCGTCTAGAGGAGGTCAATTTAAGGCTCTTGACCAAATAGTTCTGGAGGTTCGTTGAAGACGACGAGTCTCTTTGGAAATTTCTTATTTGTGAGAAATTCAGATGGAATGTTTTTGAATGGGTCGAACGAAACTATATAAGCCTGTCAGTTCTTTTCTTTTGGCCATATTAAGTGTTTAGCAGGTGATCGTCGGTTTCATCATTTATATTGGAGAGCAAGGTATTCACTAGAAGGTGGGAAACGGTTCAAGGGTTCACTTCTAGGACGATTTGTGGTTAGGGACCAGCCCTTTCTGGGTCGAATTTCCCCAATTATTTGTGGAAGCTTCCTTTAAGGAGTCTTCGGTGATTGTTCCACCAACCGTGGTTTATCAGACAAGAGCCAGAACCTCCGCTGATAGAGGGGATAAAACGGGACGTTTTATTGTGGACGTTGCCAAAAGAGATAGCTCGGGCAAGTGGTGCTACAGCTCAAAAGTTGGTCATAAACCTGTTGATTTTTGTGCTTTGGCGCTCGAGCAGTACACTGAGAGTAGGAAGGACAAGGAATTTTTGGAACCGACTTCAGCTCAAGCTTTATCCCCTGTTTCGGTTTCTAACCGGTTTACTTGTTTGAACCCGGTTAGGAAGTAGACAAGGCGTTTTGTGTACTTCTCGTTTTTTCCCTTTATGTTTTTCTCTTCGGAGTTGTAATTGTCTGACGAAAAGATCCTTTTGATCTTTTCTTGCTTTGTTCTATAACCTTATAGAACATTTGCTTAATAAAAATTTTAGCTTATAAAAAAAAAGGAGTCTTCGGTTAGAGATAATTGGAGCAATGGAGAATGGTCGGTGGATTAAAGGTTTATCTCCAAAATATAGTTTTTTTTTGTGGCTGATCATTCATGGGGCACTGCCGACTTTATGTTTCTTGGAGGCGAGAGGTAGCAACATTTCTTTGAATTCTATGCTTTGTCATTTGTAAGCTGAGCTTCGAAGACTTGAACCACCTTTTTCTTCACTATGAGTATAGCTGCGATTTATGGGGCAGAGTCTATTCTTGGTGGTTGTTGGTGTGGGTTATGCCGACCACCTTTTCAGCGAACCTGGATGGTAGGGGGGGTTATTTTGGAGGCAAGTGCAAGTTTGGTTTGGTTGAAGGTTTATTACATTACCTGCTGGCATATTTGGTTGCAAATGAATCGTGCAATCTTTACAAGCAGGCTAAATTTGGTGGCTGAGGTTTTGTTGAAAGTGCAACCTCATTGTTTCAGCATTGCTAAACTGACAAGTGATCTAGTGTCTGATTGTTCCTTTGAGTTATGGTGTTCCAATCTGTGGTCATGCATTCGACAGAGGCGGAGCAGGTAATTGAAGAGAAGTCAGGCGCCAGTTTTGGGTTATGTGTTTTTTACCTGTTTTTTATACATATGTGGTTTGTTTTGGTGTTAGAAGGTTTAGATCCCCAAATTTTTGGGTTGTATCTTTTTTTCTCTTGATTCCACCTTGGAATTAAGGGCATCAATAAATTCATCGCCTATAAAAAAGGTCTAACCCTATCATAGTGCACTGTCCTGTATGTACAAAAAATTGGATGAAGGTGTCACTTCATGTTGCTGTCCTAATAGAGCCTTTGTGGAAGACATGAAGTATCGAATTGCTAAAAATGGTATAGTTCTACATACTCATTCCTTACATAGCCAAATCCATTTGGCAGAGCTAAGAGCCAGAGCGTTTTTGATATGTTTTATCTCTAAAGAAGCCTTCAAGGTTGCGACATTCAGGAACTGGGCTGAACTTTGTGTGTGTTTTGTCAACTTCTTATCTGAAGTTCGATCAGTGCTCAACGGTGGTTGTTTCTGATGGGTCTCCTTCGTCGGAATTTCTTTATCAAGATGGTTGTTGTTGACTCTTTGCAATCTTATGGCCACCATGGGACTCTGATTTTCATGCATCCCTGCTCCTCGTCCTTCGCTTGCTTGGATCTGCCTTTCGTGCTCATCTTCTCGCACCGTTTGACCCCAAAGAATCTACCATCAAGCTGATGATCGAGGACACCTCTTTTCCGATCTTGGCTTCGAGGCTTGACTCCCATCTCCTCCCCGAGTTCTCTCCCCCTCTGATTTGGAGGTGGATGGTCTGGGAGAGGGAGAAATCAGGCTCTCTAATTTGGAGGGTGAAGGAGATAGGGTAGGGATAACCAACTTGCTCGCTCGGATTGGATCGACCGGTTCAGGTTGGCGTCGGCTCCCCATGGGGTCTCCTCTCTTCCTCGCAAAACCTCTCCAACAACTCCTCGACGCTAGAGTTGTCGCCCTGCTTGGAAGTTGTCCTCAGAACTTTCTCCATTCTCCTCTATTGTGAATGCTATTCCCTCTTTTATCGCCACACTTCTTCTGAGCTCCCTCTAAATCATTCTGAATGCATTAACATCGCGTCTCCTCATAATTCGTGCTGGTCTCTTGGGATTGAGCAATCTAACCCATCTAGTCGGCCCATCATGAATCAGGCCCCTTCCCTATGCTTGGTTAGGAGTCTAGCTCCATCCCTAAAGCATTTATCCTTCCCTCGAGCTTCAAGCCCCCTCAACAACTTTTCCTCACTCTTTCTCGTCTTTTATCGTCAAGTTACACTCTCATCAGTCGACCCCGACTCGCTCCTGCTTCGGTCTAAGGGGAAAACAAGCATGTTAGGAATGGACGTCTTAAGCATTCAAAGACGTTTAAAGATGTTAGTCCCTCTCCCTTTCTTCACAAGAAGTCGGGAGCTATCCGGGTTTGGTTGATGTGTCAGTCGATGGACTTCACCTCTTCGTGTAACGTTGACAACACAATTAAGTTGTTCTAGGGCCTTGGCTAGCTGGCATTGGGGTTTTCATCCTTTCTTCTTCTCTTGATTATAACTTTACGTTGGAGTGTATTGTTTGGATTGAATGGAATTTGTTTTTTTTGTGTGGATAAAAAGTAATGTGTAAAAAAGGAGGAAATGTAATCATAATAAGTTGACTCTAATAGATGGTAAGCAGAATACTGATTCAAATGTTCCAACTTCAGATATTTAGTTATTAAATTATTTTGGTAGTTATCTGAATTTAAATTCTTTCAATTTCCATCAATGATCACAACACAAGTATACCGATCAAATTCTTGCATCCAATGAAGTTTAAATAAGGGTATATCACATTGACATACCCCGTACTATACGCATTTAACAGATAAATACCCCCAAATTATTTTGTAACGAAAACATACCCTAACTAACACTTAGTAACAACACCCCCTCCATCAATTTCTTCATCCATTTTTAGGGTTAGATATAAGTTTGAAGAGAGATTTAGGGTTGGATTTAGGGTTGAAGTTGAATTTCGGATTGGAACAGTACGGATAGTTTTAGAACTTTTGAAAAAATGAACAATAAATGGCCGAAAAAATGGATGAAATGGGGGATGTTGCTACAAAGTGTTAGTTCGGGGTATATTTTCACTACGAAATAACTTTGGGGTATTTATCCATTAAACAGGTAGAGTACGAGGTATGTCAACGTAATTTACCCTTTAAAGAATAGATGAGAGATAGACTTGTGTTTTATTAGGTTTATTTCTTCCTCTTGGCAATGTACACTACTAGCTTGTCCAGAACAAACTTATATTTTAATTCAACTATAGTACAAACAACACTACAACAAGACAGTCTTCTATTTCAATTCGGATTAACATGAGAGGTCTTTTTTCATAATTAGAGAAATACCAAATTAAGGTCTATTTAGTCCTTTTTGATTTCCCTTTAACATGATACTACTTAACATCGCTTGGTCAACAGTTCAGTTTTGTCGACGACTGAACTGAATCCATCGACTTTAAATATTACCGACTAACAAGTCATCGGCTAAGTTCATCTAAATTTTTCAAAGACAATACAATTCATTAGGGGATGTTGTTATTAAGTGTTAGTGCGGGGTATGTTTTCGTTAAGAAATAACTTTGGGATTTTTATCCGTTAAACACGTATAGTACGAGGTATGTCAACGTAAATTTTCCTTTAAAGAATAGATGAGATACAAACTTATGTTTCATTATGTTTATTTTTTCTTTTTGGAAATGTACATTGTTAGTTTGTCCAGAACAAACTTATATTTTAATTCAACTACAATACAAACAACACTACAACAAGACCGTCTTCTATTTCAATTTGGATTAACATGAGAGGTCTTTTTTCATCATCAGAGATATACCAAATCAATGTGTATTTAGTCCTTTTTGATTTCCCTATAATATGATACTACTTAACATCACTTGGTCAACAGTTCAGTTTCGTCGACGCTGAACTGAATCCATCGACTTTAAATATTACCGACTAACAAGTCATCGGCTAAGTTCATCTAAATTTTTCAAAGACAATACAATTCACACGCAAATCTTCTTCCTTATCAAGATGTGGTAGGATCCTCAATAAAAAAAAACCTCTCAACTTGCTACAATAACCTTCCAACAAAGCTACAATACTCTTGAAGATCTTGAAGCTCATCTTCATCCTTCATCTCTCTCCATTGGTGTAGTGTTCATGATGATCTCATACAGATCACCGGACCACCAAGGAGTACTGAACTAATTGGTGTTACTGCAACTCATTATTCATCTCAATCCTCTATTCTACCATCTTCACTCTCTTCTTAGTTTCTTCTCCGAAGTTCATTTCCCCTGGGAACTCTTTTCTCCTCTTCTATCATGGTGGTTCTGCACTCCGCACCGCCTCTGGGAGCTAGCCTCACTCATCTGGAACTCTGTGGAGAGCCTTCCGATTTTTTGACTAAACCAAAATCGGTGCAGACTCAGAAGAAAGGACTAAAACACAAAGGAAGAAAATCAGAGTAGCCTCACTTGCATCTTCTGATAAAACGCAATAGTACTCGCCGGGAGGATACACTAAACTGATCCAAGGTCAAAAAATGTTTTATGACAAATACTTTCAACCTGTTTCTTCGGGCAGAGATTCAACCCCCTCCTTCCACGACAAGCAACTAGGAAGAACTGCTCTAACAAACTCCTTTTCTCCCTTGCGCAATCTGGACTTGATGAAACAATTGGTCGCTGAAGAGAAGACTGGTGGGCAAGGCTTGATTGAAGGGTCCTCCTCCATGGGATGCCCTCCTCCTGGTTTTGAAAGGGTCCAGCCTCGCTCGAATCCCCTAAAAAGGAGACTCGTTAAATCTCCTTCCACACCTTTCACTGCCTTTGTCCTTCATTTACCATCAGATCCTAATACTGCTTGGTTGGATGCTATCTTTAGTCAGCTTCCCGGGTTCATAAAATCAATGGTTAGTTACTAGCCCAATGCCAGAGGAAATTGGTATGGATTCACTTATTTCTCTACAAAGAGGGACCTGCAGCAAGCAATTCAACAGACTAATGGATTCAAGTACAAGAACCAAACCCTCTTTGTAACTGAGGCTTGGACAAAAGTTAGGACGAACTTCAACAACACTAATTCCAGATTTCAGACCCATCCAAGTCCAGTTTACCAAGAAAAAACTTATGAAGACTTCCAAATTCAAGGCTCCATAGTAGCAGCCAAGGCACAACTTTGGGATAAAGCTCATTTGGCCATAACTCACCTCAACCTCTCAGTGGAAGCAATTATGCAGGAGATAGCTCGTGAAGGTGTCTGTGAAATACAGATCAAGGACCTCGGAAATAAGACTATCATGGTTCATTGCCCGGATCCTCTATTTGATAAACAGCTTTTCTTTGATGAAGGGGCATGGCTACAACAATGACTTACTTTTATCCCTGGCAAGGAGGACTTAATCAAGAAAGGAGGTAAAATGATTTGGTTTGCAATAGAAGGGATACCTTATCAGGGATGATGCAATGAGACCTTCCAAGCAGCTGTGCACAAGCATGGAAAGATCATTTTTACACATCCACAATCAGTTCAAGAAATACATATTCACACTTCTTTTGTCCTTGTTCATACACTCTAAATGAAGACAATTTCAGAAGAAGCACAAATCTCTATGGGAGGAATTAATTATAAAGTTTGGATTTCTACTTTGGAAGCTAGCAACATTCCTCATCTTCAGAATCCAAAGATCAAGAACTACTACAATAACTCCTCAGAAAATAGCTCTACCTCTCAGCCACCTAATGTCACAGGTTCTGGTTCTGAATATATAAGTGACTATTCAAAGGAAGGTTCAGATGAAGAATATGAAGAAGAAGAGGAGCCTTTGGAGAAACAAAATCAAAGCCTTAATTCCCTCCATACAGATCATGAATGCCCCACAGATTTTATAGCTAATGAAGTTGGTGTGATGGTTACCACATTCAGTCATGTTGAGTTATATCAATTGGAAGATCCAATTATTGCAACAAAAGCCATGGATTGTGAAGAGGTAGGTCAAAAATTAATATGCATTAATGATGTCCTTGGTTCTGAAAGGAACCTCAATAACAGTATACATACAAAAACTCAGAGCCAAGAGGATCTTATTGTTAAAGATACCTTTGAAAGTGAAGATAGAGCCCCTGCTGATCCACTCATTCATAAATAACAAGAACAAAAGGAAGCCTCAGTCAGAATATCCTTACAAGATCAGTCCTGCAAAATTGCTACAACAATTGTTTCTGAGCTACTCTCAACATCCCCTTCTAACCAATCTGCTACAGTTCTAAGTCAGATTCAGTCTAAAACAGTCCTAAGTCAGATTCAGTTACAACAACCCTCTCTAACAATTCGAATTTCATCACCTCAAGGGCAACCAGAATTTGCAGACATCACTCTTGAATTGACAGAAGCAAGGGTTCAATGTTCAGGCAAGACTTACCTTGGAAAAGGGTGATCATTTAATGAAGCAAAAGACTTTAGCTTTACATGACCCTACTCAGCAAAAAGGGTTGCTAATTACATCTGCCACTGATGGGAAATTGGTCACCAACTCTCAAAACCCTTCTCTAGAGGGTCCACAAGGGCTAGAATTTTTGGAAACTGGGACCACAATTCTCAGCAAGCCTTCTTCTCCTACTCATTCTCCTCAATCCTAGAAGTTGCAGATCTCCTAGGGCTAAATGGAGCTTCTCCTGCTACTGCATTAAATCCCATTCGAAAATTAAGAGGGAAGAAGAAAAAAGCTATTAAAGCTCAATCCAGGTCTTATGACAAAAGATCAAAGCTGAAGGATAAAGGGGCAGATGATTCCTCTCAGTTGGCTAAGAATTCCCTAAATTTCATGAAAGAAGACACTGAAGCAAAAAGGGCTTGGGGTTTTGCCAAAGCCATAGGCCTAAAGTCAAATTTAGTGGAAGAAGAATCTTTGCTTAGATTGAAAGGGTTAGATGAGTTGGTGCTCTTTGAAGGCCTTGAGGATGATCACTTGGAGGGCTCTGAAGAGGAGATCTTGGGTCTGGATACTGAGGACATAGCTCTTTCCTCTACATTGGTGGGAGGCACTCCCATTAACCTCTCCTCTCTATAACACAACAATGAAATTCCTCTCATGGAATGTGAGAGGAATCTCCTCCAACCAAAAGAGGAGGAGCTTCAGTAGCTTGATCCACAAGAAATCACCTGATTTTATACTACTTCAGGAATCAAAACTAAAATCTCTCCCAATCAATTATCCAAGGTTATGTGGACTTTCTTCTGATTGGGAAGCTGCTGCTCTGGATGTTATAGGCTCTTATGGGGGATTAATCACAATGTGGAATAAATATGAGTTTAGCATGACAAACATCAAGCCTATACAGGGAGCTTTACTTTGGTTTGGTATAATTTCTCATCTCAATCACTCTTGCTGTATAGTGAATATTTATGCACTACTAACCCTCAACTCAGAGCTGCTTATTGGGATAATCTGGAGAGTGATTTAATCAACCTCCCCTCTGATATGTTGATAATTTTGGGGGGAGACTTCAATGCTATTTTATCAGTTGATGATAGGGCAAGCAGGAGAATTGGAGGTTCCTCCATGAGAAATTTCCAAAGATTGCTTGATCACCTTGGTCTTATTGATCTGCCTCTGCAAGGGGGAAATTATACTTGGTTTGGCCCTGGCTCACAAGCCTCTAGAATTGACAGATTTATAGTCTCCTCTAAAGTTCTATCCTTGCTCCCCTCAATTACTCAGTCTTGTCTCCCTAGATCCATATATGATCATAGGCCCTTGTTATTGTACAACAATGTAAAGGATTGGGGGTCCAAGACCATTCAGATTTTTAAATATTTGGCTAGATGATCCAAGATTCATTCCTGCTGTTGCGAACTTCTAACAAGGTATATTGTATCTGGCACTCCACAATTTATACTTTGGAAGAAACTCAAACTACTAAGAGCTGATCTAAAGCTCTGGAATAGCCAAGTCTTTGGTATCCTGGAAACTCAAATCCAACAATTAACCTCTACCATCAATACCCTGGACAACTTAGTGGGTTCCAGGGTACTATCAGATCAAGAAAATTCTGTTAGAGGGGCTTTAAAAGCTGAGCTCATTAAAAAATACAAGTTACTAGCCAAACTTTGGAGTTAGAAAGCTAGGAGGAAGTGGTTTGATGATGGGGACCTGGGCTCTTCACACTTTCACAGAATTGCTAACTTCCAAGGTGCCAAGAAAAAGATCTCTTCTATATCCTACAATGGGACTACCTTTCAGAGCCTGAGCACATAAAAGCTGCTGCTTCGGAATTTTTCACTTCAAGCTTCCAAAATGATAATGAAGAATTTATGGAACTTCAGGATCTAGACTTCAGTTCTATTTCAGCTCAAGAACAGGTTTGGCTAGAAAGACTTTTCTTGGAGGAAGAAGTTTTGCAAGCTATCTTGGCTTGTAAGGGGGACAAAGCTCTAGGGCCAGATGGTTTTACTCTTAAATTTTTCCAAACTGGATGGAATATAATCAAGGGAGATCTCATGAATTTTCTCAATGACTTCTATAACACTGGCCAACTTGGGAAATGTCTCAATTCCTCCTTCATGGTTCTCATTCCCAAAGGTCCAACACCATTAACCTTTGCAGACTTCAGACCAATCAGTCTAATGGGAGGACCCTACAAAATTCTCTCTAAAATACTCTCATCCAGGCTCAAAGTAGTGATCAGAAATCTAGTGGGAGATGAACAAACAGGTTTCATTGCAGGAAGATAGATAATATATGGAATACTAATTGCTTCAGAAGTAGTTCATTCCCTCAAAAAGTCCAAGACAAAGGCACTGATCTTTAAGGCTGACTTCCAAAAGGCTTTTGACAAGGTTAATTGGAGATTTGTGATGCTGATTTTTACCAGGATGGGGTTTGGTTACAGATGGAAGCTTTGGATAATATCTTGCCTCAGAGCCTCAGTTTCAATACTAATAAATGGAGCCCCCACTAAAGATTTTCAATTATCAAGAGGTTTAAGACAAGGATGTTCACTCTCCCCTCTACTCTTTGTTTTGATAGCTGAAGGACTAAATCAAATTATGAGGGATGGGATCACAAACAATCTCTTTCAAGGAATACAACATTTCCCAACTGGTCCTAAGATCTCTCATCTCAAGTTTGCAGATGATTCAATATTTTTTTTATCAAGGCCATACCAGATAATGTGAGGTGCCTCAAATATGCCTTAGAAATGTTCCATTCAGCCTCAGGGCTAGCTGTCAATTATGACAAGTCTCAGATCATTCTTATGAATCTTATTGAAGGTGAAGAAATAATTATCTCATCAATTCTTAATTTTCCAACCAGCACTCTCCCAATAATCTATCTGGGTTTTCCTTTGGGAGCAAATACTAAGAGGGCAAAAACCTGGGAACCTATTATACAAAAATTCAAGAAAGCTCTAGGTTTATGGAAAGCAAAACACTTATCACTGGGTGGAAGAATCACACTTATCAAATCAAACCCTTGGAGCATTGCCACTGTACTATTTTTCTATTCTCAGAGCCCCAAAAATTGTCATTAAGAGAATGGAAAGCTGGAAAAGAAACTTTTTATGGCATGGAAAAATCACAGGTAAAGGCTGGTGCAAAATTAGTTGGGGCAAGGTTTGTGCATCTAAAGCTGATGGGGGTCTTGGCATCAGAAATTTATCAAATATGAATATAGCATTGATGGCAAAGTGGTGGTGGAGATTTGCCCTTGAAAAGAATGCTCTATGGAAATTGATAATCCGTGGAAAATTTGGTTGGGGAGAAAATGAATGGGACCTTTCAAAATTATCAGAATTGGGTTCAAACAACTTCATTACTCATATCCTACATCTACCTAAAGATTCAAGGTTTGAGGATATCTTTGGAACTAAAGGTCTGCATCGGAAAATTGGCAATGGGGAGAGAGTTTTCTTCTGGAGAGATGTTTGGTGGGGGGGGGGGGGGGGGGGGACACATCCCTTAAACATTTATTCCAAAGACTTTTTGAACTTTCTCAATCTAAACAAATGCTAGTTGTTGAAGCTTGGAATGGGGCTGCTTGGGACCTGGACTTTGCTAGAGCTTCTAGAGGTAGAGCTGAAAGTGATTGGGGCATACTCTCCTCTATTCTCTTGAACCTCAAGCTTGGTGAGCAGGAGGATGTTATTGTTTGGCTTTGGGATCCAAAGGGCTTCTCAGTTAGAAAACTATATACATTGCTTGAGCAACAAGGCACCCAATTTGCTGCAATCTCAAAATGGACTAAACTCCTTTGGATCCTTGGAATTCCCTAAAAATTACTGCCTTCTCTTGGTTGGCCTGTCATGAGGAAATTCCATCTAAATACTTTCTTGAATCTAGAGGTGTTGTAATAACCACTTCTGGTCAACGTCAGTCAAACCTGCGAAAAACAGGAAAATTTAAATTTTTTTGAGACAGACACTAACTTAACTTAAATTGACCCCGAGGGTCATACCAGACTTAAGTTGACCCCGTTATCGACCAAAATGAGTTCCAGGGGACTCAGGGAAACTTTCTGATCAATTTGGGAAATGTTGACTTTTCATTGGAAAAGTCAACCGAGCGACGTTTTGGTCCATTCGAGGACCGTTTTGGATCCAAAAAGCTTAGCCGTCGCCGCAGCGGTCTTAGTTGAGCCGTTTCCTTGTGGCCCGCCAAGTTTCGTAATTTCTTGGAAAAAGTGCCCGTTCGGGGCCCGAAACGTCCGATTTTCGCGAAACTGATTAGAAAATATCAACTAGATATTTTCCAAAAGGTGTGGGACCCACCTTGACACTTTTCCTAATTGTGGTGGTGTTAGTTTTGGGGGGAAAATGTGTGGAGGAGAGTGGTGGCCGAAATTATGGGGTTTTAAAGAGAAAAAAATAGAATTTAGTTAGTTGTTAGTTGTGTGAATTAGAAAGAGAAGAGAGAAGAAGAGAGTTAGAGAGAGAAGAAGAAGGAGAAGAAGAGAGAAGAATTGAAAGCTAGGGTTGGGAGATTATTCAACCATTGGATCGATTCAAAGCAAAGAGCAAACCTCTTCCCCTCGTCTTCCTCGTCGGTAAGACCTAAACCGATCGTTGTTTCGTTTATTTTTTCCAAAGCTAGGGTTTGGTTATAAACTATGGGTTAGGGTTGTAGTGAGTTTGGGGGATAGTTGGAGACGTTTTGGAGGTGGTTGGAGGTGAAGAATGACGTTTTCCGGTGACCGGAGGCTCGGGAGGAGCTCCGGCCACCGTGGGTGGTGGCCGGCCGGCCATGAGGTGGCTGTCCGGAGCTGGCAGCAGCCACCACATGGTGGCCGAGCCCCTCCCCTTAAACCCTAGGGTCTCGGCCAAGGAGTTTGGGTGGGGCCCACGTGCCCGGTTGCTCGGGTTTTAATGTCCGGGTAGTTTAAAACATTCCCCGGACCATTTATCCTAAATCGAATCGAAATTTGGAATTAAATTGGAGAAGTTGTAATTAACGGGTTTTGGAAACTTTAAACGTTAATTAATTGACTTAGAATTCGGAATTCAATTCCGTCAAGTGCGTTGGATTCCTTGAAATATTCTAAGACCGTAGAAACGAAAACGGGGGCTTTTGGAGCCCCAGAAGGCAATTAACAAAACCCGGGCAGATTCGCCATGTCGGGCGAATCTGGCCTTTACGGGTCCTTTATCGGCAATATCAAGTAATCGGGAAGTTTGGGAGTGATCGGCATTGTCGGGGTTACGTTTGGACGTTAAGTATATTAATTTTCGGTTTATTCGTACTAGTTTAAAAGTACTTTGAATTTGTGCTCTTTTAGATCGTGTTGCGGACTGAGGCAAAGGGAAGCTCGGCGAGTGACTGGGTCTACTTCGGGTTTTGTTGGAGCGCTTTTGGATTTATTTACGAGGTAGGGAAAAGTAGCCGAATCTCGGCCCTGATTAGGGAAAGTTAATAGTAGAATTGCATGTGACACCGGGGTGTCGTGGGTTGAGTAGAATTATTTAAATGTTAGAAAAGCATGATACGGGACTGTAGCGTTTAAGAGAAAAGCATGTGACACTTAGTAGTGTCGTAGGAACAGAGAACTTAGCGATAATTGAATTACTGGAGGCATATGACCATGCCCGGAGGTTGTTTGTGAAACTAGTGATCTTAGGACTGTCGGAGGCATCGAGTATGCCGGAGGTTGTTGTGCATTATTCATTGTTGAGTTTGGGTGGGCTTGAGAGCCCGTGTATTTAAATTGGTGTCTTGGGTGGCCATGAGAGCCCGTATTTAATTGTTGGTGTCTTGGGTGGCCTTGAGAGCCCGTGTATTTAAATTGGTGTCTTGGGTGGCCATGAGAGCCCGTATTTAATTGTTGGTGTCTTGGGTGGCCATGAGTGCCCGTGTCTTACTGTTGATGTTTTGGGGTGGCCGTGAGTGCCGGGGTTGTTGAACCCGAGTCTTGACCGTTGGTGTGTCTTGAGTGGCAGTGAGTGCCGTGGGGTTGTTGAACCCGAGTCTTGACCGTTGGTGTGTCTTGAGTGGCAGTGAGTGCTCGTGGGGTTGTTGAACCCGAGTCTTGACTGTTGAGGTGTTTTGAGTGGCCTTGAGTGCCAGTGCGATTGAACTTGCCTGTGATTGTGATTGTGGTTACCTGAAGTGGTGAGTTCTAAAGGTCGACAGCCTGATCCGACTTAGTGTCGATGAATTGCGAGTTCTAAAGGTCGACGGCCTGATCCGACTTAGTGTCGATGAATTGCGAGTTCTAAAGGTCGACAACCTGATCCGACTTAGTGTCGAGGAATTGCGAGTTTGAAAGGTCGACAGCCTGATCCGACTTCGTGTCGAGGAATTGCGATAGGTCGAACCCTGACCTGATTGAGATTTGTTACTGAGCAGCTGGTGTGCGATCCTTTGTGATCTTGTTTGGTGTTGTGTAGTCTTCCTGTCGTGTCCTTGGAGGAGGTCGTCGATAGTTGTGTCGGGTCTACATTGTGTTGTCGAGTGTTGAGTCTGTTGAGGAAAGTAATGGGTTGTGGGTCAGTTGGTTACTTGAGTTGGGGACTGTAGTCCCGGTGTCGGGTTTGGTTTTAGTGTTACTGGCTTTTTCTGCTAATTATGCCATAGTCGGTCTGTTATCCGTGGAGGTGAGCGAACGCTCACCCCTAGCTGCTTTTCCTACAGGTACTGATCACCGGACGGACTAGGTTAGCTCTTGAAGTTCATGGAGCTTGGAGCGGAGTCTGGTCTTTACTTTTTGTTGAGTCTAGTGACGGATGTTGTACCTTGTCCACTTGTTGGGACGTTTTTTTTTATTGTAAATACTTTTATTATTTTTGGTAACTAAATGGAAATATCAGAGTTTTATTCAAAACAGGTTTTAAGTGTTCATGTTTTAAAAGGTTCGCGTCCCGAGTTCGGTTCGCCGAAATTGGGGCGTGACAGCTTGGTATCAGAGCTAGAGGTTTCAAACCTTGGACTGTCCGTCAATTAGGTGGGAGAGTCGAGTCAGTGTAGACCCGTCATGTCCTGAGTCTTATTTTGTTTGTGCGTATGTTACAGTATTTTGTTACTGGCATACTGATTGTGTGTGATTGCGTGAACTGTTTTTAAACTGTCGCGGGTCGACTCAGGAGTTCTTCTGTAGTCGAACATGACGGTTTTGATGTCAAGTCGGTACAACGTGGTTCGGGGACGCCTAGACTGGGTTGTAACTACGTGATGTCAAGGAATGAAGTTTTAAAATGAAAGGGTGAAAGTTTTAAAATTGTTGGCCCTGTTGGCGTGTTTGAACTTGATTGGCCCCGTGGGCACGTGTTGATTGTGGTTGGCCCGGTGAGCGGGGGTCGTGTGGTTGTGTTGCTATTCGGCCGTGTTGGCTTATGATTGAGGTCGGTCCTGAGTTGTCGTATGTGCGTTGTTTGTTTAGTGGTTGAATGTCTACGACGTACTAGGGAACAGATCGTTATTAGCCGGTAAGGTTACGAATACCCTAGGGTAGACACAGCGGGTGTAAGTAGGGCGGTCTTCGTCATCGCTACGAGATAGGAGTCTCTGGTTTGATGAGGTAGACGGAATGGTAGGACGTTGGTGCCGGCCCGGAATGGGGTCCGGCAAGGGCTGCCTGCCGGCCCGGAATAGGGTCCGGCAAGGGCAGGCTGCCGGCCCGGCGAGTGGCCCGGAAGGTATCGGTTGCCGTCCCGGCCAGTGGTCCGGCTGGTTCTGGTTGCCGGCCCGGCATGTGGCGCGGCAGGTTTTGGTTACCGGCCCGGTCCAGTGATTCGTTTTCAAACTGTTGGTGGTTGTTGTTTCGTTGTGTGGGTTGGTTTGTCATCGCTTGTGTGGTGTATGTCGGTGTGGTCTCGTATACTAATACTATATATAAAGTATGTTTAGCTTGAGCGGTGTGGCGCTTTAGTGATAAGCACGCTAGTGTAAGCATAGACCGGGTGAATATTAGTGTTTTTGAACTATCGTCTTTATTTGAGTTCGCAAACTGAATGTTTGCGTGTATCCGTGCAGAGGATACTGATTATGGCTCGCGGTAGACGCGGACGAGCAGCAGGAACACGGGGTCAGGCACCCACGCGAGGCCGGCGGAGACGGTTAGCAGGGGCACCGGGGAGGGTGCCAACCGTTGAGCCCGCCGAGTACGCGGAGGTGCAGGGCACTCCTGTCAGAGAGGACAAGAGAAGTGATGCGGGGCCATCTACAGGCACCCCCAGTGTTCCGCCAGTCGCGGACCCTCCAGTGATGACTGCCCTGGATGAGCTGACTAGGACCGTCCAGAGTTTGGTGGCGGTCATCGCCAGCCGAGAGTCGGCTTCGCCAGCACCAGAGGCAGCCGCGGTCCCGGTGAGGGCCGCTCAGAAAGAGGATCATACCTCCCGAGCGCTACTAGATTTCCTGAAGCTCGGGATACCTATTTTTGTCGGGGAGCCGAATCCCGACCAAGCCGAGCGATGGCTAGAGCAGGTCACACGAGACCTGGACACATCGGGTGTCGAGGATGGCCGTCGGAGAGTGTCCTTCGCGGCCCATCAGCTGAGAGACAGCGCCTACCACTGGTGGGGGCGGGTGAAGGACACGGTCGGTTACGACTACATCGTATTCCAAGAGGTGTTCATGGCACAGTACTTTCCCGAGTCGGCTCGGCTGGAGCGACATCGGCAGTTCTTAGACCTGGAGCAAGGAGGGATGACGGTAGCAGAGTATGAGGCCAGGTTCACGGCCTTGGCCAGATTCGCGCCAGAGATGGTGATGAGCGAGACGAACCGTTGCCTGCGTTTCCAGGGAGGGCTGAGGCTGGGCATCCGGAACCAGGTTCTCGCCTTGAGGCTGCGGAAGTATACCGACCTCGTGGACACCGCGGCTACAGTGGAGCAGGGTGCCAGGGATGCAGCCAGGGGCCGTGAAGTCCGACCGCGACCGATCAGTTTTGCAGGGCCGTCAGACTCACGAGACTCGCGGAGGCATCGGACCGCGGGGTTCTTCCGACCACCGCCTCATCAGGGTGGATCGAGGCAGCAGGGGTCAGTGGCATCAGTGGGGGCAGTCGCCTCAGAGAGGAGGCCGTCATGCTATCACTGCGGGCAGCCAGGCCACTTACAGCGAGACTGTCCGGTGAAGGGAGGACCCGCGGCAGTAACAGCTACTAGCCCGACATGCCAGGGCTCGGGGTCGAGGACTGACGAGATCAGCTGTTACCGATGCGACCGGGTTGGTCACACTATGGCATAGTGCCGTGAGCAGTTGGGGGAGACATCAGTGCAACGACCGCAGCAGTCGCGCATAGTACAGTCGCCCAGAGGTCGCCCTCGATAGGGTCAGCAGCCGAGATCATCACGGCCGTCTACGAGCGCACCGATTCCGAGACAGCAACAGAGTCACAGGTATTCAGCGGCCGGTGCGCCGAGTCAGAGGCAGCAGGCCTCGCAGGGGAGAGTATATGCAGTCACCGACTCCAGAGCCCCGGGACCTAGCACGTACCGCGAGACCATCCAGGGTACGTGTTTATTGTATCATTTATGGGCTTTATTCTTATTTGATACCGGGGCGTCGCACTCTTTTATTTCGTCGGGTTGTGCTGAGAGGTTGGGGTTGAGATTAGAGCCGTTGAGTCCACCCCTATGCCTGGACACCCCAGTTGGGGGTGGTGCATCGTTGACTAGAGTATGTCGTGCCTGCGAGAATAGAGTCGCAGACTGTCCTTGCCCTGGTGATCTTCTCGTGTTGGGGATGACTACCTTTGATGTGATCTTGGGTATGGATTGGCTGTCGAGGTACCGAGCCAACATCGATTGCTACAGACGACGAGTGACAGTGACAGTGGGCGGCACTAAGGTGACGTGTGTTCTGGGGAGTAAGAGTGGGGTCCTCCTGTCGACGTTGTCCGCAGAGGAGGAAGTACCGGCCGTGTAGAGCCGAGAGTTACCGAGAGTGGTATGCGAGTTCCCCGAGGTCTTTCCTGAGGAGTTGAGCGGTTTGCCACCGGTTCGTGAGGTGGAGTTCGGGATTGACCTAGTGCCGGGAACGGCGGCGATATCGATGGCGCCTTACAGGTTTGCGCCGACAGAGTTGACTGTGAGCTGAAGCCTCAGCTAGAGGAGCTTCAGCAGAAGGGGTTTATCCGTCCGAGTGCATCGCCGTGGGGAGCACCAGCACTCTTCGTGAAGAAGAAGAGTGGAGAGCTACGGATGTGTATAGATTACCGGAAGCTGAACCGGGTTACGGTGAAGAACCGGTACCCGATGCCGAGGATCGATGACTTGTTCGACCAGTTGAAAGGGGCGACTCACTTCTCGAAGATCGATCTGCGATCCGGTTATTATCAGTTGCGAGTCCGTGAGGGGGACGTCGCAAAGACTGCATTCTGGAAACGCTATGGGCATTTTGAGTTCCTGGTGATGCCATTCGGACTGACGAATGCGCCAGCAACGTTCATGGACCTGATGAACAGCATCTTCCGGCCGTACCTAGATCAGTTTGTGGTGGTGTTTGTGGACGACATCCTGATATATTCGCAGAACGAGGCGGCGCATAAGGCACATCTGAGGGCTGTTCTGACACTACTGCGCGAGCATCAGCTATATGCCAACCGGGAGAAGTGCGAGTTCTGGCTCTCTGAGGTGAGATTCCTCGGCCACATCGTATCCCGTGACGGTATCCTGGTCGATCCGTCGAAGATCGACGCGGTCTCGAAGTGGGCACGGCCCACGAGTGTTTTCGAGATCCGCAGCTTTCTGGGATTGGCAGGCTACTATCGGCGATTTGTCCAGGATTTTGCACGACTAGCCGCACCGATGACTCTGTTGACGCGCAAGGGTGTTGGGTTCGCATGGAAAAATGACTGTGAGCGTGCATTCGCGGAGTTGAAGACTCGACTGACTACAGCTCCAGTGTTAGTGGTGCCCGAGCGAGGGATTGGTTATGATGTTTACTGTGATGCGTCCAGAGAGGGACTGGGCTGCGTGCTGATGCAGTCGGGCAGAGTTGTGGCTTATGGCTCCAGGCAGTTGAAGACGCACGAGCGCAACTATCCTACCCACGACTTGGAGCTAGCAGCAGTCGTGTTTGCGCTGAAGAGCTGGCGATATCATCTGCATGGCGAGGGGTTTCAAGTGTTCTCGGATCACAAGAGCCTCAAGTACATATTTTCCCAACGAGACCTGAACATGCGTCAACGACGGTGGATGGAACTACTCGAGGAGTACGACTTCGAGCTACACTACCATCCGGGCAAGGCGAACGTTGTCGCCGACGCCTTGAGTAGGAAGTCGGTTCCGAGCCTCGCCAGCTTATCAGTCCGAGAGTGGGGCATGATGGGGGAGCTGAGCACGTTCGTGCTTGAGCTTGAGGAGATTACTGACGGCGTGGCCGTGTGCTCATTGGTGGCTCAGCCCTCACTGCTTGCCCAAGTGTTGGAGGCGCAGACGGAGGACATCGAAGCATCAGAGATCCGCGAGAGAGTCGTCAGGGGTGACGAGGTGGTGGGCTGGGAGGACAATATTGATTGGGGATTACGGTAGCGCGGAGGGCTGTTCGTGCCGGTTAACTGTAGAGACGCCGTGTTACGAGAGGCACACCATTCGCGTCTCACAGTGCATCCAGGGGGCACCAAGATGTACCGTGACCTCAGACGGCACTACTGGTGGCGCGGGATGAGGAGAGCAGTCGCAGAGTTTGTGTCGAGATGCCTTGTCTGCCAGCAGGTGAAGGCCGAGCATCAGCGTCCCGCAGGATTGTTACAGCCACTACCGATTGCTCAGTGGAAGTGGGAGCACATCACGATGGATTTCGTGTGCGGGCTACCGAGATCGCCAAGGGGAAACGATGCCGTGTGGGTGGTGGTTGACCGTTTGACCAAGTCGGCCCACTTCCTGGCTATGAGGATGACAGACCCGGTCGACAAGTTGAGCAGTTTGTATATCCAGGAGATAGTGCGTCTCCACGGGGTCCCGGTGTCGATAGTGTCTGACAGGGATCCCCGCTTCACGTCCAAATTTTGGCCGAGTCTCCAGAAGGCAGTGGGGACCGAGGTTCTACTCAGCACAACACATCATCCCCAGACAGACGGTCAGTCTGAGCGTACCATTCAGATCTTGGAGGACATGCTGCGAGCATGTGTGCTGGATTTCAGGGGATCTTGGGAGACCCACCTGCCATTGGCCGAGTTTGCCTACAACAACAGCTTCCAGGCCAGTATCGGGATGGCACCGTTCGAAGTGTTGTATGGGAGGCCGTGTCGGTCGCCAGTATGCTGGGCAGAGGTGGAGGACAAGAGTCTGCTGGGGCCAGATCTTGTCAGAGAGACGACGGAGAAGGTCGCATTGATCCGCGATCGGTTGAGGACCGCGCAGAGCCGGCAGAAGAGTTATGCCGGCAGAAGAGTTATGCCGACAGGTGAGCCCGAGGAAGGGGTTGGTGCGGTTCAGGCGCAGCGGGGGCAAGTTGGCTCCGAGGTACATTGGCCCGTTTGAGATCTTGGGCAGAGTAGGATCAGTGGCTTACCGTTTGGCGTTGCCACCGCAGCTTGGGAGAGTCCATAACGTCTTCCACGTGTCCCAGTTGCGGTAGTACAACGCGGACCCCTCCCACGTCATTGAGTGGACTGATATCGAGGTGGCTGATGATGTCTCCTATGAGGAGCAGCCGGTTCGGATCATGGACACACGGGAGCAGATTCTGCGGGGAGGCAAGATTATCCGCCTGGTACGAGTACAATGGAAACATCACGGGGCTGAGTCGACGTGGGAACGCGAGGACGAGGTTCGCGCGAAGTATCCCAGCCTATTCGACTCCCGAGGTACGTCTGTTTTAAATTTCGCGGACGAAATTCCTTTAAGGGGGGTAGACTGTAATAACCACTTCTGGTCAACGTCAGTCAAACCTGCGAAAAACAGGAAAATTTAAAAAATTTTGAGACAGACACTAACTTAACTTAAATTGACCCCGAGGGTCATATCGGACTTAAGTTGACCCCGTTATCGACCAAAATGAGTTCCAGGGGACTCAGGGCAACTTTCTGATCAATTTGGGAAATGTTGACTTTTCGCTGGAAAAGTCAACCGAGCGACGTTTTGGTCCATTCGAGGACCGTTTTGGATCCAAAAAGCTTAGCCGTCGTCGCAGCGGTCTTAGTTGAGCCGTTTCCTTGTGGCCCGCCAAGTTTCGTAATTTCTTGGAAAAAGTGCCCGTTCGGGGCCCGAAACGTCCGATTTTCGCGAAACTGATTAGAAAATATCAACTAGATATTTTCCAAAAGGTGTGGGACCCACCTTGACACTTGTCCTAATTGTGGTGGTGTTAGTTTTGGGGGGAAAATGTGTGGAGGAGAGTGGTGGCCGAAATTATGGGGTTTTAAAGAGAAAAAAAAATAGAATTTAGTTAGTTGTTAGTTGTGTGAATTAGAAAGAGAAGAGAGAAGAAGAGAGTTAGAGAGAGAAAAAGAAGGAGAAGAAGAGAAGAATTGAAATCTAGGGTTGGGAGATTATTCAACCATTGGATCGATTCAAAGCAAAGAGCAAACCTCTTCCCCTCGTCTTCCTTGTCGGTAAGACCTAAACCGATCGTTGTTTCGTTTATTTTTTCCAAAGCTAGGGTTTGGTTATAAACTATGGGTTAGGGTTGTAGTGAGTTTGGGGGATAGTTGGAGACGTTTTGGAGGTGGTTGGAGGTGAAGAATGACGTTTTCCGGTGACCGGAGGCTCGGGAGGAGCTCTGGCCACCGTGGGTGGTGGCCGGCCGGCCATGAGGTGGCTGTCCGGAGCTGGCAGCAGCCACCACATGGTGGCTGAGCCCCTCCCCTTAAACCCTAGGGTCTCGACCAAGGAGTTTGGGTGGGGCCCACGTGCCCGGTTGCTCGGGTTTTAATGTCCGGGTAGTTTAAAACGTTCCCCGGACCATTTATCCTAAATCAAATCGAAATTTGGAATTCTGTCAAGTGCGTTGGATTCCTTGAAATATTCTAAGACCGTAGAAACGAAAACAGGGGCTTTTGGAGCCCCGGAAGGCAATTAACAAAACCCGGGCAGATTCGCCATGTCGGGCGAATCTGGCTTTTACGGGTCCTTTATCAGCAATATCAAGTAATCGGGAAGTTTGGGAGATCGGCATTGTCGGGGTTACGTTTGGACGTTATGTATATTAATTTTCAGTTTATTCGTACTAGTTTAAAAGTACTTTGAATTTGTGCTCTTTTAGATCGTGTTGCGGACCGAGGCAAAGGGAAGCTCGGCGAGTGACTGGGTCTACTTCGGGTTTTGTTGGAGCGCTTTTGGATTTATTTACGAGGTAGGGAAAAGTAGCCGGATCTCGGCCCTGATTAGGGAAAGTTAATAGTAGAATTGCATGTGACACGGGGTGTCGTGGGTTGAGTAGAATTATTTAAATGTTAGAAAAGCATGATACGGGACTGTAGCGTTTAAGAGAAATGCATGTGACACTTAGTAGTGTCGTAGGAACAGAGAACTTAGCGATAATTGAATTACTGGAGGCATATGACCATGCCCGGAGGTTGTTTGTGAAACTAGTGATCTTAGGACTGTTGGAGGCATCGAGTATGCCGGAGGTTGTTGTGCATTATTCATTGTTGAGTTTGGGTGGCCTTGAGAGCCCGTGTATTTAAATTGTGTCTTGGGTGGCCATGAGAGCCCGTATTTAATTGTTGGTGTCTTGGGTGGCCTTGAGAGCCCGTGTATTTAAATTGGTGTCTTGGGTGGCCATGAGAGCCCGTGTATTTAAATTGGTGTCTTGGGTGGCCATGAGTGCCCGTGTCTTACTGTTGATGTTTTGGGGTGGCCGTGAGTGCCGTGGGGTTGTTGAACCCGAGTCTTGACCGTTGGTGTGTCTTGAGTGGCAGTGAGTGCCGTGGGGTTGTTGAACCTGAGTCTTGACCGTTGGTGTGTCTTGAGTGGCAGTTAGTGCCCGTGGGGTTGTTGAACCCGAGTCTTGACTGTTGAGGTGTTTTAAGTGGCCTTGAGTGCCTGTGCGATTGAACTTGCTTGTGATTGTGATTGTGGTTACCTGAAGTGGTGAGTTCTAAAGGTCGACAGCCTGATCCGACTTAGTGTCGATGAATTGCGAGTTCTAAAGGTCGACAGCCTGATCCGACTTAGTGTCGAGGAATTGCGAGTTTGAAAGGTCGATAGCCTGATCCGACTTCGTGTCGAGGAATTGCGATAGGTCGAACCCTGACCTGATTGAGATTTGTTACTGAGCAGCTAGTGTGCGATCCTTTGTGATCTTGTTTGGTGTTGTGTAGTCTTCATGTCGTGTCCTTGGAGGAGGTCGTCGGTAGTTGTGTCGGGTCTACATTGTGTTGTCGAGTGTTGAGTCTGTTGAGGAAAGTAATGGGTTGTGGGTCAGTTGGTTACTTGAGTTGGGGACTGTAGTCCCGGTGTCGGGTTTGGTTTTAGTGTTACTGGCTTTTTCTGCTAATTATGCCATAGTCGGTCTGTTATCTGTGGAGGTGAGCGAACGCTCACCCCTAGCTGCTTTTCCTACAGGTACTGATCACCGGACGGACTAGGTTAGCTCTTGAAGTTCATGGAGCTTGGAGCGGAGTCTGGTCTTTACTTTTTGTTGAGTCTAGTGACGGATGTTGTACCTTGTCCACTTGTTGGGACGTTTTTGTATTGTAAATACTTTTATTATTTTTGGTAACTAAATGGAAATATCAGAGTTTTATTCAAAACAGGTTTTAAGTGTTCATGTTTTAAAAGGTTCGCATCACGAGTTCGGTTCGTCGAAATTGGGGCGTGACAGGTGTGACTTTATCCTTGGAAAGACTTCTTTGCCTTATATGTCATTGGGACTTAGAAGATGGCAGCCACATTCTATTGCACTGTACTAGGGCCTGACTTGTGTGGGGTTGATAGCAAGGTGGTGGGGCTATGTTATTATCATTTCAGGATCAGTTAAGGATCAACTGATAGCTTGGCCTCAATTGCAGAAAAGAAAATACAAGAAGAATTGGTTACAGATTTTCCAACTTACTACTTGGATGTTATGGTTATCCAGAAATGCAAAAATCTTTAGAAATGGGAATTCATCTGTTGAGGAAGTTTTTCAAAAGATACAACATCAGTCATATTCATGGGAATGGTACTCATTTCAGAAAACAAAAAATTCTTCTCATTCAGTTCCTGGAGTTCCTCCCCCAAAGCTTGCCTGGATTGGAATCTTTGATGCATTGGCCTTGTTTTTTCTTGAGGTGTCTCACAAGCTCTCTGGTTTTGGGTTTGGGGTCCTGGATGGTTTTGGGGGTGGTTTTGGTGAGAGGTGTGAGTGGTGAGGCTTCATCTGGCTTTGGGTTTCCTCTTCCTTTTGAGTGTGGTTAGTGCCCTCTTGTTAGGTTGGTGTGTGGGTAGCTTTTCTTAGGAGAGTGTTTGTTTGCCCTTTCTTCTTTTGCAGGTGGTTTGTTTCTGCTTGCCCTGCTTCCTGCTTGATCCCCTCTTCAAGATCAGCTTGTTCCTTCCAGCACAGAACTTCAAGATCATTGAATCTTCATCAACAACTTTAGGATCCTCTTGGTTCCCTACAAGACCTTCAGGAGATGATCATTCTTAAGCTCAATGCCTCAGTACAATCCCCATCAGCTTTGCTAGATCATAGCTTCTACATCAATAAGAACATTTTAAACATTCATCCAAATCAATTCAAGCCTTTGGTCTGGTACTTTTCACTGAATTGCCTCAATCATTTGTCTCTTCTTCAAAAACAACATGAAGAAAGATTGCAATGTGGAAAATTGGCAATGTCCTTATCTCAGGAATCCTGTCCTCAAATTGGAACTGCAGTCACCTCAACATTCAAATGCAGAGCATCTTCACATCAATCTTCAGACCAATTCCACCTTCAGTTCAATTCCACTCCAAACCTGCTTCTTAAGTTAGTTTGGTTTCGAATCTTACTTTCGGTTTTACTTCAGATTAGCTTCAGTTCATGGGGTTCTTCATTTTCATGCCCTTTTGTTTCGTTCACTTTGGTCTTTTTTGTGCCTATTCTGTAGCTAGACATAGCCTTGTACTCCTTTTTAACCTCTAAAAAGGTTCTATTCTATATTCGCTTTGCTGATAAAAAAAAATACAACTCACACGCTCCAAGGTGGTTGGGAACTTTTTTCATTGCCGAAAAAGTATATGTCGTGTGTATTGAATATTAACAACCGACGTCTGTCAAATTTGCTCTCTCCTTTTTTTTCTGTCCAATTGAAACCAAATCCTAAAGTGCAGCCACTTCCTCCTTCCTTCTCCACCAGTGATAATCGTGGCCTCAAAAAAGGATTCTCATCGGTGGAGGTATCCTCTCTTCCTCCTCTTATTTTCCCCCTCGATCTCCTCTTCTTTCTCTTACGCGGTCCTTCGTAAAAGTAGATTTGGCAGGTGGGCTGGGTCTGGTCGTCTCTCTAGCCATGGCCAGACACCTTTGTCTCTATGCATGAGGATCTCCTTTCTCAACTCGTCATCCAGTCAACTCCTCGCGATCTCCACCCAAAGTTCGTCTAAGCCCTATGGAAAGGTTGATTCTCCGATCTCATGGTGCTGACCATCATAGTCACCCCCTTTGGTTTAGGATATGTTTAGAGGGCCTTATGTGAGGATCGATCTCGTTCTGTTCTGTCTGGCATCGGTGTTGCCTCGCTGAAGGTGATATGAAGCCTTGGTGCTAGAGTTTCGTGGTTGATTATGAGTGTGTGGGTGAGGTGTTGGGGGTCTTGTGTAGAGTTCGTGGTAGAGCTGCTAGTGGGAGGCTTTCGTTCACCCTCACCGGTGGGATTCTCACGGTTCGATCATGAAGCTCTCAAGGCCTCTCCTTTGTCACTCATGGTGTGGCCGCTGTTCTGGGTGAGGTTGTCTGACCCTTATTTCTACTTTGTCCTTCTTATCCCTCCCCAACCCCTCCCCCTCAAATCCTCGTTTGTGCTTCTCTTCTTCTCATCCATGGGTGGTGGTTTCAGCTCTTCGATTAAAGGTGTTGACCGGCGACTAGTATTCAAGGCATGTTGCCTCGTCTGAAGCCTTATGAATTTTTTGTTGGGTTATGTGAGTTTTGGTGGTTCGCAACCAGATATGTTATCGCCGTCAGCGGTGCTTGCCGTCGGCACATTAGGGTTCATCTTATTTCTCCTTTTGGGAATGGGTGATTCTAATGTTACAAGGAGATAGAAGTTCCATCGGTGTGAGGGCTTCTTTGATTCTTCTAGGTTTTGTTCGATTTTACCTACTCTGAGCTTTATGGTTGTAACTTTTAGGTACAATATACCTTTATTTTCAAAATTCTAGCGCTTCGTGGTGGTCATATTTGGGACTGAGACCAACACTTTATTTTACTATCTTAGTTGTTTTTTTTCTAGTTGGTTGTACTTTCTTGTTGGAATATTCTATGTGTTTATATTCTTAATGTTGTAATTAGTCTTAGTTGTGGTTGTGATCTGTTATAAGGTTGTGTCCTTCTTGAGCTTGTGGGCCTGTAGTTGGACTTCATGTAGTCCTCTTTACCCTCATGAGAGGTTTAATTTAAATTTTTGTTGCTGATAGAAATACAAAACCGACGTCTTCAAACTTTCGGTGTCGAATATTGAATATTTGACTTGACGATATCGAGACGTCGGTATTTATTATTGAATATTCAACACCGAAGATTTTAAAATGTCGGTGTTTAATAATTATGTGTTTCATCATCGACGTTCTCTTATTCCATCAATCAAGAATAATCAAGATTCGACAAAATAATATTTGGAAATCATGCACCCAAATGTGCATTACCTGAAAAAGTAGCTATCACAAAATGTACATTGACTAAACAATTTCGTAGTAGTATATTTTTTAATCATTTTTTCAAGAAAAATAAACATTAGAATGTAGTTTGAAAATGTTATTTGCACAACGAAAAAACAAACAAGTCCAAAACACCTAAAGGCTATCGGGACGACCTTGATGGGCGTGGTGCATGAATGTCGTTTCCACGACAAGTTTGGTCGCTATTTCCTCCCACTTCTACCTTTCATGATAGCCTAGTCTTCATTGTCTTCCTCTCTCGATCAAGTCTAGCTTTCACCCGAACTTTCATCACCTCCCTCTCATAAGCGTGCATAGTTTCCTGCTCCGTGATAACGTAGACACGCTTATCCACCCTCTCAGGGGAATCAAAGAACATGTTTGGCATATAAACATCCCTTTCCGCGGGGCCCTTGACCCTCTGCGTGACTTTCAGCTGGACGCACCTTTTAGGGTCATCGAGAGTTGCGTTGATCGCTTGAGTATCTTAGGTAACAACAAGCTCTATGTCCACCGATGGGGAGGATGAGTCCTAACACCTAGACCCTTCCGTGGAAACTAAATGCCTCTTTTCCGCATTTTTACTAATTATGCAAATAAAGATATGAGTCAATTACACAGATGTCAAAATAGTTTTTGACATTTGATGACCACCTTAAGGATACTCTATAGAACATGAGACATGAGTATATCTCAAACTACCGAAATTAAACCTTAGTCCTAAAACAACCACCATATTATCTATATGTGCTGATTCATGTCCTTACATAATCAGACGCTATTCTTGACAAGATAGTAATAACGGTTGTGCTCAAGTATGAATACATACATATGAGATATATGGATGATTGGTATAGGATTTGTCAGTTGTGTTTTGAATACAAATAATATGTCATAAGGCCCATCTTCATGAGTGAGGATTGTAAGACAAAATGCATGGCCATGCAAGTGAACAAAAGAGTTTGGCACTTACTATACAAACTCAAGATCAAGAAATGCATAGACTGAACTAGAACAAAAATGATGCGTCTACGCCTGTTGTTCATTGTTGACATCACCAAACAGCAAGGGATAAGGATACTTAAATTAACATGTTATGACAAAGATAAGATTCAAATTCATATGACTTGGATGATTATGAGCCTTGCTAGGACTTACCCATAACTTTTGGACAAAATGTAAATTTCAGTCTCACTACCAACTTCATGTGAAACCTAAATGATCACACACAAAAGAGTAAAGCCCATCTCAAATTGGATCTTGGAGGTCCGACTTAAATAATTGGGAGAATTGTATTTGAAATGATCAAGCCCATTTATTTATTTTTTTCATGATATGATGTCATTTATTTATTTATTTAATGTATTGCATGATGTTATTTTTTAGAGGGCTTGGCCGAACACCCCAATAGGATATTGGTGGGTTCGTCCAGCCCGTAATAAAATATATATTTATGGTGTTTTCATTCATTTAATTAGAATTAGGAAATTATAGTTCTAGAAAGTATAGACAAAAAAAAAAGAATACTAGTTTGACTAAAATATAGGAAACAAGACTCCTCTTGGATTTTCCCTTTGCTAGGTTTTCTTATTCTAATTGGAGTTGATTTAAGGTAAATAAAGTCCTATAAATAAGAAACTAGAGGGGAGCCAAAAATCATAAGCATTTTGCTGCAATTTTTGGCCACCTCAAAGAATGAACAAGGGTGTAACGTTCAAGAGCTTCCAGCATAACCCTAAGGTCTTAGTCTTGAACCATTTGTTGCTATACAACGAGGTTATCTCTTTAAATACAAGCACAAGATTAGCCAATGCATGAGACATGAAATCTATGATTGAATTTAGATTATGTGCAATTTCTTCTTTTTTTTCCGCCTTGTTTATGAAATAAGTAATCCTACATATATGTCTCAAACAAGGTTGTAAAAAACTATAGGCGCTAATAGGGCGGGAAATGCTCATTTCTACTAGGCGAGGATTAGTCGGGGTTAATTGGATTACTATTTTATTACTTTTAATTTTTATTATGCATATTATCAAATTTTATATTATACTATATTAAAAAATATTAATAACATCAAACATTAAATATATAAAAAAATATAAAAAATTCTACTAAACTAAAAGTATAATATAAAAACAAGATCAATAAGTACAACTCTATCAACTCAATTAGCACAGGCTTCTGTACTTTTTATGTTTTAAAAATACTAAACAAAAAAGATTATTTGCATGAACCAAACTCCGGATGGAATACTTGAAAAAGTGTGTCTACTAAGTCAACTAGCATAATTTTACGGTCTCACTTAGTTTGTAAAAGATCAGAAGCTATTTTTTAATTATGAATCCGACCTGACGCCTAGACGACCTGGCCAATTAATCGGGTCGCACCCTAGGAGGCCAAATCGGGTCGCCAAAGTCCATTTCAGCGCCAAGGCGTCATTGGGCGGGGATTTTTACATCCTTGGTCCTAGAGGCTAGTTTGAAGGCATTAAAATCTCGCGAATTAGTTTATGACCAGCTCCAAAATTTGGACATGGAGATACCTGAATAGGCTTTCAATGATCCAAATTTGACTTTTGATGTTGATGAGTGGTACAAAGAAGAGGATTGACCTTTTTTGGTAGTTTTTTTTCAGGATGTGTACTCCTAGTTAGGGTTAGGCCCTTCGTTGTGTTCCCGTTAATCGAGATTCTTTGTAATCGTTCTCTAGGTCCTTTGACCTTAAGACGCTTTCCTTCTTGGAGAGATCGTCCCTTTTCAATAGAATATATGAGCTATAAAAAAATATATATGCACATAGATTGATCTATATTGGTAGACCAAAAGGATATTTCCCCAAGTTATAGGACATTGATAAGATACAAATCAGGTCAATTATGAAAGCCTCTAAAGTAGAGTGGTACATTTGTCTTTGTAGGAATTTTAGGAGGCAAAACGCAACAGAAATTAAAATTTTGCCTAGAATAGCCTCTAGATCCATGTAATCCCGAGTAAATTGACACACAAAAAGTTCAAGGAGATTATCGCTCGGTTTTGATCCTGGTTCGAGACGAGGACCAAGAATGTTTTTGCTGCTTGACGATGTTGAGACGTCTCCAAAAGAATCCTTCCTTTACCGGTATCAACACCAACAAGCTTTCCCAAAATCGTTTGTGTGTTGGCACAAAATGAAGAACTCTTCTTCTTCTTCTTCTTCTTCTTCTTCTTCTTCTTCTTCTTCTTCTTCTTCTTCTTCTTCTTCTTCTTCTTCTTCTTCTTCTTCTTCTTCTTCTTCTTCTTCTTCTTCTCTCTCTCTCCTTCTCTCTCGTTTTTCTCTTCTCAACCTTGAGGGAAAATCTTACATCTCTCTCCTTTTGAATGTCTACTATTCCCCCAACATGACCACACTATCTATATTTTGAAAATCCTAACTCTTGGACTTCCAATTTGAAAAGTAGAGTCTTTTTAGGAGTAGTGGACATGCAAAAATACCCTCTTTGAATTTTTGAAATTCAAGAGTTTTTTTTGCATATAAATTGTCTAATATAATCGTATTATATAGGCAATTGAAAAACGAGTAATGAATAAATAAATATAATATTAAATATAATATTATTTTATTCACTTGATGGACTTCAATAGTCCAATTCGACTTTGGGCTTGTTGCTGTGTGTGACCCTGTACGCTCATACAACGTTTAGTAGTGGGCCCAAATCCTCGTTTCGTTCACATGCTATAGTTGGCCTCTATCAAAGCATTATGACTACCCAAACGTTTATGATAAATCGTCAATCCGACTTAACCATTCACCGCTAATATCTTAATCCCTTTGTCATCGATATCTTGATTGATAGCTGTTTCTTGATCTTAAGTAGACTGCAATTGTGATGACTCATTATGGATTCGCATGACCATACATTTCCACAGTCTCACTTATCAAGGAGCCTGATATCTCTCATATTTACATTAATGACAAATCCCTTATTAGTCAACCACATCTCTCACACAGATAATTATGCGTTCAACAACAATCTTTATTGTTTCTCGGCTAAAGACAATGTAGAATTGTGTTAAGACACACACCCATATATGTAGAATCTCATGATGACTATAAGGTCAACGGACTTAAGACATATTACATTACTGAGAAATACTCATGATAGTTCCTATGTAGCATTCTCACAGTAGGCCAGGTCATCCAATACCATTTCCCTAAATGGTATATATGATTTGACTTCATATCCAATATGAATGATCAATAAAACGTGATCATCAATCAATATCATACTAGTCTTAGTATATAAGTAAGACCAAGGATCATTTGAATAATACTCAGTTCCTTCTAAGAGTTTTAGTATCAAGCACATACTTGATGATGTTAGAAAGAGTCGATTATTCATACTATCAATATTTCACAAATGATAATGGTAGTGCCAATGTATTAATAAATGATAATGTCGTACAAGATCAAGATTGGCATCGGGCACAAAACTAATAGTCTTGAAAACACCATATGATTATGATTAAAATATGCATCGGTCATTGGCCCAATCATACACATGATATCAAATATTCAACTTGATACATCATATGCCTGGAGTTCGACGATTATGTACTACTAAGATCATGGTGAAAGTGACTATACTATGAGTAAACATCCTTGAGTTATGAAAAACTAAGGATGGTTTCTCTATAGGAAGGTCGAGGAGATAAGATGGTTTTAAAGAGTTACACACTTCTAAATCGACTTAGGTGGTTATTGAATCAATGCCTGATTAGTTATTTTCTTTGACTATAACGATGCAATAGGCTTAGGAAACTAAGAGAGACACCATTGTTAAAATATACAAGAGAAACTCAGTACGTAGTTGCATGGGATGCAACTAGTGAATCAGTTTGGACAAATAGCTTTATCACCAAATTAAGCTTCGTACCCAACATATCGGATCCGATGAACTTCTTATGAGATAACAATGGAGCAATATCTCAAGGCAAGGAGCTGAGGGCTCAATAGGAGGTCCAAACATGTATTGAGGCGTTTAATCACATAAAAGAAATCGTGGGGAATGATACATAGAGGTATATAGAGTGACTAAAAAAGATAATGTAACTTAACTCGGACTTAGGCATTTCACTACTAGGGAAAGAACTTAGGCATTTCGTAGGAGTTGTCTATGGAATTGCATAAGTACCTCCTCAAACTTCTGCGACGCCATAACACTATGTCGCATCGAATTTCACAAAACTTTACTTCTGCGACGCCATATGAATCCCGTCATAGAGGATTATTACTTCTCTAACGTCATTAATGATGTCGTAGAAGTGTTTATGTTGGGTCTCGATGGAGGGTATGAACACATACTGTAATAACCACTCCCGGTCAACGCCAGTCAAATCTGCGAAAAACAGGAAAATTTAAAAAATTTAGGCAGACACTGAATTGAACCTAAAATTGACCCCGAGGGTCATACCAGACTTAATTTGACCCCCGATATCGACCAAAGTGAGTTCCGGGGGACTCAGGGCAACTTTCTGACCAATTTGGGAAATGTTGACTTTTCGCTGGAATAGTCAACCGAGCGACGTTTTGGTCCATTCGAGGTCCGTTTAGGATCCAAAAAGCTTAGCCGTCGTCGCAGCGGTCTTAGTTGAGCCGTTTCCTTGTAGCCCGTGAAGTTTCGTAATTTCTTGGAAAAAGTGCCCGTTCGGGGCCCAAAATGTCCGAAATTCGCGAATCTGATTGGAAAATATCTAGAAGATATTTTACAATAAGGGATGGGACCCACTTGCCACATGTCACGAATGTGGTGGGGTTAGGTTTATTGAACAAAACAAGACTTGACTACTTGAGGGTTAGTTTGCTTTTTAAGTATTATTTTATTACTTTTTAAACTAAAACAAAAGGAAGACAACATGAGGTCTCGGCCATTTAGAAGAAAATGAGAGAAGTAGAGAGAGAAAGTGGAGAAAGAGAAGAGAAGAGAGAAAAAGGAGAGAAAGTGTTGGAGTTTTGTGATTTCCCGACAATCCGACCGACGGATCATCTCAACGGTATAAGAATCGAGCTCCCATCGTCATTCTCTACGGTGAGCATCTAACCGATTTTCGTTTTGGAACGTTTGAATTTTAGGGTTTGAGTTTAAATGGGTTGATTAAGGTTGGGTTTTTTTAAAGATTGGTTTAAAGATGAATGGTTGAGGTTTGGAGTTCGTTAGGAAAGTTTTGGGGAGAAAAGGGAATTTTCCCATTATGGCCGTGTGGGGCCCACATGCCCGGGTATCAGGTTTTTGTATTCGGGTGGTTTAGAACGTTCCCCGGACCATTTATCCATAACTGAATCGAAATTTGGAATTAAATTGTGAAAGTTGTAATTGACGGGTTTAGAAACTTTAAACGTTAATTAAATGACTTGGAAGTCGGAATTCGATTCCGTCGAGTGCCTAGGAACCCTTGAATTATTCTAAGACCGTAGAAACGAAAACGGGAATTGTCACGCCCCAATTTCAGAGAACCGAACTCGGGACGCGAACATTTTAAAACATAAACACTTGAACCTGTTTGAATAAAAGCTCTGACATTTCCATTTACTTCTCAAAATAATAATAGTATTTACAATACAAAAACGCCCCCAACAAATGGACAAGGTACGACATCCATCACTAGACTCGACAAAAAGTAAAGACCAGACTCCGCTCCAAGCCCCATGAACTTCAAGAGCTAACCTAGTCCGTCCGGTGATCAGTACCTGTAGGAAAAGCAGCTAGGGGTGAGCGTTCGCTCACCTCCACGGATAACAGACTGACTATGGCATAAATAGCAGAAAAAGCCAGTAACACTAAAACCAAACCCAACACCGGGACTACAGTCCCCAACTCAAGTACTCAACTGACCCACAACCCGTCACCTTCCTCAACAGACTCGACACTCGATAAAAACAGTGTAGACCCGACACAACTATCGACGACCTCCTCAAGGACTCGAACGAAACGACACAACACCAAACAAGATCACAAAGGATCGCACACCAGCTGCTCAGTAACCAATCTCAATCAGGCCAGGGTTCGACCTATCGCAATTCCTCGACACGAAGTCGGATCAGGCTGTCGACCTTTCAAACTCGCAATTCCTCGACACTAAGTCGGATCAGGCTGTCGACCTTTAAAACTCGCAATTCATCGACACTAAGTCGGATCAGGCTGTCGACCTTTAAAACTCGCAATTCATCGACACTAAGTCGGATCAGGCTGTCGACCTTTAGAACTCGCAATTCATCGACACTAAGTCGGATCAGGCTGTCGACCTTTAGAACTCACCACCCCAGGTAACCACAATCACAATCACAGGCAAGTTCAATCACACAGGCACTCAAGGCCACTCAAGACACCTCAACAGTCAAGACTCGGGTTCAACAACCCCACGGGCACTCGCTGCCACTCAAGACACCAAATTAAATACACGGCTCTCATGGCCACCCCGACTCAACAATTAAATACGGGCTCTCAAGGCCACCCAAACTCAACAATTAAATACGGGCTCTCAAGGCCACCCAAACTCAACAATTAAATAAAACGCACGACAACCTCCGGCATACTCGATGCCTCCAACGGTCCTAAAATCACTAGTTTCACAAACAACCTCCGGGCATGGTCATATGCCTCCAGTAATTCAATTATCGCTAAGTTCTCTGTTCCTACGACACTACTAAGTGTCACATGCTTTTCTCTTGAACGCTACAATCCCGTATCATGCTTTTTCTAATAATTAAATAAATCTACTCAACCCACGACACCCCGGTGTCACATGCAATTCTACTATTAACTTTCCCTAATCAGGGCCGAGATCCGGCTACTTTTCCCTACCTCGTAGATAAATCCAAAAGCGCTCCAACAACACCCGAAGTACACCCACTCACTCGCCGAGCTTCCCTTTGCCTCGGTCCGTAGCACGATCTAAAAGAACACAAATTCAAAGTACTTTTAAACTAGTACGAATAAACCGAAAATTAATAAACTTAACGCCCAAACGTAACCCCGACAATGCCGATCACTCCCAAACTTCCCAATTACTCGATATTGCCGATAAAGGACCCGTAAGGGCCAGATTCGCCCGACATGGCGAATCTGCCCGGTTTTGGTTAATTGCCTTCCGGGGCTCCAAAGCCCCCGTTTTCGTTTCTACGGTCTTAGAATAAATCAAGGGCTCCTAGGCACTTGACGGAATCGAATTCCGACTTCCGATTCATTTAATTCGCGTTTAAAGTTTCTAACTACAAAAAGAAGACAGTCTAAAACTATTCCAACTTTCACCGTAAATTCTCTCACCAAGCACCTTCAATACCCTGTAGCATCTCAACAGACAAAACAAGTTCAGGGAGTAAAAGCCCCTTTTCTTATTTAGTCTATACTGCCATTTACACAAAAGGAACATGAAATGGGAATGCTAATCCACGAGAGATGATAGTACCTACCCCATGATGCTTCATCAATTTTGGTAATTAATTCTCCATAAAAGAGCATTTAATGCTTAAACACATCCCAAATGTTTGTGAAAAATACCTTAGCACTTTTGTTGTCACACAGTGATGGTGTCGCTGACCAAGCACTACCACATCATCTCAAGAGCAAACCGATTTTCAGCAGGGAACTCAATCCAAAAGACCCTGAACAAGCACCGCCTATTCTTTATTCTTCCTCTTTGATAGTTTCTCTCTCTCTGCCCAAAAATCAGCTACTACTATCCTTGTACAAGACACAACTCTTGCTCACTCAAAGAAGCCGCCACCTCTCAAAAAAACAAGAACAAGTTCCTTTCTTTTTCTCTTTTTCTTTGAATGGCTGAACCCCTCTCTTCCACTCATCTTTGTTCTTTTTCAAAAATACCTAACACCACCACATATTGGACATGTGTCAAGTGGGTCCCACACCTTTTTGGAAAATATCTCCTATATATTTTCCAATCAGATTCGCGAAATCCGGACGTTTCGGGCCCCGAACGGGCACTTTTTCCAAGAAATTACGAAACTTCACGGGCTACAAGGAAACGGCTCAACTAAGACCGCTGCGACGACGGCTAAGCTTTTTGGATCCAAAACGGTCCTCGAATGGATCAAAACGTCGCTCGGTTGACTTTTCCAGCGAAAAGTCAACATTTCCCAAATTGATCAGAAAGTTGCCCTAAGTCCCCCGGAACTCACTTTGCTCATTAACGGGGTCAACTTAAGTCCGGTATGACACTCGGGGTCATTTTAGGTTCACTTAACTGTCAGTCTTAAATTTTTTTTTAAATTTTCCTGTTTTTCGCAGGTTTGACTGGCGTTGACCGGGGGTGGTTATTACAGGAATGTTCGGAGCCCCGGAAGGGCGTTTCCAAAACCCGGGCAGATTCGCCATGTCGGGCGAATCGGGCCTTTCCGGGTCCAATATCGACAATGTCGAGTAATTGGGGAGTTTGGGAGTGATCGACATTGTCGGGGTTACTTTTGGGCGTCGGGTTTATTAAAATTCAGTTTATGCCTGCAAGCTTAAAAGCGTTTAAAATTGTGTTCTTGTTAGATCGTGCTGCAGACCGAGAAAAGGGAAAGCTAGGCGAGTGACCGAGATCACGTCGGAGCTTAATTGTGCGCTTTTGGAGAAAGCATACGAGGTAAGGAAAAGCAGTCGGATCTCGGCCCTGACTAGGGAAAGTTAACAGTAGAAATGCATGTGACACTGGGGTGTCGTGGGTTAAGTGGGTTATCAAATATTAGAAAGGCATGATACGGGAACGTAGCGAATATTGGAAATGCATGTGACACTTAGTAGTGTCGTAGGAGCAGAGAACTTAGCGTTATTAGAATTACTGGAGGCATATGACCATGCCCAGAGGTTGATTGCGAACTTATCGAGATTAGGAGTACTGGAGGCATATGACCATGCCCGGAGGTTGTTTGTGAAACTGTTGATATTAGGACTGTTGGAGGCATTGGTTATGCCGGAGGTTGATTGTGTATGTTGTGTCTTGGGTGGCCATGAGAGCCCGTACTTCACTGTTGTGTCTTGGGTGGCCATGAGAGCCCGTACTTTACTGTTGTGTTTTGGGTGGCCATGAGAGCCCGTACTTTACTGTTGTGTCTTGGGTGGCCATGAGTGCTCGTGGGGTTTTCGAACCCGTGTCTTTATTGTTGGTGTGTCTTGGGAGGCCATGAGTGCCCGTGGGGTTGTTGAACCCGTGTCGTTACTGTCAATGTATCTTGGGTGGCCATGAGTGCCCGTGGGGTTGTTGAGCCCGTGAGTTATGGTTGGTGTGTCTTGGGAGGCCGTGAGTGCCCGTGGGGTTGTTGAGCCCGTGAGTTATGGTTGGTGTATCTTGGGTGGCCATGAGTGCCCGTGGGGTTGTTGAGCCCGTGAGTTATGGTTGGTGTGTCTTGGGAGGCCGTGAGTGCCCGTGGGGTTGTTGAGCCCGTGAGTTATGGTTGGTGTGTCTTGGGAGGCCGTGAGTGCCCGTGGGCTTGTTGAGCCCGTGAGTTATGGTTGGTGTGTCTTGGGAGGCCGTGAGTGCCCGTGGGGTTGTTGAGTCCGTGTTTTACCGTTGGTGTCTTAGGTGGCCATGAGTGCCTGTGGAGTGTTGAACCGGTCTTGTTGCTGTTTGTTGAATTTTTCTTGTGATTGTGATTGTGTTTGCCCGATGTTAGTGACCCGACTTCGTGTCGGGAAGTGGTGTGGAATTTGGCTGGCTTACCTGACAGGGATCGGTAAGTTGCGAGCGTTCTTGGCTGGCCTGACCGAGTTCGAGTCTCGGGAGGTTGCGAGCGTTCTTTGGCTGGCTTGACCGAGTTCGAGTCTCGAGAAGTTGCGAGCGTTCTTTGGCTAGCCTGACCGAGTTCGAGTCTCGGGAGGTTGTGAGCGTTTTTAGGCGATGTGAGGGCAGCTCCCCTTCCGACTAGCTATCGGAAAAGCAGCGCTGTATATATCGCCAACAGGTCGACCGCCTGGAGCCTGACAGGGATCGGCAAAGCGCGTGGGGCAGGCTCGAGCCCAGCCGGTTAGCAATCGGCACTGAGCAGATGACAGGAGTGCGATCCTTTGTGATCTTGTTTGGTGTGCGATCCTTTGTGATCTTGGGTGTTGCGTGGTGGTCTGTCGTGTCTTTGGAGGAGGTCGTCGATCGTTGTGTCAGGTCTACCTTACGTGTCCGAGTGTTGAGTCGGTTGAGGAAAGTATCAGTGTGTGGGTGTCGGTCGGGTTACTTGAGTTTGGGGATAGTGATCCCCGGGGTTGAGTTGGTTGTTGGTGTTACCGGCATTGTCTGCTAATTATGCCATAGTCAGTCTGTTATCCGTGGTGGTGAGCGAACGCTCACCCCTAGCTGCTTTTCCTACAGGTACCGGTCGCAGGTTGGACTAGGTGAGCTTCCGAAGCTTGAAGAGCTAGGAGCGGGATTCTGGGTTTACTTTTGAGTCTAGCGACGTATACCTTGCATTTTGTCCATTTGTTGGGACGTACCTTTAAGTTGTAAATGATTATTTTTGAGGAACAACTGATGTTTTTAAAGTGATATATGTAAAAGGTTTCAAATGTGAAATATTTTTAAACGGTCGCGTCCTGAGTTCGGTTTACTGAAATTGGGGCGTGACACATACTTGCATCGGAAATAACTCAAGAACATGCCATAGAACACTACCAAATATTAGATACACAAGAGAATAAACAATATGGATGTCACGCCCAAAATTCAGTAAAACCGAACCCGGAACGCGAACGTTTAATTTAATAAAACCTTTTGAAACCTTTTGAATAAATCGCTTTAAAACCATCAATTTGTTTAACAAAATAATAATTTACAACTCAAAGTACGTCCCAACAAGCGGACAAAATACAAGGTATACGTCGCTAGACTCAAAAGTAAACCCGGACTCCCGCTCCTAGCTCTTCAAGTTTCGGAAGATCACCTAGTCCATCCCGCAAACCAGTACCTGTAGGAAAAGCAGCTAGGGGTGAGCGTTCGCTCACCACCACGGATAACAGACTGACTACGACATACTTAGCAGACAATGCCGGTAACACCAACACCAAACCCAACACCGGGGACTACTATCCCCAAACTCAAGTAACCCGACTGACACACAAACCGTCACTTTCCTCAACCTACTCAACACTCAGACACGTAATGTAGACCCGACACAACGATTGACGACTTCCTCCGAAGACACGACATATAACCACGCAACACCCAAGATCACTAAGAATCGCACACCAAACAAGATCAGAAAGGATCGCACTCAAACTGCTCAGTAACCCCCACACCCTTTACCGATCCGTGTCAGGCCAGGCGGTCGACCTGTCGCACTTTTCCCGATACAAAGTCGGATCAGGCTGTCGACCTGTCACCCCTATCCACGCACGCGCGGCCAGGACCCCTTTCCTCACGGGCGGGCCCCCTACCCCGTCTGAACATGCAGACGCGTGGGATCACAGGACCCCCGTTATTATGAAGCGGGCCCCCAACCTCAGGTAACCACAATCACAATCACAAACAAAGTTCAACAAACAGCAACAGCACCGGTTTGACACTCCACAGGCACTCATGGCCACCCAAGACACCAACGGTAAAACACGGGTTCAACAACCCCACGGGCACTCAAGCCCACCCAAAACACCAACGGTAGAACACGGGTTCAACAACCCCACGGGCACTCATGGCCACCCAAGACACCAAAAGTAAAGACACGGGTTCAACAACCCCACGGGCACTCATGGCCACCCAAGACACCAAAAGTAAAGACACGGGTTCAACAACCCCACGGGCACTCATGGCCACCCAAGACACCAACAGTAATGACACGGGCTATCATGGCCACCCAAGACACAGTAGTAAAATACGGGCTCTCATGGCCACCCAATACACAACAGTAAAATACGGGCTCTCATGGCCACCCAAGACACGAACAATAAAGTACGGGCTCTCATGGCCACCCAAGACACAAATTAAACAATCAACCTCCATGCATAACCAAATGCCTCCAGTAATTCTAATAACGAAAGTTCACTGCTCCTACGACACTACTAATGTCACATGCATTTCTAATGTTCGATACGTTCCCATATCATACGACACCACCCGGTGTCGCCTGCCTTTCTAATATTCGATAAACCTACTTAACCCACGACACCCAAGTGTCACATGCATTTCTACTGTTAACTTTCCCTAGTCAGGGCCGAGATCCGGCTACTTTTCCCTACCTCTTATGCTTTCTCCAAAAGCCCACAAACAAGCTCCGGCGTGATCCCGATCACTCGCCTAGCTTTCCCTTTCCTCTGTCTGCGGCACGATCTAAAAAGAACACAATTTTAAATACTTTTAAGCTTGCAAGAATAAACTGAATTTTAATAAATTTGACGCCCAAATGTAACCCTTACAATGTCGATCACTCCCAAACTTCCCAATTACTCGACATTGTCGATAATGGACTCGGAAAGGCCCGATTCGCCCGACATGGAGAATCGGCCCAGGTTTTGGAAAACGTTCTTCCGGGGCTCCGAAAATTCCCGTTTTCGTTTCTACGGTCTTAGAATAATTCAAGAGTTCCTATGCACTCGACGGAATCGAATTCCGACTTCCGAGTAATTTAATTCGCGTTTGAAGTGTCTAAACCCGTCAATTACTACTTTCACAATTTAATTCCAAATTTCGATCCGGGTGTGGATTAATTACTTGGGGAACGTTTTAAACCACCCGAATACCCGAGCATGTGGGCCCCACCCGACCCCCTTTGGCCGTGGGTGGCTGGGGCCGGTCCACCAAGGTGGTGGCTGGTCCTAACTCTGGCCAGCCACCCTACAAAACCGGCCAGCCACCACACACGGTGGCCGGAGCTCCCCCGAGCCTCCGGTCACCGGAAAACGTTCATCTCTTCGCTCCAAAACACCTCCAACAAACCCCACACATCAACACATCCAAAAACTACTAGTTTTAACCCAAACCCTAACTTTCTAACTTAACAAAACGAAAATCGGTTAGGTGCTCACCGTAGAGAATGTCGATGTGATAGTCGGGAATCGCAAAAACCCTAAACTTTCTTCTCCTTTTCTCTCCACCTTCTCTCCTCTTTCTATCCCCTTTCTATCTCTTCAGCTCCCCCTTTTTGTTTCTGTTTTGCCGAAAACACATAAACCTTCCCTTTTATTTGTTTTTAAAAAAACAACACCAACCTTTTAAATTACAAAACTAACACTCCAAGTCTCATCTTTGTTTTGTTCAAGAAACCTAACACCACCACATAATAGACATGTGGCAAGTGGGTCCCACACCTTTTTGGAAATTATCTTCTAGATATTTTCCAATCAGATTCGCGAGTTTCGGCCGTCTCGGGCCCCGAACGGGCACTTTTTCCAAGAAATTACGAAACTTCACGGGCTACAAGGAAACGGCTCAACTAAGACCGCTGCGACGACGGATAAGATTTTTGGATCCAAAACGGTCCTCGAATGGACCAAAACGTAGCTCGGTTGACTTTTCCAGCAAAAAGTCAACATTTCCCAAATTGGTCAGAAAGTTGCCCTGAGTCCCCCGGAACTCACTTTGGTCGATATCGGGGTCAACTTAAGTCCGGTATGACCCTCGGGGTCAAATTTAGGTTCATTTATGTGTTTGTCTAATTTTTTTAAATTAACTGTTTTTCGCAGATTTGACTGGCGTTGACCGGGAGTGGTTATTACAATGGATGTCTCCTTACCAATTCGTTCAAGAACACCAAAGAAACGATGATCGGCTTGAGTCTCCAAGACGCCTACGTATCCAATTAGAATCAAAACCACGTAGTTCTTCTTTAGATGACTCAAGAACACAATAAGAGGGAAGAAAAAAGCCAAACCCGTAATTTTAGGGAGAGAGGGAGAGAAGTTGTGTTTCTATTCTTGTCTTGTGATTTGTTGTAGGAAAAAGATGACTTAAACCATCAAAAACTATAAAGGAAAAGTAAGGTGTGAAGCATGGTGTGAAGTATGACAAATATGGCAAGACAAGATGGGTTAGGTGGTGAATTACCAACACCTTAATTCTTGTCTTGCTTACAATATGCCTTCATCACTAAGGACTTAAATAAAGAACTTCATGTTCTTTACATAGAAGAGCAGACTTTGTCCCTATCCACTAAAATCAGGTCCTGAAATTTTTATAGAAAAATACCACAATTAAGTAAAAGTATGGAACACTTACCCCAAAATTATACCAGTGAACTTGAACCTCCAAATTTTTTCAATCATCATTAATGCCTCAATCATTATATAGTTGACAATGAAAATGCAGAAGCCAATATTGATGGAGTTTGGGATGTATGCTGTAGATCAACTCCTAGAGGAAGAGCAGAAAGTGATTGGATAGCCTTCCAACAAATTCTTCAAGGTTTCTCTCTCAGCAATCAACCTGATTCACTCATTTGGACTTGGGATGCAAAAGGCTTCTAAGTTAAAAAAAAAAAACTCTATTCTCTTATAGACAACTCCTCCTCAGCAAATGTGATTAATACTAGCTGGACAAATTCAATTTGGATCCGTGATGTCCCTCCTAAGATAAAAACTTTCAATTGGCTAGCATGCTTGGATGCCATACCCTCAAAGTTCTTCCTAGACTCAAGAGGACTCACTCTAAATCAACAACAATTATCTTGTCCCATTTGCAATAGTGATATGGAAGATGGCCCTTATGTACTACTACATTGTTTATCTGCTTGGATTGTTTGGGGAAAGATCTTGGCCTGGTGGGGAATTCAATGGGTGGTACCTAAAACTGTCAAACACCTATTCATTTGTTGGCCAACACTGGTCAAAATTATTCACAGAAAAAGATGGCTCAAGGTATTACATATTGTGTGCTGGCAGTTGTGGCTTGCCAGAAATAACAAGGTTTTTAATGATATCAATTCTTAAGATGAGGAGATTTTTCAAAAAATCACCAATCAATCTTATAGCTGGGAGTGGGCAAAATTCAAAACTTCAGGAGGGTTCTTTTCAATAAACATGTGGTTTTCATCTCCTAAGTCATGTATATCCTGGAGAAATGCTCAGAAATGATACTAGTCTACATTTGCAATGGAGCAAAAAAGTCCTGATCTGAGGTTTGTGATGTAAGAAACGCTCCCGGTCAATGCCGGGCAAATCGGCGGAAAAACAAAAAATTTTAAATTTTTTGGACATACACCTAAATGAACCTAGAATTGACCCCGAGGCTCATATCGGACTTACGTTGACCCCCGATATCGACCAAAGTGAGTTCTGGGTGACTCAGGGCAACTTTTTGACCAATTTGGAAAAAGTTGACTTTTTGTAGTAAAAGTCAATCGAACGACGTTTTGGTCCGTTTGAGGCCCGATTTAGATCCAAAAAGATTATCCTTCGTTACAGCGGTCTTAGTTGGGCCGTTTCCTTACATCACGTGAAATTTCTTAATTTCTTGGAAAATGGGCCCGTTCGGGGCCCGAGACGACCGAATTTCGCGAATCTGACTGAAAAATATCAACAATTATAATTTTCAAATAGGTGGGACCCACTTTCCACTTGTCACACAAGTTGTGGTGGTTGGTATTTGGAGCAAAGTAAAGGGAAAGGAAGAGAGGGGGTTCGGCCAAAACAAAAAAAAAGGAGAGAGAAAGAAGAGAGAAGAAGGAGAAAGAGAAAAGGAAAAAAAAAGGAGAGAAGGTTAGGGTTTGACGATTTCCCGACAATCCGACCGACGGATCGTCTCAACGGTTGCATATCGGAGCACCCCTCGTCATTCCCTATGGTGAGAACTCATTTGTTTCTCGTTTTGGTACGTTTGAAAATTAGGGTTTGAGTTTAAACGAGTTAAATATAGTTGAGTTGAGGTGTAGGGTTCGTTGGGGACGTGTTGGGGAGAAAGTGGCCGGATTCCGGTGACCGGAGGCTCGGGGGAGCTCCGGCCACCGTGGGTGGTAGCTGGCCGGAGATGTGACCGGCCACCACAGTGGTGAACCGGTCCAAACCGGTCCATCTACCCACGGCTAGTGGTGGCCGGGTGAGGCCCACACGTTCGGGCCTCGGGTTTTTCATGTTCGGGTGGTTTTGGGCGATCCCAGAATCGATAATTCACACCCGGAACGAATTATGGAGTTAAATTGTGAAGTTGGAAATTTCGGGTTTAGAAACTTTAAAAGAGAATTAAATCGCTAAGAAGTCGGAAATAGATTCCGTCGATTGCATTGGAACCCTTGAATTATTCTAGGATAGTAGAAACGAAAACGGGAATTTTCGGAGTCTCGGAAGGGCGTTTTCCGATCCTGGGCAGATTCGCCGAGCCGGGCGAATCGGGCCTTTCCGGGCCCATTGTTGAAAACGTCGAGTAATTGGGAAGTTTGGGAGTGATCGGCATTGTCGGGGTTCTTTTGGGCGTCAAATTCATTAAAATTCAGCTTTGCCTGCGAACTTAAAAAGTGTTTTAAATTGTGTTCTTGTTAGATCGTGCCGCCGACCGCGGAAAGGGGAAGCTAGGGGAGTGATCGCGAACGCTCCGGAGCTTGAGCGTGGACTGTTGTGAAAGCGTTACGAGGTAGGGAAAAGTAGCCGGATCTCGGCCTTGACTAGGGAAAGTTAACAGTAGAAATGCATGTGACACTTAGTGGTGTCGTAAGATAAGTGAACGTATCAAACAGTAGAAATGCATGCCCGTGAGGTGTGTCGTACCTTCCAATGCGCGGTCAGTAAAGTGCTGAGGGTTGTGGTTCCCGTCAGGTGCGTCGTACCTTCCGGCGCGTGATTGGTAAAGTGCTGAGGCTTGAGCTGTGACAGAGAGGTGTGTCGTACCTTCCAATGCGCGGTCGGTAAAGTGCTTAGGGCTGTGGTTCCCGTCAGGTGCGTCGTTACTTTCGGCGCGTGATTGGTAAAGTGCTGAGGCGTGATTTATGCCCGAGGGGTGTGTCGTACCCTCCGATGCGCGGTCGGTAAAGTGCTGAGGGTTGTGGTTCCCGTCAGGTGCGTCGTACATTCCGGCGCGTGATCGGTAAAGTGCTGAGGCTTGTGGTTGTGGTTTGCGTGACTTTGATCACTTTTGTGTTGTGTTCTTTGAGGTCGTCCTTACTGTGTCGGGTCTACATTACGGACACGGGTGTTTAGATTGGTTTGGGAAAGTAACAGTTTTCGTGTGACAGTCGGGTTATTTGAGTTTGGGATTGCAGTCCCCGGTGTTTTGTTTGTTGTCGGTGTTCCCGACATTTCTGCTGGTATGCCGTAGCCAGTCTAGTATCCGTGTTGGTGAGCGAAACGCTCACCCCTTGCTGCTTTTCCTACACGTACTGGTCGCGAGGCGGACTAGGGGAACTCTCGAAGCTTGAAGAGCTGGGAGCGGGAGTCCGGGTTTTTTGGGAGTTTAGCGACATACGTTTTGGTTTTTTTCCGCTTGTTTTGTACGTATTTTCAGTTGTAAAAATATTGTTTTGATTAACTTAAGTGGTGATTTTAAGCGGTTTTATTAAAATGTTTGAAAAGCGGTTTCACCGTTTGCGTTCCGGGCTCGGTCCTACCGAATTCGGGGCGTGACAGTTTGGTATCAGAGCTCGAGGTTTCACACCTCGGACTGTACGTCAATTAGGTGGGGAGAGTTGAGTCATTAAAAGTCCCGTCGTGCGTTGGTTTCGCAAGTCGGAAACCGTGTGTAGACCCGTAGTGACATGGGTCCTGTTTGTTGTTGTGTGTATGTGCAGTACTGTTGCTACTGGCATAATGATTGTGTGCTGCTGGGTGAAACGTTTTTAAGCTGTCGCGACTCGACTCAGGGGCGCCCGTGTAGTCGAACGTGACGGTGCTGATATCAAGTGGGTACAATGTAGTTCGGGGACGCCTGGACCGGGTTGTAACTACTGATGTCGAAAATGAGATTTTATGATGAAAGGGAGAAATTTTTTTAAAAAAAATCTGGTTGGCCCTGTGGGCGTGCATTTTGGAATTGGTTGGCCTTGTGGGCTTGTGATTGAGGTTGGGTGACTTGAAATTGTCTTTGAATTGTTGTGTAGTTGTGTGTGGATCCTTTGTGATCTTGCGTGCTTTGTGTGTGTTGATATTGTTGATATTGTGTGACTTGGTTCACGTTTGTGTGAGTTATTTGAGGTTTCCCGGGTGTGATCTAGTAATTGAGGTATTGATAGCGTGAGTAGTATGACGTTTTGGTATCGGGGTTTGAGGTAGACGTAGGCTGTGTGAACGTTAGTATATTGAGCTGGTCATCGTTGTATAAGTTCGCAACTAAGCAATTGCACGTCTCCTTGCAGAAGATACCTACTACATGACACCACGTCCCAGGAGAGGACGGTCAGATGGGGCACCGGGACGGACGCCCGTTGTCGAACCCGTTGAGTCCACGGGAGCCCGGGGTATTCCCATTGAGGAAGACAGAAGGGACGACGCAGAACCATTTGGGGTCCCGCCCAGCGTCCCTCCAGTCGCAGACCAGTCCACTGCGGCCGCTCTAGGCGAGCTGACCCGGACGGTGCAGAGCTTGGTGGTGATCATCGCCCGTCGGGAGTCTCCGTCGCCGGCTCCGGAGACAGTATCTGCTGCTGCTGCAGCCGATCCAGCGCGGCCCGTTCAGGCCGAAGGCCATACGGCCCGGACACTGCTGGATTTCTTGAAGCTGGGCATACCTACGTTCGTCGGGGAACCGAACCCCGACATAGCCGAGAGGTGGCTGGAACAGGTCACTCGGGACCTGGACACGTCAGGCATAGAGGACGGTCTCACCAGGGTGTGGACGCGTACGGGACAGAGTCGGGGACGACTACAGTACCTTCGAGACGGTCTTCCTAGAGCAGTATTTCCCCGAGTCGGCCAGGGCGGATCGACATTAGCAGTTCTTGGAACTGCAACAGGACGGGGCGTTAGCGGCAGAGTATGAGGCCAAATTCACGTCCCTGACCCGATTTGCACCAGAAATAGTGACGACCGAGATGAACCGGTGCCGACGGTTCGAGACGGGGCTGAGGCCGACGATTCGGGATCGAGTCCTCGCCCTGAGGATTCGGGTGTATATAGAGCTATTGGACACGGCAGCGGTAGTGGAGCGGGGTCTCCGAGAGGCAGCGAGGACCCGTGAGGTTTGGCAGCGGCCGACCAGTGTTGCGGGACCGTCTGAGTCCCGAGATCCGAGGAGGCAGAGGACCGCGGGGTTCTTTCGGCCACAGACTCAGCCGGGCGGATTGAGACGGATGGGTCAGTCGCCTCAGAGCGGGGGCCGGTATGTTTTATATGCGGGCAGTCGGGCCATCTGCGACGGGAGTGTCCGACCGGCGGAAGGCCCGCCGCGCTACCAGTGATCAGCCAGAAAAGCCAGGGAAAGGGGCCGAGGGCCGACGATATCAGGTGTTACCGGTGCGACCGAGTTTGGCACGTAGTTGCGAGGTGCCCCGATCAGGTTGGGGAAACGTCAGCGCAACGGCCGCAGCAGTCACATACAGTGCAGTCACCCAGGGGTCGCCAGCGTCAGAGTCAGCCGTCGAGGTTCTCGCAGCCGTCCACGAGCGCGCCAATTCCGAGACAGCAACAGAGGTCCGTACAGCCAGTAGTCAGTGCGCCAGGTCAGAGGCAGCATGCGTCACAGGGTAGAGTGTATGCAGTTACCAACCCCCGAGCCACGGGATCCACTACCTATCATGAGACCATTCAGGGTACGGTATCACTTGTGGGCGTTATTTTTATTCGATTCCGAGGCGTCGCACTCGTTTATTTCGTCGAGTTGTGCTTAGATGTTGGGGATGAGTTTAGAGCCTTGAGTCCACCCCTGTGTCTGGACACGCCAGTTGGGGGTGATGTGATGTTGACTAGGGTCTGTCGTGCCTGCGAAGTTAGAGTCGCAGACTGTCCTTACCCTAGTGACCTTCTCGTGCTATGAATGACGACCTTTGACGTAATCTTGGGAATGGATTGGCTGGCGAAGTACCGAGCCAATATCGACTGCTATAGGCGACGAGTGACGGTGTCAGCAGGCAACACGAAGGTTTCGTGTATTCTGGGCAGTAAGAGCGGGGTTCTCCTGTCGGCTTTGTCCGCAGTGGAGGAAGTATCGGTCGTGCAGAGCCGAGAGTTATCGCGAGTTGCGTGCGAGTTCCCCGAGGTCTTTCTTGAGGATTTGAGCGGGTTGCCACCAGTTCGTGAGGTAAAGTTCGGGATTGACCTGATGTCGGGAACGGCAGCGATATCGATGGCGCCTTACAGGTTCGCGCCGGCAGAGTTGACCGAGCTGAAGCGTCAGCTCGAGGAGCTTCGGGAGAAGGGGTTTATCCGTCGGAGCACATCTTCGTGGGGAGCACCAGCACTCTTCGTGAAGAAGAAGAGTGGAGAGCTTCAGATGTGTATAGACTACCGGAAACTGAACCGGGTTACGGTGAAGAACCGATACCCGATGCCGAGAATTGGCGACTTGTTCGACCAGTTGAGAGGGTCGACATGCTTCTCGAAGATCGATATGCGATCCGGATATTACCAGTTGCGAGTCCGGGAGGGGGACGTTGCAAAGACTGCATTCTGGACACGTTATGGGCATTACGAGTTCTTGGTGATGCCATTTGGACTGACGAACGCACATGCAACGTTCATGGAACTGATGAACAGTATATTCCGGCCGTTCTTAGATCAATTTGTGGTGGTGTTTGTAGACGACATCTTAATCTACTCGCAGAACGAGGCGGCACATGAGGAGCATTTGAGGGCTGTTCTGACCCTGCTTCGCACGCATCAGTTATATGCCAACTTGGAGAAGTGCGAGTTTTGGCTCGCGTAGGTGAAATTCCTCGGTCACATTGTATCCTGTGACGATATACTGGTCGATCCGGCGAAGATCGACGCGGTTTCGAAGTGGGTGCGGCCCACGAGCGTCTTCGAGATCCGCAGCTTCTTGGGGTTGGCAGGTTATTATCGGCGGTTCGTCCAGGACTTTGCGCAGCTAGCCGCGCCTATGACTCTTTTGACGTGCAAGGGAGTCGGGTTTGTGTGGACAGAGGATTGTGAACGTGCGTTCACGGAGCTGAAGACTCGTCTGACTACCTCTCCAGTATTGATAGTGCTAGAGCAAGGGGTCGGGTATGAGGTCTACTATGACGCGTCCGGGGAAGGACTGGGCTGTGTACTGATGCAGTTGGGTAGAGTTGTTGCTTACGGCTCCAGGCAGTTGAAGACACACGAGCGCAATTATCCTACCCATGACTTGGAATTAGCAGCAGTCGTGTTCGCACTAAAGGGCTGGCGGTATTATTTGTACGGCAAGCGATTTCAAGTGTTCTCGGATCATAAGAGCCTCAAGTACATCTTTTCCCAACGAGACCTGAACATGCGCCAGCGGCGATGGATGGAGCTACTTGAGGAGTACGACTTTGAGCTACACTACCATCCGGGTAAGGCAAATGTGGTTGCCGACGCCCTGAGTAGGAAGTCGGTTCCGGGCCTTGCTAGCATATCAGTCCGGGAGTGGGACATGATAGAGGAACTGGGCTCGTTCGGGCTTGAGCTAGAGGAGGTTACTGGTGGCGTGGCCATGTGCTCGTTAGTAGCTCAGCCCTCACTACTTGCCCGAGTGATGGAGGCGCAGTCGGAGGATGACGAGACGTTAGAGATCCGAGAGAGGGTCGTTAGCGGTGTCGAGGCGGAAGGCTGGGAACTCAGTGCCGATTGGGGGTTACGTTATCGAGGAGGGTTATTCGTGCCACGCAACTGTAGAGACGACGTGTTGCGAGAGTCATATCATTCCCGTCTTACAGTACACCCGGGTAGCACTAATATGTACCGCGACATCAGGCGGCACTTCTGGTGGAGCGGGATGCGGGGAGCGGTCGCGGAATTTGTATGGAGGTATCTCATCCGTCAGTAGGTGAAAGCCGAACATCAGCGTCCCGCCGGATTTTTGCAGCCATTGCCGATTCCCCAGTGGAAGTGGGAGCACGTCACGATGGAATTCATGTGTGGGTTGCCGAGATCGCCAAGGGGACACGATGCGGTATGGGTGGTAGTCGACCGGCTGACCAAGTCGGCCCATTTCCTGGCCATGAGGATGACTGATCCGGTCGACAAGTTGAGCCGCCTGTACATTCAGGAGATAGTGCGTCTCCATGGAGTCCCCGTGTCGATAGTGTCTGAATGGGATCCTCGTTTCACGTCCTGATTTTGGCCGAGTCTACAGACCACGTTGGGGACCGAGGTTCTGCTC